>CM050415.1:19226570-20426570 GCA_027564155.1 Gymnocypris eckloni scoliostomus
TTAAAACAAAATCTATGTAAAAAAACTGAATCCTGAAAAATTAGAACAGAATTTTTTTTTTTTGGAAATAAAACTATTTTATAGGGCCCCAAGTAATCCATTTTGATATTTTCCAGATTTAAATATGTAACAGAAATGTAAGTATGTTATGTATTTTCCTCATATTTCTCTATTCAATTAGGAAGTGCACGAGCATGACTGCAAATAGAGCAGCTACCTGAGATTGTTCCCATGATTTACTTGAACTGACTTGCCTAGAGAGGGACTTTGCTGGTGGATGCCAGTGGTGTAATGTAACGAAGTAATAATATATCGTCACAGTACTTCAGTATTTTTTGGGAGTATCTGTACTTTGACTAGAGTATGGCTTTCAGGTACTTTATACACCACTGGCGGATGCCAAGGTGTTCTGAGTGCACAGATGCTAGCCTTAGCAACTACTATATCTCGATCTTCTTCAACTGAGGTAATCGCAGGCAGCGTTCGTGGATCTCTGGGGAGAAAAATGTGTCATCGAGTTCTTTCTGCATCAATATCTCTGAACTAATTCACTAGCCACTCGACCTACACCACTGGGGGAAGTGCTTTAGACCTGACAGGAAATTAAAACCGCATATCACCACATCATTTGCCACTCAGAGGGGCATGCTGACGAGTCCTAATTATGTAACAGTTTTGTCCATTATAGGAATGGGCGCAGAAACTATCTGAAAAATACATCTCAGCAGCCTCTTTTCACATTTAAATGATCAAAATCTCCCTGAGGCAAATTCACTCGGCCAGCCATCTTGACAGCTATTTTCTATCATACTTCAAATCATCGATAACAATGGTATAATAAACGTAGCTTCTTTAACTGAAATTATGGCTAAAACCTTTGACAGCAATAAAGCAGTGCCTTTATTAAGGCTCTTTTAAATGAAAGGTGGGACATTCATTCGGTCTCTGGTACTTCACTGTTTTATATATCTAGTTGCCATAGAGACACTCATATGAGAAACCATTCAAAAGCTTAAAAATGAAACTTCCCATAAATGTCAGTCGCTCTACTTAAAAGTTACATTTGAAAAAGTTTGCACACGATTGTTAAAGGCTATTCTTCTTCTCTTAGTCATGTCTTCTCTCCGCAGGAAGTTTCTTTGTGTCAGGCACAAGAGTCATGTTGAGTTTACAGTAGCTCATGAATATTAATGAAGGCGTCTGGCATCCTGATTGGCTTGAAGGTTTGTGACTGTTCAGTCCATTGATGAATAAACAATGGCTTCAGGTTGGACTTTGTTTTATGCATCTAACTACATATGATCGCTTAGAGGATCAGTTTGAGATGTCTAAGGCTTTCTAATATAAGTCATGTTTGGTTTCTAATTAATAATAAATGATCAAACACTAAGATTTAGTGTTAAATTATTAAAAACACTTTTCAACAGTTCATGCAAACATACGTTTTTCTACTGAAGTAGGATCCAGTAGGAAAATAATGTAGGATCCAGAGTTTGTTCTCAGGCATACAGCTGGGAGGTTTAAGCAAGTAAATATTCATAGACGTATAGCTGTGGTGTTTTCAGTATGGACGACGTCAAGCTGTTGTGGCACGCTGTGACGTGACACATCATCAGGCTCTTGTGTAGACACGGTTTAAGGAGGAACGAAATACAAATTTGATTAAATCAGTCAGTTATAATTTATCTGGAAACTGAAACTGAATATTTAAAAAGAATAGACAAACGATAATTATTTCATTCATCACATCAGACGGAAGCCTAACATCAAAACAACATCCAGATCTGAATAAAAGAGCGAGAGGTACATTTCAGAACACTTTGTTCTCATGGTAACTGTTTCACTAGCAACTTTACTAAAGCAGTGAAGGATGCTGCTTGATTTGCAGTATTTTAGACTTTTTTCCCCTTTGCTGACTTATTGAAGAAGCAACAGTACAGTCCACGGCAAACAAACATCCATAATAAAATCCAATAAGACGCATATTAAACTCATTTCTGGGAACATTCTGGGTTCAATAAAAGTGTAGCTCCATCAACAACATTTGTGCAATCAATTATTTTAGGGAGCGGCTATTTGCACTAAGTGTAAATAGCATATATTTTTAGCGATGGATTCTACACCAAGTAAAAATGGCAGTATTTTTTTTACGAAATGCTATTTACACTAAGTGCAAATAGCTATATATTCCATTTACACAACGTATTGCAAATAGTGGCAATTATCTGCACCTCAGTATTGTAGTACATTAAAAAAACAGTATGCAATAATAACGTATTGTGTCTAAATTATAGTTTTAATTCAAATTATTAAATGGATGCCAACTTATTGGGACAATAAAGCCCTCCCTACACCAACCCTAACCCTACTCGATACTTTATTTTCAACTTTTTGATTATATTCTTAATTTTTATTGAAAATAAATGACTTTCTGATGCGATATGAGATTTGAAAAGGTTAAAAAAAAAATCAGCAAATGGCGGACTCGGACACGGGTCGACCGCATCAAAAAGCACGCGCCTTACCATCTACGCCACTGAAATTGATGCTGAATTGGCGTTTTTTGTGTGTTGACTAACCCAATCACATGTCAGTGGGCGGAGCTAGTGTAAATAGCCTTTGCCAACAAGGCGGCTATTTGCTCTTAGTGTAAATAGACACTCCGATTATTTTAACTCATCTCTCAGTTTTTACATGAATTACACACTGGAAGTACACAGGTCTAGACAGTACATATTAAAATACGGTACACTGTACCGGACTTTACTGAATAATTTGAGTAAATGTTTTAACAAAAGTACACGCTTTCTATGCAAATGTGTCAAATCATTTTCTGTGGCAATCAACACTGACTGTGCCACACATGCAGTTTTCAATATAGTTCACCCAAAAATGAAACCTGGGGAAAATGTTTACAACCTCAGCCACGCAATCCAGAACAGATTTGGATACATTTATCATTGCATCACTTGCTCACCAGTGGATTATCTGCAGTGAATGGGTGCCGTCAGAATGAGAGTCCAAACAGCTGATAAAAACATCACAAGAAATCCACACAATCACAGTCCATTAATTAACACCTTTTTAAGTGAAAAGTTGCATATTTGAAAGAAACCAATCCATCATTAAGACGTTTTGACTTTAAACCTTTAATTCTGACCAAAATACATTGTTCATAAATCTTAATAACATTTCCTCCAGTCAAGTCAAAATCAACTGACATTTGTTTAATACCATTTTGGACTGTCCTTGCTTGTAAACAGTGATTGATCGGTGCTCTCCTGATTCATACAAGACTGTCTAAAGCAATATTATGATTAAAGGATTCAATAGAAACAATAGAAGTTAAAAACATCTCACTGATAGATTTTTTTCTTACAAACATGCAGCTTTTCCCTTCACAGGATGTTAATTGATGGACTGGCGTCGTGTGGTTACTTGTGGATTATTGTGAAGTTTTTATTAGCTTTTTGGACTCTCATTCTGACGGCACCCATTCACTGCAGATAATCCACCGGTGAGCAATTTATATGATACATTTCTCTAAATCTGTTCCCATGAAGAATAAAATTGCACACCCTAAGGGTGAGTATAGTTTCATGTTTTGATTAACTATTATTTTCTCAACACCAGAACATTCATTTAAACCTGACAAAACACTAAAACAGTGGTGAGAAATTGTGACGTAACCTTGGTAAGCGTACGCAGTGTTGTGATGTGTCATCTACGAGTAGTCCAACCACTGTCTGCTTGTGTAAGCGTGAGAGTATGCCACAGTGATGTAATGAAGGCAGTAAAACAGAGAAAGAGAAGTGGAGGGAGGATATGTGTGGGAGGTGGTGACAGGGCATCATTATCCGTAAACAAACCAGGGAGCGTGGGAGTGTATGCGAGAGGGGGAGAAATAGTGTGTGTGTGTACGCACTCCCTCACGCCTCACTTTCAGATGAGAATGAGCGCTCTCCACTGCAAGCGCTTTGTGCATCCAAGGACACCATATATGAAGGCACCATATTTGCCCAGGCTCAACTATGAGTGCGTGATTATGTTTATGCAAGTGTGTGTGAGAGAGAGAATGTGTGGCGTTTAATGCGAGAAATATCAGAAAAACAGCAAGGAATGAAGTGAGAGAGAGAAAAGCAGGAGTGCGTGTAGGCGGAAACCATTTACAGTTTGTCTCAAAGCGAACCCCCATGGCTCTCTCACAGAGAAAGACAGACACACAGGACTGCAAATTGACCACAAGAATGTAGTGCTCCACCTAACGGCGCGGGACATCTCCTATCCAAAACCGAGATGAAGCTGTTTGTCACTAAATGACATGTCTTGCATTTCAGCTCCGCGTTCGGCAGGGTAAAGGAATCTCGTCATTGTCCCCGGGGGTCGCAGCGGTGCTGAAGTGTATCTGCGCTGGTAATGGCCAGTTTATCATTTAATAAAGTGTGACGTGACACTCTGATATGTGTGTTTGAGTTGGGCCTGTTCTCACGAGCAGGTGGAGTCCTGTTGTTGACACGGGAGAGGATATAACCTTGGGCGATTCCTCTGGGAGAGACTCGACAGGAAAACTCAAATGAGGTTTGGGTGTGGGCCATGAGGCAAAAAAAAGATGAGTTCCCACTCTTGTTTCTGATTGGACGAGCTGCGTTTGAAGCCGAACAACAATGCTGATAAATGCACACCTGTGACATTTGACCAGCAGAGGAACTAAATGTCACAGATTTACCTCCTGGCTCAACAAAGAATAGAAATATCAATGGTTTACAATCAGAGTTATAATAAAAAATGTCATGGCTTTTCCAAGATTTATAATGGCAGTGAATGGGTGTTATTTTTCAATAGTCCAAAAGAAGTCCAATAAAGCGCATCCATCCATAATAAAAGAGTGCCTCACATGGCTTCAGGGGGTGAATAAAGGTCTCCAGAAGCTAATCGATGCATATTTGAAAGAAGAATATCCATATTGAACATTTTATAAACAGTAATTTCTCGCTTCCGCTAATTGTAGTCATGTGTTCACAATAGAATGCCGTTCCAGCGGACGACGTTAACAATAAAACCGTTCAGCTCTAGAGCATGACATCACATCCTGTTGCCCATATTTGTTGTGGGGTTCAAATGTCATGTTGGCGCTGGAAGCCTAACTTTGCTCCTTGATTCCTGCAGAGTTCAGCTGCTACTCTAATCACACACCTGAAACAGCTCACCAAGGTTTTTGGGTTCACTAGAAAATTATAGTCAGGCATGTTAGCAGACGGAGAGCAGCTACTACTGTAGATCTTTAGGACTGAAAACTCCTGCTCTAATGCATAACGCAGGCGCTTTTGTTCTTGAGTAATGAATGCATGCATGCACACACTCACATCACATCCCTTAATCAAAGCAGAATGACTCATTGTGACACTGCTGATGAACAATAGCACAGGTTCTCACAAACCACACCTGCCTGTTATCTACATGTAACTGCATTTGAAAATGACAAAACACCAGTCAACTACGTACCTTTTTAGTTGTGTAACACACACATCATCTTAACTTATCTTGTAATTAAACAATGGATGTTTGGATTTAAGTTGAAAGGATAGTTCACCCAAAAATGAACATTTTGTCATCATTTCCTCATCCTCAAGTTATTACAAACCTGTATAAATTCCTGTCGGCTGCTGAACACAATGTAGACATTCTGAAGAATGTTGGTAACCAAACAGTTGACGTAGCCATTGGCTTCCATAGAAAGGAAAACAACAACAACTATGCAAGACAATAGCTACCATTAACTATTTGTTTCCAACATTCTTAAAAATCTTTTTTTTTGTCTTCAGAAGAAAGAAACTCATACAGGCTTGGAACAACATGAGGGTGAGTAAATTATGAATGGTAGCTGCAGTTTCAGCCAAAGCTTCTACGATGAAACTGTAGCCAGAGCGAGAGTTTCATAGCGAGAGATGGTACACATTCCATGTTGTGTATATTGAAGCTTGATCCATACATACGGAGCATAATTACAAAAAGCAGATCGACCTACAGTATCTCTGTATGGCAAATCAGCATCTTAAGTAAGATAAGTGAAAATAAATAAATTCAAATCTCTGTACTGGATGAGATCCCATATTATGTATTATTTTACAGGAACAGTAGTAATCCATTGTGGTATCTTGGCAGAAACTATGGTTACCATGGGAACTTTTTAGCAAGGGTTGGTATTACTCACTACCAGTGTCATCAAACATGAAATTTTAACTAAAATATAGAAGGTATAAATGCAATATTGTGGGAAAAATTGTATTCTTTTAACACACATCCAGTACTGTATATAATATGGTATTTTGCAGAAAATCTATGTTTACCATAGCACATTTTTGTATGGGAGTGTCTTTCACGCATCACAGATGATTTGTTGTGTTGTCATATACATGAAGTGTAACTCGAGAGGGCCACATTGTGTTGTATGTCCAGGGGGTCTGTGACTGAGACTCTCAGTGATTCACACACAGTCAGAGCGAGAGAGTGTGATTCAAGTGCTAATACCTTTCACAAGTTCAAATGAGAGGTGAACCGCACTGCTGATTGCGTTATACATGAGTACTCCACCTCAGTCCAGATAACTCTCTTTAGAAATGAAATAACGTAGATGTGCCTTTCATGTCCTGAGCAACAGCTCTAGCGTATGTGACACGCCTGACCCAGTGCGATAGATATGAGCCAATTAAATTCACTGCATTCCCATTTCAAACAGTATTTATACCACAAAAAGGACAGCTTATGCAGAAATTTGTGTAATGTGGCATAATTAAAGGCATAGTTCAGCCAAACATGAACATTCCGTTTCATTTAATCGCCCTGATTTGGTTTCAAACAAGACTTTTGATCATCTTATAAACACAAATGGAAATATTTTTAATGAAACCTGAGAGATTTCTGTCCTTTCAAACAGCTTGATTCGTGTAGATTTCTTTTTACAATCTTTTGTTTGGTGTAATGGGATTCCAATTGAGGTACAGAAGTCTCAGTGTTCATTAAACGTCTTAATTTGAGTTTCAAAGATGAATCAGGCATGTGATCAACTAGAGACAAAAAAGAAGGAAAATCTGACCACGCCCCAAGTCACGCCCACAAGCCACGCCCCCAGCAATTATTTATATATTAGCACATTCAAATATATATTTTATACTGTAAGAATACATACTACTGTCCTGTAAAAATTAAAAGCAACACTTATTAATCATGATAACAATATAATATATTATAATAAAGTACTATAATATATAATTGTAAAGTATATAGTATATATAATTGTTATTATTATTAAAGTATCTGACAAAAGTTTGGAAACATAACAATTAATGATTATGAAATAAATATCTTCTGCTCATCGAGGCTGAATTTATTTGATTAAACTAAAGTAAAAAACAACAACAATATAAAAACAGCATTATTGTGAAATATAATTACAAATAAAAAAAAGTTTTCAATTTTAATATTTTATTAAATGTAATGTTATTCCGGTGATGCAAAGCAGAATTTTCTTCATCCTTACTCCAGTTCAGTGTCACTTGATCTTATCGAAATCATTGCAATTTATTTGACAAGAAATATTTCTGATTATTATCAATGTAAAAAAACTTCTATAGTATTAAGCTACAAATGTGAACTATACATTGGATTGGTTTCTTCTTTAAATAAAAAATTATAAAATATGCATGGTATTATAATGTTATAATAAAACTAAAATTAAAACAATGCAAAAACCCTTAAGATAACCTGTAGAAAGAAAAGAAAATATATTTTAATAAGTGGATTTTGAACGATTAATTGCTGCTTTGAACGATTACGTAATTGTGGCATCCGTAATTGCGATTAATTGTGCAGCCCTAAGTCATATCATTGTTTCCACAAAAATATTAAGCAGCAAAATTGTTTTTAACATTGATAATAATGAGAAATGTTTCTTGAACAGCAAACCAACATTTTAGAATGATTTCTGAAGGATTATGTGATACTGAAACTTCTCTTTGTAAGCAACAACAGATTTATAAACGTTTCTAATGACGAATGTTGCGTTCCCAAATGCAAATTAAAGCACCTCAAACCAAGCGAATCGAAAGTAAACAGTACTGTAACAGCAGACATGTATCCCGTCAGACTACAGCCTGTTACATAATTACATTACAACCGTTGTAAGTTTTATGATGGCATTAGCAATCTCAAATTCTCACCGCCATTCAGAAAAAGTCACCGGGACGAGTAACACACTTCAGCGCCTTATTCTACTCGCGTTTGGCGCTTTGAATCATTTGAACGCTTTTAACTGTCCTGCAGATGGCGCCGCGAGCTCATGCAGTGCTCTCAGGATCATTCTGTCCAAGATGTTTTAGAAAACAATCTTTTCGCAGTTTATTTAACTAATAGCTCAAGGCCATTTGCATGATTTCAATCATCATGCAGTAACAAACCAATCAATAGTTTCCGAAAGGAGTAAGCAGAAAGTACTAGGATAACATACTAGTTTTGGCAATATTCTGATGTGCACTTCCAATGAACATGTTACTATCCCAATTGGTTGAGTGAATAATACAATGGCTCAGTCATAAAGACACTCGCTGCATCTGAATATGCCTTCTTCCCTAATACATAGGGAACAGTATTACAAATGAGTAGTATGTCCGAATACATTAGAAAAACAGTAGTACCCGGAAAAGTATGCAGATGACCAACTACTTCTGTTGAGATCTAGAGGTGTGCATTCAAAGCACACTTTATCATCACACGAGGCCATGTCAGGTAATCAATGCAACTGACACATACATGCTAACATGGTGGATGCAATACGTCTGGACATCATTCATACTACAAACTAGTGCTTTCAAACAATTAATCACGATTAATCGCATCCTAAATCAAATATTTTCTTTACATAATATATATGTGTGTGTATATTTATTATGTATACATAATTACTCACAAATGCATGTGTAGATTTAAGAAAAATTTGTTCTTTATATATTAAATATATCTATATATAATATAAATTATGTAAATATAAATATATACATGTAAATACATGGACATTTTCAAAATATATACTGCATGAGTGTGTATATATATATATATATAATAAGTATACACACAACATACACACACACACACACATATATTGTCTAAACAAAAACTTTTATTTTGGATGTGATTAATTGTTTGACAGCACTTCTAGTACAAACATTCATACTATATAGAACATACTTACAATGGTTGCCAAGTGTGTTCCTCATTAAATATAGTGCCTACGTACTTAGTAAGCAATTTTGGATGCAGCAATTCACTCGTTTAGTTCCTAAATAGATCAATGATTTGCACAAATCGGTTGATTGAAAGATTCAATAACTCCTATATCAATACTCAACAACTACTAATATACCGTCTGTATTAATAGACTGACAGTCTGCCTGGAAATCCCAAGTATCTCAAACAAAAGTCAACTAGGGTCAAAATTCACCTGGGGCCCCTGATAGTGAGTTAGAAGAAGATTCAGCCCATGCCCAGAAGGACTTGAAAGTTCAGTAGATGATGGATCGTATCACGGATACAAAGTAGATTGTGCTGCTGTACCTCAAGCCAATACCGATAAGCAACAAGCATCTTGAGGGTCACGCATACACCCACTCTCACATCCTTGGCAGAACAAAGAACCGACCAACAATTCTGACAGCCTCCCGTAGCAGAAAGTGAAATGCTATTTCAAGATGTTATAGCCCTCGAACTAGATCTGCTTTTTAAACGGATCATAAATGATGCATCGTAAGTTTCCCTGCAGCACGGCAGATAAATTCCCATCCACTGCTGTCAGCCCTTTGACTTCATTTTCCACGTAAACTGGAGAAACTGAGCAAGTAAACAAGGAATAATTCAAGCCAGTACATAAACTACATCTGAAATACTTCCGATTTAAAAAGATTCAATATAAAAAGCTTTTCAGCTACAAATTCTGACAGTCGGGTCTAATAAAAGTGACATCGGCAATTTGTGGAGCATGTGGTTCCATTAGTGTGTGTTTTGTGGTGTCATGTTGGATCAAGCCACACAGTTTTTGCCTGCTCCCTTGAAGCTAAAGCAGCATGGCGAAACTCACCCAAGTCTTTAGATCCTTGGCTTTCACTGGCCAGCTCTCCCATTCTCACTAGAGCGTCAAAATAGCCCTTCGCTGCAAACGTCACACCTGCAAAAAGATAGAGGCAAGTGGAAAAATATGTCACAAACATTCTCATCTCTCATTACAGCAGTATATTCGATGATCAAAGGGCCCATGATGAGGATGGGACGGCTCTCAGCTGCACAAGTTGGTGTCCGTCCAGCTGGGTAATGAGCGTAAAAAAAACGCTATAGGAGTGGATGAGTCTGTTGCGCAACAGGAAACACAATCAGTTGTACAGGAAACACATTTAGAATGAGTAAAGATAGCCCTCCTGTAACTATGGAAATTTGGCCCTTTTTTCTTTACCAGACCAGCCCAGCTGTCTCCCTCACACACACACACACCGTTTCCCAATCCCATACCTCATTACGGTTTTAAAATGTCAACTTCGGTGAAAACAAATAAACAGAATATCATTATCTCCAAAACTCTCCCTGGATTCCCAGATGTGTGTGGAAGAGAGGGAATGTGTGCGATTTTAACGAACTAAAAATCTTTTACTGCGAACTAAACAGTGGTCTAGCCTGGGCTGTTTTGGTGTTGGTCTAACAGGTGGGCCAGTAATGCTAGGCTATTCACTAGTAAAACTCGACCTTTTCTGAGACTCCGTGAACTACAGTTTAGCTTATTGTGGCTCAAGCAGGTATCAGTCTCATTAAGTCACCAGAGACATCACACTCAGGCTGATGTGACAGACAGAGGATATTTACTGTATATGAAGAGTTCATTTGCAAAAACAATGGTAAAATGGACTTATCGGCTTCTGTTCAAAAAACAACAAGGTCGCTTGTCGGCTTCTGCAGTAAAACCTGAACTCGAGATGCCTTGGATGTGGACAATACCGGCTTTTTTTGACAAAATGTTTTCAGGGTTCAGATCACGCTATCTCAAAACATCTCTTAACTTGTGTCCTGAATTTTTCTGTTTTCAATAAATGAATAAATCTATAAACATGTTCTGAACTAATAATCTTTTTTTAGTTAAGTTTTACTTAAGTTTAATCTAGCAATTGGGCATTACACCTCTATATCATCCATCCATCCACCCATCCATCCATCCAATACTGTTTGGGATCAGCAAGATTTACAAACTAAAAAAATACAGTAAAACAGTAATGTTGTGGAATATTATTACAATTTAAAATACGATTTATGTTATAATATATTGCAAAATATAATTTATTCCTGAAATGATAAAGATGAAATTTCAGCATCGATACTCCAGTCTTCATTGTCACATGATATATCAAACTAATATGCTGATTTGTTGTTCAATAATGACTTCAATATTCTTATTATTATCATAAGTTGAGAAAGGTTGTGCTTTTTTCAGGATTTTTTTGATAAAGTTTTAGGAACAGCATTTATTTGAAATAAAATATTTCTAACACTATGAATGTACTTTTTAATCAGTTTAATGTGACTTTGAATAAACATATACATTTATTTTAAAAATACAAAATATATATTATCTGTATTCTATGTATATGTCAGACATCAAAATAAAATGGAATAAAATTAAATAGCTGTATAGCACTCCAAAATATATATAGGGCATCTGTTTAATGAAGTTAGTAAATTAAATTGATGCTTGTAATATAGACAGCTAAGTTAATCATAACGAAGCAATACAGTTGTAGCATGTGTCCTGTGTAGAAAGTGTGTCAAAATTGCTCTCTATTCCATATATAGTGCATTCAAGGGAGTCAGATTAGCAACTCCGTGGAAGTGTGAGAGATCTGAAACAGCCAATCAGCATATGCTGGTGATTTCCACAGGTCTGGTGGCACTCATTATTAACTAGAGCAGTAAAGAGGTAAAGGTGGCCCACTCATACAGGGCTCACCTGTATCGCCTGCCTCTCAGATGTTTACTGGAATCAGCTGCTCAGACTCGCGTCATGACTGTCACTCTTGGTCTGAGAACACAGTACCAAGGAATTACAAAGGCACTTCCACAAACTATAATTGCAAAGCAAGATCTGGCAGACAAGATGCCGGTCTTTCCCAAAAAACACCAAGAGCAGCTCAGGTACTGTTATGCGACATGCTTCATTTAAGTGTGTCCCACACTGCGCCACGGCTGAAACAATGCCTCTCCAACTCCCTCAGAGCGAGATTATAGAAAACAGGAATGGAGAAAACGGATACCAGTCAGCTATTCTTTATGGAACTCATTCAGAAATCAATCGAGACATTCATTTAAATCTACTGAGAGCCTGTGGAAAACCACCCTGCGCTTCTGGCACGGGCAGAAAGGACACAAAAAAATCGGTTGAGCAAACAATCCATCAAGCTGACCAGCTGTGGCTCGGATTAAGTAAGCCAAAGCAGACTGTTGCACTAGGTGAACCACCATGTGGATAGTGTTCAGGGCTCATTTACAAGGAAATTATGCAAAAACGTGCCTGACAGATGGGACCATAAGCTCTGGGAACCCGCATTGAGACAGATAGAAGGCTTTATCAGGTTTCTGTTCTTTGCTTCTTTCTTCCCATTTCTTCTAGGTTGGATAGGCCAGTACAGGAACTCATATTTTTGCTGATAAACTGATTTGACATGCAGAAAGGAAGAAAAGTTGTTTTGTTTTAAAGGTTGACAACCTATAAAATGTAGAACAAGTTAATGTGGCTCCAAAACTTTAAGTTGACTTTATTTAAAATTAATACAAAGTTAATTATTAAAATGTAAAGCTGCAGTCCGTAACTTTTGGCGCTCTAGTGGTTAATAAACAGAACTGCATGCGTTTTGCAGAAGAAAAATTGTAGAAACTTCTCTCTGTTTACTGCCAAGCTAAATCTTTAATAACTTGACTTACAAATGAATAGTTATTGAGAAGTAGATGTTTTAGCTATATCTAGTGGCTTTGATTATATTCTGTTGAAAAATATATATGTTTCAAGTCACCGTTAGAGTGATTAGTGTTCACTTCACTTAAGTTTATAAAACTTTCAGTGTACTCAACAAACTTATACACAAGTTAGGCTAAGGATGTTCACTACATCGCTATTATTTTATGCTAATGCTCAGCTTCACTTAAAATGCAAGCTTATTGAATTTAAATGCTAATAAAAAAAAGTGTCATTTTTGAATTTGTAGAACTTAACTTGGTTTGCAACTACAGACCACTTTCGTGAATTTGACTCAACATTTTTTCCATAAGCTCTTTCAAAAGCCCTGATGATGGTTGCCTTAAGTTCATTTTAAGTGAAATTACTTTGGTGATGGAAAACTGGTTCTTTTTCAGAAACTAATGCATTATTAAAATGTATAATACTCATCTGTCAATGTGGAACAGCATTTACTAAAATACTCAAATACTGATTGTTTACTGACCAAACTGAATGTGATGAGAGAGAAATACTGAAAGTAACAAAATAATACAAAGACAACAAATAGGCAACTTGCACAATCCAATTATTTTGTTGTCCTCAGTAGTTAGTACAAAAAAACAAAGTGTGACCAGTGTAGTCTAATTCTCAAATGAATAATTTCTGAATGAATTCTATAATGCTGACAGAAAATAGCTGAAGGTTTTCCAATTTCTCCCGGTCTACTCTCAATACTCTCTCTCACATGTGGTTCTTAAAAATGGGAGACCAGAGATAGGCTCCATTATTCTTCTGACCCTACGAGAGTGGTTTGGAGCAGAATGGATGTATGTTTGCATATGTTTCCTCAAAACTTGTTAATGGACTGTTAAGTGGAACTGGAATCATAATTCTCATTCATATATGTAGGTCTCTCACTTTGATATTCTGTCTTTACTGAGAAAGAACCATGTCATAACACACTCCTCCTACTGCACTCATTCATCTTTCTGTGCCTGAGGCTCTAAAACAAATCAGCAAGAACAATACCAGTCAGAAATAATAAATGGGGTAGAAAGCTTTGCTGACTTTGTGTCTGAGTGATTTAATTTCCTAAAACATGGGGTAGGGTGGTAAAGACATGGCCTGAGAGCAAAAGAGGATTACGATTAATTCTGGTGGGCTTAGTGGCCTAGGACCTCCCACCAGACCCCAGTTTCCCTCAGTACGGGGGAGTTAATTATGGAATAAATCTCTTTTTCAACTCTGTGTCTTGCCTTTATGTCCTTTCAGCCATGTTTCTATGGTAAAACACCCACACCATTCTCTATACCACTGCTGCGTAATTTGCACTACTACTCTACCCAATTGGGTACATGTGGACAGCAGTCTGGCAGCATATGGACCCCTGTGTGCATTCAGCACCTTGTTGAGGATAAGAGTCTTTCAACCACCTCAGCCAATCTGGCATTAATTCTCAAGAGTTTGAAGGGCAGGCTGTCTCACAGATTTTACATAAATCCCCAAGTAGGTTGGGTGCTGGCATTTATGGATAGCCCTGTTTCCTTTGTGACTTTCTAAAGGAATATTGTGGATTCAATGAGGGAAAGCTCAGTTGACGGCAGTTGCACTTTGCAATTTTTTTGTGAAATTTTTACTGAAAAGACTGACTAGAAATGCAACAGTAAAAAACTGTTAATTGGTTAACTAAGTTATCTTGCCATACACAATGAAACATTTAAATGGTCGCATTATATGCGTGTGTGTGTGTGTGCACTTGGATGGGTTCAATACAGAGAACACATTTCACTGCTGGTTATACTCTGTATACTTGTGTTTGTGACAAATAAAGCTCATCTGAACTTAATCTATATGTAATTTTACTGTAAGATACTGCCAAATGTATGTTTTTTTGGAAGTAAATTTAAATTACCACATAATTTACAGTAAAGTAAGAATACATTCCCATAAGTTCTGTGTGACATCACATTTGATTATATCTTTTACAAATCTTTTTGTCTTCT
Organism: Gymnocypris eckloni scoliostomus; assembly: GCA_027564155.1. NCBI lineage: Eukaryota > Metazoa > Chordata > Actinopteri > Cypriniformes > Cyprinidae > Gymnocypris > Gymnocypris eckloni. The sequence continues at coordinate 19,241,592 of CM050415.1, forward strand.
GACTTTTGTCAACATCACAGTATTTTGTGTTACATTTTACATTATTTAAGTTGTAGTCTCAAGTAGATATATTAACATTACATTTATCAGATGTAAAATACACAGTAATAAAGTAATACTGGAGAAATTGTCACAGTATTTTTTATGATAAAATTGCTGTAAAAATGTAGTACATAAAAGTACATATATAAGTAATATAAGTGCATTATCTAAGCTGTAAAAAGGTTTAAATATTTTTTTACCATCGCTAAACTAGAATAAAAAAAAAGTATAAAATTAAAACTGATTCAAAATATCAGTTTGAATAAACTATAACAGTATCTAGGGCGTGTGACGAGACACTTATCTCACGAGACATGACTGGGTTCACAAGAATGAGATGAGACGACATTTTTAGACTTCTTTTTTTATCCTCGATGAGATATATAGGAAAAAAAAATATTTTATTCAACTGAAAAACACAAAATGCAAAAAAGGTGCATTTTGAAATCAACTTATACTTTATGAAATTAAACTTATTAATTAATGAATTATATGCAGTAGGCCAATAAACAACAAACTAGACCTGCACGATTCTGGATAAATTGAGAATCACAGTTTTATTTTATAAATTGGAGATCATGATTCTCTCATTCGCTCTCTCAAATAACATAATTTACTAGTGGTTCTGACAAAATGTTCATTGCTTAAGTCTTTGATATATAGTGTCAGTGGAGCATGAGCAGCGCGTGTTTTGTCGCCACCCATATCAGTGAATGACAGCATTCACATCGGAAGCGTGATGATGGCCGACCCTCTGATTCATCAACATGGGCAGCTACAAAACGTGCTTCTCACGCACCACTGACACTCGCCATGTGAAACAGTCTTAATAGACATAGCTGAATCATTGTCATTCAGGAATAAGATCGCGTGGGTGTTTGAATCAAGATAGCAAGCAAAATTTTTAATGATTAATTGTGCAGCTCTAATGTAAACATTGCAAAATATTTTGTGAGGATGTCGTCGTGTTCTCGCGAGACGAGTCGGATCTCGTGAGACAAATCGGATCTCGTCACATCCCTAATAGTATCTCAATGATACTAAAATAACACTGATTTTAACATTTATAGATTGTCCCTATTCACTATGCCATTGTAAGCACCTCACTGTAACCCATATTTTAAAGAAAAAAAGATGAAGCCAATATATTCATTTATTTTTTCCAAAATCGATGTTGTCGATTGAGCCAGGACTAAACCTGGGATTTTCCTTTAAGATGTATTCCTGCACATCACCCTAAAGGTTTTACGGCCACTGTCGGGCCGAGGCTGCCGACATTTGCCAATGTGAACGCAGACATCAATGGGCAATTGTCTGGCTTTCATCAGTCACCTACTGCACAAAGCCTTCAAAGTCATCTGATTGTTCCTCTGTCTAATGGCTAAATATCAAATCATCAGTGAGGCTGGGCACATTATCTCCTCTGTGAATGCCCTCATCAGTGGAGCGCTTGTGTTCGGCCCATCTGAGCTCAGGAGGTGTCTCGGGCTGTGTGAGAGTTGATAAGGCTGAGTGGCCATCTGAACGACAGGATGACAAATATTGTCATCATCTTCAAATGAAGTGGCATTAAAGGCGGATGGGAAGGCGTGGAGGGTTTGGACAGCTGCCTGAGCGCGGATGAAACAGCAGATGCCTGGAGATGTGATGTGAGGATACTTACTGGAGAGAGTCTTCTCGTAGTTCTTTCCCATGGCGATGAAATTCCGCAAACAGGGGTTGAACTGTTCCATGATGCCCTGCAAGAGAGGGAAAGGTTTGTTTATAAAGCAGGAATTGCAACATGTTAAGTGTGCATGGGTTATGGCAGGCCCATATAAAATCCTCACACCAAGGATGCACCAACTTGATACCATCAACTGAAAATGTTCACCATTGGCCAATAAGCTAATATTAAATGGATCCTTTTCACTTTTAAAATTTTAGTCAGTGTGTAGGGTGTATGTTTGGGCATAAAAAGATCTACAAAGTTACAAAACTCAAAGTCCACTCCAAAGGGAGATATTTTGTTTAAAAAAAAAATAATCCCTTTTCAAGAACTACAGCGAATGGCTCGTTTGGACTACAGCATCGCTTTCCAGTGTTTGTGATATCACAAAGCGGCCCATTAGAATATCATTAAAATAAATCCCGCCTACAGAAATTTGAATGGATGGCGGGTGGGGAGAACGCTTGGTTGAGCACTGAACGTTTCAAAATCGAAACCCGGAGCGGGTGCTTTTATATCACTATATTTTTTTATGGAAACCGACTGTCTTCATTTCATCTTGCATGTAATGTCTGATAAAGCAGCGTTTGTGAGCGGAGCACTAGTTTGTCTACAGCGTTACCGGGAAACCTCTATCTATCCCGCTCCAACAGCGCCTCCCGCTGGCAGAGAATTAATTTGCATATATATGCCACCACAAATATTGTAAGTCTGTGGGACTATGGTAGTTTCACTGCAATTCATGTTATAAGGTTAGCAATAAAGAAAAATAAACAATACATACCGTTGCACTTATCTGTACATAGTAATTAATTTATTTTCAAGCCGTTGTTGACATTCTATCTAAAACGTGATTTAGCCAAAAAAACAAGAATAAAGTTACCACTTTAACATGTCTTGCAATATCCATGCATGCAAAGGTTCTGCGTGATCCTCTTGTTCAATATTCTCAAAGTCTGAATTGATATGGCAATATTGACAAACTTGCTGTTTTGGCAAGGGGCGTGGCAATACTGAAACACTGTCTAAGCTGTTCGCCAATCACAACGCACTGGGACAGCTAACCAATCACAACACATTCCGTTTTTCGGAAGGCAGGCCTTCATTAAACCCAGAACTAATCGAGCCGTAAATTTGAAATGTCTTTATTTAAGCTGCTTATGTGCCCTCTAAGGCTGCATTGGTGTGTTCAAAAATACAGTAAATATTGTAAAATATTAGTGTATTGTAAAATATTACAACAAATAATTTCTATATTTTAAAATGTAATTGATTCCTGTGATACAAAGCTGAGTTTTCAGCAGTATTTACTCGTCTACTCTACAGTATCACTTGATCCTTTAGAAATCATTCTAATACGCTATTCTAATAAATAAATGTATACATTTAATATGTAATAATAAATACAGTACATTTCATATAATTATAAAAGGGTCACAGCACAGAGCGAAACTAAGAAAATGCAGAAATTGAAACAAGGACACATTAAAAAACAAAACATTTAAATAACCATTCAAATAATAATAATTATTGGGCAAATGTATACACAAATACGTAAATAAATTAATTAACCTGTCTTATAGCTTGTTTACTAAAAACTTGGCTAATTCAATAATGTTGTTAGCTAAAAAAATATCAATAAATAAAACAATAAAAAACAACAACGTCAGCAGATACCACCTGGGGTTGGTTAAAGGCAACTGATAGCATTGATTGCCTGCTAAAAAGCAATCATGAAATTTCCATGAAGGTTTAGCCTGGTTAGTGCCTTCTAGTTAAGGTAGTTGCCCAAGGAGCTCCAGCACATAGGAGGCAGCAGGGCTGTGCATCTGTACCATAGAAATATACACATAGATTCCTCATTAGTGACTGTTTCTATGGGCTGCGATACGTAAGCCATCCACCATATTTGGAATGGTCTGCAACAGCAAATTATACGCATGTATATCCTTGAATATTCTTTGATTATTATGGCGAATTACGTCAAGTTGACCATTCCCAAAATGGCAGCCGCTTCAACATATCTGGAGCGGTCAAATAGGGCATCTATACATATCTTTTATCTGCACACCCAAACATACCAGAGATGCTTCCATTTCCCCTTATGCAAAAACTGTCCACAGCATCATCCCTCGTTCACACCACCCATCATTCCATGTTGTGTTAAACAGAGTGTGATTTTTCTTGTGGGAGGGAAGCAGACACTCATTCTGGGGGTGAGCAACGAGCTTTGAAATTTTGTTCAGGGCTTTGAAGTTGTGTTTTTGAGGATGTGAGGAAGTAAAAGAGTCAAAAAGTGAGCATATGTTAGAGTTAATGAACATATTTTGCTCTGAAGTGCTAGTTTGTGGGCTTGTTAAACTGCCAGGATGTGTATACAGTGCGTTTTAAGGAAGGGCTGGAATATCTGGTGTTTCTGAGAGGGCACATATGCAAGGAGGGCAAATTGTCTCGAAGCTCCGTTCCTAGGGCAACCAAAATAAACACTTTACCGCCTCGCCATGCTGTAATCCTTCAGTGATGCTCACTCGAGCGGGCATCTGTCATAGCACCCTGAGCACCATCCACTTCCCCTTCAGGGCTTCCTCCAATTAGAGCAGTCACAGTCTGCCAGGGCCCTAAGGTTAACAAAGACCTGAAGCTGACAGCACAACACCACCGAACCCTGCATTCTTCCTCCAAAATTCACCATGAATGACTACATCCCATACAGCAGCCTTTACCACCTTACAGGAACCTTCGACCATCCCTTCATAAACAACTCAAAAACAGTTCAAATCATGCGGTTTTTGACAGCAAATATCACTACTGGCCAGTGTTGGGGAAAGTTACTTTTAAAAGTAATGCATTACAATATTGCGTTACTCCCTAAAAAAGTAACTAATTGCTTTACATAGTTACTTTTTATGGAAAGTAATGCGTTACGTTACATTTGCGTTACTTTTTAAATATGAGCAGGGCTTGATTGTTTGTTTTTAATACAGGAAGTTATATTGATAGCAAATGTAAAGCCCTTTCACACCAAAAGTGTAATGAATAAACCTCAGGCTGAAGGAAAAGTAAATCACATCTGTACAGTAGAACGCAGGAGAAGTTCAACACTCTTCAGCAATAAAAAAAACAATGAAGCACAATGGTTAGTTTATCTAAAGTCATTTTTGCTTATTAGTATGGTTGAACTGGATCAAAAGGTCAGCAGCAAACACGTTGGTTATTAATATGGTATTAGATATATTTGTGTTGTTTAACATATTTAATTATTGCAGGTTTGCGTCATATTCTGAGTTGGCATTTCACTGTTTTAATTCATTTTGATGAATATTGAATAAGTGAGTATAATTTGATAATTAAAGTGATAATTTTGATGAATACTGAAAAGTTTTTTGTGAGTGGGATGAATTAATGCTCGTTCACATTTAGTCTAGAACTACAGTAACATTTTCATGTAAATTAAAAAGTAATGCGTTACTTTACTAGTTACTTGAAAAAAGTAATATTATTACGTAACTCGCGTTACTTGTAATGCGTTACCCCCAACACTGCTACTGGCCAATCTCTAACCCTCATTCTCAATCCCGTTTCTGGCACATATTACCATGTCATAGAATTACTTGATACCATAAACCCTGTTATCATGTAGTGTGTTAGTTTGTTTGTGGCATTAGCAACAAGCTAAATTCATGACATTAAAATCCAGCACACTGCAAAAAAAATGGCTTATCTTACTTAGTATTTTTGTCTTGATTCTAGTCAAAATATCTAAAGATTCTTAAAATCAAGATACTTTTACTAGAAAAGCAAAATGCACATCATTTTGTTTTTTCCCCTGGAAACAAGACTAAATATTTTAAGTCAATTTGCTTATCTAGTAAAAGTATCTTGATTTTTAAGAATTTTTTGATATTTTGACTAGAAACAAGACAAAAATACTAAGATAAGCTATTTTTTTGCAGTGCATCAATTGACTTTTAGACTCATACATTTAAAATTGGCAATGGCAGCTTCGCCTGCGCATTCCACGCTATTTTCAACCAAAAAATTTATATTCTCTCAGTAGGCTTTTTTTTCTAACAGTTAAAAAGTATATTCTATATAGCATGAATGTGTGTAGCATGAATGTAATCCAGATGTAGGCAAATTCAATTGTCTTGTCATTGTCATGTGATGTCAGTGTTTATCGTATGTGCACTGTAAGTGTACTATACATTAGGGCTGCACGATATTTGCATGCGATAGTCATGCGCATCTCATCAGTAAAGACAGTTTTGTGATTAGCCATAAATATCCATCAGCTGTTTTCAAATGGAGCGGCATTTAATACACAGAGCCGTAGATTGCTGACAAGCTACGCAATCTCACCTTCACTATCGCATGCGATTCATCTGCGATTCGGAGCGCGAATTGCGTAGCTTGTCAGTGAACTACGGCTCTGTGTATTAAATGCCGCTCCATTTGAAAACAGGTGATGGATATTTACGGCTAATCACAGAACCGTCTTTACTGACGAGATGCGCATGACTATCGCATGCAAAATATCGTGCAGCCCTACTATACATGTACTGTTTTTCCCTCTTACAATATAGTAGGGAACTATGTGATTTCTGATACATCCAAAGTCCCCTTCAAGGATAGTCAGCCTATTATTTGCAATGCCTCTGGGGAGCTATTTTTGGGCACGCAAGACTCCTATCTGTTTGAATGGGGAAATACACAATCTCAAAAAGCTGCTTGCCAAACTCACATTTAAAAGCATATTTCATGTCAGTAACAAATGTAGGACTCAATAATGTGTTTTCTTATACTCAAATAGCATTAAAGCCATTTTTATTTCAATTTCCATTTGAGTTGGTCCAGACAATATGTGACCCTGGAGCACAAAACCAGTCACAAGTAGCACGGGTATATTTGAAGCAATAACCAAAAATACATTGTATGGGTCAAAATAAAATAAAGAATATTTTGTGCCAAAAATCTATAGGATATTATTAAGTATAGCTCATGTTCAATGAAGAAATTTAGTACATTTCCTACTGTAAATATATCAAAACTTACATTTTTATTAGTAATATGCATTGCTAAGAGCTTCATTTGGACAACTTTAAAGATGATTTTCTCAATATTTTGATTTTTTTTTGCACCCTCAGATATCAGATTTTTAAATAGTTGCATCTCAGCAGAATATTGTCCTATCCCAACAAACCATACATCAATGGAAAGTGTACTTATTTAGCTTTCATGTGATGTATAAATCTCAATTTCAAAAACCAATTCTAATACAAGTTGCACCCTGAACAACCAAGTTCAATTCTCGGCTTGTGGTCCTGTCCCACTCTCTTGCTCCCATTTCACACCCTGTCTAATCTAACTACTTTCTTCTATTTAAATAACAGCAACAGCAAATGCTTAAATACTACTTTAAGTTCACAAATTTGCAACTTAATGGATACATAAAGGTAGATGACACAGTAAGTGGCTAAGCATTAGGTCATTTAAGTGTTAGGAACAAAGCGACACTTAAGTAGTTACAAAACAAGCAGTAGCTAGCTTTGTCCCAATTTTAAAAAGCTGGTCCAAAAGCAATTGCGAGAATTTTTAAGAGTTTTAGGCAGGGTAGATGCTGTTCAGTCAGTCAAGATACATAGAGGAGCCAAATACAGGCTGAAACATGTTAACAGAGAGAAATACCAGGTCAAAACGCTCTCAGTTGCCTGGACTGGAAGGCATTTTTGGGCGGATTTTATGTAGCAGATTTGGGTCAGGTATTAATATCACTCAAACTACTTAAGGACTAGTTTGACAAATGTTTCAATCAATATTTCATCAATCCTTCAAGAAAGTCAATATTTTCCTCAATAAATGAAGTCTCTAGTAGAGCGACAAGCCCTGTTCCCTAGGCTTCATTGGTTTGACGTCACAGGTCACCTTGCCGCTCCTGCCACACTCTCTGGACAGCTCTAAAAGTGGGTCTGCACCTGACGGAGAGTAAGATGGAGAGTAGGCAGCAGTGCCTCAGCTAAATCAGTCACCCCAGTAGCTCCATTAGATCAACAACAAAAAAAGACGCACAGCAAGTGAAGGAAAAATACATATTCATTGATCAAAATATTAGCAAGAGTTTTTTGTTTGGGCTTCATGTGTCTCAATGCCAGAATGCAGGATTTAGCACAACAGCAAGACAGGGTATGAAATGTTCAGGAACGAGATGATATGTGAAGAGCACACATTGACACCGAATAGCACGGCTCTCTTCTCTGAAGGATGAAAGACCTCTCTCCATTTCAAGGGATTTTTCAGAAAATCTTTCTTTACCTACCCTCTGACTCTTTTCCTCTCCTTCCCTATATCCCAGCGACTCCTTTATAATGCACTGTCAGCATACCTCATTAAAAAGACCCCATCAACAGCATCCTCATAACATGTGAGGGCAAGAAAGAGAGGAAGAGAGATAAGGTACAATGAAGAGAGGTAGAGATGTGAAGAGCTTGGTGCTACATGTGGGTGGTTTACATAACGGTTATGCGAGACCGGTCTGGACTAATATGGCACTCCAGCTATCAAGAGCAAAATTAGGTGACGCTGACGTGGGAATGATAGCACAGTGATGAAGTGGGCTCTGTTCCAAAACCTAGCAAGCTGCCTACCTTGGCGGCATTTTAAAGCATGTGTCATGTATGATTTCTCGATGCAAAAGTTGTCCCAAAACATAGGAAACAATCTTATATTGGCTTCAAAGTTGCCTCGTTTTAGCCAAAATTGGAAGCATTTCATGTATCTTTATCAGAGGAGGTAATTCCAGGAACAAAGCTATCTACATTAAGTATGCAAAACAAGCAGTAGCTAGCTTTGTCCCAATTTAAAACCTGCTCTGAAACAGCTGGGTCACCCAGGATTGTGTTTTGAAGAGTTTTAGGCAGATCAAGTAGACTGTTCAGTCAGTCGATATTTTGAAGATATATACGTGTCTGGTGTAAAAGGCTGAAAATGAATGCCAACATTAATAATAACAAGAGCTCTGACAAAAAACGTTGCCTGGATGCTTTTAAACATGGATCTTTAATTTTGGGTCAGGTATTAATATCAACAACATTAAATAAGGACAGTTTGATTAATGTTTCAATCAATATTTCACAGAGATCCTTCAAGAAAGTCAATATTTTGTAAAACTTAAAGTCTGAGAGCAAAGGCGCTGTTAGTTAGAGAATTCTCAACAGAGCGACAAGCCCTGTTCCCTAGGCTTCATTGGTTGTAGTTGTATTACGACAGTAATATACTCTCTGGACAGCTCTAAACCGAACTTATATTTTGACAGGTAAGATGAGGACCTTTAAGTTTCAGTGCCTATGCTATATATGATATGACGATCCATTTCAACAACAAAAACGCAAAGTGAAGGAAGTGACTCTCATGAAGTGATCAAAATGTTGTTTATGTATTTATTTGTTTGGGCTTCATGTGTCTCAATGCCAGAATGCAGGATTTAGCATCACGCAGCAAGACAGGGTATGAAATGTTCAGTAAATGAAACCGCACGCCTGTGTCATTCATTAACAGAGATGCAGAACATGCAGGATTCATATTTAAAGTGTTTTATCTCTCCATTTATAGATACAGAAAATCTTTCTTTACCTACCCTCTGACTCTTTTCCTCTCCTTCATCCAAACTCGACACATTCCGTGACATTCAGCATACGGTAAAGTCCATTATAAAGACCCCATCACCGCATTTTCCATAACATGCGAGACATCATAGGTTATATTGAGGTGTTTTGCAACTTCAGAACGCCTGCTGCTGCTTTACCTTTGAGAGACAACTGATGCGTGATCACTGAGGCAGCTCCAGTTAGCATGTGCTCTCTGTGTGAGACTGCCTTCAGTTTTCCGCTGATTGGTCTGGACTAATATGGCACTCCAGCTATCAAGAGCATATCAGATGAGCGTGGCGTGGGAATGATTGCACAGAGATTGAGAGTGGGCTCTGTTCCACAAGTGTTGAAGCTGCCTACAGGCTGCATCGAGCCAAATAGTGCATTTAAACATTATGTTTCACCTGTATTATTTATTCACCAATAAATAATGTCACCTGTAAATAGTATGTTTGTTTGCATAAAAAATAAAATAAAAAATATTATCGGCAAATCTGTTTTTAAAATGGCACGATATCGATAATCGGTAAAATGCGCTTTCACGATAATCGGCCAGGCCGATAATCGGTCGAAAACCTTCATGTAAACACCTGAGCTTGCAGACGCACTGAAGTTTTGTTCAAAATACACAAAGGCGACAACCCATGTAAACGCATAAGTAAATCAGATTGCTAAATTTAGGGTTCATATCAACAGAACATTAAGAACCTAAAATTAGATTGGACATATTCAGACTGATCCAAAGTTTAGCGAAAAATAAATTACATTTAGCAACTTTACTGTCAAATAGTATTCATATCAGTAGTGTTCTTTTCATCTACTTTGTCAATGTACTGCATTCCACTTCAGCCACTTATAAGGTGCCATTTCAGGTAAAATGCTGCCTATGAAGACATCCGTCTATGTAAGTAGCAGATGGCAAGACAGCTCACAGGAGCAGAGCTGTAGTCAGCACTCCAGTGCGTACGTGTAACTCTCACACAAACACCATTCAACACTGAAAGTGTACAATTTTCCGCTAATGTTAGTGTCACGTAAGCTAGGTGTGATATTGGCACCTTGAACTCACGAATCACAAGTGAGGTCAGAGGGAGTGGGCGGGGCTTGGGTGGTTTCTTTTCTAAATTCTGTGAGTGTTGCTAATTTTATCATCCCAGTCCTCGTGTGCTACATCTGCCAGCCTAATTGCAAGTGCTAATTGGAATATGAGGCCAGCATACACTTTGTCTGAGAGCGTGGTTATTCCTGTAAGGGGGACGTGTGCAACACCTTCCCTTTAGTGACAAGGCAAGAAAGCGACAGTAAAAACAGTTAGTGAATACTGGATAAATATGGTTAACACAGCAAATGAAACAATTGCATTTGATGTTAAGGTTTATATTGTGTGAGGTGTTAACAAGTTCAACCATATGTTTACTAAAATGGCATGGTTGCTTCAACAAAAGCATTTTCTCTCACATTTATCTCTTGTTAACACTATCGGTTAGGTTTAGGTAGGGTTTATTTGTATGTTATTTTGAAATGCCAGTTTAGCACCACTTAGAGCACGACTTGCCAGGCATTTAATTTCCAAATTGCCTGTTAGATCCAACAAGAAACCAGTGGCGGCTGCTGTGCTTTTAAAGAGGGGAAGCTCATTTTCGGCCAACATCATAACAATTTTCCATTTATTTATACGTAAATTCTGCCCTATGTTCCTTTTCAAGAAAATGTTCTAGCCTACTGTATGAATGAATGACTAAACAAACGATCTAAAAAAAGATATTAAACTCGACGGAGGAAATGTGGGAATTAGGTTAAACTGAAACAAGGAATGTGGTGTATAATTGTGTGAAGTATGATGAAAATTGGCTAGCAATTTCGCCAAGCAAATACCAAGAAATAGGTTGCAGCAGTTTGTCTTCCGACTACACTTGCAAAATCCGTGATGGGACTGAGCTCGAATAGAAGTGTCAGCGACTTTTTATAGTACAAAATCACTGTCAATCAAAACGAGATGCAGTCTATCAACAGACCCTCCAAAGATCACGCAGAAGCCCGGAGTCCAGGCCAGCCCACTCCCCCATAATCGCTGGACATAATCGCAGCATTTATCCAATGACCATCTAGTTTCTAAGAACTGAAAAAACCTGTTCAAATCAGTCCCATTGAAGTTAATATACGCTAGGCTTCAACAGGGAAATGCACTGTCGCTACGGCAATGTATGAGAAGGAAATCGAGTCAGCCGACCTGATATATGTAGCTGATTCTGAACGAACTCGGCTTCGAGATGAACGTGTTCTAATGCATTTTTAGTCAATAAAATGTTAACACAATAGTACATATTTGACCATACATTTTTTTGACATTATAGGGGAAGCCGAGCTTCCCTTGCAGTCTTAAAGAAATATAAAATGTTGCCACATTCACTTTCATCTTCACATTCTTCCAGTGAGCCTAGGTTGCTCAATTTAGGTATAGGTTGAGTCAAAACATCTACACAAGTTGGCTGTTTGAGCTGCCTTTGAGCCTTGTCTTTCTAAAGGGGATCAAAGAAGCCTTAAGGAAATTGTAACTGCATTTTTGGTAATTAAACTTTGATTGGTACATTAATATGCACAATTAAATAATAGCAATGATGCCTCTTCAAGAAATTTGAGCAACCACTTTTTTGGCTCATATGATAAAATCCACTGATGAAACATAATTTACTGTGAATACTTGGCCCATCATTTTGTTTCAATATTCCCAAAGAACCTTCCTGTCATCATTAGTAAATGGAAAAATATGAAGCTGCACCCAATGCGTCCATTTATTTCTGAACAAAGCCACATCATGCACTACTTCCAGATTTAATCCTACAACCTTTTGATTACCGTCCAAGGCAACCATTGCTCAGCCACCCAGCATTTATGGTGCTGTGGGGAACCCAACGTCGCCTTTAATACTTGACATTAGCACTGACAGGCCAGAAATAAAGAAATAAAGTGTTAGCAATAAAAGGCTAAGGGAAAATGTTACCTAAACACACTCAAGAAGCGTTTAAGAGGAAACAGGGCTGGGAAGAGTGACAAGACATTATTGCAGATGTGAATTATATTCTTCTTGGGGCCCGAATCATGCAGTCTAGGTATATGTTATGGTTATGACAACTTAATCATGCATTATAACTTACATAAATCTTATTAGTTTGAAGCAAACCCAGTTTTGGTATCAAAAAGTTATTGAAAGCAGATTGAAGACGAGTTTGAGTTCACTAAGTGGCTGTTCACACAGGAAATGTTCCTGCCTTCCATCTGTGCAATTAAAAATTGTAAACTTATTAAATTGTGCTTTACTTTAAGGATAATTTTTCTAACATAAAATGGTTGGTATGCAACTCTAAACACCATCAATGTGTTCTGTTTTTTGAGGCTTTATAAATGATGACACTACAAAGGTTCAGAACCCAACAACAGCTGGCCTTGCGCTTGACAACATGCTGGCAGTGCTAATCTAATGCGGCAGAGGTCTGTGATGGGTCCTCGGCAGACGGAGCACATGTTGTATGCAATCAGAGAGGAATGTGTGGAGTATAGCGACTGTATCAGTCTAATGACTAGCGTACTGTTCCTCCTCCCTCCATCAGACCCCTGTCTTAATCACATCAAGGGGGCAAAAAGCGCAGGATCATCTCTTTCTCTCTCCCTCTGTGTTTCTGGGCAGGCTGAATACAGGCTTATTTTCAATATGCAATACAAATCTCATCTCAGTTTCAATCCCTAATTCAGGCTCAACAACGACAAATCCTCCTAAACACAAGCCTGCCAATGTGGTTCCCAACTGGATTTACTTCACAACCAAGTTTGTACATTGGAAATCAAGTAGCAACCAAACAGATATTCTAAAAAAACTAAGATTAGCATTACCATGAACTGCACAGGCCCAACAATATGCTAAATTATTAATCACTAAGAAAATCACTTAACAAGGGAAGTTTTTTACATTGGTTGTTGTATGTAGCACAGCAGTTTGGAAATGAAACGTCCGGGGAGTTGCGCAAAAAGGTTAATGCTCTATTCACTTTTAAAATAAAACCTACTACACTATACATAACTAATACTGCTAACAAAATCAAACATGAGAAACATGCATTTGTATACTGATGCACTGAGAAGAGATCAATGCAAGCAGATGATGTCTTTCCGAAAAAAAATTTTATTACAATAATTTATATGTATAAGAGATAATGATTACAGATGATTAAATGTAAAATATGAAAATTAAAATAAAATATTAGAATTGGATACAATATCTGAATTGATTCTGCTAAAAATCTAAGAGAACAGGTTAAAAATCAGAGTATCATAATCTTCAAGAGCAAAAGAGATGAAGATCTTCAGAGCATGCAAAGAGAGAAGAGTGAAGAAGCCAATTTTGGGACCAATATATACACTAGACACTTTCATCCTCTTACAGCATCATGGAATATTTTTGTGTCTGATCGACAAATTTCAAAATGTTTTTATCCGATATGTCATTTATGTGTTGTAAAATATTTCCCCTACCTAAGGTGAATTTTCACGTTGACATGACCTATGAAATGCAGGTAGAAGCAAGATAAAAATAGAGACAATATTTTTGCAGAGAATAAGTTTCCGAATATCACTTAAGCATAACAAAAATGTACTTAGCATGTCAAGTGAAGGAAATATTCTACATCAATGGAATATGAGTACAACTGGAATTAATTAGAATTATAAATAGCTTATAAATGCACAATACTTGAGTAACTGAGTATATGAGTAACAATGCAGTAATACGAATATAACAATATAACCATAAAAGAATAACTCATAATGACAACATAACCATATTGGAAATTCTGATACACCACTGACTCAAACAACCATGTCATTTTAGCTTGCTTTTACAAGATTTTGAGCTCTTTTATCAAACCTGAGAATGCTGTACCAGGTGGGCTACCGAGCACGTTTACTGCATCACAAAAGCCATACATATGCTATGTTGTCCATCTGATATACAGTTAATATTCTGAAACAAAAGGTACATACATATTGATACCACATTGCTTACTAAATACTGGTAAAAGAGAGATGATGCTAAAGAGCATTTGATTGACTAAATTATATGTATATTAGACATAGATTAATTTTTATCTAGATTAATCTAGATTAATTTTGAATTAATCTAGATTAAATGGCTCATTTGAATTCTGCATTCAGAATATGTGTCTACCCAAATGAACAAAAGTAAGTCTTTGAGAATTTCAAGCCAGTGTGATTAGAATCATCTCCTGTTTCCAAATGCATCACAAACTTTAATCTCTTCTGTCCCAAATACCAAAAAAAATGGAGGAAAATTGCAAAGAATGACATGAGACTTAAAGCGCATCCTGTTTATGTTAAAATAATTTCGTTGTTATTCTGATGCACACAAATAAACGCAGAGTCTTTACAGATTAAGATGTATTAGGCTACTATCTGTATGACCAAAAATGACGGAATTTTTACATAAATGTCCTGCAGCAACGAATACAAAACATTCAATAGTACATTTCAGGTTAACATCATATAACCATGTAAAGTTAATACATACATCTTTCAGATGAAAATATATTTGAGGTTGATGAATGATAACATGTCCTGCATTGTATTTACCACACAGACCATCATAACAATGCTGTCCATCACGGTGCGAGCCTCTAGTTCAAGACTGCTCTGCCCAGTGCTAATTGCCAGGTTTACATCCGCTAAAATATCAGGTGAAAGTCATCTGATAGTAGACTGCCCCAACCCATTTGAGGTGGTGCTAAGAGATATATGCTAAGAGTCTCACTAATATGGTTATATATATATATATATATATATATATATATATATATATATATATATATATATATATATATATATGTATATATGTTTTTCAGGTTAGACACTAATATACAGATAGCCTTAAAGTTCAGTTACAAAAAACTAAAATGATAATTTTGTAAACACATAAACAACAGCAGAAGTGTGATTTACAGGTGTAACACATGGAACTAACACTGGGCCAAATACTCATTAGCTAAGCGAAATTAAATTGTGACAAAACACTGCATCAAAACAGACCTTCGACCCATTTTGGGTCATGACCCACCAGTTGAGGCAACTGTGATAACACAAGCACTGCAAGTTTATCTGCAAGTTATCCTTTAAAAAGGCCCAATGGAGATCTATTTGACATAGCCTAGTTAAAAAATGCACATCGGCCTATTTAATGAGTGAAGAAGACACCAAATGAGAGTGCATGCAAAGCACTAATCACTCATCATCACTAGTTAATGAACAACCACAGAAAATCCATGCAAGCTTCGCTCGCTGTCCTTTGCTCAAACTAGGATTGAACTTTCTTATGAAACACTATCATGCTATACCCTTGAGTTAATGATGAGATAAAGATCCTCCAATTATGTTTAGGAATTCCCAGAATGCACATCACGAGAAGCACCACTGGTCTGACCACAGACCTCCAGAGCTGCTGGAGTCAAGCCAAGGCCACGATTCAGGCACACAAGAAACTTTAATTCAGCATTTTATCTAATGTATAACAAACATCTGACTATCTGAGCAATTAGAATATATGTAAAACTTTTTTTTTCCACAACAGATTGAAAGTGACTGTATCAAACCACAGTGGCCTTCCTTTTACCATGGCTAAGAGCTGTTAGCCACGATGCAGAACATGAGATAAAAACACTATAAAAGACAACCTTCAGTGGCTTCACGATTTAAACTATTTGCACAGAATGATGATAGAAGATGGTGTCAAATGCTTTGTATTTCTTCACTTTTTGTGAGTCGACTGTACATTAAAACGGCTCCCTTTCAAATACTACCACATCTCAAGTTATATATTTAGTTTGAGCTCATTTTGTGTTCTTTCTGTATTATTTATAAACTATTATGTACAATATATAGCATTTGTTACGGTTTTGAATTCACTTTCATTTGTATTTTTTTATAAGTTTTAATTTATTGCATGTATTTTACTTTCATTTCAAATAATATTTGTTAGTTGGTTACCTTAGAGGTAACATTTCTAGTTTTCATTTAAGGTTTGAAGTTTAATTTTTTTCTACTTACAGAGTACACCCCCTTTGAAAAGTACATTTTAACAATATCTCAATGAACACAAAACCATTTCCAAAATGTTGACAAGAATAAGTTTAATATAACATCTGTTTAACTTATAACATGAAAGTAAGGTTAGTAATATAACTTAGATTACACATTTTCAGTTTTACTCAAATTAGGGTGATGCAAAATGAGTACACCCCACAACAAAAACTACTAAATCTAGTACTTTGTATGGCCTCCATGATTTTAATGACAGCACCAAGTATTCTAGGCATGGAATGAACAAGTTGGCAACATTTTGCCAGATCTATCTTTTTCCATTCTTCAAGAATGACCTCTTTAGAGATTGATGCTGATTGAAGAGTGATGCTCAACTTGTCTCTTCAGAATTCCCCATAGGTGTTCGATTGGGTTCAGATCAGGAGACATACTTGGCCACTGAATCACCTTCACACTGTTCTTCTTCAGAAATCCAACAGTGGCCTTAGATGTGTTTGGATCATTGTCATGTTGGAAAAGTGCACGACGACCAAGGGCACGGAGTGATAGTAGCATCTTCTCTTTCAGTATAGAGCAGTACATTTGTGAATTCATGATGCCATCAATGAAATGCAGCTCCCGACACCAGCAGCACTCATGCAGCCCCACATAAGGACACTGCCACCACCATGTTACACTGTAGGCACCATGCATTTTCTTTGTATTCCTCACCTTTGACGCCATACAGTTTGAAGCCATCAGTTCCAAAACATTTATCTTGGTCTCATCACTCCAGAGTATAGAGTCCCAGTAGTCTTCATCTTTGTCAGCATGGGCCCTGGCAAACTCTAGGCGGGCTTTTTGTGCCTGGGCTTTAGGAGAGGTTTCTTTCATGGACACCCATGCATGCCATTCCTCTGCAGTGTACGCCGTATTGTGTCAGGAAATAGTCACCCCAGTTTGGCTTTCTACTTCTTTAGATAACTGTAGTGAACTTGCATGTCGATTTTCTTCAACCCTTCTCATCAGAAGACGCTCCTGACGAGGTGTTAACTTCCGTGGACGACCTGGGACGTCTCTGTGAGATGGTTGCAGTTCCATCTTTTTAAACGTTTGTACCACTTTTGCTACAGTATTGTGACTGATAAGTAAAGCTTTGCTGATCTTCTTGTAGCCTTCACCTTTCTTGTGTAAAGAAATTATTTTCTTTCTCAGGTCTTGTGACATTTCTCTTCCATGTGGTGTCATTGCTGACAGCATGAAATGGGAAGGGGTTTTCTTTAAGTAACACCCTTTTATAGTCAACTGTCACCTGTGTAATGAATACTTAGACTCACCTGTGGTTGAATTCTTGTTAAATTAGACATTTGTAGCCTAAAATTTAGCTTTGCTCCAGAGACTTTCAGTGGGGTGTACTCATTTTTGCATCACCCTAATTTGAGTAAAACTGAACATTTTGTTCTCTAAGTTATATTATTAACCTTACTTTCATGTTATAAGTTAAACAGATGTTATATAAAACTTAGTCTTGTCAACATTTTGGAAAATGTTTTTGTGTTCATTGAGATATTGTTTAAAATTTTACTTTTCAAAGGGGGTGTACTCATTTACGCTGAGCACTGTATATATATTCTTTTGAAAAATATTAATATTAGATAAAAAAAAACTAAAAGACAAAAATTAGATAAGAAAAGATAATAAAAATGGAATAAAGATAAAAGGAAACAAAACAAAACAAATGTTTTTGAACTGGCATTTCCACTTTCAGATATAGTTAATAATCAAAGTAAGTCAATGTGTGTAAAATGTGTTTTCAGGGAGTTTATTTTCTAAAAGTTCACCGTTCCCAAAGTGTCCATAATTGAAGAGGAGTTTAGGTCGAGGCGTCATACTCAGTGGTCACTGCACTAATGCTTATGTACCCAAATTATACCCCCTTGAAACAGGCTCATCCAACCAGAATTTATAGTCGGAACGAGAAAAAGAACAAATCATGCATGACTAATACAGTGAATGTAATGTTATGTAAGAAGAGAGAGAAAGAAAGCCTGTTATGGCAGACTACAACGAACAGCTTGAGCGATCGAAACTGTGCCATTGACTGAGATAACTGTGTATCAAGATTCAATTATCCCAATTAAATGAAGCAGGTCTGAGAGAGACAGAGGCATCTGAGCTGGACAGATGTGTCTTTCCAGTACAGCATGCCACACTACACCACAGCACACTGCAGTTTCCATGGACATCACCACAATGTTTCACTGTAGGCACCATGCATTTTCTTTGTATTCCTCACCTTTGCTGACGCCATACAGTTTGAAGCCATCAGTTCCAAAAACATTTATCTTGGTCTCATCACTCCAGGTATATAGTCCCAGTAGTCTTCATCTTTGTCAGCATGGGCCCTGGCAAACTCTACTTTTATTGCCTGGGCTTTAGGAGAGGCTTCTTTCATGGACGGCACCCATGCATGCCATTCCTCTGCAGTGTACGTTATTGTGTCAGGAAATAGTCACCCCAGTTTGGCTTTCTACTTCTTTAGATAACTGTAGTGAACTTGCATGTCGATTTTCTTCAACCATTCTCATCAGAAGACGCTCCTGACAAGGTGTTAACTTCCGTGGGACGACCTGGACGTCTCTGTGAGATGGTTGCAGTTCCATCTTTTTTAAATGTTTCTACCACTTTTGCTACAGTATTCTGACTGATAAGTAAAGCTTTGCTGATCTTCCTGTAGCCTTCACCTTTCTTGTGTAAATAAATTATTTTCTTTCTCAGCTTTTGTGACATTTCTCTTCCATGTGGTGCCATTGCTGACAACATGAAATGGGAAGGGGTTTTCTTTAAGTAACACCCTTTTATAGTCAACTGTCACCTGTGTAATGAATAATTAGACTCACCTGTGGTTGAATTCTTGTTAAATTAGACATTTGTAGTCTAAAATTTAGCTTTTCTCCAGAGACTTTCAGTGGGGTGTACTCATTTTGCATCACCTAATTTGAGTAAAAATTGAAAATTTGTAATCTAAGTTATATTATTAACCTTACTTTCATGTTATAAGTTAAACAGATGTTATATAAAACTTAGTCTTGTCAACATTTTGGAAAAATGTTTTTGTGTTCATTGAGATATTGTTTAAAATTTTACTTTTCAAAGTGTACTCATTTCGCTGAGCACTGTATATATTAAGGACTCTCTTGTGAACAATATGATATATATTCAAAATGTGAACATGGAGGTATAATTGCGTTTACACACTTCACACTATAAGTGAGTGTCCTCTTCCCCCGTAACCTTCAGAAACAGGAAGACAACCTCCACTTTCATCTGCACAAAACATGAGCAGATTGTTCACAAGAGAGTTCCCGAGGATAAAGTTGACCTCTTCAGAGAGATTTAATACAGTTTGCCCCATTTGTCACAGCAGGACTGACCCCTGTGACCCAGACATTATGAGAACGTGTTCCTATAGGAAAAGAGTCATTTGAGGGCCATTCTCTCCATTACGGTCAAGCAATAAAAAGGTTAGATATAAATGTAGCATTACTCCGTGCTAATCCCATTTCATATGCCTTCGTGCATCTAACCATCCGCTGGTTAATTAGTGCTGGAATCAAAAGCAGAGGAGGTTCCTTTCGGCCGACTCCGTGACCTGCCGCCCGCACCTCCTCCTGAATAATTACAGGCCCACATCTCCACAAAGCAATTACAGACCATTTCCACAAGGATCGGGAAGCTCTCTTTCTCTCACCCACACTCCTCCCAAATCTTGCTCCCACATTCATCTGTTCTTTCAAAGGCAAGTCTTGAGATCTCATTATCTTCTCAATTTTGATAGATACTATAGACACTAAGCCATTCTGACCTTTCCAATCATTTTTATAGAACTTTCTACATCTTTGGGACTTTCTTAAACTAGGGGAACTTTTATGACCCGGGGGTTGATTTTATTTAAACTATCAGGGTTGTTGTTTTTTGTCTTGTCTCAATCCCTTCATTTTCATATGTTTGAAATGTACAGTATGTGCAACGAACAGTACAGTATTATTTTAAAGCTTAGGGTCAGAAATATCTATTTTCTATTTAATAGAAAATAGAACTTCTTTGAAAGAAGTCTCTTAGAAGGGCTGTATTTATTTGATCAACAAATTCAGTAAAACCAGCAATACATTGCAGTTTTAAAAAGTGTTTTCGATATGAATAATTTAATCCTGTGATAAATTTTGCTACATTTTCAGCATCATTAGCTTCAGTCTTCAGTGTTGCATGATCCTTCAATAACCATTTTTTGTATTATTATAAATTAATAAATCAGTTGTGCTGCTTAATATTTTTATGTCAACTGTGATAATAGTTTTCCCCACAATTCTTTGATTAACAGAAAGCTCAAAAGAACAGCATTTATTTTAAATATTTTATTTATTTATTTGATTAGATTTTTTTTAACTATGCTATGTTACATATCTTTAATGTCACTTTTGGTCAATTTAATGCATCCTTCATATAAAATATACATTTTAACAAATATCTCAGACTTTTTAAAATGGTAGTTTATTTTATAATTTACATATTTTATTGTGCAGATTCTGGATTTCAATACGAAAATGTCATTGTTTATTAAAATGACATTTGTTCTTGACATTTCAGGTCGGAAAATAGCAAAAATTACAGAATTCATCTGCTGGAGATATATAGCCTGTTGGACATTATTAGCAGATCAATTAAATAAACTATAGTTTGGAAAGGGCTTGTTAAAGAATGTAATTAAAACAATCTCAAAAGGGCCAAAAGTCACAGAAACACTCAATTAATGAATATGCTAAACCAAGCTACATATGCATGAAGCATTCGCCTTAGCTAACCTCATCAGAGTTAATGCGTTGACTCATTATGCAATGAATCCAAAGCGCGTTGTTGCTAATGGTAAAAAAGGTGTGCATTTCGTGAGCGCTCTGCAACATTACTTGTGAGCTCTGAGTATTAGAGATAGAGAGCTCTTTGAAGAGAGAGCTCAGACAATAAGATGTGGCAACGGCTCCGAGCCATCCACCCCCGGACTGAGAGGAGAGTGGGTGTGCAGAGTCAATCCATCGCTTATAAAACCCATTCCTTTTGAAATGACTGTCGGGAAACCTATGATAAATGCAATCTCTTGAGGCCTAGGGACTTCTGACACGGCGAAAAAAGCTATATCTTTGTCGAGAACACAAAGGCGATCATGAAAGTTGTTTTACACTTATTAAATATATTGCGAGTGATTGTAAGGTCGAGAGATCCATTAACTTGTCAGAGAGTAACTGCAAACGTATCGATTGTTTAAGTGTCAAAGGGCCATGGGAATTTCATAGGACTTGAGTGTACTTGTATTCCTTAAAAGCCTCGCAGGGAGTAAACAGCTGCCGTATTTTACACTACAAAAGCACATCTCTTGTTTACTTAATTACAAGGGGAAAAAAACCTCTCTCGCTCTCTTTCTTAGAGGTTTATATTTGGTTACTGTAATGTCATGACACAAATACAATAAATGTACATTTCTTGTCATTATTTACTCACCCGCATGTTGTTTCGAACTCATAAACTGTTATTAGTCAATGGAACACAAAATAACTGCTTAAAGATTCGTAAAAAATATATTACTCTATACAACAGTGTGTAGTGACTATCTGTCAAGCTCCACAAAGATGACAAGAAAGCACCATAATATTAGGGCTGTCACGATAACTACTTTTTGTTGTGCGATATATTGCACCAAAATTAATTGCGATAAACGATATTATTGTCATTTTAAGACAATTTTATTTCACTGATTATTTAATTACAGTATGACAATATAATAGTGCACTCTTTCAAAGAACAAAGAACATTTTATTCTTAAGAATAAAAAAGTTTGCAGCATATTTTTAAAAGGTTTTTCGACCGTGTTTAATAGCTGCATCTCTTTGGCTATATAGCGAGTTACGCTATCTGTGAGTGTGCGCCATTTCGCGCTGTCACGTTTATATGTACACTGTCGGGAAAAGGCACCTGTAACAAATAACTGTCTGGAAGACCCCTCTCCAGCTCCAGCTGCGGTTGTTGTTCCCAGATTGAAAAACTGGGTGGGATAGTTATGTTTTAAGTGAGATTTTAGGTTAGTTGTGTTGCCTCTTTTCGTTGCCACTGTTTTTAAACAAAGTCGACATACCGGCTCATTCACGTTAATTGGCTCTCCTCTCTCATTCGGCTTAAAGCCAAAATGTTCCCACACCGGAGCTGAAGATTGCGGCTTTGAAACCAAGTCCATTGGGACTTGTTCTTCTTAACTGGCTGTAGTTGTCACGAAACACTTTATAACGCAGTGGGTTCATGCCTTCTCTTCACCTGTCGCTGTCCGCTCTTGTGTGGGGAGGCGCTGCCTAAGCCCCGCCTCCGCCACAGAGAGCAGACGATGATGAGGTGATCGACTAAAATGTTGGTGATATTCATTTTATGTAAAAATTTATATAATCATTATTTTTAATTATAAAAATGATCAGTCTATCGCACCAAAATGATCGCTCATATCCATATATCGTGCGATAAGTCGATATATCGACTATCGCGACAGGCCTACATAATATAGCCAAAATGATTCAGCCATATTCAATATCTTGTATTTCACAGGAAAACGCAGCATAGCTTTGAGGGTACATAATGAGAATTGGTGAAAATTATGGAAACTTATGCCTATAAAACCCATGATTTCTTGTTAAAAGTGATTGTATATAATGTACTGTTCATAAAAACTAATTTGAGATTTTTGCCTTGCATTTTTGTCATGCTGCCTAACATCTCGTTTTGTGTTCTGAAGACAGAAGAATGTCAAATTGGTTTAAAATGATACAAGGGGGAGTAAATGATGATAGACTTTTCATTTTAGGTGAACTATCTCTTTAAAAACTCATCTAAAATTGCTTGTCTATTAGCACATTAACCCCATAACAAGAACGTTATGCATTATTGATGAATATGACCAAATACATGCCTTCAATGTCTGTTTCTACTGTATCTGCGGTCTGAGCATCTCACACAGTGACATGACAGAAACATTTTGTTGCATGTTGTTGCTAAGAAACCACCTGTCCAGATTTTCTACATGAAAAATATGTCCTCTCACTTCTTTGAAATGAAAAAAGAAAAGAAAGAAGAAATTATAATTTGCTCCTGGTGGTCTCTGATGAAATGAGTCCCTGAAAAAGTGAAATTTCACACCTGTTGGGTATGATAATGCTGTCTTCTAACAGATTTATGGGAAGGTTATATGCATATTGTAACCGAAACCTTTGCTTGTAATTTCCATTCTCCAATATCAGTCATGGGCAAGGCATGTAGAAAAAACAACAACAACAACAGACCATCCTAGTTTCCCCTGGGATTGTGTGACAATAGTAACCATGTTTACTTCACTATTTGACTATTTGGGAGAGGTATTAGAGACACTCCTACGGCATTGTTTCACCTGTAGACAAGATGAAACATGCCCTGCTGCATCACATGTCTCTCACTGCACCCTAATCACCCACAGCAGGAGATTCCAACCAATCACTATGAATAAGTGATAGTAAACTTTACCCTACAGCAATCTGTGAACAAAAATGCTTTGTCAAGAAATCGTAATATCACCAAGAGTTGCTATGTTCCAGAATACTCCATTTATAACTATAATTACATGCAAGTATGCGCTGAATTTCTGAATGTCGCCACAAGTTTCAACGGCAACAACATACACAAACGTTACTGCGCTTGCATGCTATTACGGCCCAAACGTAACTTCCGGTAGACTTTCACAAACACAGTCCCTCTAGAATAGATTATTTCTGATAACAAGCTAAATAAATAAGTAAATGACATTCTCTGACAGCAGGAGGCGCTTCTCAAGAGGCAGAAATAAAGGTTCCCCCAGTAACAGCTGTACACAAACAGCACTGAGCTCACAAATCCTGCTTCATCAGGCATTACATGCAAGAAAAAAAAAGAGAACGAGATACAGTGATATAAAAACACCTGCACCGCGTTTTGATTTTGAAACATGCAGTGCTCATGTTTATTCATTTGTGTTTATTCATGGACCGTCACAGATAAATTAATGTATGGGAAACACTGGGCTGCGTCCCAGCACAACAAACTGAGCCCAACTTCAGTGAACTCATACCCTTAACTGCTTCTGTAATCGAGCCCATATTACTAGCCACTAACCAGATAATCACAGACCAGAAGTTAACTTTGGGCCAGGCGCAAGCAACCGATGAAATCGTATATAGAACAATAGAATAATACAGTTCATCTACAATGATAGACAGAATCAGATACAGAAAGACCATTTGGGATTGCTGACATCATGTTGGTATGTCTTTGAGGGTAGAGTTTTGGAAAGAGGGTGTGTGATCCAAGTTAACAAAATAGCACATCCAGCAACTAAAACGGCACAAACGGATCTGTGATCCCGCTAGCAACCAATACAGACATGAACATTTTGTGCAAGTACATTGTATTCGACATACACTTTAATCCAAGAGATTTCAGTAAGTGCAAGATTCATGTTTTGCCTGGGAATCAAAGCCATAACTTTGTGCTACATATTTAAAGCTAACTCCTGAGTTAAATCACTGAGCACTGAGATGTTACCGCCACAGCGACGCAAGAACTAGGGGTCGACCGATTATCGGCGCCGATATTAAGCATTTTTTACGATTATCGATATCGGCCATTTTCAAAACAGATTTGCCGAAAAAAAAAAAAAATTATGCAAACAAACATACGATTTACAGGTGACATTATTTATTGGTGAATAAATAATACAGGTGAAATTATTTAATGTTTAAATGCACTATTTGGCTCGATGCAGCCTGTCTGAGCTCAACACTCTGTGAGAGTGAGGAGATCTCTCAATCTCTGAGAGCAATCTCCGCCCACCGCTCATCTGATATGTAGAGAGTCACGAGTCCGACCAATCAACGCGGAAAACTGAAGGCAGTCTCACACCGAAAGCACATGCTAACTGGAGCTGCCTCCGTGATCACGCATCAGTTGTCTCTCAAAGGTAAAGCAGCAGCAGACGTTGCTGAAGTTGCAATAAATCACAATCCACTACACTGAAGTTGCAAAACACCTCAATATAACCCATGATGTCCGCGATGCGGAAAATGCGGGCGGAATCGCGGAATGCAGTCATATAATGTAATTTACCGTATAACGCGGAATGTCATGGAATTTGTCGAAGTTTGGATGAATTAATCAAAAGTAGGTCAGTACACTTAAATCGACTCGCGCTATGGACTAGTATCTATAAATATTAAACCACAAAAACACTATTTAAATATGAATCCTGTATGTTCTGCATCTCTGTTAATGAATGACACAGACGTGCGGTTTCATTTACTGCACACATACATACCGAAGAGCGTGTGATGCGGTGTTTACAGCATCTACCGTCTCACTAAATGAGGACATACATACATTAACAACATCCCCAGAACTGCTCGGAGAGTCACTTCATGAGCATTTGACCGTTTCATTTGAGTAAAACGATCGTCATATCATATATACATAGGCTACAGAAACTTAAAAGGTCCTCATGGCAACCTGTCAAAATATAAGTTCGGTTTAGCCGAATATATTACTGTGGTGCAGTAGAATATACGTAATACAACTACAACAATTATTACAACTTTTGTTGAGAATAAATCACACAATAAGCTAAATACGTTTACTTTAAGTTTTACAAAATGTTTACAGAATGCTTCTGGGTGATCCCTGCACTTATGTTATTATTAATATTACTGTTTATTTAATGTTGTTGTTATTAACAGTTTTCAGAATTAAAGACATGTTTAAAAGCATTTAAAGAAAGTTTTTTGTCAGAGCTCTTGTTATTATTAATTTTGGCATTCATTTTCATTTTTACACCAGACACGTATATCGGTTCAAAATATTGGTTATCGGTCTACTTGATCTGTAATAATCGGTATCGGCCCTGAAAAACACATATCGGTCGACCCCTAGCAATAACACATACAAGTCCAACGAAACCACATGCTAACAATGCACTACAGGTGCATTATCACACAGTAAGCGTCTGGCCTCACACTGCACCTAAGTGGCTTGACCTCAGCTCGCCCACACACGCAGGTGAGCAGACAGCAGTTATGTCACCCTCCAGCTGGCAAAGGTCCCGTCAGGCCTGCTGCCGGTGCTCGCCTGGAGGCTGATGGGATTAGAGAGATCCGGCTGAGCCCGGCGATCTCTGGATCACTGGGCCCCGGCGCTGAGAGTCTGACAACAGGACAGGAGGCTGAGTGATTGAGGGCTGGTTGTGACTCACAGGTGAGGCTTGTTTTAAAACCATGGCAACACCAGCAGGATCACAGTCATCCCTCGCAGGTAGGGAGTGTTTTGTGTGCACAGTTGAGTAACAACCGATCTCTCACACACACACACACACACACACACACACACACCCTGATACACCCATGCGTTGAGTCACAGAGCATGTTCTGGCTTTCAGCAGATGTTTAACATCCCACCACTGATGTTTACCCCTCTTATCTTTCCCCGCTCTTTCTCTCTCACACAGAACACTCATCAATACTGCTCTCCATTTGAACTCAATCAATGTACTTTAGCTGGTTGATTTAACAAGCTATCTGAATAGCAGGTGGATTTGGACGAATGATCCAGCCCCCGATGAATTGGCACACAACTATTCTGTGTTAAATGACCGGCATATCACCAATAGACAGCTAGCAGACTCATTCAAACCCCTCCCGTGAGGTCTAACCCACTTTAGGTTTATGGAATGTGAATATACAAGCTGACATAGTAAACTAGAATTTTAATATCTGCCAGAACGGTCGGAAATATAATGCGGATCGCGCCGTATGCTAGTCCTCATAGTCAGTTTTCCATTGCTTTAAGAGTAACACCCCAGATACGGGAGACATCCGCTTGCCCTTGATCAACCAGAATAGTTTCTTTGTCCTCGTTTTAGGTGTTGGACTTCAGGTGGCCTATTTAACGGGCTTAAGTATCTGGTGAGAGCTGTAATCCTATGGTGTGGTAAGTACTAACTTTTTTTTAAAAGTTACAGACCAAAAACTGCAGCAGGAACCCATTGGGAATCTATTGAAACATTGACGAGACACACATTGACTGAACCTGTTGCAACACACACCAGCATGTCCCCTCCTCCACCTATGCTGGAATGCCCGACGGAGCACATGCCAATAAACATAGCTACCAATACAGGTTTATGGGGAAAAAAATCAAAATATAAATGGCGGTTATATAAAAAAAAAGATACAAGAAATAAAAAACACTATTCTGCTTAAATATAATTACATTAAATAAATAAAGTATATGATTAAGTCAATTAAATTAATTAAAATATTCATAAAATATATATATCGTTGCATGTATTCTAAATAAATGAGATACATTTAATTGCATTTTATATGTAAATAAAATGTGTGTATTACATGAAATGTGTATTTATTTTCTTAGATAAAATGCACAATTAAAACTATATATCATATCAGTCATATTAATATCTTAGATAGATAGAATAGTGCACTTAAAAGTAGTGCACTGTCTTGTGCAAACTAATTAGTGCACTTATATATTTTAAGCTAGACGTACCTGCAAACAGCCATAGATGGATAGATAGATAGAAAGATAGATAGATAGAGTGTGTGTGTAGAGAGAGATAGGTAGATAGATAGATAGAGATAGATAGAGATAGATAGAGATAGATAGATAGAGATAGATATAGATAGAAGAGAGAGAGAGAGAGAGAGAGAGAGAGAGAGAGATATGTTCGTATCGTGTCAGATAAGTAAAACACAATGCGAATCACTTCTGTTCTCGTGGTGCAATTCATTTAAAAAACACGAACAACAAACTTGATCTCCCAACAAGTTCATTAATGATGATAAATCTAAACGTAAAGCCACTTAAGACATTCATCTTATACACTACAGTAAACAACGACGATAACTCGTATCTAAAAAGCATGCACTTTCGTTGCACAGGTCAAAACCTGCGATCAGTAAGTTGTTCCATCATTTGGATCAATGCATTTACCTTATAGACATTTTCCGAGATGCGGTGGACCTCGTCGGTGCGAGACATTGTGAAATCTTCAGTTAAAACCATAAACGATGTTTTGCTGAACGTGATATGTTATCCGAACAGTGTGTCTGTGTAATGATGAGAGTCAGCCGCGTATCCGCGCTCCGATCCACAGGAGTCTGATCTCTGCTCAACAGTGCAGTGCGGAGGCAGCGGAATAGAGGAGGGGCTTACACGAGTAGCCCCGCCCCGTGTTCTAACTTCTAACTTGCGCCCTGGAGGCGTGGCTACGCATCACCTGCGCCCGCCTCCACCCGGATGTAAGTGTTCTAACCACTTATCACAATTTAAAATGTTCTATTTGAATATATTTTGAAATATAATTTCTTGTTGTGATGTTAAAGCTGAATTTTCAGCATCATTAATCCAGTCTTCAGTGTCACGTGATCCTTCTTTGTAACACAATATCCTTACACTTTCAGAGAGCGGACTGTCACTGTTGATCAATGTAATCAGGGACGTGCAGAGTTCCTAGAGGCAGGGCTCAAATGTAAAATAGGGGCAATGTAAAACACACACACACACACACACACACGCATATATAAATATATTAAGAATATAGGTCAAAAGTTTAGATACATTATTACTATTTTATATTTTTGAAGTCACTTATGGTCATCAAGCAATACATTTATTTTATCAAAAATTGTATATACTTTACAATACATTATGTTGTAAATATTGTATATATAATATTGTAAATGTTGTATAAGTTATGCCATTCTGATTTATTATCAATGTTGGCAAATATTTGCTGAATATATATAAACAGTGGTTGTTAGAAAAAAATCTCTATTTTGAATAAATGCTGTTCTTTTTATTTTTTATTTATCAGTGAACCCCAAAAAGGTATCAGGGGTTCCAAAAAATTGTTTAATAATAATAAATAAATACATAAAAAATAAGTAGCACAGCTGTTTCCAATATTGATAATAAATCAGCATATTATTATGATTTCTGAAGGATCATGCACTGAAGACTGGAGTAATGATGCACACCGACAATTCAGCTTTGCATCACAGAAATACATTTGATTTTAAGTATATTAAAATAGATAAACATTCTTTTAAATTGTAATAATATTTCACAATATTACAAGTTTTCTGTATTTTTGATCCAATAAAGGCAGATTTGATGAGCATAAGACACTTTCATAATGCTGCATAATTGGTAATATAATGAAGTCCTTTCATGTCACCATTTCGCCAGCCTGCACTTCACACAAAAGGCCTGTAGGTGGCACTTGGGCTTCATTAACTATGAGAGTTTCATGAAAGAGTAAACAGTACATACATAATACATAAATGTAGGTGAATTGAATACTGATTACCATTATTGAGACTTTTGGCGCTGCACGGTTTTGTGCAGTGCTTTTGTAATCATTCAGCATCTATTTTCTCAGCGATGTAATTTGATTTATAAAATGAGACAAACCACAGATTCAGATCACTCCATGAATAAGCTCTTCTCTCCCATGTCATTTTCAACCAATTTATTAATAAGAACGGAAAATGACCGCTCCACTTAACATTGTTGTCCAATGAAATTTGAACTTGTGCCAGATCCTGATTGGTTGGTGTATTATACATGAAAAACGGGCATTGATTAATTATGTGGGCTAATATTCTAAAATATATAATATAGCCTATGGATTTGTAATTAAATCGCCACACTAGCTTTGAGTATTGATGATTTTTGTTTTTAAATATTGTTTGGTTTATTTATTTCCTTCTGTCGACCCACTCACTGAAAGAACCTGAGTTTCCGGAACAGACTGGAATATCAGTCAGCCGAGCAAATCGCACGAAGCCCATCAACGCCTCAGATTGACAGATATGTAAAACTAAACAGGAACTTTACGACTTTTCAACGATTAGTTACGGTTTTGTACACATTGTCATGTTAATTATAATTCAGATGTATTTTGTTTTGGCTACAGTATCACTGCTATTTGTCTGAGAGGGGCACTTTTGAATAATTAAAAAGGGCAGGGCTTGAGCCCCTAAAGTCCCCCCTTCTGCACGTGCCTGAATGTAATGCATATATATATGTGTGTGTGTTTGTGTATGATAAAAGCGTCTGCTAAATGACTAAATGTAAAACACTCACACACGCACACAAACATATGAGTGTACGTATATTAAATTAATTCAAGGTTTTTCATGGCTGTGAGAGCCAGAGAAAACCTTTATAATTACAGTATTAAAGATAGCTGTAGATACATATGGATATAAATGCATCCATACATGAACAAAATGTTTGCATTAATCACAAACTGAGCCATCGGAAGAGCATCTGTCAGCACAGATTCATTTCCTCTCAATTACAGATATTAAGAGCCCCCTGCTGGTCATGATATGCTAACACACTTCTGCAAGAGCCACGACAGTCTTACTCCAGTCAAAAGCACAGATTATAACCCAATCTCTTTTAGGGCTTGCATACATGAACAGGCTTAAAAGACACATCTGTAAAAGTGCTATACACTTTTTTGGGAGTAATTGTTACTCCCAATAAAATTCATTCAAAATCAATGAATAGTTCATCCTTACTAATCTAGCTAGTCTGGCAGAAGTTAGCAAAACAGCTAACACTGCTTAAAAAATCAATGCTACAGGCTAATTTATAGCTGTGATAGATAGCAAAGAAAAGATACACGACAAAAGTGTTGTAGCAGTTGTAGTTCACTTTTTTGCATTTGCAAATTACAATAAAAACAGTCTCTTTTAATAGTTCCACATAACAGAGCTCACATTTCATATCTTTATTTTAACAAAACTAAATATGAATTGATTCTGAACTGCCATTTATGCTTCAGGCAAACTTCCCCAAACTAACAAAGGTCGATTTTAGTAGAACACATTAAAAACTACAGTAAAATCTGTAACAAGAGCATTTCTATATACATGGTTTGCCCACCTTTTATTGCTCATGACATGTCAAGTCGATCGTAATTACTTCTAAAAAGAAAATGTTTTAAATATAATTGTAAATATTACAAAATATATAATTGCAATAACATTATAGCCAATTACAATAAATCAATTAGAATAACAAGACATTTCCAAAACTTTTTGTTGACATTTCATTACTTTCCATGACTATAAGTCTGAAAAATAAAAAAGTCAAATTCCCTGATATTTTCTAGTTTTCCATGACCATGGCAACACTGATTCTGATGCGTGCCTATTAAATATGCTATGAAAGCCTTTTTCTGCCAATTACATTCCCCTAGCTCTTCCTTTTATTCCAAACAAAGTGATGAGCCAGGTTTCAGGATGAAACACTACGCTGCCAGCATCTCTCGCTCCGGCTTGATTTGTGCCTCTTTTCTTTCTGCAAAGACAAAGAGCACAAAGCGAGTGACAGAAAGCAAACAAAGGCCAAATAAGAGAGCCATGTCATTCTTTCACACAGTGCTGTGTTTGACAGCAGTAAAACAACACCTGTCTCTCCCGTAGGCACCGCTAGCAATGGATCCGCCGGTAATTCAGGAAAGGTTATGTCTTCTCCCTGCCCAGGATGAAGAGCAGCGTTAGATCAGACACAGACTCTGCACAACCAGCAGCGACGATAAAGACCGGATATCTGGCAGCACGGATGACAGGTAAAGGTCTCCACACCTGAGTGATGGCCTCCAGCTCTGCTAACACAGCATCCTCATCCTCCGCTGTCAGAGTCCCTGCCAGCAGTTCATCAATTTGCTTTAAGAGAAGACGTTTCAAGAAGCAGTTAGACATTCAAGCAATAAAAACCAGGAAAGAGCAAGATGGCCAATGTCCAGGTCAGCGTTTCTCAAAAGTAGATGCATGTATTTTTAAATATAATTTCCAGTCTTCAGTGTCACATGATTCTTCAGAAATCCTTCTAATATGCTGATTTACTGCTCAAGAGACATTTCTTGTTATTATCAATGTTGAAACCATTGTGCTTGCATCCAAAGTATAATTTCCTTCACAAAAAGAAAACAAAAGACCTCAAACGTTGTGCATCACATTAACTATAGACATGTTACACATGTACATGCCTGTGCTCTTTTTCAATATAAGTGCCACTTGGTTTTGTTTCATTGTGGTATGTAATGCAATGACTTTTATACATTTCAAAGTTAGATTTTCTCTGAAAGTTAAGTGAACTGAGTTCGACTCTCATAACCTTTTGATACTCAATGGCCTCCTGCGTCTCCTCCAGCATTCTCTCCACCTCCTCAATAGACATGACCTGATAAAGAAAAAAGGCAATCTGAGGCAAAAAAAAATAATAGATAACTTTGTATATATTCATAACACTGTTGACCCTTCGCTAACATCCACCCCTTTGGTTACTGTTGCTCACTGAGACGAGCCCAACAGAACATCCCACAGAAATGAATCAGTCAACAGATCTCATATAAAGCAGTGGAAACGGAAAAGATGTTATTCTGATATGGGCTGGAATTGTTTATAGAGTTCCTACAACACATGATACTGTGAATGTTGGTGTTCATACTCATGTATATTTGGGAATCAAATGCACGGATCTTCTAAAGACTTATATTAAAAAAGCAGCACTATCTGATAATAGAATGGACAGAAACAGGTACTTATATTAAAGGTGGGACTTCGAGAAGGGGAAGGGGATTTCGAGGGGTTCTGGAGAAGCCAAGACAAAGACGGGTCTGCTGTAATCTAAGAGTTTTATTTTTAAGCCTTTAATCCTACAACAATGTCCAGCAGTTCCCAAAACATACGGCTACTAACTAAACCGCCCACCGCACAACACCAAACAGACCGATGAATCATCTTGGCTCCTAATAACAGCATTTAACACCACTGATAATTGATTACTAAGCTGTTGCAGGTGCACACACTTGTTACAATACAGCAATAGTTTCGTCTATATAGACTTACCTCGTGCATTTGCTTGAGACAGTCATTCCCAGCTTTTAAACCCTCGATGACCTTTATTTCAATCTGAGCAAATTCAATATCTTGAACCTGAATGAGGCATAATCAAAGTATATTTATATTGCTCATGCTTTTTGAAAATACCATAATATGATTAAACAAATAAAGAAATAGCCAGTTTCTTTAGAATCACACGATACTTCAGATTTTTCTAATATAATGATTTGGTGCTCATTTATTAATAAGGGTCGTTCTTAATAATACTGTTTTTGATGCTTAATATTTTTGTGGGAATCATGATACATTTTTTTTCAGATTCATCAGATTCTTTGATGAATTCAAAGTACAAAAAAACAGCATTTATTTGAGTAAAAAATATTTTATGGTCACTTCTGAACAATTTAAAGCCTCCTTGCTTGATAAAAATATTGGTATTATTATTTTAATTATTTCTTACCCCAAACAATTGAATGGTTGTGCATCACAGGTTCCATAAAAATATTAAGCAGCAAAAATCTTTATCATTACTAATAAAAGACATGAGCAGCAAATCAGCACATTAGAATGATTTCTGAAGGATCATGTGACACTGAAGACTGGAGTAATGATGCTGAAAATTCAGCTTTGCATCACATAAATTACATTTTAAAATATTTTTCAAACAGAAATTGTAATATTATTACTTTTTTAGTGTATGTATGATCAAATAAATGGAGTTTAAGAGCATAGGTACTTATTTTATTTTCATTATTATTGCAAACACATAGCAGTGTGTATCACATTTAACACCTTTAAATAAAGCCAAATGATATGATCTACACCCACCATGCGCTCCAGGTTGGCTATCTGGCTGTCGGTCTTGTCCAGCAGCTGATCTTGGTAGCGTTTCTTCTTGAGCAGCAGAAGAGCTCGTCTGTGAAATGCATGAATCACACGTGTTAATGAATCTGTTAAACCGAAAGCACTTGTGCCATGTATGATGCAGATGGCACCACGTCAGCACAATAAAGGCCCTGTGCAAGGCATTGATGGGTAACTCCGGCTATCATGACTGTTAGCATTGAATAATGAGTGCTACTTGTATCGGTGTAATCTGAAATGTCTTACTCTTTCTTGCCATCCTTCAGGAGCTGTTTGGCCAGACGTCTCTCTTTCTCCAGCTGTAATGTGATTTTCTTCTGATATTGTTTCAGTTTATCTCTCTGCTGTTTCAGTTGCTGTGATCCAGAGACAGAAACATGACAGGTCACTTATAGAAACACTTCTTATTCATAGAATTGTCAGTTCTTGACTATGATTGTGCAACACAATATTCAAAGATATTTCTACTGTTTCTAATGTAATTTTGACAAAGTTAACTTTTCTTATTAACAGAAACTGAGTATAGATACATATTAAATCAACCCCAGCTTTGTGATTCCAGAACGGTTCTTCAATGAAAACATTAGTTATTGAACTGGAGATTTCATCTTGATTTTGTGTTTTATTTGCATTTAAATTTAATTTAGACTTAATTACCTTTACTGTAAATCATTTTATGTATAGTTATTTTTATTGTATTTAGTTTCATCTTGATTTTGTTTTTAGCATTTTAATTTAAAGAAATAGATTTACATGATATGTTTACAATTACTGTAAACAAGTAATTTACATATTTTTATTTCATTATTTTATATTTAATTTAGTTTTTTTTAGTATTTTTATTTAATTTAGAGTTAAATTACTATTACTGCAAATAATTAATTTAATGTAAAGCTTTTTATATGAAATATTTTTGGTATTTTTTTGTTTAATCTTGATTTGTTTTTTTTAGCGTTTTAATTTCAGAGAATTTATTACAAAATATACATACTTTAAGAAAATGAACTGATATACCTTTATTTTATTTCATTTTTATTTTTATTTGCATTTTAATATAGGATTTCAATTACATTAATTTGATATATATATATATACATACATACATACAATGATACATTAATTAATAATTTAAATACTTAAATACTTTTAATTTGAGCCCCTTGTTTGAGAACCATTGGTATACTATTATAAAACAGAATGTAAATTGTATATTATAAAGAATACATTGTATCATGTTCTTATTGTTCAGGTTGTTATGCTATACAATAGATGCTGATATTGGTTCAATTCCATTCTACTCAATACTGTTCTATCACACTTTATTCTACATTATGTCTGATATAATGCTATTTTATTCTAATCAATAAAAGCCATTCTGTTCTATCCTAGAACAGTGTTCTGTTGTGTTCTATGATAAACTGCTCTCTATAACATACAGCACACTCTACACTTGTCCATTGTACTCAATTCTATATCTGTTCCGTTTTATTCCGTTTTACTCTATCCTGTTCTATTCTATTAGCCGCAGTTCTATTCTACTCAGAGTCAGTTCTGTTGTATTCTACTGTTCTGTTCTACACGGGTTTCTATTCTGTTGTGTAAAGTAGAACAGCTGATCTATTCTAATCCGTCCGTCATGGCGGAGTTGTTTTCAGGCGCACTACAGAGTGTTGCTCTACACGTGTATTAATGACACAAACCCAACACAAGTGTGTGTGTGAGAGAGTGTGATGCTCGTTGATTGATTGATTATTCTTACCAATATCGCCCTGTCCTGATCTGTCACTCGACTGGTGACTCGTCCCTGTCTGCCGAAAACATTTCCCATAGCGAATAAACCACATTCCCGCCTTACAGCTAATGTCACATCTCATATGAAATAGCAGCTGCTCTTTACGTTATAACACACAGAAAAGCTGTGCGCCGATATGTCAAGACTTGTAGAGCGGAGGATGGCGTGTGTTATTCTGCTTAAGCGCATTTAGCGTCTCTAGCTGCAGCTGCGTCCTCTCTGGTGAAGCGGCGAGACTACAGCAGGCTAATAATCTCACTATCGTCCGCCCCCTGGGGGAGAGTAGTGATCCTAGCGGAGACTTAAGAGACATTACCTGTTTCCAAATGAACTGACACCTTCAGTGACAATCAACACACAGCCAATATGATATAGCACAAGTAAGATGTCTGTTAAAGATTATAAAAACTTCTGACTGACGTCCTACATACGATCTAAATCATAAACACATCTAATAAACATCTATTTGACATCTGCCATCCTATAGATGCATTTCAAACATCTAGATGAGCAAACACTAGTAAATACGTCTTGCAGATGTAAATACTGACGTCAAATAGATGTCTCTGAGATGTCATCAAGGTATGTTACATGTGGCTCAGGTACCTTCGGTGTAAATATATTGAATATTCAGTTTCAGGAATTCCAATAGCTCTTTGACAAGCTGAATGATTTGAGGTATCAGTTGAATTTTTCTTCATATTTATTTTAAATTATTTGTCCATAACTATGTACAGTATGTACAATAGCAATAGTGCATACTTTGGAGCACAATGCCAATTACTGATTTATCAATTTCATTAATTTATTTTTGATACTTTTTACGTCTATACAAATTTTATTAAAATAATGTTTTTTTTCTTCACATCATACCACGTTCATACAGCAAGACCTGCAATTAGAAATTAATGTTATGGAAGATTGTTTTAGCCATTGGATAAAAAAAGCTAACTTTAACTTCTTTTTTAAATCTCATTCTGAGTTTATATCTCAGTTTGGACTTCTGAATTCTGAGAGCTGAAAAGTATAAACAATTGTGAGATATGAATGTGTAATCCCGAGAAGAAAAAAAAAGTATAATTTGCAAGATAAAAAGTTGCAATTACAATTTGTACTTAAACATAACTCGTAATTCAGAGAGAAAAAAAACTGATTTGCGAGATATAATCTCTCAATTCAGAGAAAAGTCTATAAATCACAATTTAAAGAACAAAATCAGAATTGTGACGTAAGCTCATAACTGTAAGAGATGTGAGATGAAAATTACACCCCCCTTCCATTACAGCACAAATTAAGAATAAAAACGTAACTTTCAAGTCAAAAATTATTTATTGAATGAAATGTCACAAAAACGTATTATATTAACAATAATAAAAACAGCACTTTTGAAATGTTATGACAAATAAAGACAATAATAGCGGTACAATTCAACAATCTAATCTAATTTGATTATTTTTCATTCACTGAGATAATAAACAGCTGCCTGTCCGAACAGCAGTACTGGAAACCTCGATAACAATAATTTCTTTAGAAATGGCCAAGTCTATACAGTACGTCAGTGGAAACACACAAAAGCACTTAAACTAGAAAATAGACGGTCAGCTTTGAGCTAGTTTGAATACACAGACAAAGATACTTTAAGAAGCTTGAACCAACAAACAACTAGTCTGTGATTTCAAAATCACATGATGTTCATCCCCATATCTACCATTGCAGAATATGATTCATATTTATATTTGTTCTATGCCGTGACGCTCATAAATATAGTCTGAAATGAATAGCAAACATATTTGTCTACTAGATTAGACATTTATATTTAAAGACAGGCACCAACAAAACACCTTGTTCCTCATGCAAAACATGTTCACTATAGCAGACCCTCACCGAAGCCCGTCCAACTGATCCTTTCTCTCATTCTATATGATGTGGTGTCTATTTAACCAGTACAAAAGTCAGAGTATATTAAATAAAGGCTCATAATCAAGCTCAAGGTCTTTGTGTGGTAAAAAGCAAGCATTATGTATTCATTTCCATTTGCTTTAGCTATTAATCACAATTTGCATGCCCTAAGCTGAAGTGCTAATCAAAACCTGAATCTCGAACACCAGGTTGATCCAGTTTGTTGTCTGCTATCACAGAAAACGATTTATTAATGATCTGGCGAGCCCCTGAGGAGAATAAGTGAATATTTACATGGTCAGAGCTCACACATAAACCTCTGAGGTATCCTTTGCCTTTCTAGATGAGACTTGGATGGCATGCAGTCATTGAGAACTCCCTTTGAGGCATTAAATATGTGCTTTAACATCCACAGGTGTCCTCCTTTGAGATGAGACGAGAGAAAGGAGCGCATCTCATGCTGCTGGAGACCTCTTGAGGATGAGGAAAACTAAATTTGTAAGTCTGTGCCGAAGTGTCTTATTTGGGCATCAGTCATAGACAGGTAGGTGGTCCTCATGCTGGGCGAATACTGCAGTTGTTAAAGAAAGAATAAATAAACAGACATTAGATACCGTCATCGACCGTCAAGCCCCGTTCACATACAGAGATCTGCACCGAGAAAAATCACTCATTTTTTGCTCAAGTTAGTCACTCAAGTTAGTGTTTTGACATGAAATAAGGTAAAGCAATCCTTTTTAATGTGATGTGGGTGTGGCCAGTGCCATTATGCAAATTATGAGCAATACAGTCACTACCATTAGAAGTGATGACTCACAAACTTCCTGTTAGATACTTTAAGTTACTTCGCTTTACACGCACGCATGCACGCACACAGGCACACGCGCACGCAAACATGCAAAACTACCAAAAGTAAGGTTTTTAATGTTTATGTTTTTTAAAGAAGTATCTTATGCTTATTAAGGCTGCATTAATTTGATAAAAATACAGAAACAAATAAAATGATAAAAACAGTAATATTTTGAAATATTATTACAATTTAAAATAACGATTGTCTACATTAATATTCTTTAAAATATAATTTATTCCTGTGATTCAAAGCTGAATTTTCAT
Organism: Gymnocypris eckloni scoliostomus; assembly: GCA_027564155.1. NCBI lineage: Eukaryota > Metazoa > Chordata > Actinopteri > Cypriniformes > Cyprinidae > Gymnocypris > Gymnocypris eckloni. The sequence goes on from CM050415.1 coordinate 19,280,760, forward strand.
TACTCCAGTCTTCAGTGTCACACGATCCTTCAGAAATCATTCTAATATACTGATTTATGATCAATGTTGGAAACAGTTGTGCTGATTAATATTTATTTTTGGAACCTCTGATACTTTTTTCAGGATTCTGTGATGAATAAAAAGTTTAAAAGAACAACATTTATTTAAAATATAAACATTTTCTAACAATGAAGGTCTTTACTATCACTTTTTAAAAATTAATTTAACACATCCTTGCTGAATAAAAGTATTCATTTATTTATAAAAAACAAACAAAACTGACCCCAAACTTTTGAAATGCATTGTTTCTTGATTACTACATATGCATATATATAAAAATGTATGTGCAAATATACACACCTTTCTGTACATGCAAAGTGACTTGAACATGAACATACTAACTTGCCAGGAGGACTCGCAAGCACTGTGGGTGTCAGCAAGATGGAGGAGCTACCGTGAGTACTTCCACTGCTCTATGTGATTCGTTTCTGCCCATGTACTAGAACATTATAAAAAGGTAATGTGTGGAAACCTCCAGAAATGACACCACTGTATGTGTGAACAGGATTTCAGGTAAAGAAAAATAAAAAAAAGCGGATGCATTTTTGGCAGAAGACAACAGCTGCAAAACTGCTCAGTGCTCTTATTTTTTAAAGGGATGTACAGAATGTTTATGGAGTGGGTGATGATATCCTCAGAGGAAGGAAACGAGGAAGAGAGAAAAGGCATGTTGGGGGGGCACACTTACTGTTTTTAAATGTCTGAGGATATAACTTCACGTGTGATAAAAGACAGGAAAAGAACTCAATTAGCTGTGAAATATCACTGTGTGAATACAGAGTCATGACAGTTAAAAATGAAGCTGGAATCGGTTCATTAGACAGAAGACTGTCCTGTGATGAGTTACGCCTTTCACGACTCACTAGATGATCCTCTCAATTACACCCTTTCATTTATGATTCATCTTACAGCTCACAATCTGCACAAGTCTGATGGACAATTTGGCTTTGAATTAAATCAAGACAGGACTGTTTTTAATTCATTTTCATTAATAATTAATAGTAATTTCTCTTTATTCCCTTTATAACGGCAAGGATATTCAACAACAACAAAGGAAACATCAGGGGGCAGTAATGCTCCATGTCTGCTTTCAGCTTCAGTTGTCCTGATCTCGAACCCCACAATCACACAAAGAATCCTTAGACACAGGTTACATTAATGAAACCTAACTGGATCTAATATAACATTTACCATAATTAAGAATTATGATGAAAATACACTATACCTTTCAAAGTGTTGGGGTCGGTAAGATTTGTTTTATGTTTTTGAAAGACGTCTCTTATAATTAACAAGACTGCATTTTTTATTTCAAAAATACCATATGAACAGAAAATTCTGAAATATCATTACACTTTTCATTTTTCCATTTGAATATATTTTATGATGTAATTTATTCCTGTGATGAAAGCTGAATTTTCAGCATCATTACTCCAGTCTTCAGTGTCTCATGATCCTTCAGAAATCATTGTAGTATGCTGCTCAAGAAATATTTTTTACTATTATCAATATAGAAAATAGTCATGGTACTTATCAGTTTTGTGGTAAACTATACTTTTAAGATTATTTAATGAATGAAAAATTCAACAGAACAGAATTTATTTCAAATACATATATTTTTGTAGCATTATAAATGCTTTTACTGTCAAATTTAATAGATGATGATTACAAATGTGAGTTTATTTTCTTTTTAATCTTACTGACCCAAAACCTTTGAATAGTTGAGTAAAGTGATAATTAAAAGAATAACTAAAACAATATTGAATATTTCTATGGTCTGCAGAAGAAAGCAAGACAGTCTGGTTTGTAATAGTGATAAAAATACGCATCTACCTCAAGATATGATACACATTATAATGTGTTATATTAATAGTACTGGACTGTAATTTTAACTTTGCTTTATTTTTCTCCAGCAAGACACGGTATGGAGTTGAGCGTTTTTACCAGTTTACACTCAATTAGATGACCTACCTCTTCTGAAATTTTAAGAGAATTTACATAAAAAATAAATTAAACATAGTAGTAATATTAAATATAATGATTTATAATTGTTTTAGCAGATTGTGTAATGGCATGAGGGTTGGGTATACAGTTATTTACATTTTTGCAACCCAGTGTTTTACAACACATTAACAGACCAATGGTTGGTGATATAGAAACCATCAAATATACAAAAATTGAATAAAACTGTCAGTAAATGGTAAAATCAGTAAAATCAAAATACCGATGGTGGTGGTGAACCGCTCCCAATCAACGGGACGTTTTCATAGCGAGGATTTCTTTCAAAAAGCATGGACTGGTTCCTGCAGGAGAGGAAGAAAGATAAGTGGGTCAGCATGAGAGAATACAACAGCTCTCTCTCTCTCTCTCTCACACACACACACACACACACTCACATGTACTCTGGTATGCTGGATGTGGCCTGAAGTGGAGGATGCAGACTCGTCTGGCTGCCCATGCTGCTGCTGAAGCTGCAGAAACTGTGAACTTGAGCTCGGCTGGGATTACACGGCGTGATGCGTCTCGACGGGTTAAAGGGGTCCTCCTCATCCATATCATCATAATCCCTGTCCCTAAGAACAGCCAATCACATGTCAGTCACACCGATGGTCTCAGGTGCCATGTACTACAATTACAAGACAGGAAGGTGGATGGTACCTGACGGCGATGAGGGTCCAGGCACGTGGGACAGCACACAGCAGGGCACAGAAGGCACAGGCTGCCAGCAGAGAGAACAGGCACAGATACAGGAGCCCCTCCACGCCATCATAGCAGACGCCCAGCAGAGCCTCCAGATAGTCCTGCAGGACCAGAGCGCTGTTAGATAAACACAGGACCTAACCACATATCTCATCTGTTTTTAAGTGGTTTGAGAAAATTATTTACTATTATTTAGTAGAGGAAAAAATCTGCTTCACTCCTTGTTAATATTTTAAAAACCTTTGCTTGAAAAATTAAAGTGGTGCAACCGACATGCAGAAAAATATAGAGCTCTATACCAAGGGCACATTAAGAAAAATAATAATATGGTCTTTTTCACCTTTTCGAAAATAATAATTACAATTACAATGCATTCACTGTGTAAGGAAAATGTTACTACTTTATACTCGATGGTTACACCACATGACATTTTTAGAGACATTACATTTAATATTTGGTTGTAAATTGAAAAAATTTTTTCCTAAAGTTTCAAAACTATATGAAATCAACATAAATACAAACAATACAATTATTTGAAAAACCTTTGTACACAAAATCTAAGTCAAGTGGTGCAACCAACATAAAAAATCCCCTAATGCCAAAGTAATCATAAATCTCTTGAATAGAAAATTCAACCTTTTTATGAAAAATCAAGGTTAATTCAGGTTAAATTAATAATACATGTAATGTGGTGCAACTCCCCCATACATAATATGTATGAATTAGGAATATGATATTTGTAAAATAAAACAACAACAAAAAACTATTTATTTTTAAAACATTAATATTTAAGACATTACAATTTTGAAATTGGCATAACAGGTAAAAGTTTTAAATCTTATTTTTTTAAACAAGTCTCTTGTTTTTTAATATGAACGCTCTTTTATTTGTCATTGTGGGCGGTTTTGGGTAAAAATACTAAAAAAAAAAAAAAAACACTGTGAACAAGACTGTCGATAAGTAGAAGTTTGACTATTTGAGATGACTAACTGTTAAAGTATACTTTGAAGTAGAAATATGACTCACTTTATGCAGACTACGGCAGTCCAGCAAGGCGGTAAGCTGGTTCAAATTGAACTCTGAAGAGTTCAAGATCCGCTGAATTCCTAGAAGATCTTTCTAAAATGATTACGTAAAATGAATGTTTAGAAAAAAGGACGTAGAGAATGTGAAGCCGAAACCTCTTTGACAGCACTCTCACCTCTGCGGTGGGAAACACAGCGACAGAAAACTGCATCAAACCTTGCACCTGTATCTGCATGGTGGTCAGAGACCTCTGGAAGATGGTCAAAGACTGCAATACAGAAACAACAGCAAATCAGACAAACATGTGACCTAAAGCAGTCGATCCACTGACCTAAACGATTTCTACATAGACATGCTATAGGTTCTGCCTTCAGTTAATGCAATGACTAGTAAAAGGTCATTAATCCATACTGAGGATTTGTATTTACAGCTGGATTAACGGTTATTAAGGTTTTAAATTTGGTTAATGGTGACATCGGTCTTATACATCTGCTTTGCGACATTCCCCCATAACATTTACTTTAATAGATCCTCCAAAACAGCAGCTTAACCAGCAGAGAATAATGTCTAAATCCGTGTAAAAGCTTTCTCGGGATTCCCACAGGCAATGCGAGAAAGCCCGACAAATCTAATTATCCCAAATCTACAGACAAAAGAAACCCCCTTTGATCAAAGTTTATTTTCATATCGCCTACTCATAATTTAATTAGCCATGCAGATTTTTTACAGAAAAATTATAATGGCTTTAACATGGGTATTTGCCTCAATTAGAAGTCAAATGAATCTGTAAGCTCCGTTAATTGCTTGTGTCAGGAGTTCAGGGAGGAATTGAATGCTGACGTGCCGGGGAATTGTTTACCTGCTGGAAGGGATTGGGAAGACTCTGGCTGCAGTATAGGTAATAGTGCGCTATATCTGCAGGGGACACAGAAACACAGTGAACATTTAAACAGATTACAGTCTGTGACATTAAATGAAACTGAACTTGCAAAATTAGTCATTTGGAAACCATCATTAATCATGAGAACATTAAAGGAATAGTTCAGCTTAAAAATATAATTTGCTGAAAACGTACTCACCCTTAGGCCTCAGTTTCAACTATGGATCCTGTGTTGTGAATGGGTGCCGTCAGAATGAGAGTCCAAATAGCTGATAAATCATCACAATAATCCACATGGTTTTAAGTTAAAATGCCTTAATATTGGATTTGTTAATCAAACAGCTTTTCAATTCACAAAATAATTTGATGGACTGGAGTTATGTGGATTACTTTTGATATTTTTATCAGCTGTTTGGACTCTCATTCTGACGGCACCCATTCACTACATCCATCCATTGGTGAGCAAGTGATGTAATGCTACATTTCTCTAAATCTGTTCCAATGAAGAAACAAGCTCGTCTACATCTTTGACGACCTGAGAGTGAGTCAATTTTACAAGTACAAGTTTTCATTTTTGGGTGAACTATTCCCTTAACACATGACCGCCCAAATATCAGCTATTGAGTATTAAGCCACCAATCACAATAGAGATCATTTAAAGGTAAAGTAGCAAAAACTGTTTCATTCTACATGTCAGTGAGTGTGGAAAATTATTGTGGAAACTACATTATGACTGTTTTTGGTGCAATAAACATTGACTAGCATATAGGATATGCCTTTGAACAGCTGTGTTAAAACATCTGGTTCATGCAAAGGACATATGGAGCACTATTACTTACCCGAACTTAAGGAGTCTTTGGTTTGGTTGATAATGAACTTGTCAGGAGAGACACAAAAGTCACTTGTGCCCTAGAACAGACCAAACAACAAGCTCACAAGTACAATTTTGCTCAACTGGTTTTAAACAATGGAAAGAAATCGAAAGGCCACATCGCATTTGGTGGATGTTGTTACAGTGTTCATTGTTCATTGCATTGTGGTGTTTTTGTATCAAAAGGTGACAGGGTTTATAAGACCTTTGCTGAAAGTCAGGACCATACAAGGTGATCAAATAGGGGCTAATCTTATTGCAGAGATCTGTGGATGGCCTGGCGTCAGTTAGTGGGCGTCAATGGCAAGAACAAAGCGTGTGAAGCCTTACCTCAGATACTGAAAAAGGCTCAAAGACCTAAAAACTTGAAACCTGAACTTTCTTTATCTCTGACAAAGCACTGAAAAACTCATTCATGCATTTATCTGAATGCACTCGGATTCAAAAGTGACAAAAATCAACCAGATTTTAATTTCAACACAAGCTCTAAGGATGCCCTTGATTTAAGCGACATTATTACAAATCGTTTCCTAGTTAAGTAAGGCTAGGGGTGAGGTTAGAACAACGGTAGTTTGTTGGACCAGAGCGTTGTTGTTTCAAAACCATTACAGAGTGATTCACACGGGGTCCCAATGGTAAATTATGGTGCAGGTGTGAGAGTCACATGTTCCATCAAGGCTTGTTTCCACTCGCTCTTACTATCAATAACAGGAGGGATCGATGTAGTCAGGCACTGCTGGAGTAATCCACTTCACTGCTGGGCCTGACCTCTGCCCTGACCCCTCATTGAGCAGTCTTAAGTTCTGTTCTCTACAGACATCCTGACTGAAGCGTCGGCTCTTACTCTAATCACCGCCATGCTCACCGCTTGCCTCTTAATGTGTAGCTCCTCAAAGATTAGAGCTAAAATAAGTAAGCCAATTCACTGATACTTTAATTTATTTCTTAATTGAATTTAGAGATATTATTTAGAGAGTAAAGATTTGAACTCTAGTTAGAATGACAAAATAAACTGATTTGTCAACTTTTAAAAGTAAGGATAAAAATCATTCCATGTATTTTGTGGATGACAACAATACTTTACATCCAAACAAACTCTACAATATAGAGTTTGATTGAATGCATGGAGAAACGAATCTAATTAATAGATGGCCAGATTGATTCAGGTCACTTAGTTGATTCATAAAATAAGGATTCGGGATAAAACAACTTTATTAGTGAGTCACTAAATGATTCCCACCGATTTGTTCAAACACACCAGTTTGTTCAGAATCATCCGTCTTCAATCACGGTTCAGAATTATCAGGTCATTTTATTGATCGATGTTTAATCTAAAATGTTTATTGAACTGTATACGGACAATATCACTCAATCATTATATTAGTCAAAACATTAGAGAAGCTTATGGACAAAAACAAATAAAAACACCATTTCTGATTTAATTATGCCTAAATATAGAATTACTATAGTAAATATAATTCATTCACTATATATATTTATCATATTACATTGTATTTTATATTTACAGCATATGTTTCATGACAAAATGCAAATATAATTTACTAATTTCTTTCACAGCATTTGTTAGTTATAAACACGTTCAAGCAAGGTTGAGGATTCATAGTTGAGGATTTGGACTACTAATGTAAAATGGCATGTTTGATGTCAGGTAAGACATGAGACAGAGTAAATTGGCCTGTTTAGTGACACAGAGAGAATGGCTGTTTACATCCGTTAAGCCAGCGGGCTGTCTAATTTAAATGACCAGGGCTTTGTAATCAGCTTTTCAAACTGGCATGTACCACGAGACGCATAAACGCAGTCACTGAACCCTGATAATCTCCTTAGAGTTTCACACAGCTCATGCCTCTCTACCTTTACAAACATTCACTTAAAAAAAAAATCCATGACAGTGTTAGTGAATGAAGTGACTCATAGTCAATGGACACTGACCAAAAGGGATTTAAAGTAGGCAGTCATGTGAAAACACAGTAACTTACCACAGCTGTCGCTGTGCCCACTCCTAATGACGCCCAACTCATGATCAGGGTCAGTACGCCACACAACATAATACTGAAACGAGAGAAAGAGAGGAAATAACAGCGAGATACAAGGTTAAATATGAAATTAAAACACTACCTTGCAAAAGTGCTGTGGCAAGTACCGGGACTTACTACATCCACAACATGCTGCTGTGAGCATGTAAGAAATACTGCTGCTGCACATATAACACCTATGAATAAACCCCATATAGCATACATGAATCACCTCATAGCAGATCTATACAGGTGGAGCTGGGGAAGGTGGAGGGTTTCTGAAGTGCACTGCAAACTGCTACCACAAACATTAGCTTCAAATTTGAATGTTGAACAGCGAGCTCATTGGCTACCGATACAGGAGAGAACCAATCAGCTGTGATGTGATGATGATGTCATTATATCATACTGAGTTAGATCTATCAGACTGCGCCAACTTAGAGTTTCATGCCAGACATTTTTATTTCTTTGTATAGAACTTTGTGAAATTCTGCTTTAATTTAAAATAATCTACTTGAATATTGAATATTAAAAAGTAATTTACTTCTGTGATGCAAAGTTGAATTTTCAGCATCATTACTCAAGTCCTCAGTATCAAATGATCCTTCAGAAATCGTTCTAATATTCTGATTTGTTGTTCAATAAATATTTCTTATTATTCACAGTATTGAAAACAGGTGTGCTGTTTCATACATTTTTGTGCAAACAGATGTGCGATACATTTTGTTTCACGATTCTTAGATGAATAATATGTTCAAAAGAACAGAATTTATTTGAAATATAAATCTTTTTCTGCTTTTACGGTTACTTTCGACTAATTTAATGCACGTACAAATAATATCTATCTATCTATATACATACAAATATATACACACACACACACACACACACACACACACACACACACAAATAAATATACACACACATATACATATACACATGTATGTATATATATATATATGTAGTTTGACTCATATTTTGATGATTATACCACATACAAACATACATGTCTGCCCCTATGAATATAGGCCCTGATTGCCTTAAAATGTCTTTTTATTATTAATTAATTATTTTTATAATATTTTTTTTATTTTGTTCTTTTATTTGGTGTTTATTGTGCAGTGCAAAACTAATACAAATACTTACCCGCCCCCAAAAACCCTTCCTTGCCAATAGGTTTATGATAGAGAATTCCGTTATTAATATGAGAGTACATATATGATATACATCTTTAAAAAAAATGATACATCTAGTGTCAGAATTCTATACTACTAACAAACTATGATTAAAATTATATATATTTCTATTAAAGCAAAAGTTTGTATAAAAAAAAAAGCGTTATATCTTATTAATATGTAAATTAATATCAACAAAACTTCCATTTAGTATGTAAATCCAATTTTACTTCAAATAGCTGCTCTGACAGATTCAGTAGGTAATTCATTTAGTAAATAATTACTTACTGAATGATTCAAAACAACTCTTGACCGATTCATAAAAGAACCTTCTCATAATAAGTATAATTTTGGGGGAATTGAACCATCCTCTTTACACTTTAGTAGGAAGCAAATGAAAGAGGATGTAAACCAGTGAGAAAGTGATCAAAGACATGAGCATGTGAGCAATCACATGAGCAAATAGGAAGTCAAAAGGAGACAGAGATGAATGGGGTATACGGCTCCCTGATGGCCATGGAAAATGGAGCCGAGGTTTCCTCAAACAGCCTTTCTTGTCTGAGGATGGTCTTAAAAGCACCAATAAAGCAGATTGGAAGCACATAATAATTAGTTAAGGGCGAGCACATGCTCGGGCAGAGCGATCAATAAGCATTAGTGGGGTAAGTGGGGGATGGATCTAAAGGAGCTTCCAATAAGGCTAACGGGGAGAGAGACAGAGGATTGAGATGAGAGTAAATGCAGGGCTTGCTGGAGACTGGCTAACCACAGCACTCGGTGCACTCAGAGTCATTCCACAGAGGTCTGTTTATGTCAGAGGCTGCATGATTTTACAGTGCATTTAAGGTGGCAGGAATAAACAACTTCACAACACTATACAAACAATTGACAATGGTAAAGGATTATATGCAAGCAGAAATATGACAAGTTGCCTCCTTTCTCCATGTTGACATCTTTATGATTATACAAATGGATCATACTTCCCTTCTGTGAAGGGAATACCCAAAGCCAGAGGTCTAACCATAGATACCTAGAGCATACTTACACTGCGAGCATACATTGAGACTGCTTTGCCAATCCTACACATGCTATGAGACAGATGACCAGGTCCAAAATCAGAAGCAGCAGGTATGTTAACCATCTGAAAAAAGCAAACGAAAGATGATGAAAGCAGAAATAAGTGTTCAGGCAATATAAAAAAGGCACATGTATATTTTATTTTTTATTTGTACTATAGTATTCTTATATGAGCTACACTATAAAAAAATGCTGGGTTAAAAACAACCTGGGTTATTTGGCAACCGAACACATGCTGGGTTATTTTGAGCCAGCTGGTTGAGATTTTACCCAACGTGCTGGGTTGTCTTTATATTAGAAAATCATAATCAAAATAGATTCATGTCAACTGTAGGCACGTTATTTTCAATAATATAAAAAACAAACAAAATGTCTACTTTTCTAAGCATTTTTTTATTAGTTGACAGTACTGATTTAATCTACTGTGTGATTTAGATGCACACTGTCAGTAGGTCTCTAAGTACTTTAAAAGTGGGTGTTTATAGCACACAAATTATTCTTCCGTCTTCCGTTGAATGTTTCCCATACATACCATTAAAAATTGAACAGACCAAATACACATAAGAATTTCATGAGCTCCTGCCTATTATGTGAGAACAGACAATCGGTCAAACAGTTCACTCTGAGGTGTTATTTCCAGTGTCGGGGGTAAAGCATTACAAGTAACGCGAGTTACATAATAATATTACTTTTTTCAAGTAACTAGTAAAGTAATGCATTACTTTTTAATTTACTAGAAAATATCGGAGTTACTTTTTTCCATTTATTGACTGACAGTGCGCTGTGTGAACATGATCTTACTGTAGTTCTAATCTAGACTAAATGTGAATGTGTATTAGTTCATCTCACTCGCAAAAAACAGATTCAGTAATCTTCAAAATGAATTAAAACAGTGAAATGCAAACTCAGATGATGACGTAAACCTGCAATAATTAATTATGTTAAACAACACACATATATATAATCTCATTTTATTAACCAATGTGTTTGCTGCTGAATATTGATGATCCAGTTCAACCATACTAATAAGCAAAATTACTTTAGAAAAACGAATAATTGTGCTTTATTGTTTTTAGTTTTTATTGCTGAAGAGTGTTAAATCTTCTTTTTCTGCGTTCTACTTTACAGACGTGATTTACTCTTCCTTCAGTCTGAGGTTTATTCATTACACTTTTGGTGTGAAAGGGCTTTACATTTGCTATAAATATAACTTCTTGTATTGAAAACAAACAATCAAGCCCTGCTCATATTTAAAAAGTAACGCAAAAATAATGTAACACATTACTTTCCATAAAAAGTAACTAAGTAATAAGTTACTTTTTTAGGGAGTAACGCAATATTGTAATGCATTACTTTTAAAAGTAACTTTCCCCAGCACTGGTTATTTCTGGTAATCAAGCATATCGTCTGATCCCATAAAATGTTTTATGTAATATGAACGCATACAATTTCAATAAAAGATTCACAAAATGACCTAAGTAGTAGGGCACTGTTTTCTAAAATAGGTGTTTTACTGTATTTTCTGTACTGCATTGATTCAAGGTCTACATGGTTTGGTGCGCTACTGGAATGCCTGGCAAGCCACAATCCGATCAGTAATCCTACACCATGAGGACTTAAAAATGCCCACACATCTTGAGACAGAGAGAGAGAAATATATGGACACAAAGGTGAATAATAAATCAAGGGAGGGAGTCGAGAGCTTGGGCGATTAGATTTGCCCATGAGTAATGGAGGAAGAGACGTTTGACCGTTGCTGCTCAATAGCACAGTCCTTTAGCTGCTTGAAACACTAGCTACTCGTCAATACATGCACTGCAAGTTCATAACGTGCAGGTCTACAAATGGAAATGTAATCTTTTTGGAGGGCATGCAAATCAATTTAACATGGCTAACAGCTGCAAAAAGGCACAAGTAACCTACTCCACATGGGATTCAGTAGTAGCGAAAGTAAAGAAAAAGTAGTAGGCTAAACCATGAAAAACGCCTTGATTTTGGTAGGGGTATTAGGGTGTGTGTGTGGGGGGTGGAGGGTCAGGTCAACATGTTTGAGAAGTAGGGCCATTATTATGAGATGTAAAGCGAGAGTTTAAAAAATGGGGACATTTATTTTAGCACGTCCAGAAGTTTAGAAATAAAAGGGTTACATATTTAGTAGGAGTAGGGATAGGGATAGGGACAGAAATATGGAAAATTGGGTGACATGTTTGAGGAGAAGGGTCTGAAATTTTGAAAATAGGGACATTTGTTTGTGGAGTGGAGTTAGACTTTGGAAAATAGGGTCACGTGTTTGAAGAGTAGGGACAGAAATTTTGAATACATGGCCACATGTTTGAGGAGTAGAACTAAATGTTTAGATAATTGGTCACAAGTTTGAAAAGTAAAGTCAGAAGTCTAAAAAATAGGGTCACATGATTGAGGAATGAGGCTTCTGAAACATTGACACTTTTCTGACCCATGTCTACGTCAGCAGTCTCTAGAGTGCATATAATATACAGGTGCATCTCAATAAATTAGAATGTTGTGGAAAAGTTCATTTATTTCAGTAATTCAACTCAAATTGTGAAACTCATGTATTAAATAAATTCAATGCACACAGACTGAAGTTATTTTAATTGTGAAGATTTTGGCTCACATTTAACAAAAAAACACCAATTCACTATCTCAACAAATTAGAATATGGTGACATGCCAATCAGCTAATCAACTCAAAACACCTGCAAAGGTTTCCTGAGCCTTCAAAATGGTCTCTCAGTTTGGTTTAACTAGGCTACACAATCATGGGGAAGACTGCTGATCTGACAGTTGTCCAGAAGACAATCATTGACACCCTTCACAAGGAGGGTAAGCCACAAACATTCATTGCCAAAGAAGCTGGCTGTTCACAGAGTGCTGTATCCAAGCATGTTCACAGAAATTTGAGTGGAAGGAAAAAGTGTAGAAGAAAAAGATGCACAACCAACAGAGAGAACCACAGTCTTATGAGGATTGTCAAGCAAAATCGATTCAAGAATTTGGGTGAACTTCACAAGGAATGGACTGAGGCTGGGGTCAAGGCATTAAGAGCCACCACACACAGACGTGTCAAGAAATTTGGCTACAGTTGTCGTCAGAGGCGTCTTACCTGGGCTAAGGAGAAGAAGAACTGGACTGTTGCCCAGTGGTCCAAAGTCCTCTTTTCAGATGAGAGCAAGTTTTGTATTTATTTTGAAAACCAAGGTCCTAGAGTCTGGAGGAAAAGTGGAGAAGCTTATAGCCCAAGTTGCTTGAAGTCCAGTGTTAAGTTTCCACAATCTGTGATGATTTGGGGTGCAATGTCATCTGCTGGTGTTGGTCCATTGTGTTTTTTTGAAAACTAACGTCACTGCACCCGTTTACCAATACATTTTGGAGCACTTCATACTTCCTTCTGCTGACCAGCTTTTTAAAGATGCTGATTTCATTTTCCAGCAGGCTTTGGCACCTGCCCACACTGCCAAAAGCACCAAAAGTTGGTTAAATGACCAACTGACCGGCAAACTCACCAGATCTGAACACCAAACAGAATCTATGGCCACGCCGAATTGAGACAGTAATTAAAGCAAAAGTAGCCCCTACCAAGTATTGAGTACATATACAGTAAATGAACATACTTTCCAGAAGGCCAACAATTCACTAAAAATGTTTTTTTTTTATTGGTCTTATTAAGTATTCACATTTTTTTGAGATAGTGAATTGGTGGGTTTTTGTTAAATGTGACCCAAAATCATCAGAATTAAAAGAACCAAAGACTTAAACTACTTCAGTCTGTGTGCATTGAATTTATTTAATACACACGTTTCACAATTTGAGTTGAATTACTGAAATAAATGAACTTTTCCACGACATTCTAATTTATTGAGATGCACCTGTAGCTGTCCAGTGTCTGACCTCTGATGAGACATAGGACGTGTTCTTGCAAAAGATTTTAAGAGCACAGAGTGCAGTAAATAAGCCATCATTACCTCACCTGCCCAAAGGCAGCTTACCTGTAGTACTCTACAAATGAAGTTGTATCCGCGATGGCTGCCAAATCCACTTGCACCTTCCTTGTGTCTGGCATGGCTGTCAGCTGCTGGATAATGTTGTTGGCCATCTGCTGCATGAAGCGCAAGGTTTGGGTGTAGTCTCCCCGTGGAGAAAATATCTCATCCAACCGCTCCAGGTGTTCTTTCACCCCGACCTGCATACTACCCAATGAGTTTCCAACCTAAGAATAGAGAAAGAAAAATGCTGATCACCATTAGAAGGCTATTAATGGCAATCGGGCCCACTGGCACAGAGACGAGTAACTGTTTCCAATGAATTCTCTATGGGAGCAGGAGGCATGCACAGGGGATCATGAGATTGCCAGAGGAGTAAAGTAAGTGGTGAGAGTGACCGAATGACCAAACAACATTCCTGAGACATTTCTCAAGATATCTTCTTTTGTCTTCCACAGAAAAACAAAAACAAAGTCACACAGGTTTGGAATGTACTGTATATGAAGGAGAGAAAATTATGCGTATTAAATTGTGTGATGTGGTAACAGTGAAATTTTGTTGCGGATTCAAAGGCAATAAGGATACATTGTCAATAATTTTGCAGTGTATAAAGCATATCTTACACATAAATCACTCCAAGATAGAGCTGCACAATTCAAGACAAATTGAAAATCACATATTGTTTTGTCTCAAATATAGATCACGATTTTGAACAAATTAATGCATAACTTACAAAAGTCTGTGACAAAATATGAATTACTGCAGTCAGTTTAAAAATGTTTAATTATTTTATTTATTATTGTAAAAAAATTAAATATATACAAAATATATTTAAAATATAATTGATTTAATATTTGTAATATTACAATTATTAAACATTTATTTGAATAAATGATTCAGTGACTCACTCAGAAATACTTCACTTTTTTCATTTACTGGATGAATCAGCATTTTTTTTATGAATGATTCAATGACAAATCAATTTTTAAGTCACTTGTCGGCACCTAGTGGTGAAACAATGTAATGGACACAAAAGCTACATGAAGCGCCTATTACTTTTAAAAGGTGATTTGCTATTTGTGACCCTGGACCACAAAACCAGTCTTAAGTCACTGGGTGTATTTGTAGCAATAGCCAAAAATACATTGTGTGGGTCAAAATTATTGATTTTAAAATTATTGATTTTTTATGCCAAAAATTATTAGGATATTAAGCAAAGATCATGTTCCATGTATATATTTTGTACATTTCTTACCGTAAATATATCAAAACATAATTTTTGTTTAGTAATATATATTGCTAAGCACTTCATTTGGACAACTTTAAAGGCGATTTTCAAGATTGTAAAATAGTTGTATCTCAGCCAAATATTGTCCGATCCTAACAAACCAAACATCGACGGAAAACTTATTTATTCAGCTTCCAGATTATGTATAAATCGAAATTTCAAAAATTGAAACTTAAGACTGGTTTTGTTGTCCAGGGTCACATATTTTGATCGCTACCATAGACCTCCATGTTTATATCAGACCTATATACCTTCATCCCAGTATTTCTGATTGTAAGACAGAAATAATACTCTGTAGTACCTGAACATGGTAAAAGCTCTTTCTGTGCCAGTAGCAGTGCAAACGCAGATATAGATGTTCCAATTTCTTAACCACAACTATTGGTCATCATTGAATCAATCATTGAAAAAGTCACTTTTTCAATTATTTAATAGACATAGAAAATTGTTGTTGTTAAGAAATGACTTAGCTTGGGTGTTTGAATCGAGATTGCGATCTCGTACCGATTAATCATGCAGCTCTACTTCAAGACAAGCGTTTTTTCAATGTGGTGAAATTCGTGTGAGCAGCTTGAACCAGTTGCAAAATCTGAACGGGGAAACTTTTGTCCTCATTTGAAAGTTCTTGGGATTTCGCCTGAGAAATTTCCTAAAAGGAAAATGTGACCGTGTATTTTTTTATGATATGTTTTGTTATGATTAAAGGAGGGTACTACCTAAAGAATTTTCTCAAAATAAAATGTAACTATAAACTTGTTAACTTTAATTTAATCGCAGCAAGGATTTGATTTGTTTTGGCAGGCCATCCATTGTTAATGTCAAGGTGGAGAATCAATAATGCTTTCAGGAGGATTTTGTCAGGTGACCACTAAATATTACTGCTATCTGCCTGCCTAGGTGCAGAGTTATGACTATGAAATATTCTGTGCTTATTTCTTTAAAACACTAGAGCCTCTGTTGCAGGCTTGAGTCGATGTTAAGAGATCTATCCACGTATCGACATGTCTGTAAAGCCTGTAAAAACCAAATACTGCACAACCCTCAAAAGTGTGTACCATAGAGACAAAACAATTGTGAAAAAAGCTTTTGTTAGCATTAAAAGTTTTGTGAGTACAACCATTATACGACAATGTGATTTATTGTAATTAGCTACCAATTTTATATAATCTTACCCAGCCTGAGTAAGCTACACTAGACTGGATTAATGGCACATAGTCTGTATCTGTTTTCAATTTGTTATGAGACATCAAATCATTTATATAATTAATCAACACAGTACATCAACTGAAAAAAAAAAAGAGTTGAATCCAGCCATTTGACCTCCTCTTTCCTCTTTTAAAAGCCATCATGCAGCATTTCTGGTAAACCGCTCTCATTCTTGGCAATAATTCTTCATTTTGCTTTTGTTACAGTGAATTGCAATATGTGGCTCTTTTGAATAATAGCTCTATAACTCATAATTTCGAGATAGTGGAAGCATAATTAAGATTCATAAAGATTAAGATTCAAAAGGACTAACATTCATACATTAGATTCACGTCCCTTGGAAGGTGTGGATACTGCATGAAATAGAGTTAGCAGCATGAGAAATGGCAATCGCTATCGCTCATTTACTCACAGTTGCAACAGCTATTTTCTGGCACGCATCTACACGCAGGAGGTGTTTAAAAAGCCTGGAAGCTCAAAAACTTCCTCCACACTCTCCCAATCACTTCAACATTCATGAATTCAGTTGTGCAATCAAGCTTGGCCTTCAGACTTGGCCCTCTTTGCCTTTCAATTTTAAGAGAGAAACTTCCACTAAAGCTGAAATTGGATTTATGCAGTTGCAGTGAAGCCAATGGCTGTTTGTTGTTCTCACAATCTGAATGTTGTTTTAGTTACAGCAAACAGTGAAAAGGCTGTTCTAGACAGCATATGTTCACTTGACCGTGAAGCAATGCATTATGGGCTAGTGAGCCAAAGATACACTGGCAGAGAGAGAGAGTGACAGCAGGAAGCTCTCGGAGGAGAGTGTATTAGAAGAACAGGTTGTCACCACATTGCCAGCAGGTAATGAACATCAGGGCTGTATGAGGAGAAATGTTCTGCCAGCCAGCGAGCCAAATGCTCCGTTTGTCACACTCAACCTGCCATATGCTGAATTACACCACCCTCAAATCCAAGACACTGCTGGAAACACTGTTTTGGGTTGTTTTAAATATAACAGTTCTCAGTGCATAGATGCTGATGTTCAGATGTTTGATCTTGTTACTTAATCCACATCGAATATAAAAAACTGCCTTTTTTGTTAATAAAAATGTGAAGTCTGTCCAGTACTAGAATACTTCTACATAACATACTCTTTACGGCTTAGTATGCTTGAACCAGTGACTTGAAACTGTGGAAATATGCATTGATAAATGTTTCAAACCCTATGTTCAGAATGAAATACAGTACTTGCTGACGAAAACAGCACATCATACAGTCGTCAATAATTAATAAATATTGCAATATGAGTAAAAGGTGTATGTTTTTAATTCAAGGAACTATCATTTCAACCAAATACTGTAGCAATGGCAGCCTAGAAAACCCAAAATGTTTAAAACTAAGTAAAATATGATATAAATCTAGAGGAAAAGTCATATTTTTCCCAAATCATTGTATCCTTCAAAAATATTTTTTGATCAAAATGCAACAATACACTGTATAGCAATCAGTGTATCTTTAATGCTTTTAAAATCAAATTAAGGCTTTTTTCGACATGCACATCTAATTTTAAAAAGACTTAAACATTGACCCCAAAATACAATATTCATTGTTTACAATGACACCCTACCAAATTGAATTTTAGACTATTTTACAGTTTAAATACAAGTTTTGGCAAAAACACATTTTTATAAAAACCTAACATTTCACCCATGAGTCAAAATTATGAATATCAAGTCGAGCTTTATTGTCATTCCGCTACATGTGTGGACATATAGTGGGACGAGATGTCGTGCCTCACAGGACCACGGTGCTACATAAATACAGATATACAACACGAAGTAAAACAGTAAAAACCTATACACAACTAACTGTAATGACTGGTCAAAGGCGTGTGGATCCATTTGCAGTAAAAGGTTTATTAGACAGAGGCAAAGGTCAAACAGGCAAAGGTCGGCAGGCAAAACCAGGAATATCAGAGGCAGGGCAGAGACGTAAACAATACCAGGCAGAAGTCGGGGTCACAGGCACAGGTTCAGAGTTCCAAGGTCGGGCAGTCCGGGGTCAAACACAGAGATCACAACTAGCAGGATGAATAACGCTTAGAAATGTCAGCCGGGGCAAGAACAAGACTTCGCGGTGAGTGCATGTGAGAGTGCTGCTTAAATGTGTGTGTGTGAATGAGGTGCAGGTGTGGTGAGACAATCAAGGCTAATGAGTGAATGGTGACAGCTGTGTGATTGGTGTAATGGTGGATGGGAACGTGTGAGTGCAGTGCATGATGGGAGATGTAGTCCATGGGTGATGTGCAGTTGTAGTGAGTGGCAACCAGATTCATTACACTAACCTACTGTCAGCTTTGACTATACATATGATATGACATTTTCTTAACACCTTATTATTCTAATTGTTTACATTTTTGAATGCACATGAGCTTTTTTGGACCCAAAATGTGCATACACTGCGCTCATATTTATTTGATTAAATCATAGTCTTTTGACGTTTAACCCTCACACATTAAGCCATAACGTGATTCCTGGTTTTCTGTCCCCAACTATATGCTTTTCTGAAAATATAATGGTTAAATAAAAAGTGCATTAAAATCACATTGATATTGCAGTGCAGCTTAATGTTATACCATGATTTCACTGTAAATTGTAAACAATCAATACAAGGCCCAGCGCTACAAACTACTTTACAATTAAGCCATTATGAGATGGCATACTATCTGTTTTGAACATATATAGCCTATTTATCTTTGTGTTGTTTCTCCTTGTCAGAAAACTTTGATTTAACTGCATTTAATACAATTAAATAAAATAGTTAAATTATATTTTATATTACATAATTAACTTTTATTTTAAAATTAGATGTTAAATTGCTTCCAATTTTAAATTAAATTAAGGTAAATTAAAAACATGAATATACAATTAAACAAATTCTCAATAAATCCTCAAGCGTTTGATCAGCAGGACACTCACAGACAGTTAAAACAGACCAGTGAACGTGGATGCAAAGATAGATTTTGAATCCCCTTTAATGTAGATGAACAGATAATCCTAGTCTTCTCTTTGTGCTTACTGTTTGGGACAGGCACAATATGACTACAGCTCTCAACATGCAGAGATGAAGCCTGCAGCTGTGCAGTGCATCTATGCGTTTCT
Organism: Gymnocypris eckloni scoliostomus; assembly: GCA_027564155.1. NCBI lineage: Eukaryota > Metazoa > Chordata > Actinopteri > Cypriniformes > Cyprinidae > Gymnocypris > Gymnocypris eckloni. The sequence goes on from CM050415.1 coordinate 19,300,222, forward strand.
CTCTGTGTGTGTGTGCCACTCATCACATGATACACTCATACTCCAGCAGCAGTGAAAAGCCCCCGAGGCTCCGGCTCTTAGTTTTTGAGCATGCAGACTGTAAAATTCAGATTTCATTTTAATCACAATGTTTCTCAGGCTATTGAAATGGCATAACATGATGAGTGACAGGTGAAGGAAGTGAAACTCTTACCAGACTGCCAATGCCATGCAGTGTGTGATTGGCATTATAAATGGAGTAAGTCAACTGGTAAACGCCATCATTGGTTTCGCTGTTTCCATAGAAACCCACGCCCACCGCTGAACTGTGAGGAAAAACAAATCAAGGCAGAACAACAGATTATGTTACAAATAGAGTTTCACAGCAATACAATTCTCTCATGTGGCTTCAAACTGCTTGATGAAGATCTGAAACATTTAAAGGTGAAGTGTGTATTTTTGAAAATCAAAAATACAGTAAACAGTATTATGGTGTAATATTATTACGTTACATTTTCTTTCAGGATTATTTGATTATTAGAAAGTTCAAAAAACAGCAATAATTAGAAGGAAAAAAATAGTTTATAACAAAAATGTGCTTACTGTCACTTTTGACTGATTTAATGAATCCTTGGGTAAAGAATCCTTCGGAAAATAAACACGTCTGGCCCCAGTTAGTAGTGTTTATAAATAAACATACTTATATTGTATTGATTTGGAGATAAATTGTGTCCTGGAAATTGTTGAAAGGTTTTGTGATATTCACTGAAAATATTCTTGTTACCTTGTTTATTGAATTTGAAATGCCCTTGTTTCACAAATCACAGGTCTCATTTTGGCACAAAACAGAGTAAAGTGATCTAAAACACACCTGACTCCAGCTGTTACTGCAATAAACATGAAAACTGTGCTCACCGGTACCAGTTTGGCTCTAAAATTATTAATTTGAACTCAATTGGTCTCATGGTAGCTTCTAATGTGTAATCTGAGTAAATGTTTCAAAGCAGCTTACAGAATTGTATTCTACCTAATTAGACTGATGTGTTGTGTCATAACAGGCCGGCAACCAGTCTGCTTGCTCTCTTCTCCAGACAGCATCAGATCTGATTCATTAAGCAACCTCATCAGAACCATGTGTGCAGACTGTCAAGCATTAGGGCCGCTCAGTCTATCTCAGTCAGCAAGGGATCCAACCCCCACTCCTTATGTTAGAGCCGCTATATGAGACACAGTTCAGGTGTGATTTTTCCCCCTACTATTGGAAAACCTCTTTTGTTTTCGATATATTAATGGATTGACTATAGTACTGTCACATACTTCTGAATTTGAATACAAAAACAGCATTTATTCAGAATGGAAGAATTGCTAGGGTTACTGAAACTAATGAATATAATATAACATAGGCTACAACAAGTTTAAACCTGGCCCACAAACAAACATAACTGGGGTTTCCAGATATTAAAGGGATAGTTCAGTAATGACATCACGGAGCTGCTGGATGTTAGACATGGTGCTTCTCTACCTTCCGCTTGAGGATGCCCCACATGTGCTAAATAGGGTTTAGGTCTGGAGACAAACTTGGTCGCTCCATCACCTTCAGCAGCAAGGCAGTTCTCATCTCCGTGGTGTGTTTGGGGTGGTTATGTTGGAAAACAGTTTCTGAAGGGAAGGCATCATCTTCTGCTTCAGAATGTCACAGTACATGTTGGAATTCATGTTTCCCTCAATGAACTGCAGCTCCCCAGTACCAGCAATAGTCATGCAGCCACAGACCATGATGCTACCACCAACATGCTTGACTGTAGGCAAGGCACAATTTTCTTGGTACTCCTCACCAGGGTGTCGCGACACATGCTGGACACCATCTGAGTTAAACAAGTTTACCTTAGACTCAACAGACCACACACAGGACATGGTTCCAGTAATTCATGCTCTTGGCCAGGTTGTCTTCAGCAAACTGTTAGCAGGCTTTTTTTGTGAGCCAGCTTCACAGAAGAGGCTTCCTTCTGGGACGACGGCCATGCAAACCGACTTGTTGCAGTGTGTGGCATATGGTCTGAGCACTGTCAAGCTGACCTTCCACTTCTGTAACCTCTAAAGCAATGCTGGCAGCACTCATGCCTCTATTTTTTGAAGCCAGCTTCTTTACCTGACGCACAGCACAAGGACTCAACTTCTTCAATCGACCCTTGCGAGGCCTATTCCGAGTGAAACCCATCTTGGAAAACCTCTGTATGACCAAGGCCACTGTACTGCAACTCAGTTCCAGGCTGTTACCGAACTTCTTATAGCCTAAGGCCATCTTTGAGGAGAGCAACAATACTAATTCTCAAATCCTCAGAGAGTTCTTTACCATTGTCACGGTCCTCCTGGTGTGCCCGGGCTGGCCACCAGATGTCTCTGTGTGTTGAACACATGGCTTGTTGTTTGTTGTTGGTGCCATGTGCTCCCATGTCTATTATCTGTCCACTCCCATCTTGTTACCTAATCATTGTTTCAGTTGCTCCACCTGTGTCACCCTCGTTTGTCTCTCTATTTAATCTCCTGGTGTCTGTAGTCCTGTGCTGATCCGTTGTCAAATGTCGTGTGTGTATGTTGAGTGTACACAGCTCTCTGCCTGTCTGTTTTTCCCCTTTGGGGTGTTTTTTTGTTTATCTTGGTTTTATCTTGTCATTAAAAAGACCCTCTTCCTGCATTTGAGTCCTCGCCTTCATCTCTCCAGTCAATTCCTGACAGAACGGATCAGCCAATTTGAGGACTCCGCAGAGGAAGGGTTTGTGTCGTCCACCCCCTCCCACTATCTCCAGCCCCCTATACCAACGCATCCTCCAGTTCGAGACCCTGAGCTCCTGCCGTCAGCAGGGAAATGACGTGAGGAAGTTTGCCATGGAGTGCAGTGGGGCAGCAGAGGGGTTAGGGTACAATGAGGCAGCCCTCAAGGACATCTTCAACAGTGCCCTTGATGAGCCTCTCAGCTGGTGGAGGATGAGTGGGCATGACCGCCTGACATTTGTGGAGTTTTTGGCACGTACCCCAGCTAATGTGGCTGGTGTACCTTAGGTGGCAGCTGACGAAGCTACAGAGTCCCCAGTGGTGGGCGACAAAGCCGCAGTGCACCCTGGGCTGGTACGCAAGCTGGAGGATCCACCCATGAGGTCAGTACGGTCAGCTGGCATTCCAAGACTGGCTCCTCCCAAGGCGGTAGTGCCAGTTCCAGAGCCTGCTCCGTTCCCCTGGAGCCCTCTCCCTCAATTATTTGTTTTGAAAACAAAGTATCTAATTTTACGCTTATTTTCATGTCACTTTATAACAGTAAAAGTTTTCTGTAAAAACATCAGAAAACAGTTTCATTAATGTAACTATTCTAAAAACACAGAAAATTATCAAAAAATAATAAAGTTAAACCAATCTAATTTAATTATTTAACATGCTTTTTAAAGAGACCTTGTCCTCTGGTTTGACCTCTTTGTCCTGTGGTGTGACAGTACAGGCGTCACACCGGATGACATTTTCTGTCACACCGTAGGACGTTTCAGCCTTTTCCTGTCAATTAATGACCTTGCTATAACAAGCTAACCTGCAGTTTGCATCAACATTGTAACCAAGCTTGTAACTATAGCATTGTAACTAGGGATGGGTACCGAAACCCGGTATTTAATCGGTCTCGGGGCTAAATTATAAAAGACCGGAGTATCGATAAGCTCTGACGTTAACGGTTCTGTTATCGGTACTGGAGAAATTAAGAAAACACACATACATTTATTATTGCTATATATATATATACACATTATCTTGCAAATTCTATCCCGCCAGAGTCACCAGCTGTTTTTATATGTAATAATATTCAAACTCTTGTCCATGATGCATTTTTGCTATTCCCAATTCAGAAGCGAGATCGCTCACGTGGATGAGTTCAGCACGCGCAACATGAAAGCCCTGTTTATGATAGAAGAGAGAACTAACCATTAAAACATGCTTACACTTTAGGCCTGTGGCTGTTATATTAAACTGAGTTTATTTAATGTTTTTTTTAGCTTCTAAAAATTATAGCCGTGTTTCTTCTAGCACAACTTCCTTCCCTTCACAGCGGCGCGCATTCCTTCCTCCCTGACCAAACCTTAACGTCAGAATCAGATCAATCGACTGTCGATTGTTGTAAAATGCCGTCTTTACAGTTACTAAATTTCTGTACATGTTTGATAATAAAACGTTGAAAGTAAAATCCACACGAGAGACGCTGTTCCTCAGGCTGAAGTGCGTGTGCGCGTGTGCGTGTGCGGCGCGCTCCAAAACAGACAAGCAAAGTACACTTTGAGCTTCGGTGCGTCCAAACGATCAAATACACACAAAGCATGTAAAAACGGACGGCTTGGAGAGTATTCAATTAAAACACAGTTTATATTTTAAAGTGAACGAGAACAGTCGGGAGAAAATTGTGTGTCAATATTTTGTCTTAGTGACAGATTGGAGCTTCTTCAATGTTAATCAAAGAACAAAATACAAAGACAAAATCACTCACAGATCTTAATCTGAATAAAGTAATAGCTTTAATAAGCATTAATCTATCAATATATACAGTGAAAACTATGCAGTGTTCATTTATATTTGATCACTTTCAGAGTTATTTTGTAGCTATTATTTACCTGAACATTAATGTTAGTAGACCATCATAGATAAATGAAAGCACTGTTGTTGTTTTTTTTTTTACATTTGTACATTTGTTTTATGGTATGACAAATGGTATATTTGTCAGTTTATTTAACTTTGTTTCTTTGTTCATGTTCTTACTCTATCTTATCTTATGTATATAAAACACAAAAAATGCCTGCACACTGGTGCATTTACAAATTGATGTTTTATATTTATTTAATGAAATATTTAACATTTCAGAATATAAAGCCATGTTAATTAAGCTGCTAATCTATCATAGAAATATATATTTCATACATATGTATGTGTGTGTATGTATGTATGTGTATATATGTAAATAACAAAAAGTACCGATAAGAATACCGTTAAAGTACCGGATCGATAAGCAGTATCGATAAGAGTAGTAATACCGTTAAAACCTTAACGATACCCATCCCTAATTGTAACCAAGCTAACCTGCTGGCAAACATTGTATTAAAGTCATTATTTGATGAGGGCTAAATTGGATAAAACATGTAGTAAAAATACCAGTTTAATATAGAGCTATTGTTTCAGCTCCGGGAATTAGTTATTAAATATTTAATATGGCTTGATTAAAGTCATATTAATATTTAACCTACAGTTTACACCTTATTAAGTGCTTGTCCAGCAATCACTAAAAGGTACATTCTGTTACTCTCAATTACAATCTCGCTTCCATTCCGTGGCCCCGGTAGATAAACGAGATTGATAATTTCGTTAAGTTTGAGCTAGGCTGCGTTATCTTTAGGGCAAGTAAGGATAAAAATACTTAAAATCACATTCCAGAGACAATTCTTTATGAAATGAAAAACGATTTATTCGTGATATTGCTATTCTAACATAAATGGATTAACTGATAAGACATAGACATACACACACACATAGGCATACGAGAGTTTTGAGGTTAAGGTTTAAAGAATGACATTCTTTACTATTTCATAACTTAACCAGCCAGCCAAAAGATCACGAACGAATACGTATGTTTCGTTACTGCATTCAGATCGAATTTTAACCAGTTCAATCAGGATTAGGAATTCAGTTTGTACTTGCTTGGATGGGTTTTAAAGCAGGCTCGGAGTTGTTTCGTTTTCCCGCGTGAGTTCAGTTCTTTGTTTCGGGTGTCACGTGTTCAGCTCCGGCGTTGCTCTGGAAACTCTGCTGGCTTGCTGTCGCGTGGCGTCACCGAAAGCTCTCCTCCGCAACCGTTGGATTCGTGGCTCCGTTACGGCTTTGGCACAGCCTTAGACCCTCCCTGGTTGGTTTGGTTGTGAGAGTCCAGCGGGCCGGCTTCCAGGTCAGCCTTGCGCGCGTTTGAGCGCCGAGTTCAGGCGCCGAGCAAGAGGGAAGAGAAGAGCGTGCGCGCGCGCGCTGTCTTTTCAACTGTCCGGTTTGGACGCCGCCCACCGGCGGCTGATCGAATCAGATTGTCCGTATGGAGCTCCACCCATGTCCATGGTTTTCTTGCAAGGCATTTTCGATGGAGAAAAGAATAACTTTTGATCCCTGTATTAACTTTTATCAAGTTTACACATTTATAATATCACCACATTCGTTATAGTACTGATTCATGAAGTTTTGCAACCATTCATAAAAGTCTAAACACTGCAGCCTACACATTCCAGGTTAAAGCACGATTAGAAATCAGCCCACGTTTTCTTAAATTAATATTCATATTCCACAAGCATATGAGAGAAAGAGTACACATTAATATCCATATATCTTTGTGGATGCTTTGCAAGTCATGAAATGAACGAATGTCTTTGAGAAGCGTTCCCGCACATTCCTTTTGTTCCACAACAGGAAGAAAACGCGCGCTTTTGCGCTGAGGCGGAGGAGGGGCTTTTAGAGGGCTGCTGATTCTTTAGCTGCCCCCCTTCTGGTGAATTCCTGCCGGTATATAGGTTACATATCCCCCTTGGGCTTGGTGATGTTCCCCTGATGGAACATTGTCAGGCCCTGGAACAAGAGGCAGGAAGAACAGGCACATACAAGACACAAACATCATTCCTATCACTGACTAAAACCTGGTGCAGGGTAATTTGGGAAGGAACAGGTTAGAAACTTGAGAAGACATAGGGATGCATTGTTTATCATTATTGACAATTGGGTCATTTTTGACTTTTAATTGTCAGGGGCTCGACGAGGCGGTATAGGCATGATCTCAGTCAGGTTGTTCAAATTCTCGGGTTCGGGGTCTCGGTCGGGATTACCACGTCGAAAAAGGCGAGGGACGCCTGGACGTGCATTTGTTGAGAGACTCTTGGACGGCGTTCACTCGCTTGTGTAGGAGGAAGGCCAGTGTCAAATTCATAACATATCCTACGATAGTAGAGATACAAAGCGCCGTGTCAGCGGCAGACCAGGACCGAATAATTGGCGCGGCGGGCGAAGGCGGCGATAGCTTCTAGCGCTGTCAGCGGTGTCAATTCACTAAGAGATTTCGATTTCAACCTGATATTCATCGTCGGTGAGGTGATACAATGCTAACTCGTCAATATGGAGGATCACGCCCGGGACAGTGATCCATAACATTTGGTTGGGCAAATTAATGCGCGTGGCGTCGTGTTAATCGCATGTGAGGGTGGCTGGTCGTGCTGGGGTACTGACCAGCCAGCGGTTTCTGATGATTTCGACTGCGTTACCTCAACTTGAGAACGTGGTGTTGTTTGGGGCAGCTAGTGTCGGGTTTAATGGATTCTAAACCGCAGATGCCCTTGGTATTATCAGCGTCGCAGAGTTTACTCGGGTAGGGGAAGTGAATGTCCTAAGTGGCGTGCCCATCTTTGAGTTTGGGGCCAGATACAACCGTTCGTTGTTCTCGTGTCATGGCGACTTTAGGAGTTTGGATTTTTGCATAGGTTTTCCCTTGCCGTAATCCCGCATTCACAACGTCTTTGAGCCGGTAAACATTATTAACGTCGATAATGGGCAAACTGAAAAGGCCACTAAATCACCTGTTTCCGGGTTTGCGTATATGGGAATAGCGCCTACCGGGAAAGGCGAGATGGGTTTGGATGAGACTAGCGGGGCCCGCAGTGGCCGAAGTTACAACGTTTGAACAAGGCTAAGAGGTATCGTGTAGCACGGAATCCTATTCATGGCTACGTTGTCAATCGAGGAACTTACATCGTGTATCATGTCGTTCATGATTTTGGCGGGTGGCCTCGATCGGTCGACAGCGGTTCTCACAGCGAATTACAACGACTTTACTGGACGGAGTCGATCTCAATTTCAGGACCTGGATTCAAGGTTTGGTTAAGGGGTTCAAAGTGAAAGAGAGGAAAGGAAACACAAAGTGAGACAGCGATAAAGAACCCAAGCGATAAAGTAAATAAAATAAAAAAAAATATAAAAAAAAAAATAAAAAAAAAAAAAAAAAAAAAGTTTTAAACTAAAAATAAAATTAAAAAAATTTTAAAAAAATTAATAAAAAAATTATATAATAATGAAAAAAAAAAAATGAGAGTAACTCCTCTCTACTAGATTGGTCCTAGCAGTGCTGCGGAGGAGAGAATATGGGTTGTGTCTAAGCATGGTTGCTATATGTTTTCCTAAAATGACAATAATTATGCTTGTGTGGTGCATATGGTTGTCGGTCTGTGTCAGTGGGTCGGATCCTCCCCTTTTCCTGTCGGTGGTTTGGATTTGCCGGTTGGCACTGGCAACCCATCATGGTGCATCGTGTGCGTGTGTCCATGTACTCCCCTCTGGCCGTGAGGAACTACGAGCTGTGGCGCAGTGAGTGGCTCAGGGACATACGTGTGGACACCGTCTTGCAGATGCAGCATGTAGTCGACAGAGTGGAGCTTAGAGCTCGGAGGATGTGTTATCATGGTTTTGACATGTGAGCTGTCATGGTTCGTGGTGACGAATCCGCATGTGAGGTGAGGAGATCGTCAGCAGCGAACTGAGGTGGTATGGTAATGCAGGAGGGCAGGGGTGTGCTCGCCAGTGGCGTGCTGGCGGGTTACTGCTGCCACTGTAGGGTTGGGTGGGAGGGCATGAAAGGTCCAGGACTCTTCATGTGATGCACCTGCTATGGTGAGGGCATCGTTTTGGTCATTTGAGGGGCTGGAGTTTGGGAGGAAACGTTTAGGATGTCAGACCTGATCTGGTGTTCTCCGGAGGAATGGCAGGTGACTGAGACAGCACTTTCAGGAACTTGGAGTTTCATCAGCAGGTGTTTGTTGGACGCTGCTGTGATTTGGAGTATTGGGTGTTGAGTTAGTGTTTAACTCTGTTGCTGGGTTTTCAGGTGGGGTTTCATGTCCATCTGAAGTTAGGGTGTTTACTGTTCTCTGAGAGCAAGGTGAAGCGGTGCTGTTTTCTGGGGCTGATTTGTTCAGCTTGTCACTGCCGTTCCGTCTGACAGCTAGTCAGGCTGACTCTGGTTCGTCTTCCTTTTCCCACTGATTCTCATGAGACCACTTCTCCCAGTGTCGTCCAGGTGGCGTTGGCGTCCACGCGCGGTTCATCCCATCGGTCATACCTCTGTTCAGGTCGAGTGTCAGCGTGTGAGTCTCGTTCTCTGTTGGACGGAGTGCATTCCATTCTCTGTGTGGTGGCTTAGCGCTGTCTTGGCGTTGGGTGCCCTCTAGAGCCAGTTCATGGTGTTGCGTGTTGAAATCAAGAACTGCTGGGGTTTTTGTGCTCTTTTCTGAGGCCATCTTTTGTTTGTAGTAGGCCTTTTGCACCAAGTCTCGCAACTGCTGAGTGTTCATCGTTCGTGGACATGCGAGCGCCAAGATGGTGGCTTATGCCAGGATGAAGATTCCTGAGGAAGAGAGTTTTAAAGTTCAGTTCATCTTCCATGTCAGAATCATTGCGAGTTCCAAAATATGCTTGTCTGAGTCGACTATAGTAAGCTTGAGGAGTGTCGTGGACGTCCTTGTCTCGTCTCCAGGGCAGCCACTAAGCCTTGATCGGACTCAGGGTCGTGAACTCTTTAATAAGGGCTTTTCGCAGCCGTTGGTAATCAGTCTTTGTGTTAACAGGCTGCCGGTCCAGGAAGCTGCGTACTTCAGGGCTGGATGTCGTTCGGAGTAAATAGAGTTTATCTTTGTCCGTAACGTTAGGTCGCATTTCCAGATGGAAATCAATATCTTGCAGATACGCTTGGACCGTTTGGCTGTTTGGCACGCTGGGGTTGAATTTGCCAACGTTTCGGGCGAGCTTGTCAAGGTCTTTTAGGTCCAAGCTGTGCGACGATCTGCGGCTGGCTGCAGCAGATTCTTCTGGTTCTGTCGTGATATAAAGTTCTTCAGGCGGCGCTGGTGACTGTTTTAACATCACCCCCTCTGTCTTATGTTCACGTGTCAGTCCAGGCACAGGTGACTTGGTCCTGCTTGGCAGGGTGCGGTTGGTGCACGTCCTGTCCTTGACGGCTCCTGGCGTAGTTCGTAAGCGTGCTTGAGTTCCTCTTGGAAACTTTCAGACTCCTCTGTGGCGTAGTCGAGCTGTTGTGTTAGGCGGCTGATCTCGTTTCTTGATTCAGCCAAATGAGCTTCGAGGGCCTTGATTCTGCTGTTTTTGTCCCTGAAGTCAGTCTTTGCCTTCTCTAGTAGCTTCTCTGCATACTGTAGCTTGTCTGCACAATCAGCGAGGTCCTCTTTGAGTTGCTGCGTTTCGTGTCTGGTAGCTTCTAGAGTTTCTTTTAGCCTGTTGATTTCCTCATCGGCGCCTTGCTCCACCTCATCGGTCCCTTCCCGTCGTACCTGAGCTTCACGTTCCAGCTGCTCTGTGCGTCGTTGTGCGCTTGTCAGCTCCTGCTGGCGTTGTCGGCGTGCCTTGTCGCTCAGTTTGAGGGTGGCGATGAGTGTGTGACTTAAGCTTGAGGTGATCTTGGCTAATTCTTTGTGATTGTAGTTTTGACTTGGGTCTTGTCTCATGATGCTTGTGATGTTGTCATCTAGTTGGTCCTGTGTCTGATGTTGGAGTGCTTCAGCAGCTTTAGGGAGGATGCTGTTTGTTGTAGCACTTAGCCACATTTCCAGTCCTTCCCAGTGACCGACATGTTCTGGCTGGTGATACATGTTCTGGCGGTGATGGGATCTTGGACCGAACTGACACAGACCTTGGATGGGAAACAAAGCAAAACAAAAACACAAACAAAACAACAGGGGTGTGAATGTGCACAGTGTAGTGTATGCTAGTGTTGAGTGTGATTCTGTTTCTGTGGTCCTCTGTGATGGGGTGCGTGTAATTTGCAGCTTCTGCGTAGAAATTGCGCCCACGTAGAGGCAGCACTGTTGGGAAACAGAAAGAAAAGCACACAGAATGAGTACACAGGGACAATAACACTAGACCGATCTCTCTTTTAATAGCAGATTCTCTCTTCGCTTTGTTAAGTCTGACTTAGAAGGACGCTTCTAATCAGAGGATTGTAGGCGAGTTTTCTCTTTTGTAACAAGACTGGTATTGCTATTCCAATTTTCTCCTTGATGGAGGAAAACAACAGCAATGACAGTACTTGTCCCTGAATGGCAGGATTTTACACATAGCGCTGGTCAGCGTGTGTCACGCGTGTTAAAACTTTTGCCGATGTCTATCTTCTCATTGCGCCTGCTTTAACCTGGGGGAATAGGATTTCACAATAGAGGGTAAATGATAAACAGTTTGAATGTGGTTCTCAAGTTTCATACATATGTTCAATTGTGACATTTCGCTCTATTCGTGATCTTCCCTGGCTAGCTTTAAGCAAACAAGTCAAATTAGAAGTTAGTAACAGGGAGAAAAGAGAAATTAAGATTTATTCCCAAGATTTAAAACTAATACGTTGGCACAAGGTGGTGCTGTTGAGTCGCTGCTATGCTAAGGTTACGTTTTATGCTCCAGATTGGTGAGAAATGACCTGTATGGTGTCACTGTCACTTCTCTAACACAGCACTAGGGGGAGCACTATCTACTCTCAGGCCTAAGTAAAAAGGACTAATTTTAATTTAATAAAATTATTTTAATAAAATTCTTATTAAATTTTACTTGAGTTAATCAGATCACCTAAGGAAATGAAGTGTGGCCTACAGATAGAGCCGGACTTGTATTTAAGTTTGGAATTAGCATTAAAAATTAGAATTTGGTTTCTAATTAAAATTTATGATGTTATAATTAAAATTAATAGGATTCACTTAGGATTAGAATTTACAAATGCAATCTGCAATTGAGTTGACAAACCAATATTGTTGCAAAATGTAGACAGGAAGTGTAATTAATTATTAAATGTAATTAGAATGTTCGAATTCATAATTAATTATTAAATTAATTTACAGCTTCTAAATCACTAGTTTTGGATTCCCATAATAGTAATTAAAATAATTTCCAAACTTAAGCATTCCTCTCATTGTCCTTAACACCAAAAAAAATAATAATAATAATAATAATTAATCGGTATCCTACTTGTAAATGAAATTAAAAAATTTCTGGCCCTCTAGATAACTTAAGGTTTTATTGTAGTGGTCAAATTATAAGCGCGTTTATGGTTCGTAAATGGATGCTGTTGTTGGAAGCAGGAATTGAAAATTTTATTAAATGAAATTAATTCAAAATTAATTTGTAATCAATTGTGACATTCAATTAACAATTAAAAATTCCTAACAATAGCGCTCATCCATTGATGTGTTATGAAATCATAAAAAGCCATTATAATTGGACTAAATCAACCTCACTATGTTATCAAAGTAACACTGAATTATCTTCTAACAACCCACCAGTTATTAAGCTGGTCCCACAAACGGTAAGAAGACTTTAATCAGCTGTTATATTAAACCAACCTGTGAAAATGTCAACACTGATGATTGGGAAACATTAACACAGCCAACTCAAAACATAGTTAGTCTTTTAAATGAGAGAGGGAGAGAGAGAGAGAAAGAGAAAACGTGAGTGACTTTCTCACCCACACCCACTGCATTCAAGCTTTAAATGCTATGTGCTAATCGCTAGCCGTAATGCTACCAGCATGGCCAAAGCTACAATGCTACAGTTTCTTTGTTAGCTTAGCGCTAATGCTGTTACACGTGGCTAAGCTCACGTGGTTAAACTGGTCGCTATGGCGAGGCAGTGCCTGTAGGCAGGAGGAAAATGTGCTTCACGCTTCAGACTTGAATTTTCTATAGCACATATAATCTCACTCATTTAGGACGAGATACATTTATCTACGGGTTACTTATAACCCAACAAAGCCTCAGCGGGCTATTATGTGAATATTTGTCTGTTTAGACCGCACATATAACAAAACAAACAATTAAATCGATTTGCAAAATGTCTCCCTTTCTCAAAAACGACTGGCCACTCCTTTGAGCGCCGTGCGTCTGAATTTCACTCGTGAAATCAAAAATTGGCTGAGAATTACTTAAATAGCTACTTTAATATTCTACAGCGGAGAGTCACGTGGCTGGGTTTGCAGTGGAACACGCACTAACAAAGCATTACCACGAAGGCCTTAAGAGAGGGGCAACAAGGGACACGCTTTTACTGCCTCATGCGCTTAGAGCGACTTTTATTAATTATTTACTGCAGTTTAATTTCTTCTCGAACTCGAGTTAACAGTTACACTCTCTTTCATTCAACCTCACTGTGTTTCGCAAACAAGCATGCAATATCACCAATAACCGTTCGTTTCTCTATATTTACTCAATTCTTTTCCGGATAAAAGTGAGAAATATGTATGTTGTCTCTGGTTTGATTTTCAGATCTAAATCTTTAATGCCGCTTTTGTCCTCCACCATTTCTGTAGTAAAATACCAGTTTAATATAGAGCTATTGTTTCAGCTCCGAATTAGTTATTAAATATTTAATATGGCTTGATTAAAGTCATATTAATATTTAACCTGTTTACACCTTATTAAGTGCTTGTCCAGCAATCACTAAAGGTACATTCTGTTACTCTCAATTACAATCTCCATTCCGTGGCCCCGGTAGATAAAGCGAGATTGATAATTTCGTTAAGTTTGAGCTAGGCTGCGTTATCTTTAGGGCAAGTAAGGATAAAAATACTTAAAATCACATTCCAGAGACAATTCTTTATGAAATGAAAACGATTTATTCGTGATATTGCTATTCTAACATAAATGGATTAACTGATAAGACATAGACATACACACACATAGGCATACGAGTTTTGAGGTTAAGGTTTAAAGAATGACATTCTTTACTATTTCATAACTTAACCAGCCAGCCAAAAGATCACGAACGAATACGTATGTTTCGTTACTGCATTCAGATCGAATTTTAACCAGTTCAATCAGGATTAGGAATTCAGTTTGTACTTGCTTGGATGGGTTTTAAAGCAGGCTCGGAGTTGTTTCGTTTTCCCGCGTGAGTTCAGTTCTTTGTTTCGGGTGTCACGTGTTCAGCTCCGGCGTTGCTCTGGAAACTCTGCTGGCTTGCTTCGCTGTCGCGTGACGTCACCGGGAAAGCTCTCCTCCGCAACCGTTGGATTCGTGGCTCCGTTACGGCTTTGGCACAGCCTTAGACCCCCTCCGATGGTTGGTTTGGTTGTGAGAGTCCAGCGGGCCGGCTTCCAGGTCAGCCTTGCGCGCGTTTGAGCGCGCCGAGTTCAGGAGCGCCCGAGAGTTGCAAGAGGGAAGAGAAGAGCGTGCGCGCGCCGCTGCTGTCTTTTCAACTGTCCGGTTTGGACGCCGCCCACCGGCGGCTGATCGAATCAGATTGTCCGTATGGGGCGGAGCTCCACCCATGTCCATGGTTTTCTTGCAAGGCATTTTCGATGGAGAAAAGAATAACTTTTGATCCCTGTATTAACTTTTATCAAGTTTACACATTTATAATATCACCACATTCGTTATAGTACTGATTCATGAAGTTTTGCAACCATTCATAAAAGTCTAAACACTGCAGCCTACACATTCCAGGTTAAAGCACGATTAGAAATCAGCCCACGTTTTCTTAAATTAATATTCATATTCCACAAGCATATGAGAGAAAGAGTACACATTAATATCCATATATCTTTGTGGATGCTTTGCAAGTCATGAAATGAACGAATGTCTTTGAGAAGCGTTCCCGCACATTCCTTTTGTTCCACAACAGGAAGAAAACGCGCGCTTTTGCGCTGAGGCGGAGGAGGGGCTTTTAGAGGGCTGCTGATTCTTTAGCTGCCCCCCTTCTGGTGAATTCCTGCCGGTATATAGGTTACAAACACCAAGCAGACGATTTATTTATATATATATATATATTTTTAATCTTGGCATACTCATGCAGAGTGAACGCGTGCTGCTACCCTGAAAATTAAATTAACCTTATATTAAATTAATGTTATATTCACCAACTAGACCTAGAATGACTCTGCTGCTCTTTTTCCTCATTAAGTGTTTATTTAAAGGAAAAAATGTGAATGTCTTGTTCCTGTCCGTGTCATTATTGCCATTACTGAGTGACTCGAACCTAAAAGCAGGACAAAACAAACTGGGTCATCAAAGGACACTGCTAGCCATTGATCTGATTTCAGTTGAAATGCATGAATTTGAATGTTGTATAATTAAAATAAATGCTCTACAGACTCTAAAGGATCTATGCGTACATGATAGTTGTATGTAGTAAATGGCATAAATGTTATTAGAATATTTAACTTTATTTTTTCTCAAAGCATCTCATACTCCAGATTGGACTCCCCTTTCACACCCTCTTCTAACCAATGCATACTTTGTTCAACCACAAACACCCACTGCACTATTCTCAGACTGCGCAATATGTTGTCAGATATCACAGAGTTGTGAACAAAAAGTCTAAAAATACCTTCAATGCAAAAGACACATTGAAGAACAGTGGGGAGTGAGCAGATGGCATAAATTGTCCTGCTATAATAACTCAACAGGATGTGTGTGTGTGTGTGTGTGTGTTGGTGTGGGGGCAGGTGGTCTGAGTGAGAATCCTCTCTCTGATTTCCCCCAAGCATGATGGATTCCAGGCTCTTTCCTTATATCATTACCACTCTCTCAGGCTAGCAGAATTTCTGCTCCCATTAGCCGGTGAGTGTGTGAGCCCAGCTCTCGTCCTTTGCCTCCAGCACACTGCTGAAATCCCTTCTCATCTGGTTAACTTACAACCTGCACCTCTCCATTTATTAAAGTGCCAAAACCAGATAAGGTGTCAATTTGAAGGAAATGATTGAGCACAGTGTCGGCGAGATGAGTAAATTAGCCAGATCTCAAACCCAGAATGATTAAACCTAAAAAGTGCAAAGATTTAAGTAGTTCTTAAAGACTCATACGAACACTGCCGGTGGTGTTAACATGTTCATATTAATAAATCCAGTACATGCATGCAGATGCCATCAGCAAATAAAACCAACTGACACATTTTTAAATTAAAAACAGCCTGTTTTTGCTGCTGTAGCTTCTAGATTTTAAATGTTAATGACTTCTGTTATGACTGCACGTGAAACACTGCTTGACAGCTTATTAAAATTTGAAAGGAGAAAAAAAAAATCTACAAAACCATTTGACATTTTTATGACCAGGCAAAGTTAGTTCAAATTGTAAGTGGTGAAACTGCCAAAAAACTTAATATTTTTGAATTCATTCATAATTCACAATATTTGAAGAAAAAAAAAACGTCTTGAAAAAATTCTTCAAAAACATTCTAAATTAAATTATTAATATGTGCACGCTCATATTCTGGGAAATATGTTTCCCCTTTTTACTTAAAGGAATACTATCAAAGGTACTTAAAGTAAAAAAAAAAACTTCTTACAAACATGCTTATTGGGTAAACTTTTCCTTCAATGGTCGCACCAATTGACATTTTTAGAGCAAGAAGCAATAGTTTTTGTTTGAAAAGTTATAAAAGTTTTTTTCAAAACCATATGAAACCACAATGAATACAAAGTGTACAGGTCTAAGAACTGGTCACATATGAGATTTTTAAATGTTATTTTCTTTACCATGGGCATTCTGATCTCTCATTTACAGTAAAATTTTACAACCTAGCTCACTACAAAATGTCATTGTATGGAAAGATCTGCATAGTGCATATAGATTCTTGAAATCTTCTCCATTTGTCTTCCCCAGATGAAGAATAATAGTGCGGACTGATATCGCTGGTGATCCTTCTCTACGCCGCTGAAGGACTCATCCAATGCTTCAGTAAACACTTATATGCTCCCACTGAGCACTGACAGACCGACGCAGGATAAAAGTGCCATTTAAACGCCTAATATGCTCAAATGTGCATTTGACAGACACTATCTCCTTAAACCGTACTGTTAGATGCTGTTCTGAAGCTGGATATGAATTACGGAGTCACTTCCTGCTGAAACACCCCACTGCGGCCGAATCTTCACCCATCAGCCATCTCTGCAGGGCTTTAATGGGGTCAGTGCTGTCATTACAGCTCAGAGCACGGCTAACTGAAACGAACGCTCATTATGATTAGCAAAAATTGAGATAAACTGGAAAACTGTGGAGAATGGGGTGGAAAAGGCTAATGATATTCTGTAAATGAGAACACTGGCTTCTAATCTACATGGATGTATTGTAGGTAGAGATCTCCAGTGTCAAGTGCTTTATAGGAAACCAGTGTGACTGGATAAACTATTCTGGTCCTGTTTTATTAGATTAAAAATGGACAAAGGTAATATAATGAAAGTAAAAAGCGACTTGAGCTAATAGGATAACACAATAAGGACCACCTGACAAAAACAAATGAGATAAACGGCCACATTATTGAGTTAAGGTCTCATTATAAGAGCATCTTTGCATAAGAACATGTGCTGTGGTGCATCATCTTTGTTTTTTATTTCCTATTTTTAAGACATACCACAACCAAAAAAAATATCAACTTTCTGAAGCCAATACACTGATACAGGAAGAAATAAAGTGCACCTTTTTTTGTGTTTTGTTTTCAGGAGCATTAACAAATTTCACACCTTGTTCCACTGCACTACTTTTCTATTGTTTTCTATGTAAACACTATAAACAGACATCTTTGACCGGAGCACACGTCACATTTTTGTCTATTGTTCTTTGGTAGAGATTTCAAATAAACAAAAAATTCAAATTTAAAATTAGTGAGTCTATAAATAATGACAACTCTCTGTGTCTAAATAACGGCAAAGATTCCTTTATGCATGCATGTGGTTACAAGTTTGGTGTCAAGTGTAAAAGATCATAATGAGGTCATTAGTTAACCAAAGAATTAAGCCAAGCATCAGTGATGTTTCTCAGCAAAAGAGAGGAAACTGTAGGCAGAAGATAATGATGTCATGGAGTAAGTGGAGGAAATGAGAAAACTGAGCCTGCAACTTGATTCCATTACTAAACTCTTATTCGGACTATTTATATTCTGTTAGAATGACAATACTGAATTAGAGGAAAGACATACGTTTAAAAAAATATATTTTATCTTGAGAAGCAATACAGCAAAATGTTCAGTGAAAAACTACTCTATTTTTTACATAATAAAAATCCATTTATAAGAGAAGTAAATTACCATGACACTAGAAATTGAGGCAAGAGATCTAATCAGCCGACTCACATGAAAAATGGCAATTTCGAGTCAGTCTCCTAAACTCATCTGTATCTAAATACTTTAAACTTAAATAATATTATAAATAATATTATCAGCATACAATTTTATTACTATAAATCAATAGTTTTATAGTTTTCACAGTCAATTACAATTG
This sequence comes from Gymnocypris eckloni scoliostomus, assembly GCA_027564155.1. Taxonomy (NCBI): domain Eukaryota; kingdom Metazoa; phylum Chordata; class Actinopteri; order Cypriniformes; family Cyprinidae; genus Gymnocypris; species Gymnocypris eckloni. The sequence continues at coordinate 19,318,505 of CM050415.1, forward strand.
TCAGGGGCTCAACTGTCAGAGAACTCTAATGACTGTAAAGCTAAAAGGCGTTGGCTAAAAGCAACACAGCTTCAGTTTGGGTTTTATATAGGTCTTTAAAAAAGCCCACTTAGAGTGTGTTGGATGCATGTCCACAAGTAAAGGGTTAAACAGGACTTTAGCTGCATCACGTAGCAGTACTTAGCACAACAACCAGCCTTGTGTCTAGATCTGGAATGTTAACTCAATCAGGGCTAAAACTTTCATGACTGTCACAAGTTTAAGCTGAACCCTCTTCCAATTCAATTTAGCAAAAATATTTGTTTTCTTTTATTGACGATGAAAAGCAAACAGTGTTATCAATGTGCTAACTCCCAATGCTCTTGAAATCGATTTAGAGCTTCTCTAGATGCTAAGAAGTGAGCTTCAGGTCAGGATGCCTAAAGTAATTATATTGTTCTCTCTCTCTCACTCACTCACTCAGGATTACAAGAGATGAAGCCTGAAACTGGTATATATCTCATTGTAAACATGATCCACCAACAGACGTTGTGTAAGAGTTCCTCACGTGTTTTCATTCACTGTACATAATGAATTCTGTGACTAGTGTGTGCTGGTTAGCAGGGAATACATTTATATAACATATCCGGCTCGGAGAGAGCAGAAGTGAAGGAGGATTAATTCTCACAAAATTGAAATTAAGTTTCCTTCTTATTTTCTGCCAGCCGGAGCTGAAGGCAACGGTTCGCGCTCTGATTTGCTCTGCCGTTTGGGAGCTCAAGGGACTGTGTGCGAGGTCACAGCATATTTGGCTTAAATCCTAAAAATATCTCTTCCACAGCTCACAACCCACCTATGAACCCGTCACATAAATCCAATTCAAATGCACCATTATCCCTGGCAAAAAAACGCTGACATCCTAAATGAAATGTCACAGGTTAAAGAACATTTCATTCTAATTCTAAATGCCCTCTGAACTTTTCCTACTCAGTGGTTCTGAATGAAATGTACACGTCTTGCATGACTCTTTTTCTCCCCTTTTCCCCCTGCAAGCTACATTTTTGCATTCCACTGTGTTGTTTTCCATTGTTTTTCTATGGGAACATGCATTTGATGGTCATGTTTGACCGCTGCACTCTCATCTACAAGCTAAACTTATGAGGTCGTAGCATAAATATTTAAAAACTTTGCTCTCTTTTACTTTATATTCATCCTCCTTATCAAATGCTCATGAATTCGCTGGCTTCCGCGGCACATCAGCTTACATATGAATGCGTAAACGCTTACTTCAGTGGCCTCCGTGTTTACTTCTTGTTATCGTTCAGAACCATTAGTTCACACTGGAATTTATTACTGGCCATTAAAAAAAAAGATAATGTGAACAGCCACACAAAAAAAATCAGATCTGGGCCTGTATTCACAAAACATTTTATCTTTCCATTAAGAGCTCTCCTAAATAGCAGTAAAAGTTTTTATCTAAGAGTTTTCTTTTAAAACCTATTCACAAAGCTGCGGAGACAAACTTCTAAAGTATAGAGAGAAGTCATACAGGGATAGTTCACGCAAAAATGAAAAATCTGTCATCATTTAATCACCCTTGAGTAGTTCCAAACCTGTATGAATTCTGCTGAACACAAAGAAAGGTATTATGAAGAATGTGGGAAACAGAGCAGTTCTGGGGCACTATTGACTTCCATAGTATTTTGTTTTCTACTATGGAAGTCAATGATGCCCCAAAACAGTCTGGTTACAAACTTTCTTCATAATATCTTCCTTTGTGTTCAGCAGAACAAAGACATCCATACAGGTTTGGAACTATTTGAGGGTGATTAAATGATGACAGATTTTTCATTTTTGGGTGAACTATCCCTTTAAGCTAAGCGTAAGGGTGGGGTTGACCTCGTTGCTATGGATGATGTCAGCATGCTTGCTTACTGTGTACACAGTCATTGGCTGATTCAGAAGTATTGTAGAGCGCAATATTATGTTGCACATTCAAATAAAGATTTTAAAACTCAGGCTAAGTGTCACGAATTAAAGCTGCAGTCTGTAAGTTTTGCCTCTTTGTCGCTATCTCTGTTTGAAAACCTGGAATTGCAGCTGTGTGCTGAATTCTCTTCCTTGTGTGGTCTGTACTCCAACACGGCTCCACCGTGGATTAATCTAATGTTTTGAGGTGAATGTGTCACCGCACCGGTGTGGATGTTTACTGTACTTCACAATCACAGATTCTAGCCTACGTCTTGGAATATATGACCCAAATAATCATTTTCTCTATATATTGCCATTTGAACAAGTAACAAGTCTGCCACGTTTGTTCTGACCAACTGAGGAAAAAAAAGCATTACCATAAATCGCACTATAAATGGTGATTTAATCTAAAGATCGGTTAGCTCATATCACAACAAACAACAAACTTTATTCTCAAATTATTAATGTTAACAACATCAGCATAGTGTGACTATGAGTAGTGTGTATTCGCGTGTGATTTCAATTTCTGTACAGTCTAATTTAATTTTCATCCCATTTCGCCAAATCTCCCAGCCCTACTCTTATATATTCTATACACTTAAAAATGATGCATTAAAATTGTACGTTTTTTTTTGCTGTTATCAGGAAAAAATGCAATGTGATCACTTAAGTGGCTGTTTTGATACCTATGACATTTTTTCAGTCAGTATTAAATTACTCAAAGAACCACGAGTATCACTTTGTAGTGTATTTTTTAGGTTTGATAACTTGAAAAGTAATCTTAAAAGTAACTTGAAAGCAAAGTAGTTAGTAATCTGATTACTTTTTAAATGCAGTAATCGTTAATGTAATCAAATTGCAATTTTAAAGAAGTAACTAGTAATTCCTAGTAGATAACTTTTTTAAATAACCAACCCAACACTGTTGAGAACTAGCACTTGTGTGAGCACAGCCTTAGATTTGACGACAAATGTTTTTGAATATTAACGCACTAAGAAAAAAAAAAAAAAGATCCCCTAAGAAATAATAAACAAATTTAAATATAGAAATCCTATTGTTTACCGAGGCTGCATTTATTTGATCAAAATGTACTATTTTAGTTTTTTAATATGTAATTTATTTATTTTATGACAAAGCTGATTTTTCAGGATTCTTTGAGGAATAGAAAGTAAAAAAAAAACATTAATTTAAAACAGAAATTATTTGTAGCATTATAAACATCTATTCTGTCACTTTTACTTAATTTAATGCATCCTTGCCAAATATAAGTATTAATTTCAATTGCATCTGCAATGCATCAGCATTTAGTGACATGCAAATGATGCATTTAAAACATGATCTAAACTATAAATAAAACCAGTCCCTGTTTCCTGGTGGGTGTGAAACAAAGTGAATGTACTCACCATATGACCAAACCGGTGATAACAGCAGCCCATGTGACACAGCAGGTGTCAGGCCTTTTGACTTCCTCATCCTCTTCCCTTCGACAGCAGCACAGGCAGGTCAGATATGCGGACAGCACCAGCAGACTCAAACCCAGACCCACCGCAGACACACAGACCAGGAAGATCAGAGACTGCCAAACAGAGTCAGGTAAACATGGGGCAGATGGTCAAATCAAACAGGAAGTAGACCGAATCAGCTGTTGTCAGTGTTGCAATTCAATAGGGCTGCAACTAATGAATATTTTGATAATCGATTAGTTGGCCAGTTATTCTTTCGATTAATCAATGAATTGGATAAAAAAATATATATATATATATATTTTGACAAAAAACACACTACCCCACATTCTGTCCATTGTATTTTTAAAAAAAACGTGCCAACTGAATGATATACATACTAGGGCTGTGCGATATGGACAAAAAATATATATCACGATTTTTTATTTTTTTATTTATTTCGATTTTAATCACGATTTTGACACAAACAGACATGCTTTATCTTACGCATCTTGTTTTTGCACATCTTACTTGTTTTTGCACATCTTACTTGTCTTGCACATCTTGCTTTGCACTTTTCTTTATTCTATTACACATTTTACTCTTTATTTCTTTTTTTTACCTATATATATATATATATATATATATATATATATATATGCTCTTGTGTGGTGTTACTTTTATACATTTTTTATTCTTTGCACTGTCCACTGAGCGGACCTGATTTGATCTACATTTCACTTTTGATTATACCCTGTATAATTTATCATGTGACAAATAAAGAAACCTTGACCTTTACAGTTATAAATGCATTCTGTGTGAATTTGAAACATATTTCCAAAGGAAACCAATTAGACCTTTCCCAAAAAGTTGCAACATGTCTCTAGAACAGACAAATGGCAAAATATATATATATATATTATATGTATATGTGAGTAATCAAATCCAACAAAACAAGATGCAACCAGAGCATGTGAGCGAAGCGGAGCGGTTCAATATTGCGCTCTGTGTGTGTGCGCTCCGCTCAGTCATTCACGGCCAAAGCAAACGCTCCGCTAATGTTTGCTCACGCTCACCGGTAAACCGAATCCGCTCAGATCACGCGCTCACATTAAATGTCTCCAGTAACGTTAGGCCTATTTATTTTTTCCTGTTTATAGTGACATTATTGAATAAATGTCTCAATTAAAGCAGTAGTCCGATAAGAAATGGTTGTTTCAGAGTGAAATTGTTCATTTAAATTAGGGATGTTAATTAACCTTTAACCAACCGATAATAATTTTGACCCATACAATCAGTTAAACGGTTTAAATTCACTTATTTATTTATTTTTAGTAATTTATCAAAATATTTTAAAAGGTTTGCTGCATGGTTAAAATAAGCTACACGTATAAAAAAACACATTTTTAGAGAGAGCGAGAGAGAGAAAAAACAAAGTAGCCTATAAGTCGCATTTTATTATTTCATTCAGAAAAAGGCCAACGCGAATTACAAACATTATAATAAACACTGTAAACATAGCTAGGCAATTTTAGTTCCCCTCACTCCACAAATATCCTTACAATTAACAGTAGGCTAGAAAATAACAAGAATTAAAAATAAGAAATGACAAACCAAAACGAATTATTTTAGGCTAAAACAAAACTGAAACCAATGTTGGGTCTCTCCTTCAACACAAAATCAAACGTTCCCGTATTCGCGGTATTTAAATGTAAAAATATTATTTACCTTTAATTATTTACCCTTACAATATCCACATAAAACAAAATGTTTCGCATAACTTCAGGGCGGTCAGGTGATAACGCTAAACAGCACAGATTTGACTACATATTTAAACAGAGCAGTGTGTTTTTCCATATGTTTGACCGGTTGTTTTTATAATGATAATGAACAGGCTGCATTGTGAAGGTAGAATGCTTAAATGAGCGCATGCGGCGCTGAAGCAATCACTGGATTTATTCCTCTTCCAACAGTGGAAGCAACTCCTCTTGGTCATGAAGATAATCGGATTGTAAAAGGTCTGCTTTTATTTGTGTACATAAACAATAAAAAAATTATCTTTGCTTTTTTGTAAAATAAGAAAAAAATAGAATGCATCTTTCTGCCGTCTGCTTTAATTTCGCGCAGCACAATAATGAACAAACTGCATACTCTAAAAAACACTGGCTTCAAAACAAACCAATTTGGGCTGGTAAAAGAGTACATTTGGGGTTCATTTAACCCAGTAAATTTGATTGTTTATTTAACCCATCATAAATGGATGATTTAACTCAGCTAATGGCTTTATTCGTTTCTATTATAATATTCGCTTTTTTTTCCTTTATGCATGAAATAATATTTACAGATTAACTTAAATCCTCTAAACTTCTGTAAAATACTCCAGACGTGATAACTTCCTTTATTTCTCGTTTGCTTGTTTTTATAAGCTATAAGCCTACACATTGCCTATTTAATCTCGTTTAACAAACATTAGAAGTAAAGATTAAACATTAAACCGATGTAATTCACGAGTAAATGGACCACTCTGTAACTGTGCTTCCACCGTAACGGCGCTGGTTCTCACGCCGAGCTGGAGTCGTGTTCGGCGGGAACTGATCACGGATCAGACCCCCTGCGCTTCACTCGTGGACGAAACGTACTGCGATTGCCTTCATTACCTGCTCAACAACAAACAGTAAACAGCTCTGAGGACATGTTTTAACATCCAAAGTATTTGTGTTCTGTATCTTTATAAATATAATAGTTTATTTTATGCAAAGCATCAGACTCTTTATCAAGCAATAAGACCGACGCGACGCGAGCGACGATTGATTCACATTGAATAGATTTAAACAATATACTGACAGAAACTATTTTATAAATAAAATAAAATGTACACAAACTACCCAAACACTGAACAACCCAGCATCTAGGTGAATTAAGTTTTTCTCCGCTCGCAGAAGTGCTGCAGGTGCGTGATGTAATATGATATGATCAGGTGAATCCTCGTTCTGTTGTTTGCTGCTTTTTGCACATGTGAAATCAATACCCGAAAAACAAATGTTAGTATTTTTAACGGGTCACAGACACTTATTCTTTTTAATTTAATTCAGTTCTATAATATTTGTCAGTTAACGGTTAGGAAAAATAACCGAAATGAACATCCCTAATTTAAATGTATAACCTTTAAAATCTTAATTTAAAAACGTGCCTTGTTTTGAAGCCTCTTGGAACATTTGCGTAAAAAATTAAATAACTGAAAAAGTATACGTTTCCATTAAAACAACGCTTCATATTCAAAACACGCACACAAGATGAAAAGCAGATATAGAATTTCACAAAATACTTATCAGGCCCATGAAAGCACACACAAGATGAAATGCACTTGACAAAAAATTATTTAGTGGCGTAAATAAAAGAAACTCTTTCTAAAATTAAAATAGACCAAAACTGCGGGGAAATGCGGTCCATTAAAACGTGTCAATCTTCACAGGATTTTAGAATTTGCTTTTAGAAACATTAGCTTAGACAAACATTGCTTAGCCTATTCCACAGATTCTGGAATTAACAAATTACCAAAGGGGCATTTTGCGTTTAGCAAGTGGCGCTGAGGTATGAGCGAAGACGCTCTCTGCTCTGAAGGAAATATGATCGCTACTTCCCGCTGTGTGCTCTGCATGCAACATGCATTTTTTTGGCCACCAAGTCCTTATCCTGTTCTGAACTCATCTTCCCTGTTTCTTTAGCATACTATCTGTCTGTATGCCCGGTCTGTTCTGTTCTGCTGCATTCTGATTGGTTCGGATAGCATACTGCGGGAGGTTGGGGCAGGGGCGCAGAAAAAAAAAAATCGAGCTATAAAGCGATTTAGAAAATCGCGCAATCTCAAATCGCGATTTTATTTCGATTTCGATTAATCGCACAGCCCTAATACATACAGTACTTAACAAATATGGCCTTTTAATTGTCTCCCTCTCTGTGTTCTGTCTGTCTGACGCACGCACACCCGCCCGGCGCTCATTCAGTATTTTAAACTTAACACAGGCTGTCAGGATGGACCTTTATGCAAAAATGGAAATGCTCGCGTGAATTTGTGACATTTATAGTCTTTACACTAATGCATTAAAATAAAGAATTCTCATGTTGTGGGCAGCTTGGATCACGTAGCCTAGCTCTCCCGCGGCATCTCATTCTGTTTCCTCCACTATTTTTAGATGCATTTTGTCTATAGAAATGCTTTATTCAGTGCTGTAATTTGAGCAACCGGCTGAAGTTGGACGTGCACTGTGAGCAGACCCGACTAATCGATCATGAGAATCGTTGTCGATGATTTTCATTATCGATAATAAACTATTAGTTGTTGCAGCCCTACAATTCAATAAAAAGTTTAATAACATTTTCTCAATCAGCCTTTTTCATCTTTCTTTCCACAAGATCATGAGATAATACTTATGTCAAACTAATGTAAATTTTCTGATCTACACTTGAATGTGTAGCATAGTTATTTGTGATGTTACCTACGAGGAAAGGCATTATGTGTTTTCCTGAATAGTCTATATGTAGAAAAACAGATGACCGCTAGGGGGCGACCGATTATCGGCGCCGATATTAAGCATTTTTACGATTATCGATATCGGCCATTTTCAAAACAGATTTGCCGAGAATTTTTTTTTTTATGCAAACAAACATACTATTTACAGGTGACATTATTTATTGGTGAATAAATAATAGAGGTGAAATTATTTAATGTTTAAATGCACTATTTGGCTCGATGCAGCCTGTCTGAGCTCAACACTCTGTGGCCTAGAGCAATCTCCTCCCACCGCTCATCAACGCGGAAAACTGAAGGTAGTCTCACACCGAGAGCACTTGCTAACTGGAGCTGCCTCAGTGATCACGCATCAGTTGTCTCTCAAAGGTAAAGCAGCAGCAGACGTTGCTGAAGTTGCAAAACACCTCAATATAACCTATGATGTCCGCGATGCGGAAAATGCGGGCGGAATCGCGGAATGCAGTCATATAATGGAATTTACCGTATAACGCGGAATGTCATGGAATTTGTCGAAGTTTGGATGAATTAATCAAAAGTAGGTCAGTACACTTAAATCGACTCGCGCTATGGACTAGTATCTATAAATATTAAGCCGCAAAAACACTATTTAAATATGAATCCTGCATGTTCTGCATCTCTGTTAATGAATGACACAGACGTGCGGTTTCATTTACTGCACACATACATACTGAAGCGCACGTGACGCTCGCAGTGACTTCAGCATCTGCCGTCTCACTAAATGAGGACATAAATACATGAACAACATCCCCAGAACTGCTCGGAGAGTCACTTCATGAGCATTTGACCGTTTCATTTGAGTAAAACGATCGTCATATCATATATATATAGGCTACAGAAACTTAAAAGGTCCTCATGGCAACCTGTCAAAATATAAGTTCGGTTTAGCCGAATATATTACTGTATACGTAATACAACTACAACAATTATTACAACTTTTGTTGAGAATAATCACACAATACGCTGAATACGTTTGCTTTAAGTTTTACAAAATGTTTACAGAATGCTTCTGGGTGATCTCTGTACTTATGTTATTATTAATATTACTGTTTATTTAATGTTGTTGTTATTAACAGTTTTCAGAATTAAAAGACATGTTTAAAAGCATTTAAAGAACGTTTTTTGTCAGAGCTCTTATTATTATTAATTTTGGCATTCATTTTCATTTTTACACCAGACACGTATATCGGTTATCGGTCTACTTGATCTGTAATAATCGGTATCGGCCCTGAAAAACACATATCGGTCGACCCCTAATGACCGCATCTCTCAGAGAAGATGCATCTTGATGTTGTGCTTGTGTTCATGGCAGCTGTGGGTGGATAAATCGCATGGTGGTTGTTGTGAGGGCGAGCTGGGCCCCCATGCGCATCACCATGGCTACCCACCCACATGAACTGAGGCTAAACAGAAACGTTCAGTCTAGAGTTGAAACATCATGTGATGAAAGTAAAGCACAACAGCTCTGGGGTCTTGTGATCCAGGGCTTACAGAGGGACAGCCGGATATTAGATAGGTATAGGGAGATATTGAATCTATTATTAGCTTAAAAACACTGAAAAGGACTAGGCCTACTGCTCATTTTAATGCAAAACAAACACTTCTCCACGCTTTCAAATTTTAAAATCACATCAAAAACCAAAAGAGTGGTTAAAGTAATTGCAAAAATGTCATAATAATTACAAAATGCTCTTGGGAAATGACTAAAATCACTAAAGGGTGGTGTGTAATTATTTTGAATGCTCAAACTACATAAGAAATTGAGGATTTATAGTCAAAACCAAAATGTAGAATAGCTGAATAACTTACTAAAAGGGCAAAAAAACAAACAAACAATAACAACAACAACTTGAGTGAAAAAGTACGTGGAAAAAGCCCCTGAGCCCATGAGATTTCTCATGTGAAAATTGACTAATGTTGAATTGTATTAATGATTTTGCTAATGAAAATAATATTGAGTTCATGACTGTGTTACTTCTGAGCTAAATCTGCTGTAAAGGGGCAAGCTGTTTAAGTCAAGTGTTTGAAAGTGGACATAAACACATTTGCATGTAATGCAATGTGTTTATGAACTATGTTCAAAAATTAATGCCGCTGTTGGAACAGTTTCACAAGATATAAAATAGTATATCTGCATAGCTTTCCTCTTAAAAAGCGTCACCACAAGTTTTGTTTTTCTTCCTTTTTAAATAATGCACGGTGTATACAGTTGCTAAATAAATAAACATGGTTTATTGATCAGTAGTTTTTACTTTTAATACTCAAGGAGATAAAAAACAAGTGCATTTCTTTTTTTCTTAAGTAAACATTACAGCACTTTTTACCGGAGTAATAATTTACAGGGAATCTGTACTTTTACTTAAGTACTTGATCAATTTGTGTAGTTCATCCACCACTGTCTGCAATCAAAAATCAGACATCTCACCAAGATCTCAAACATTTCTAAAACTAGCAAACACTGCATAGCAGTCATCATTACCAATAAAAATATATATATATTATAATAAAAGTTTGATCTCTATATTTGTCCCATGCATTGTTATCAGAGGAAGTTTAACTACATTAAACCAAACTTCCTGTCAGGGCTAAAGAAAACAAAGAAGAAGAAAGATGGAGGACTATACATATAAATATGCAGGAAATACATATTTCATATACGTAGACTTCCTTACAAAAAAAAAAGCATTGTGATAGTACTATGGTATAGCGATGGCATCCGATTACTATATTCATCAAACAGACACTTTAAAACCATGATGACACTACTACTAACATACCATTTTGGGAACTTTTAAAAGGTACGTACTTAAAAGAACACACCAAGGCACCAAAGACACCTAAAAGATTGTGCGCATTTGTGTCAATGCCTTTGAAAATGTTATGCCACCTGAACTAAAACCACATAATATTTGCACAAAGGCGTTTTCATCTGTGCAATGTCAACACATCTCTTGATATCACACACCCCTAAGATGGTATTGAAATATGCTCAGAAGAACAATTCCTGAGATTGATTTCAAATAAGCACTAGCAAGGGAATTTAACCGAGAGAAAGATTTGACAAGCAGTTTATTTTAGAATGAGAGACGAAATAAATTTGTGTTGCCACTCCATTGATTTCCTCAAGTAACCTAGAGAAATGTGACCTTGAACAAGGAACGTAATACCCTTTTAGATAAAACCCCCAGCAGAAATATTGACTGAATCAATGAGCAAAATGTTCCTCTGGAGACATGTGCTAAGGTACAAAATATGCAGTGTAGAAACAGGGTCTCTTTAATGGAGATCTGACACATCACCAGACATGTGTTTACCAGATACTGTACATTTATAGAGTTCAGTGACAGACATTTATCTCAGATCAAAGACCCTAAATGCTTATGCTACAAACTATATTCAATAATCAGAGTGTGGAATTCTTGTCTTAATGGTAATGAACTTGGATTATGTGAACAGATAAAGTACTTACATAGAGCACAAGTCATAGACATCAGCTGCTGTTTGAGATAGTTCTACACAATCGAGTTGAAAGAAACCTTTGATCCATTACAAAATTACATTTCACGCTAATTTCATTCTGCATGTTCCACTACAACACCTACAAGAACAGGCCACCACTGGGCAGGAGAGGCCGGGGCAAGTTGTCACACTGTTTACTCCCACAAATATTTACTTAAGGGTTTATATTTAATTCAGCTTCTGTATAGGCATATTTTAACATTTCTTGTCCAGTAAAACGAAAACAATGCAAATGGGACATGTCACACCGCATGGCAAAATCTTGCTGTTCACTGAAAGTGATTTGAAAAAATAGGATATTAGTAAAAAGTTATCTACTCTACAACATGTATTTTGGGGATTATTTAAAATGTAGCTTATGTCGACGCCGATAGCCTCGTGGGCATCTATCTTTCTCTCACCTCCTTTCAATATATACTGTCCTACCCTAATAAAAAGGCAAAAAATTTATAATAACAAAAATAGAGAGTAGCTTATAATAAGGTATTAAATAGTTTTCAAGTGAATGAATGATGCATTTATATTTTTAGGTTTTATTTATGTTTTCATATGAATTTAAAGAGCAAATAAATTATTAAAAGAGGGAAAAAACAGCCAATGAAACAGCAATACATTAAAAGTTATTTTTAAAAGCATCAAAACTAGTAAACGTGTTTTACACTGACATACAGACAATAAACAAATATTAAAAAATATTTGCTCAGCAATGTTTTGGTGATTTGCATTCATATCAGGTTGGGGTAAGATGTCAAACATTGTAAATGCTATAAATGTATGCAAGTTATGAATTATAATTGTTTGCTGGGCAAAACAAGTCTTTGATATTTTGGACGTTATTTTACTAATTTTATTTATTTGCAGTCTAACGAATTGCTTAGCTCATAATGGTTTCCTTCATGGTGAAATTTATGCAATTTAGTAATTATAACTTTTGCTGGCTAAGACAACGGTTTGATATCTCTATTTTATTTATTTATTTATAATTGAGTTGCTCATTGTTTACTTCATAATGAAAGTCTAGGCTGTTTAATGGCCTGTTACATTGTGCCCCATACTATGATAACATGCTCCAATTGTGATCAAGCTAGCTTGTGTTCATTGAACTCAATTTCTTCCCTCTCTTTAAGCCAAAACAGTGTAACTGCTCATCATGTTTTTGTGTCTATACAGAAGCTCACTTTCAAAATGTGTAGTAAAAAGTATTACATCTGGTCCTTAATACTCTTGTCCTGAGAACACGCTCAAATGTTAAGTTAAAATCTACCTTCATTATAGTTGACTAGGCTATGAATTTGTGTCAGTTGTTTACTAAGCAGCTATAGCAGAAAATAATCATATTTATTTGTAGTTTTGCCTTGGTCTCCAAACAACTCTCACCTGCTGATAGCTGGCGTCCTCCGGTTTAAAAGTGTTATCAACCGTTCGGAAATTCAAATTAAGATGCGGGAAGTTATGCAGCCAGTAGGTCCACCATGGTGCAATGTAGTCCTGGCGCGACGAGGCCATCCTGGACGTGAAACTCAAAAACGCCGCTGCTTTCTGGATAATCCTCAGCGTTCACTCTAAAACACCAAACACAACGAAGATCCGCCACCAGTGGCTGTGACACGATGACCGGACAGGGAAACACCGCGTAAAAGTATTTCCCCTGGCAGTTTTCGCTTAAAAGGATGCATAACACAAGAGTTGAGCGTGTAAGTGCATGCAGAGTGCTCAGCTGTGACCCTGACACTGACTGTCTCCACGCGCCTCTCCTGCGGCTGCGCGCCTTTACAGCGCTGATAATCACTTCAGACAAGTTACAAACAGCTCGACGTGTAAACAGCACAACATGTGTGTACATTCACAATGGAAAAGGTGCTATAATATGTGCTACTAAAAAGCTTACAGGTGCACACTGCTGTCAAATAAATCTCACACATAATATAATATAGCAACCAGTGTGTCTGTATACACAGAAAAAGACTGTAGTCCTTTTGTTCTCTTAAAAAGTATTAATTAAAATATAAATGCTCAATTCAAAGAAAAGCATCCGATACATTTTTAGACAATATATAAAGTGCCATTAGCTCTTTCACTTCTGTTCAATATTGACATCTGGTGGACAGAAAGGGAAAACTCGTCCTATTACAGGGTTTTCAAACCTTTCCAAAACAAGAAGGACCCCTGGCAGATTCATTTTAATCACGTTTGAGATTTTCACAATCACAATTTTGAGACAAACTCCACCAATTAGAGAAGTTACTGTTATTGTGGAAACAGGGATGGTTTGAAACCCGTCTCTGTGTTTGAATATTTAACATATTTCTAATATATTGTATTTTTAGACTTACAGACAATGACTGTTAAAGACAGAAAAAGAAGAAAAAAATTGAGCGAATAAACAGTTGTCAGGATAATACTACATTACCCACAATCCTCAGACAAAATCCACCAATCAGAAAAGTTCTTATTACTGTGGAAACAAGAGTTGTTTAGTTTTTTGTGTTCGAATATTTAACATATTTCTAATATATTGTATTTTTAGGTTACTTTAGGTGCTGAAGTCTTTCAGTAGACAAAACTCTATAAAACAGGTTTAAAAGTTGTGAGGTGATCAGGGACATTCATACAGTGTATGCCAATGTCAATACTGTACGTCTCTCTCTCACAGCCTTGTTTTTCTTTTTTTAATTAAATATGGTGCCTAACCTGACTAAGGTCTATACACAGAAGTTCTTAACAAAACTTTCACCTGAAATGAATCAAAGTTTATTGAAAGAACAGCACATAATGGAAACAAAAAATACTTCAGGATGGAACAAGGTCAAAATATCACTGCTTAATCCCTTACAGCACTGATTCACAGTACTTGATGAATAGCACATTGCACTATGAAATAAGTCAAGTTCACAGTCTTGTACCTTTGTCTTGGAAAGTTATAAAATGTATGTAATAGGCCAGCATTAATGAACAGAGGTTATTAAGCAAATATATAAACTAGTTTAATTATGCATGTTGAGCTCATTTAAAAAAATAAAATAAACCTAATGATATCACTTTCTACACACTCCATATGTTATAAAATTCTAGGAGAGAGTAGATGTGGGTGGTAAATTATTTGTTGAGGCTGTGATCATGTACCGAGAGGTGGCAGTAGCACATTACAAGCCAAAGAGAATAATGATAAGACAAGTAAAGTAAATGAAAAGATCTCCAACACCTCAGTGCACTGAGGAATTAACATTTGACTTCTTTTTAATTAAAGGACACGTCCATAAAATGGCAATCTGTTATGATATGTGCATGCTATGAATCATAGAAACTCAAGTGTGCTGTTTCAGTATGGGTTCAGCAATGCAGACATTGTGAAGAATGTAAGAAATGTGTTGTGCTATCAGCTGTATATTGCATATTTGTTATATTTGGCATGTCGGGTTTCAAGGTCAATCGTGCAAACCTGCCATGCAGTTATTTTTGAGTAAAGGTCTGATTGATTTTATTATCAATTACTCGTCTGACTGCGATGACCTTCCTGCATAACAATTGAAATATTAGGCACGGCTGTACCGACAAGCTTCAGAAGCTGTAAATATGCTGTAACTAAACATAACTAATTATTATGACCCAAAACCTTTTGCTACACAAAACCGAGTTTGTCAACATGTGCGCTGTAGCAGTTTTGGGATTCAAATGAGCTTTCAAATCTCATTTGAGTCATTTTTCTTTCTCAGTTGCTCCCTCAATTGACATTATAAAATGATGACAATGTCCCAAGACACCACATGATGAATTTGCATAATAAACATTTTCATAAAGGTTGTAGCTGACATCCTCACAATGACTCTGAGAGGAATTCTCTCCCCATCACCTGCCGTTATTACACATTAATCCTCCAATTCCTGAGCCAGCTGTGATGGTTTGCTTTTGATGTTCAAAACAACGTATAGTGATATTAAGGAGTCTTTCCTCTTTGGTTATTGCTGTTTGGGATTTGGAATCCTAAATCCCTCTGTGGTGCAGCGAGTGACTAAGGCCTATACATATGAATGAAGATTTACACATCAGGCTCAAAGAGAATCAGACACCACTGCGCAGTATAGCTCCGAGGGCTGAGCTGAGGAGCAATATCCCACATTCAGAGCGGGGAGATTTTACTTTCCCTCTGACTTTGTTTTATTCTAATCTGCTTTCATCCATTGAGACATTTGTCTATCTGAAAATCCTTGACTAGCTCATCTGTGCCATCATGAGTCATGGGAAAGATAGCGTATGTCTTTAATCATGGCTATTTTTGAGTCCTTCTGCTCAGTGGTGTAGTCTAATTTTTTGTAGTGAGCATACTGTGATTTTTCCTTCCTTCACCCGTCCCAAAGCGACACCCCATAAACACTACTCACTAATGTGTACAGTATGCATCTACATGTAACTGACAGCATTCTGAAAGACTGCTTATGTGATATCAACATGTCAATTTATTATAAGCAACACAAGACAGCCAATAACATTTACAGCTTGGTAGACTGGACTGATTTTCTACTGTGTTAATCATATGACAGCCAGTTTAGAGCTACATTTTTCCGGAATATATGTTCCCTGGAGCACAGGTTTTATCAGCTGGCAATTTTCAATGCATATTTAAGAGTGCCTGTTTTTAAATCCCCCAGCCTGACCTTCAGTCCACAAGGCTGGTCAGGAGTTCTCATCTCTCTCATCACCTGAATACAGGAGATATAAACATTGTATTCAGTTTAACTGCTGCACACAGACACGCTGTGTTATCTCTCCCCTTCTCCTGATCCACCACACTAATGTTACTGAAGTTATTAGGTAGTTAAAATGGCCTGAGGAAGTCAACATACTGTTGACAGTGTGAAAGATGCTTGGGACAATTGACTGATATGTCACTGCTTCCTGGGCCGTAGCAGGGGTTTGCAGGGCCCCACTACAGGTTGTACCTGTGGCTGTTTAAAATAGTTTAATATATGTTTGTTCTATACATTTATTTGTGCTAATGTTTAAGTTTTTCAAGTCTGTAGGTGTCCAGGTACAGAAACCGAATAATCAAATATGAAATAGCATTTCATAGTCTTCACTGTATAAATTAAATATAGATAAATGCTTGTTAAACTACAAAGTATTTCAGTAAAGAGCTGTGAGTGATTTTCTCTGATTTAATTTCTTGGATTAACATTAAGGACACCGACAGTAGCTTGTAAATTAGGCGCTATCACTTGAAGAGACAATATATATAATATGATGCACATCCGAATGTTGAACTGTCGAACTGTATGTGTGCACCGAATGCAGCACGCGAGTACTCATTTGAGTTTTTCTGCATCTTCCATGTGTTTGAATGCTTATAAACTCTTTTGAATGTTTAAATGGGCAAGGCATAAAAACACGTGCCAATGGTAAGCTTTTGTGGTGACGCACAGCAGTGGTGCATTTTTGGATGCCTCAGAGTCAGTTGAAATGAAAGAGTTGCAATAGCACTGGTCATCAACAGAAACAGCTTGTGATTTTCAAAAAGTCAGTGCTTCAAACGCAACACAGACGGAGTGAATTTATGAATGAACGTGTGAAAGTTCTGTCACAAAGATGTTGTTACGTATCCTCACGCTTTTTTAAGAGGGTATACGGAAATCCTTGACCTTTGCTAGAGGAACTTCACTCCTGTATAGCAGAACCTGATTTTACCAAGTACGACATGTTCCTGGGTCAACATCTTTGTTGACCCTGGAACAACATTGTTATTTACCAATCAGATTTGAAGAACAAGTTTATAATTTTTTAAAGTTTAGGCTTACAATCAGTGTTTGTTGCTTGTATATCAGTGTCATTAATCTATAATTTCCTCTGATTTGGGGGATTACTCATGGTTAAGGTTAGGTTTAGGTGTAGGGAAATGGTCAAGATACAATTTTTGGATTAAAATGTTGTCCCAGGGTCAACAATATATGTTGACCCAGGAACACATCTAACTCAGCAAAATCAGGCATGCCGTATACCTGCGTATCACATATAATAGACCACTGCTTATTCTAAAATCTTTAATTAGGAATGAGGAAAGTGTGCTATTACTGGACTCCAGAGTCAATTTCGTCGACGAAGACGATGACGAAAAATATTAGTCAACAACCTTTTTCCTGTGACTAAGACGAGAGGTTGACAAGCTAAAACTAATATCTGATGATACAAATTATGATGAAATTTATGCCGCGACTTTGTTAACAAGACGAGACGGGACTAAAAGTAATTTTTAAGACCGGACATTTAAAATACATCCTATAGAAGTGGTCGAATTGTAAAAAAAAATCAGGGGGCTGGTGTGGCCGGGGGGGTGAATGGGGTCATTTTACACAATGATTACAAAATTAGTCTAATTTTTACAAAGGTTTCCTTAAAATTAGCCTTATTAAATGAACTATTATTTATCCGATTTTTCCCCTTCTGGGGCCTGAAATAGAGGAACTTTGTTCAATATTGATAATTAAACAATATTTAGCTTAATGTGTTATTGTGTTGGCACCTTGGCTGGTTTAGGTCTGTCATGGATTAATAAATTTGACAATAAACCCGCCAGGTGGCAGCAAGTCCCTGTTTTAATAAATTAATTACTGAATCATTCATATCAAAAGATTAGTTCAAAACGGCTGATTCAAAAGAAACGAAAGAAGTGAGACCATCTGAATGGTCTGAATCACTGGCTCACTCGATTAGTTCAAAAACGGATTCATTCACGGAATGAAACACCTTGTTACTATGCACTGTTAAAAATAATAGCACATTTGTGCTTGCGGCCTTGTGCACATGTGTTGATATACAGAAAATTAAATTGCTTGTGCAATGAATATAAAATGTAAAAACTAATAGGGGTGAATTCGGGTAATCTGGGACACCTAAGCTCCGGTGTGTTTATTTCCTGTTCAAACAAAGTTTCCAACGTATTCTGAAAGCAAGCAAAGGTCTCAGGATGAAGCAAACCATTAATTTAATTTCGCAAATTCCCAGTTAGTTTAGTATACACAACGGTTAAAATCACTGAGCAGGAGGGGAATCTGTGCCCAGGCCAGTTGACAATGTTCTGTACACAAACGCACACATACACACAACATGCACACCCCCCCCCCCCCCACCCCCCCCGCACACACAGACACACACACACACACCCATACCATACATACATACACACACAAACACACACAGTCAGCTAACATATGAAAAATCCATAGACTTTAATTAACTCAATGAAATGTATTACAGAATACTATGGAACCACAGCGTAAGGAAAAGAGATGGCACAAAGAAAGAGCGAAAGAAACACTAAGAAGCTGAAGCAATGGAATGAGAGTAGAATGAAGGGAGCTATTCATGATATTGTGTTTGGCATGCATACAGTATGGTGAATATATAGGCTTTTTTAGGCCTAATTCATATGTCCAAGATTACAAAGTGACCCGTCCCAGATTATCAAATTGAGGCAGAATTTTTGGCACAAAAACACTAATAGGTGTGGCTTGTCTCTTCTGGGTATAATATCTACATTATTTATTTTGATGTGGTTATAAAACATCTTATGGATTTCAGAAAAGTCTAATGTGTTGATTTAATGTGTTAGATAGATATCAAAATAAATTGCAGAAGTCAAAATTGCAAAAAGTGTCCCAGAGTTTTAAAACGTTAAAAGTTGAGCTTGAACCATTTTGTGTGAAAAATGACGAAATAGCTTCTGCTTGTGCGCAGCTTGTTACAGTACCAAGTTCTGATTGCCCAATCACCGTTATTTAGTTCGTAAATGATCATAAGTAGAGAATTTTAACATTTCATGTGCATGATTCCCCCCGCATCCCCTCTCAATTCGAGCCCTGCCTATAGAGTGGGGGAACTAAGACATCACTCAGTAGGCGGATCGGCTGTTAGCATGAAACTGGTTCCCTCGACAAAAATCCAATAGGATTTTCCGATAGGCTCACATGCTGATAGTGAAGAACACCATTCCATCGATATGCTCCTTTGTTATGTGTTTGTTTGTTGTGCCTTTACGATGATGTCACGGCAGTAGAGGCGGCGCAACTATAACGACACGTGAATAATCCCACCCACTCTAAAGCAGTACTAAACTGCAGTGGAAACGCAAACCGACCTGTGCCGTGTCGTAACAAGCTGTGCCGAAACGAGTCGTACCACGCAGTGGAAAAGCGCCATAACACCTCTTCCAACAGCAACCTAGTTTCCAGGAGGTCTCCCATCCAGGTACTGACCAGGCTCAACCCTGCTTAGCTTCAGTGGGCAACCAGTTGGGTGATGTGGCTGCTGGCCATAAAATCTAGTTTAAATATCTTGTCTGGATGTTAGAAGCTAAGTTGCACTTGGGGCCACTTATTGTGCAACAACAATACAATAACAATAACAATAAAACACATTGTAAGTTTAAGGGTGCTTTCACAACCTGGTATTTTCCCCCTTAGTACGGTTCATTTGGGCATATGTGAACACGGCACAATCGCCTGAACGAGGTGGTCTCGGCTCGATTGAAAATGACCTCTGGAGTAGTTCGGTTGTAAGAAAGCAATCCGATCCAATGGACCAACGAACCAGGCTATATCACAATGTATGATGGGTAATTACGTAAGTTCTGGGAAAAGCATTCACTTTGTTGTTTTGCTAATACCTCACAATTAACCTGTGAATGTCTGTGGGTGAGCACGTCTTCACCATTCAAAATCAAAGTGCACTTTTTCATTTTTTAAAGCCTTTTAATGTCTTATTGCTTTTCTTCATAGTAGGTGCATTTTTAAAATGTTTTCCTGATGAATCCTGGATTCCTGCTCAAAAGTATACATTTTTACAATGACAGCTACAAAAAAAAAACACACAAAAAATAACAATAAGCCAGCGAAGCTGTTGTCGTTCCATCCTGACACGGATGACAGCTGTGACAGCTGTGGAATCCCGGAAAATAAACCGTGGACCAATGAGAGAACAGTTTACTCGCGCGTGACTTGTATTAACAAATGTGATCTGTTTAGAAACTTTGCAGCGTGAAAGTGACCCGCACCAAGAATAAAAAGCAACATTCTTATAATTTGAATCTCTGTTTCGGAACAAAGCAATCACTGATTGCTCTTTCACTCGTGAGAAACAACAGGCCAGGAGACCAGACATTCATGACTGGGCATATTCTCAACGTTTTGACTACGACGAGTCTTTGGCAAAAGATTTGCAGCTAAAAACCAAAGAAATTGTGCGAGGTGTGACATTCTAAAATAATGTATTTATATAATTATACCTGCTGTTTTTATGACTAATTGAGATACTACATGCATGGAATATTTGGACATTTCATGTCACGTCACACAGCAGGATGGTCATCGATCTACAAAAATAGCTAAATGGTGATTAAAACAAGTGGAAAAACTGAACAAAAATAATCACCAGCTACAGCATCACTTTATGGATTCATATACTAAAAACTTTATGCAAAAAAAAGACTTGATGTGTGTGTGTGTGTGCGTGTCAATAACGTTCTGGGACAATATGGCTGCCGTGGCATCATCCTGGATGCTGCACACTGGTGGTGGATGAGGAGATACCTCATCTACAGTATGTAAAGCGCTTTGAGTGCCTAGAAAAGCGCTATATACATGTAACAAATAATAATTCAACACTTTTTGTTTAATTTTCTTTATTTTCAACAGTCGTAATATGTAATATGTTTTTTTAGAAGGTTATCAGAAGGCTTTTGAGGCGCTATTTCTATGTTTCAACCATTTGGCACATATCTGGGAAGACAAAAGCTGAGAGCGCGGAGCAGTTTTCAGGAGTTTGGGGAGTGCAAAATAGAGAGGCTTTCATAGCCATGCGTCCTAAAATAAATACAGGAAGACAGAGGAACATAAAGAGATCAAAAAGCGTCAGGACCAAAAAAAACAGTGAGTAATAAAGCATTTTGTGGATGGAAGAAGCTGAGAGCTTCTATGCATTTGATAACAGATTCCGAGTTAGTTTTCCTCTGTTGGATTGGTAAATACCAACGTTTTCCTGTGTGGCTCAGTGGTAGAACATTGCGTCAGCTGAGCGAAAGGTTGTGGGTTCGATTCCCAGGGAATAGATGTACTAATAAAAATGTATAACCTGAATGCAATTGTAAGTCGCTTTGGATAAAAGCGTCTGCTAAATGCATAAATGTAAATAATTGCTGTATCACTATGGTTATGCCAACGTATCGGCTTGTAGGAGGAGAGAGGAAAATGTTAACATATATATTGGTTTTGAACATTGCAGAAGATAATGTTAGCATCAGTTTATTTTTAATTTCAGGAGCAAAGGTTTATTTTTTTTTGCGCGCTATTTTTGTTTTCCAGTGCCATGAGAAATATCGGCCTTTGTTTACTGTATTTACTGTTTACTGCACGTTGTTATTCTTCTCGTTATTTGACTATAGTGGCTATAAACCGTAAGTCTTGCTCATAGGCTTACTTTTGCGTTGAAGTATAAGGTATAAGTATATACTCATAGTAAAACCTGATGTGTTTTGTTTTGTGTTTTTATATGCACTTGGCTCAATATTATAGGTTTTTAAACTGTGGTAACTTTTAAATGTTGTGTTAGCTAACACCTTCGTCTTGATGTATTGTGTTGGTGCAAAATCAAACACATTTAATCCAATACAAAACTTGTTTTTTTTCTGTGGTATTTAGTTCTAATATTCAGGAGTGAATTTAATCTTCTCTGTAACTTAGGGGGCATTTACACGATACTGTTTATCAACTAAAATGTGTTGTTTTTTTAATTGCTTTTTTGCTTTTTATTTACACGACAATGGCATTTTGGGGGCCTGAAAATGCAAACTTTTGAAAATGCACATGTGTATTATATGTTTGCGTAGTGTTTCTTTACAATGTTACATCGCCAACTACTGGCCTGGCATGCATAATACAGTGCTTAAGTCATTTTCACAGATCCCTTTGAAAGGGGTTTGAAAACGTTGTCATCAGTGCAGGAAAAATACAAAAGACAAACTTTTCAATTTTTAGTACATTGTTGCCATGTAAACAAAATGGTAAAACCCTCCCAGCATTTCTTTAACCTTCTCTTATTTTAAATGCATTCTCGCATTGGAAACTATTTTTCTCCTCCTCAATTGATTTTTACCTATAATGTGTGTCACTAAACTATTGATCTTTTGTTTTGTTCCCCTTTACCATTACAATGATAATTCATTTGCTCAGTGGAACATGGTGACTGAGGAGTCTAGTTTGTGCACAGCAGGAGGGAAAAAGAAATCCTGTGGTTCCTTTGTTTGGCAACCCTTAGACCTTGAGAAAAAGCACTATACAACTGCAGTGCGAACAAATAAACTGGTGAACCTGCATTCAGATGAAATTCAACATATATGGATGACAGGAAATCAGTGTGACCTCTCAACAGCCTGGAGACTGAACAATAACAGCAGTGATTCCTTTGAATGGACTGTTAAACTGACTAATGTTTTCGAGTGAGTAAATGGGAACAGTGTTTGTCATCTTGGTCTGGATTCTTTTATGCTTTCCTGCTTCAAATGTGTGACTGAAAATGTATGGTTGTCTGAAACAAGATTACAGCAGCAGGTTGAACTGAATTGGGCCAAATATGTGCTTGTGAAACATATCATTGCAATCTGTAGTTTACAGTGATAATTGTCTGAGCACTGTATCGATCTGTTGGAATGATGAAGAGAGAGCCAAACAAAGCAGGTTTGGAGGAACTCTCCAAAGACATCTTTGCACAATAACTGTTTTCTTTTATGTACCACTTGTATTTCTGAGGACACAGAGACGATCTGAACAGAGAGCAGAGATAAAGCACAGGCTTTGGGCTTATTGCCTGGTTTGAGAGGCGATTCTTACACTGATCACGGTGCGAGCTGCACACCTACCAAAGACAAGAGGGAACAGAACAAAGAACACTGCAGCTTAAAGACTGATTATGGTTTCTGTTAGCAGCTCAAGATAAAAGCTTATTCCACAGCTAGGGCTCATAACCGGCAAAAAGTTATTTTATAGCATAGCAGTTTTATAGTACAAGTCGGACTGAGTCTGTTATTGAGCGTCGTGCAAAATTCAGAATTTAACCATGGGCTTCTTTTCTTTTCAGATTATGAGTTAACTATAACGATAACTATACAGTTTTAATAATCATTCTAATTCTATGAGAATAGGGGAAGCCCACTGCAACCAACGATAACAAGACAGAGCAACTATATTATTGGAATCACTTTCAAAACATGTTTTCCGCCTGATGAATGATAATAGCGTTGGCTAACAAAATCCACGCTACTTTAAAGAGTGTAAGCATTTAAAGTGGCAGAAAACAAAACGTAAGCATGCTTATAAACAGAATGACTAATGACTAATTACATATTGTAACAGAATGACTAATTATATATATATAATTAGTATAATATAATATATTTCCTTATCAGTGGACAATATTAGTCAGAACTAATAATCGTATGTATATTTCCAAAACAATACATTACAATTAATTGGATTATTATTTAATGTTATTTTATATAGATATAAATAATGTAGAAATGTAATTCTGTATCACATGATATTGTTTTGGAAATACCCCATATACTTTGTGTATGGTATGTTTTTAATACTGGGGTAATACATATTCAAAATAAATGTAATATAAAAACAACCGTTAAATTCCTTTGAATTGTATTTATTTTGAACAGTTTTAATAGAGCTCATTTGAGTTGCACCTCTGCATCCTGTTTGAGATGTCTTTTAGTTGAACTTATTTAAATTCAGAAATTGAATAAGAGTATAAAGGCACTCTAAATTATTAATGGTGCACAGCACTGTAAATCACCTGAGAATGCACGTTATACTCAATACTGGTCATTTATTTAAAAATGTAATTTAAAATTGCTATCTTCTTGGAGTGAGAAATAAGAACACAGTTCTGATGATGTGAAGTGAAAGACCTTGATAATGTAATATTTCAAATATTGAATGTTATAAGATATTTCAGTCTTTACCTTAGAGACCAAAGCCTCGGCTGCAGTTCTATTATGATCTTAATCCTAACTCAGCCTTCCTGAGTATTACTCCTGTTGATTATTCTATTTCCAGTGCTGGACTCTTTGCAGAATCACAGATTGAACCGCCGCCATGGTCCTCTGACTGTAAAGTGCCAGCAAACAAGTGGTGCATTTCAATGTACTCTTGGACTCTGTATAAGAGAGCGGTTGTGTTATAGATTTTGGTCTGCTGTCTCAGACACTTTACAGTCAAATCGAGGAAGGTAAAACAGTATTGCTTTCTCAGTGGAAACACATTGTCTTCTGACGTTCATTAGAGGTGATGACTTGACCATTCGTGAAGGACAGGGACTTTGAATCAAATTCTTGTTAGTGTATTTTTATCTGTGAGTGATAGGGACAGATGAAGAAGCGATTCAATATGACAAATGATATCAGGGACCTGCATAGTGAAATTGAATGCCTTGGTCAGGTGTGTGAAGGATGGGCCGCCGCCATAAAAGCGAGGAACAAAAGAAGTAAAAAAAAATGTAAACACATTTTGTATTTTAATTCCTGCAGCAATGGCCATTCTTAAATCTGCTGATATTATTCAACAGCTTTTAATAGCTGAATTTTAAGTAGTTTATCCACATTTAAAATGCAATGAATTGTATAATTAAAATAGCTTAGAATGTAAATCAGTGGGCTGGAAAGGCAGTAGGTAATTAAACAGTTTTCCTAGTGGAATAAAGCCCAATTGTCTCAGAAAAAAATGAAGAAAAATCTGTTGAACAGAAAGAAAACATGTTTTGGTGTGTTTCTTGGTGCATAATTTGAGTCAGTAAAATATCTTGCATATGCAACTACAGTTATCTAGTAAAATCATCATCTTATCATTATTGTAATGATTTTAAAGATGCACCTTTGATGCATGTAATTCTTCCTCATTAAAAAGTCCCTACGGAAATGAATAGAACTTTTGAAAAATATGTGAGCGTACGTAATTTTAAACATGAGATGAAGACAGTCATATCAGTAGTAGCAAAAGCTGTTTTATTATACTTGAAGCTGGTTCCTCAAGGAGACTTTAATATTGAGACCATGTGACCAGTCAAAGACTAGTTTGTTCTTGGTAATCAATTTGATTTACTGGCATAACAAACGTCACTCTAGAATATTATAGACAATCAGTTTTTCAAGTGCTGTAATGTTTGCAGTTTGATGTAATTTCTGCGAGCTTCATGTAGTTTTAGCTGCTTTGTTGTCTGAAGTTGCAATTAAGATTTAGCAGATGGAAGCCTCACAATTAGTTGGGAGTGGTAATCAAGTTCTGCCATTTACTAAGGACTGGAATGCTGCCATGGAGAGAAAGGCTGCGTTTCGTGCAAGAACTGAAACGTGATATCAGTGCTGCTCCACTTTAGTTTGTGGAGCTGTGCACGTGAACCATTTCTGAGAGCTCTTGCACTGCACGCACTTCCAAACGAAATGCATTACCCATACGAGCGTCTTAGAGCCACTTATCATACCCTTGAGATGCAATCTGAGGCGAAACAATCTAATGGACATCGGATGTGTTTTTTTAAATAGACTAAAACCGTGTTTATTGGAATAGCCAATTAAAAGTGTATTATTAAACCGTAACAACATTTGCTTTTGTATTTATTGCTGTGCTTTCAGCATATTGATTTCCAATTACACCATTTACAGGATGAGTTTTGCCCATGTGAAGGGCCTTCATGTTATCTGAGGCACATATGGCATGTGAATTGTGCATGCTTGCATCTGTGTGTCCACTGTTGATGAGCAGATGTTTAGGCTGATGAGAAGAGCTTTGGGAATGTGGCTAGCTCTGCTCTAGATGAGATGAGATTGGCGTGGCTTTCTCAGCCCTCCGCTCACGGCTCTTGAGGGCCACATGATGCCGCAGACAAGAGTGTGTCAGCACTGAATGCTATGGTGGTGCGAATGAGAGAGTGCAAGATGAATGGGTACCCACCGAGGAGTTGGTTTTCACCTTGAACATCTCATCACTCTTCTTGACTAATCCTCTGTGCTGCTTTGCTCAGGAAGAGCCAGGTGGTGCTTATTCAATGACACGGGATATGTCAGGAGTCGACCGCGCATACATCACCCGCCATCAGTTTAACGGGCCTCTGCATGCTCTTACACCCCCTGAAGTGGCACCCCAGACGCCTTTGAAGGGGAGTCATTGTATCTCCAAGACAGCTCTTTACTGACCAGTCCAAAAATGTTGGCTGGCAAATTTAGTAACAATTGTATCTTTCTTTTTGCCTTTTTCAGAAGAAGTAACAGTCCTGATATACCCAAAATAAGTTTGAAAAACCTGAGCAGTGGTATACTGTTAGCAAATATCTCAACACCATAATGCTGCTACGATGTATGACAACTTCAGCTTTCTACTATAAATCAGCTCTCACATGTATTCACCTTGTAAGTTCTGTAAGGCTTCTGACCCTGATGAACTGTACAGAAAAAAATGAATCAGAGAAGATTTCGACATCAAAGAAGGTGGAGCTGAAGTGGACACCTATCTATTATCAAAATGGTTTTAAGGCAAGTAATTTCCCTCGGCAGCCATCTTTGAAATGCCTTTTGGGCAGCTGTTTCAGTGAAGCCATTTAAACGAGCATGGCTTGTAGCGTCTAAGTTAAAATATTGTGTGTGAAATCATAAAATAATATGTTAAAATAATATGTGCTCTTATCATTGTGGACTAAATCTTTTGAACTTCACCCTGATTGGGAGCTGTATGTAGCATATGTGCCCTCATCTGTTTTCATCTGTCATTTAGCCTCTCATTAAACTGACAGGTGAGTTACTGTATAAAGATGGCCATTATGACACTGTAAAGTGATACAACTATGACGCTTCCATGTGCTTTTAACAATCATTTTCATGGAGCTTCCAACAGCTGCTGCGGTGATGTAAACTGATGTAAGACAGAGATAAGCTGGCTGTGTATATATTTACTATCATGCTAATTAAGTTGAGTATTTGAAAATGTTCCACCTGTGCTGAATTAGTTGATTATCAGAACAAACTCCTCCTGAACTTTGTTAAAAAATCTGCATTTAAAGGGTTACTCCCCCCCCCAAAATGAAAATGTTGTCATTAATCTCTTACCCCCATGTCGTCCCAAACCCATAAAAGCTCCGTTCGTCTTCAGGAACACAATTTATGATATTTTGGATGAAAACTGGGATGCTTGTGACTGTCCCATTGACTGCCAAGTAAATAACACTGTCGAAGCCCAGAAAAGTATGAAAGACATTGTCAAAATAGTCCATCTGCCATCAGTGGTTCAACCTTAAAGTTATGAAGCTACAAGAATACTTTTTGTATGCAAAGAAAACAAAAATAATGGCTTTATTCAACAATTAGTCTCCGTGTTACAGCAGCACCATTTTGGAGAGTATATCCACTGGACGCAACTGCGTACGCTAGTCTTTTCTGGGCCTTGACAGTGTTATTCATTTGGCAGTCAATGGGACAGTCACAAGCCTCCTGGTTTTCATCCAAAATATCTTAAATCGAAGACGAACAGAGCTTTTACGGGTTTGGAACAACACGGGGGTAAGTGATTAATGACAAAATTTTCATTTTGTGCTGGAGTAACACTTTAAAAGTACAACTTTTTTCTTCAGTTTAACTTAAAGTATATTGGGGCCTTAAGCCTTCTACACACTGCACCATTTTAGCAATACTATATGATAATTGCAGATCACACTGTGCAACATGGATCTAATAAACTTGGCTACGAAATGCATGTAGACTGTATGTGTCAGACTTTGTCTTCCTTTTCCTTGTGTTTCCACACCCTTATATGGTCCTTCCTGTTTCCTGTCATTAGTTAATTCATCCCCATCTGTGTTTGATTTGCTCCTCACCTGATGCTGTTTCCCGTGATTGTTATGTGTTCATAAGCCCTGAGTTTTCCCTGAGTCTTTGTCCGTCAACTCGTCTATGTACGTTGGTGTAGTTGTGTATCCTGTGTTCCTCTATTAAATCCCATTATTTCCCTTACCTCTCGTCTCCTGCGTCCTTCCCGCTACACGACCGTGACAGATTGACGGACCCAAAGAAGGAAGATGGAGGAGCGCCGCCGCCGCCCACAGCTGATCTTGGTCTGCCGTTCGCGGGGTTCCTTCGACACCGCCCGCGGCTCGCCCAGCCCACCATCTCCCCGCTGCGCGGAACGCATGCCCGAGCCCACCGCTGACGTAGAGCCGGAGCCCGCTACGACCGACGAGCCATCGCCACTCGGAGCGACAGTGCTGTGGATCGACGCGGAGCCAGAGCCACTGACGTCAGTCAAGGTGCGAGAGCCGGCAACAGTGTCTGCCACGTGGGAGAATGTCGCGAACAGTGAGAGCGTGCAGAAAAGCTCCGCCCCCTGCATCGTGCCTGAGGGTGAGCGGATTAAGCAGCTGGGACTGCTGGACATAGAGGAGGATCTTATAGACTGGGAAACTGATCTAGAGGTCGAACTGGCCCCTCTCCACTCTCCGTTTCCTCTGCTGGTTCCGTCCAGCTCTCCGTTTCCTCCGCTGGTTCCGTCCAGCTCACCGTTGCCTCCGCGGTTCCAGTCTAGCTCACATTCCTCCCCGCTGCTTCCGTCCAGGTCCGCGCTAGCCGAGCGCCCTCCAGTGCCTGCTCCTCGCCAGCGCCCTCCGGTGCCTGCTCCTCGCCAGCGCCCTCTGGTGCCTGCTCCTCGCCAGCACCCTCAAGTTTCCCCGCTGGTTCCGTCCAGCACTCCAGAGCGCCCACGAGAGTCAGCGCCACCCGAGCGCCCACGAGAGTCAGCAACACCCGAGCGCCCACGAGAGCTTCCAGAGCGCCCCCAAAAGTTGGTCCCGTCCAGCTCACCTGGGCCTCCGCTGGTCCCGTCCAGCTCACCTGGGCCTCCGCTGGTCCCGTCCAGCTCACCTGGGCCCACGCTGGTCCCGTCCAGCTCACCTGGGCCCACGCTGGTCCCGTCCAGCTCACCTGGGCCCACGCTGGTCCCGTCCAGCTCACCTTGGCCCACGCTGGTCCCGTCCAGCTCACCTGGGCCTCCGCTGGTCCCGTCCAGCTCACTTTTGCCTCCGCTGGTCCTGTCCAGCTCACCTCATGCTTCTCCGCTGGTCCTGGCCCAGCTTCCTTGGCCTCCGCTGGTCCCGTCCCAGCTTCCCTTGGCCTCCGCTGGTTCCGCCCAGCTCACCTTTGCCTCCGCTGGTCCCGTCCAGCTCACCTGGGCCTCCGCTGGTCCCGTCCCAGCTCACCTGGGCCTCCGCTGGTCCCATCCAGCTCCCTTGGCCTCCGCTGGTCCTGTCCAGCTCACCTTGGCCTCCGCTGGTCCCGCCCAGCTCACCTGGGCCTCCGCTGGTCCTGCCCAGCTCACTTTTTGCCTCCGCTGGTCCTGCTTCAGCTCACCTCATGCTTCTCCGCTGGTCCCGTCCCAGCTTCCTTGGCCTCCGCTGGTCCCGTCCCAGCTTCCTTGGCCTCCGCTGGTTCCGTCCAGCTCACCTTTGCCTCAGCTGGTCCCGTCCAGCTCACCTTGGCCCACGCTGGTCCCGTCCAGCTCACCTGGGCCTCCGCTGGTCCCGTCCAGCTCCCCTTGGCCTCCGCTGGTCCTGTCCAGCTCACCTTGGCCTCCGCTGGTCCCGTCCAGCGCCCCTCCTGCGCTTCCCGAGCGCCCCCGAGGCTCCGTGCAACCCAAGTGCCCGCGAGAGTCCGCGCTACCCGAGCGCCCACTAAAGTCTGCACTTCCAGAGCGCCCCCAAGAGTTGTTCCTCTGCAGCTCACCTGGGCCTCCGCTGGTCCTGTCCAGCTCACCTTGGCCTACGCTGGTCCCGTCCAGCTCACCCTTAGCTCCGCTGGTCCCGTCCAGGATGAGATGGGAGCTTCCCCAAGAAAATTTTGGGGGGGGCTACCCTCCATGGCCACCTAAGCTCCCCGATCTGCCATGGCCTCCCAAGCTTCCTGCTCCGCCATGGAGGCATCCCAAGCTCCCTGCTCCGCCATGGCCGCCCGAGCACCCGGATCCGCCATGGCCGCCCGATCCGCCATGGCCGCCAGAGCACCCTACTCCGCCATGGCCGCCGGAATCCCCGGATCCGCCGTGGCCCCCTGAGTCCCCGGATCCGCCATGGGTCCCGGAACGGGCACCACCCTGGAGGTCACCTGTCCGGTCTCCAGGTCCTTGAGGCCTCCAGAGTGGCCACACCCCCTCCCCTTTCGATGTCGTACGGCGCGGGACGCGCCTATTGGAAGGGGGGGGTAATGTCAGACATTGTCTTCCTTTTCCTTGTGTTTCCACACCCTTATATGGTCCTTCCTGTTTCCTGTCATTAGTTAATTCATCCCCATCTGTGTTTGATTTGCTCCTCACCTGATGCTGTTTCCCGTGATTGTTATGTGTTCATAAGCCCTGAGTTTTCCCTGAGTCTTTGTCCGTCAACTCGTCTATGTACGTTGGTGTAGTTGTGTATCCTGTGTTCCTCCATTAAATCCCATTATTTCCCTTACCTCTCGTCTCCCGCGTCCTTCCCGCTACACGACCGTGACAGTATGAATGATGACACCTATTCTCGCGTACGCTGTGACGCACGTTACTATTAAACGTCATCAGCATTCACGAATGGCAAACAAAAAGAGCATGATGAATCACACTTTAGCAGTTGTAGTTTTATGTGTGCTGGAAGAAAGTGGAAGCAGCGAAAGAGAAAGTCGTAAGAGCTGGAGGTAAGCAGTTTTGTGCTTTAGTGCCATATCACATCTTTATTGGTTGATCAGTAAACGTGGATCGTAGCAGCAAACACACTGTGCGATGATCAGGCTGAATTTATGACACTGTTGCAAGACCGTGACAACAGCCGTCTTCGAACCTGTCTCACTGTATGAAATGCCACGATTGTTTTACGATGCCAATCTTTTGTTTGGGACAGCCAAACATTTTGCAGTGTGCTTTGGGCTTGAAGTGATTGAGAAAAGATGCAAGTTGGATCGGTAGCCCATACATGATTACCATTGCCTGTTGAAGTATTTGACCTTTTATAATATAAATGTTCGGATGCTGTTTGTGTATTTGCATACACTCTAAAAATGTGAACCTTTAAATGGTTAATCGTAAGTGACCTTAAACAGTTGAAAAAGTATATTCAAAAAATTGAATTTTACTCTATAATGACTTGACTGCATAATACTGCAAAACAGTATGTTTCAAGTGGTAAAAAGTATGTATTACCATATAATGTTTATAGTGAAATGCAATAATAAATTCATCGCAAAAAATAAATAAATAAATTACACTTCACAATAGTTGTTAAAAAATCTGCAGAAACTAGTCTAAAATATGGTAAATGTTGTTGAACCCAGTAAGGATTTTTGTGTTTATTTTATTTGGTCACTGAGCTGGAATAAAACACATTACTTACATGAGCACCAAGGCTTAACTTGCATGAAATGTGCACAAACTACTGGGACATGCCTCCAAGCTCATACATTCACACTGAGAGAGAAATGTGCATTTCTCCTCACATGCTTCAACTTCTGTTCAATTTGCTTCTCCCTTCATCTTCTTTGAATCTGCATTCAACAAGAAGAGATAAAGCCAAGACTGGAATGAACATAGTCAAAGCATTCATGGCAACTGCACGGCACCTGAAAAACCACCTGAAACCATCATTGGCATTCCAGAGGGACTGACAATGGTTTTCTGCAGGCCATTTTTGGTGGTCTCTCTAATTATTATTTTTCTCCCTTTCCTATACTTCATTCTATCAGTTTGAGAGCAGGGGAGGCGGGGAGGAAGTGTGCTTAAAGGGAAATCCTCTCTGCTTTGTGGCAGAAGTCACAGACTCAGGCTGGCTGACGAAATGACAGGACAAAGCAGATATCCAGAGCGTGTCCCTTACCACAGCAAATGCAGCAACTTCGCGCACTCCGTGTCATCGCATTTGCGAGTGCAGCGTGGTGTGACAGTAGAAAGATGAGTGTCTGAGGTGTCTACCTTTCTTTCAAATCATACAGCAGATAGGGTGAATACAAAGCTCTGCAGAGTCTGAAATCCAGACAGAGTGAAACTACCAAATTTGAGCTTGGGAGAACAGATGGTAATGTTTTACCCCAAAGACTACGAGGCTAACTTATCTCAGCCAAGAAAATTTATAGAACCCAGACCGCCCCCCACCGCTACCGGTATGGGCAGCAGTGATTTCTTCTTAAGTTGTCTAAACTCAGCAAGACTTTATTACAATGAGCAGTAGTCACACGTTTGGTCTTATGTGTGAAATGCAACGTTGCTGATACACTTTTTGGCAGGGCACTTTGGGTTTGAGCAAGTGTGGAGTGCTGATAACAGGCATAGTAGCTGCCAATAGCAGATTGTCCGATTAATCCAGATGAAAAGCGAACCGTGGACGGTTGTGGATGGTGTAGAGAGAGGCCTTAATCGGTTGGAGGCGATAGTCTAAGCCTCCCATCTCAACTGGTGGGTTGTGATAGTAAGAGCAGTGATAAACAGTGCTACATGCTAATAATTCAAATAAATAATATACAAATAAAACGTGAATGATAAAAGTTTGACACACAGAAGTGAAGCCACAAGTGTCCCACTGTAATTTTGGTTGTTGTGCATCCTGAAGCAAAACCAGTTGACAACCACTGGTCTAATGTATAATTCTAATGTTCCTCGTTAATTATACAAGTCTAATGGCCAGGAATCACTTGAATGTGTGGTTAGCATGCTTAAAAACACATAATGTTCTGTCAAGGTTGTGGGACTACTTCTACTGAAATTTTAATTCACATCCCCTTGTCCACCCACCACCTGTTTTCCCATCTTTACGCATGTTCATGAAGCGCATCGTTTACTTGTAGCGAATGATCTCCACAGCTTAATACGATCTGACTTCTGTTGATGTAAAAGTTTAGAGTTTAAGCAAATACAGCTGGCAGGGACAGGAAGCACAGGAGCTGTGCCATCCCTCAGAGCATCCGCAACCTTGTATTTTCACGATGTGTTTTTAAATCGTCATCAGCTCCAGCTCCAGCAAGTCCAGTTACAGCTTCAAAACAGAAAGAGAACTGCTCTGATGAAAATAGTGTTGTTCCCAGCTGGTTTGTTCTGGTGTAGTCTCAGTTTCAGATGACACACCACCCACAGTCCATTCACTGACCAGCTAATGCACACTGCATGCAAAAAATCTATTTCAAGAACCAGAACTCAATCAGCATTGAGTAAATGAGCATTACTAAAACTTCTGTCTTACTGTAGTGACAGTTACTGGTTTTAAGACTGGAATGTTAAAGTTGTAGGCTATATTAATCTAGACTTCCTCTTTCTAAAGGCAGTACATAAATACACTGAAAACTGCAACTTGTTAAAGATTTTAAAAAGAAGATGGGTCGATAATATAAACACTTTTGAGATAGAAATATTCTTTTAATTTGGAATCTGCAATGGTTAGTGGCAAAGGTTTGAGGCACTTTGTTGTAGTAGCAAGACAGCATATTTCATTTACCTAAATATTTTTGTGAAATAACAAGGATGTATAGCTTTCGAATGGATACATTGTTCTGTGTATAAGCCAACACAAAAACTAGATGGTCTCTTCTTGCCTAAAGCCCTATTCGGATGGTAATTTTTTCTCATGTGGATGTCTGTAAAAATAAATTTACATGGCACCTCAGTGAAGAAACTCTTGTATTCGGATGGTGATTTATTCATAGCGGAGAAGCGAGTTCTGTGATCCTATGAACCTGGGAACGTGCTGCTCACGAGGCCAGCATGATGTCAGCTGTAAATAAAATCATCACATGCTTGGAATGAGAATAAATTCATATTTAATAATATCCTATGTATTATTTAAATCTCCTGTTTAAAAATAGGAAAAAGGACATGCTATAGTGGACATTTATTTGTCTTGTATTTATCTCTCAAAATTATGAATGTCATAAAAATGTGGAGATTAGGAGAAATAAGTTCTCCTCTTACATAAGGTAAACATAAAGCTACCTGTTTTATATTTGTATGTATATAATTGTAGGTCTATATAATACATATTTAAAAAATTATACATATCTGTTGCTGCCATAATAATGACCAATTTCATAATATGCTTTTATATCATATTATATTATATATCTCTTTCTTCTTATGAAATTATCACAAAATATTGTTCTTGTAAATACTTTCCAGATACCACATAGTGTTTCGTCAAAAAGGATTTAAACACTGAATTTTGAATCGATTTTTTAAATTAAATTACCACTTGACCTTTGTTTTTGTTAAAAAAAGTAGGTAATTCGGCCGTGGAATTTTACGTGGGTGGTGGGAGAAAAACATTGGCATACAGCATTCAGACAGCGACAAAAAACACTGACTAACCCCTGTAAATACTGAGAATCATTTACCCCCCTCCCCCATGAGAAACAATTACCATCCGAATTGGGCTTTAGTGGCAAAAACGTTAAAATATGTTGGTCACAAGGGAAGAATGTCTGGGTTTGAGACTAGTTGGGGTGTGGTGCAAGTCTAGATGGTATTCCAAAATGTTTACTGGTGAAGGTGTTCAACCAGCACCCAAAGTGCAACATATGCTGGTAAGTAGTTACATTAGTCTTTTCAGTATAGGTCAAGGGTGTCCACTCCTGCTCCTAAAGGATCAATGTCCTGCAGAGTTCAATGCCAACCTGCTACAGCACACCTGCCTGGACGTTTCCAGTAATCATGGAGACCTTGATGAGCTGGTTCAGGTGTGTTTAATTAGGGTTGGAGCTAAACTTTGCAGGACAATAACCCTCCGGGAGCAGAGCTGGACAGTAAACTAGAGAGAGGCCGTGGCATGTTTTGGACTTAGACATAAGGTAAGGCATACAAACAAATATATTCAGGGTTGAGTTGGAATAAAGCCCGAGCTCTGAGAGCATTCATTATCGGACAAAGCAAATGGTGCTTTAATGAGATTACTCCCGTAGACTACGCTCCAGAGACAAAGCAATCTCTGCATCGTTGTCTTGTTTACAGCTAATGGTAACATTTCACAGCCCCTTCAGATGGACAGATCCAGTACATTATTGCAGTAATCGATCAGGGCCTAGGCATACGCATGAAAGGCCCATTCATCGCTCCTGGACCACCCGCTTCCGCTCACACGTCACAACAACCCACTTCTCAGCGATTAAAGAACTGAAAAACAAGCCTGTCCATGCTGTGTGAACACGGTACGTATCATTTTCTTCTCACCTTGGGAGTGACGGTTTGACAGCTGTCTGTCGATTTGATGTTGGGGCAGCCCTGATATTCCGTTGTCAGTATCTCTGTAGCGGCCCCATCAGGCTTGCCAGGCGTCTTTGTGTTCAGGTGAAAGTGTGCCATGGAAAGGTTAGGCCCGGAGCAACACTCTCATTTTGATTAATGGACCTCTCTGTACCCCTGAGTGAGCAATTATCAGAGGATCGGCACACTCGTTCATCACTGTAACAGAAAAGCGGCATGGCCTGTGCTGCAAAACCGTATCCAACCAGCAGCACTGCACCTTACACCACCACCCCACCGGTTCAAGCCAAAAGAAGAGCGGTGCCTGGCTGAGGAGGAAGAGGGGCGTTTAGTAGAGTGGAAAGCAGAGTAGATAAGGTTTCCCTCGAGGAATAACTCGGCAGCCTCTTGGATTTGCTCTCTGGCTGCAGCGTGGGCTAATAATCAAGCCTCCTGCTTACATCTGCACTGGCAAACATGGTGGTCCACACCTTTTTTTCAGAATACCAAAATGCAAATGTCTACATGATGCAACAGCCATTAGTGCAATGTGCTTCCCGACACACTAGGTTTGGGTTACGCTGCAACCTACTTCACAAATAATCATTTTCACAGGGCGTGCAACAAAATGAGTCCGTTTGTGCCAATATGCAATGGATGTCCTCAAGACTGTTTGGCTCTGATACTGTCACATTGTGAAAAGCTCATTATGTTAATCTGCTCATCTATTGAGAACATCTGGCAGATGACATGCATCTTTTACTCACTCTTCCAAACATATTGACATTAAATGCATTATTACATTATAAGTCAGCAATCAAATTCACACAGACACATGATCAATATGTAATTTGCAGATGTATTATTCCTCTGGCTGAGTAACACATCATTGATGAGCCAGTATAGGTTCACTTAGGCGGACCTCGGTAATTCACTCAGACTTACCCATTGTCTCATAGCAATGGTTCAATCTTATTGGCTGACTTTCTTTTGGGACTTAATGCACTTGTTTTTTTTCTTTTATTTGTATTTGTCCACCAGGAAATAAAGACATGTTTACAAAGTGCTGGTTTGGTGCATTCCATTAATCACTGGATTTGCCTTGGGTATCTTTTTTTGTGAGTTTTGTTTTGAGGCATTTATCAGAAAAGTAGCTAGGCACAAATATGTATTCTGTATTGCTTTGAGGTTCTGTACTTACTGGAGGTGCAGATAATCTAACCACAGAGTCTATGCATGATTTCCTACATTTTTATCCCAAATTATTTGTTGGTTAGAAGGTGAAACCAGGGAAAATATGTTTTATGATTGACTAGCCTTGCCCTTGAACTTTCAGGAAACCATTCAAATCATTTATAATTTCCAGTCTTTAGTATTTGCCATTTTGAATGCGTTTTCATTTCCCTGTGCTCTCCATGGACGTGATCAAGTTTCAACATCTAGCAGATCTCAGCGTATACATGAAAACAAGACAAAGGAGACTACTCCTCTTAAACAAGACACTATTAAGAATATAAATCACCTATACAATCTTTATTGTGTTTTTAAAATGATGATTGGATGGTAAGAAAACAATATGTTACAAAATTTCACTTAATTATTTGTGAGAATCTGTTTTCATTACTGTCCATCTTTACTTTAAAATGTTCTAAAAAGCACAACCGTAGTTTCAGGAAAAGTTGGATGGATTGTGATCATTAATCGTCATACTAATATGAGCTAACTTGGCATAAATCATATCATATGACTGTTAGAGCCTGATTTTTTTGGCTCTACTTTAGCATAGACATGAGATGTATGTAGTAGTGGTTTTTCATGGTTTCTAGCTGACCAAACAAGCCTTTTAAATTATGCACTGTTCCTCATTTTCACACTCCCTTTATGGATGAAGTACAGACACCATAATATTTTCAGCTGGAAAAAAAAAATTCTAATGAACAAGGCTTGAGAAATGTAATGACTTCGATGATTAATTTGAAGAGGATGGGAATTAATTACTCGCTACCTCCTAGTGGGAGCACTCTCAGAAATATAGTTTTATTAGTAAACCTCCTCAGCCTGTGGGAACGAAGCGTGCCATCATAATTTCTAATCCCTAGACCCGATGATTTACCTGCTATTTACCTCTAACTATTAGTCAATTACTACACTGTCTTGTGGACCAGACCTCTGAGTTAATGGGTTTGGAGGAAGGCCAGGGTGTGATTTCTTTCAACACAGTCTAATGGGCTATCTTGCGATGCATTTTTAATGCGCCACATTGAGTGCAAACCTGCTTTAGTAGCTATTGGGGTATTTTTCTTGCATTGATCTTGTCTCCTCTTTTTCCCGCCGCAATGATTTTGTTGCACTGAATAGGCAATCTAATGCATGCATGCCCTTCATTTCCATAAGCTGTTGTTAAGACAGGTGCTTCTCTAAAGACACGTTCATTGGAAGATTGTAAAGCAATGTGGGATCATACTGCATGGTTGCTCGTTTTAGTTTCAAGTATGCAGTTTTAGAGTTAAGAGCGGCCCTCAAAATCACAGATGTGTCGAAGTTTAATCTTTTCAATAGATTTGCATGACTAGAAGTCATTTATTTTCAATAGAGTTGGCGATTTCTGACATCGATTTGTATTTCCATTCTCAACCCCTTGATGGCCAATTGTGCAGTACTCAAATAACATTACGCGCAAGCGGTATGAACGGCCACTATAACCAAAAATACAGAACTCAGCGACCTCCAGCAAGAAAAGACTGGGTTCATGCATGTGTATTACATTTGCATTTAAATGATTTTAATCATTTAGTGTTTTAGCCTCAATACTAATGGCAGTTTTTCACAGACACAGTTAACACAAGGCCATTTTGTCGTGAATGTAATACACTTACAAAGTGTGGTATAAAAAGCTGCCTATAATGGCTTTCCTGACATCTTATTGCTTTTTAGGAGTGGAGTGAAACAGTTGAGTAAAGATCTGTATTTTGAATCTACATATTGCTTTCATGTCCTCTCTTTCATCTCCGTCTCATTCCCTTTCCTCTCGCTCTCTTTCTCTTCACTCACTGGTTTGTCTCCATCCCTTGCTCACATCTTTATTTCATTCCAATTTTCACCCAGCATGATGGAAATGGAGTGGGAGGGCTGGGGAGTTGGATAAGATGGAAGTGGCTGAGGGGAGACAAAAATAAAACCCAATTTCAACAATAGCTCAAACCCCTGCCTCGGTGTCTACAGGAGGACGAACCAGCGCACCATCAGCAAGTCCAGGAATTTTGTCTTCCGCTGTTGGGAGTTTTTTAAAGCTCTATTTTTCACAGGCGTCCTTGAAAATAAGGCAGGGAAACAATGACTGGGTGACTAAACAGTTGTGGCACCTTTGCAAGCTGCATTTCAGTAAAAAAAGTATTATTCACTAAACATCTGAAACCTGCTGTCACTAACCAATAATTTGTGTCCCTATTTTTCTTCTTCTTTTATTTTGAGGCTACAGTGAAGCTTGAGCTTACAATGGAAATGAATGTGACTGGTTTTTAGAAGGTTTAAGTGCAGAAATGTGAAGCTTATAATTGTATACAATCACTTACATTATTATGATTATTAAAACGTTTTGTCCCACTTTATATTGGGTGACCTTAACTACTATGTACTTACATTTAAATTAATAATTTGATACAATGCACTTAGTGTGTACATACATGTTTTTACATTGTACTTATATTTAAAAAATGCCTTCATGTAATTATATCTGTAATGAATTTCTGTAATAATAATTATAATTACACTGTTGCCCCATCCCTTACCTTAACCCACGCTTGAACCTTCCCATACCACCAAACCTGTCCCTCACCTTACCCACATCCCACCTCAATAACAGCAAGTGTTTTGCAATACAGAAGGACCACAATAAGTACATTGTTAATATAAAGTGGGACCAAAAGTTTTGTATTATTTCAGCTGTAAAGTTGTTTGTGTCAGTTTTATGGTCATTTAAGGTAAAAGAGATGTAAAATGAAGTATAATTTTACATATAAAATGCTGGACAGCTTTTATTATTTATTTTAACTTTGCCACACTAAAACCATGTTAATGCACATTTTAATTACAAATTGTGGATTTTATAATTGAAACTTTTTTGGACATTTGGCAGAATGGACTGGCCCATTCATTTCCATTTTAAGCTTATAATTTATTAAACTTGTCATTTTAAGAAGTCACACATTATTTTTTATGTTAAAGGTTGTGCATTATTTGAGCTGTAGAGTTGTTCTTGTCAGTTTTATGGTCATTTTTGTCAGCTGTCATAGCAACTTGAATATAATTTTACATACAACTTTATTTATTTTATTTAATTCAGCTATAACTAAATGATTTGCAAAAAACAATACAAGCAACAACAACAAAAAAATAACGGAATAAAAATGTTTGATGTCTAAATGTTTCTTTTTTATCACACTGAAATCAAAACTGAGAATCGATAAGTGTAACACTTTATTTCGACAATCCACTTTAGACATTCTACTAACAGTAAGTAACTTTGCAACAACATGTCAACTAGCAGTCAGTAGAGTATTAGTAGATTGTCTGCTAACACTTTATTTTGATGGGTCCACAACATAAACATACTGACTATGAGAAAATGTGCAAGTATATGTCAACTTATTCTACTAACCCTAAACCTACCCTAACCTAACAGTCTACTCTGAGAGTTAGTAGACATGTAGTTGCAAATTAATGAGAAGTAGTTCACATGTAGTTGACATGTAGTAACAAAGTTACTTATAGTTAGAAGAATTCCAACTAGAAAAGTGGACTATCAAAATAGAGTGTAACCTCGATAAGAAT
The DNA here is from genome assembly GCA_027564155.1 of Gymnocypris eckloni scoliostomus. Classification (NCBI taxonomy): domain Eukaryota; kingdom Metazoa; phylum Chordata; class Actinopteri; order Cypriniformes; family Cyprinidae; genus Gymnocypris; species Gymnocypris eckloni. Next base: position 19,359,055 of record CM050415.1, read on the forward strand.
TGTTATTGGAATTGATAAAATTCAAACAACGCCCAACCCTAGTTAACACACACACGCACACACACACACACACACACACACACACACACACACACACACACACACACACACACACACACACACACTGTTTACACATCGTGGCTTTACTACTGAAACAGTATTATTGCTATCTTCTGTTATTTATGCTGGCCAAACTTATTTTCATTGTAAGTGTTGTATTGGCACCCCTTTTGTTAAGAAAAGAAGGGATGAGTCAAAAATGAGAGTAGATTGAGTTGAACTTGTACTGAACCTGGAATATTCCTTTAGTTTTTTGTGAATTTCCCCCTCTGGGTTTCTTTTTCCTGTGTGGAATTACTACTCGATTAGCTTTGCATGTCCAACATGTGAAGCCTGTCTGATGTGTATAGAACGGATGGATTAAGAGTGCTCTGTCCATCCTCGTCAGGTGGCATTACCTATCAGTGAATCAGACCTATCATCCCCTCAAATGACAGCAAATTACTGCGACGCTGTCAGGTATGAGCTCTCATCACACGGCTTTCCGAGGGGAATGTAATCACACCCCAGGCCTAACTGCAACTAGCCAACTGGCTTAAAAACTGCCCTCTGACATCCGCAGAAGACCTTTTCACAGAAAAGTGCCATGGGTTTGCCATAATATGACATGGGAAAACCATCACGGTAATATCATGGTGTTCTTTGAAGTACTGTATAAATATCACGGTGTATGATGATGATGTAGTACCACGGTGGCCCAAAAAAGTACTTGAGCCAAACTTATGCATGAATGTATGAATGTCATTTGATTAGACAGCAAACTATTAAACTACGTGGCATCTGAAAACAAATAACTTCTAAGATTTTCTTACCCATGTTTTGCAATGACTTTCAGAGCAACTGGTTTTGAGGTTTTCAGATTTGAACTAAGCCACCGTCGACAGAGGCGTCATGTTTTGTGTATATGCTTGGACGGCTGCTGTTGCAGAGCGCTGTTTGATTTGTTGCCATGTCCACTCATTATAAGGATCTTTGGGCTTGTTGTTTGTGGTTGGTTCATAAAGCGATCCAGTTTATGGAACTAATAGGGACAGGAATGAAAAGGGACAGATCATTTTGGAGGGCAGTAGTGATATTCTGGTCTTGTTTCCAATATAAAGCAATTGGATTTATTCAGGATTATTGTTGTCTTGTTCTTAGTTTGATTTTCTTTTCTAGCAATTATGTCAACACAAATGAATGACTGAAGCCATGTAACTCATTCACTGTGATTTATTGCACTGCACATACAGAAGAGTGCACATCTCTGTTACACGTTTACATGTTTAGTTCAATTCCATACGCTCTGAGTAGATTTATTAAATGCGGTTGTCACTACCTGAATTTTTCAGGAGTTAATTAGAATATGCTTTTAATTTCTGTAAATGACTGATTTGTGTGTGGAGACCACAGGTTTGAGCTCTAAAACTGACAACAGAATTTAACCAAAGCGTGTAAGTGGCCAAAGGGCAACAATATACGTTTTTAACAATATATATATATACACTGTTGTATAATTCAAAACCATTTTTTATTCCCAAAAATGTTTTGCATGAAAAACGGTGCCTGAAAAAGGTCTGTCTTTAAAATGATTGCTGCTTGGTGTGATGTTTTGTTGTATAATGCAGGAGTGTCATTAGGCCCAACCTCAATGTTTTTCCCCATAGCAATCTTACTTTCAGTTTTCATTTTTTTTTTTAAGCTGTTGGATCTTTTGTTCCTTCTTTATTTATGTGTGCACTGCAGTAATTCGAATCACAATGCCAATTGCATTAACATAGCATTATTCCGTTTTTTTATACATCAGAACAGATAAACTCCATTTTTGTTGAATGTTGCACATGTAATAGAAGCCCTAAAATAAATTTGTGCTTGAAGTGGGCTGTCACCATACTACTGAATGCGCTAAACAACATTAGTGAATGCCTTTTCTGTTAACAATCCGTATTTAGCAACTTATTGGCAACTTTTGTTTTTTTTTTTAGCATGCAATTACTTCAAAATGTAGGTTTGAGGCATAACTGTTGGTAAAGTCTGTTGTAGAACAAAACATGATAGTCTCAAAATCATTGTAACCACAGACCGTATTTTAGTTATGAATCAAGAAAAAACTAAAATCCCATAACAAAATTCCTGAGGGAACCCATGGCTTAAAAATGCTAATTCCCTTCCAGGTGTTAGGACTATAAATTGAACCGCTCTATTTAGCCGAAATATTTATATTCGGTTACACTTTAAAAGTGTCCATAATGCAGAGTAATAACCTAGTTAAGAACTTAGTAGTAGCAGTTGTTCTTACATGAAACACTATGTACTTACCATGTGACTAAGTTATGGAACAACCTGTACTTACAGTTTGTAATTATGTACATGTAATTAGAAACTACTGTAACACATATGCTACAGGTTGGGGCGGGCAACAGTGTAATTATAAATGTAATTACAGAAATAAATTACAGATGCAACTACATAAAGGCATTTAAAAATATATAAATCCAATGTAAAAACATATGTACACAATAAGTGCATTGTATCAAATTATTAATTTAAATGTATGTACATAGTAGTTAAGGCCACCCAATATAAAGTGGGACCAAAGATTGTTACGTATGTGTTTGCAGACTTTACACAACCTAATTATAAATGAAAGTACATAGACATGTTACTTAAAATTCAAGTGTATCAAGATTGTACTTAAGTGCACTTCATGTGTATACATATTTTACACCTAATCCAGCTGCACCTAGTTTTATTTAACCCACCAGTAATAATACATTTCTAATTACATTAAAATTACAGAATATTACACAGACATAAGCTACCTAAAATAAAGTGTATCAAGATTGTACTTAAGTGTGCAAGTAACAGACACGGCCTGTTACATATGTGTATCAGTAGTTGCCTATTACATGTACATAATTACAAACTGTAAGTACAGGCTGTTCCATAACTTAGTTACATGGTAAGTACATTTTGTTTCATGTAAGTAGTGGTACAACGGTTACTACTAAGTACTTAACTAGGCGTATTATGTATTATGACACCTTAAAATAAAGTGTTACCTTATTTAATTTAAAAAAGTAGTGCATTCTGTCTGAAAGGGATAATCACCCATAAACATTTAATAAAATAAAAAAGAATACAAAATATATATTGGATATATTGGATTATTTCTTCTGTTGGGCGCAAATAATAGTTTCTCAGTTCAATTTTGTCTATAATGGAAGTCCTTGGTAACCAAAACTCTTTAGTTACCAACATTATTCAAATATCTTTGTTTGTGTTTAGCATATGAAAGAAAGTCATGCAGTTTTGGAACGATGTGAATGAGCAAATGATGACAGTTTTGTGTGAACTTTCCTTTACTGCATTCAGTTCATCTTGAGGAAGTGTAGCAACATTTTAGAAATCACACATACTAGAATAACTGTTTTAATTAGGTACATTCATTAAGTATATGAAACAAGACAGTGACCACATCAACCGCTTTCAATTTATGACAAAAATGAATAAAAAAAAATTGCATTAAAATAATTGATATTTACAGATTTAATGAGTGTAACTGAAAAGCTGTTCTAATTAAAATGAGTCATTTTAATAGTTTTTTATTACTTTATTTTAATGTTTTTTTTAGCATTCCTGTTAATGTTCTCAGCTAAGATCAGTGAGTCCTTCCTTCCTTCCTTCCTTCCTTCCTTCCTTCCTTCCTTCCTTCCTTCCTTCCTTCCTTCCTTCCTTCCTTCCTTCCTTCCTTCCTCCCTCCTCCCTCCCTCCCTTCCTTCCTTCCTCCCTTCCTTCCTCCCTCCTCCCTCCCTCCCTCCCTTCCTTCCTCCCTCCCTCCCTCCCTCCCTCCTCCCTTCCTTCCTTCCTTCCTTCCTTCCTTCCTTCCTTCCTTCCTTCCTTCCTCCTCCCTCCTCCCTCCCTCCTTCCTCCCTCCCTCCTTTCCTCCCTCCCTCCCTCCCTCCCTCCCTCCTTTCCTCCCTCCCTCCCTCCCTCCCTCCTTTCCTCCCTCCTTTCCTCCCTCCCTCCCTCCCTCCTTTCCTCCCTCCCTCCTTTCCTCCCTCCTTCCTCCCTCCCTCCCTCCCTTCAAGCCTGCATTTAGGCATATTTACTCACATTTTTATATACTTTAAAATACATTTTATGCAATTCTGGTTTATTATCAACGCTGGAAACCCGTGCTACTTTTTACAGGATTATTTGATCAATAAAACTTTTTTTTAAAAGCACAGCATTTATTTCAAATGTAACCTTTGTAACAATATCTGTTGAAAAGCTTGAGGTCAGTATTTTTTTTTAAGAAAATAGTTTTCTTTCAGCTTCATTTAATTCAAGATTAGCTAAATTGATAGAAACAGTGATTGTTAGAGAACATCTCTAGTTTGAATAAATGCTTTATTTTAATTTATCAATGAACCCCAAAAAGTATCACAGGTTCAAAAAATAAGTAAAATAATAATAAATAAATACAAATAAGCAGCACAACTGTTTACAATATTAATAATAAATCAGCATATTGTTATGATTTCTGAAGGATCATGCACTGAAGACTGGAGTAATGATGCTGACTATTCAGCTTTGCATAACATAAATAAATTAGATGTGAAGTATATTAAAATAGATAAACATATAATCTTTCACAATATTACAAGTTTTCTGTATTTTTGATCCAATAAAGGCAGATTTGATGAGCATAAGACACTTTCATAATGCTGCATAATTGGTAATATAATGAAGTCCTTTCATGTCACCATTTCGCCAGCCTGCACTTCACACAAAAGGCCTGTAGGTGGCACTTGGGCTTCATTAACTACGAGAGTTTCATGAAAGATTAAACAGTACATACATAATACATAAATGTAGGCGAATTGAATACTGATTACCATTATTGAGACTTTTGGCGCTGCATGGTTTTGTGCAGTGCTTTTGTAATCATTCAGCATCTATTTTCTCAGCGATGTAATTTGATTTATAAAATGAGGGCCCAAGGCTGAGGGTTATGTCTTAAGTGGAAGTATGAAGTAATCAGTTGAGACAGAAATTGGATGTGTATCATTATACTGGATGCATTGTCTCTTAAAGTGACCACGTCCCATTTAGCTGCTGTCGGTGTCCTTAATGTTAATCCTAGAAAATGAAAGAAATAATCAATGCTCTTGACCGAATTACTTTGTAGTTTTAACAATGATTAATCCACAGTCAAACCAACAATTATTCAGACACCAGATCAAAATTTTGTATATTCTTTATGGGTGCAGGACACTATAGTTAATATATGTAAGTGAGTATAGCAAAATAAAGTAAACTGTGATATATTTTACCCCAAAATTCTTCATACAGTGGACTACCAGTATAATTAAAGTTTATAAAATAAAGTTGGGACCAAAATGATTCAGACACTTTGACCTGACCATGTTTTGTTAATGTGTTTTTCTTTAATTGCTAATGTGACCTGTTTACACCACAGACTGAACAAAAGGAAGCATTGCATGGTAATTAATTGGTCAACAAAGTATTGATAGTTGTGTAAATATTGTCATACTAAAAGCTTTTGGTTGATTGAAATCCATTACATACCTTTATATCAAAATTATTTGACATTATCAAGATTCATTTGTTCTGACAATTTTAACTCTGAGTCATTGTCATATTTTATTACCATTTTCTAAGCTATAGCAAATAAACTGTGATAATGTGAGACATGCTGAAATACATTTGAATATTTGAGCCCCCAAATCCCTCCATCTGCTCGTGCCTGCATAACACTGTTTATAGAAGACTATCAATCCAGTATAGTAACACTTCATTCATATGCACTGATCTGCCGAGACTACATCCTGAAATCAATACCCACCACCAGCTGTGGAACTGAGTATTAATACATGACCAATTGAAATTCATAGATCTTGTGTGCACACATTTTCCACTTTCCAGAGAACTCAAGGTGTTGCCTAATACTGCCTGATTGGGAATAGATGCAGTGATTGACAGGTCATGACAATGTGTAGAACAGCAGAAGAATCACCTTCCACTCACCTCTGCTGGACAGAGAGAATACAAAATCACACGCAGAGTGAAGGTAAAGAATTTATTATAGAACTTAGACAATATCTGACTCGGACAATAACAAATCAAAAACAAATCAAAAACAAAATGACCAAATTTGTGCTTCTCTGATACGATCTCAAGTGTATAAAGCTAAGAAATTGTAATCTTTGAGTTTAAATATTGTTGTTACACACATGTTGCTCTGCCTCATTTTTGGCTATAATCAAAACATGGCAAGTAATGAGTGTTTCAAATGTTTCTGTTTCACATCCTATAAATATTACAGTAGGCAGTATGTACTGCACAAGCTACTGTTTCGCTCCATTGTGTTGTTACAGACGTGCCTTGCTGTGTTCAGCATACATAAAACCATCTGTTCTTTCTGTTCAAGGCTCTCATGTGTATTTCATTCCGAGTGGTTCGTATCTGTGATTTGTTCCATTGTTCACTGAATTTCTGCTGTGTGTTTTGATTATGGTATTGGATTACCTTCATTACTCTGATGGATTCTGATTCCAATATTATGTTTGTGATTTGGGACATGGACTAAAACACTGTACTTGGATCCTTCAGACTGATTACATCTTGTGTTGTTGCTCGTGCGTAGAAAAATGGACCAGTGAGCGAGAGCAGCCAGAGAAAACCTGAATAATTAGAAGCCCCAGAGAAATACTTGACCTTTGATTCTTGACACACCAAATATTCAGGGTATAATTAGGAGATAAAAATGTCAGTGCAGCAACCATGTCATCTTAATCTCAAATGGCCATCATACATTATTCTCTCTTAATGATTATAAAATATAAAAAAAACATCTGAGACAATTACTCCACATATTGTCATATTTTATAAAATAAAAAATGACAAAAATAAAGACTCCATATTTATCCTTATATGCTAATATCAGATATCTTTATTATTTTACATATTTGAGTGTAGAGTTCATCTACTTTTAGCTGCATGAATATTTACTCCTGAAGGTAAAACACTCAAGCTTTTTGTTTACACACCGCTGTAAGACAGATGACTTTATATCCACAGTGCAGAAGATCCTTATTTACACACTCACAGTCTACAGGTTTAATCTTTTACAGTTTTAAAGAAAAATTAAAACCATCACAATTTGGAAAATAATCTAGCATTGTGATTTATTTGCCTTGATCTGTCTGGTGCACATCATTTAAAACATTATTCAGCATTATAAATTAGATTTTTGCACAAGACGTTTTAGAAGAAGTGTTAATGATAAATGCAAAGTTTTGATAGCCTGATATATAATAAAGGTGGATGCCATGTCCAATTACATGACTGGCTCCAATTTATGAAAAATAGAGCTTAATTAACATTTCCAAATGACTGCAACTATTTTAGGTGCTGGAGTGCAACGTTTTTATTAAATTTGCATATCTGATTCTGTTTCTTTCCTGTTTAGTATTGTGACATACAAAGTATATTGTATAAAGCACTATCCAAACAAAGGTGACATGGATTAGAGAGAAAATATTAGGACAACCATTGAACACTACTGTTTAAAATTGAATTACATTCTATGAAGGTGCAGTCACATTTTGCAGACAAAAAAATAATTTTGTTGTCAATAGTTTAGCGATATATGAAGCACGACTCATACAGCATTCACTTTCAAACCAAACAGCTTTCTGTTGGTCAACACAATGCATTTGTGTTACCAGCTTTAACTGAAATCTGTCTGGGGAAATCTTTTCCTCTCTAATAAATGCCTTATAACTTGGATCCCTATTGAAATTACCCGTATGTTTGATCTAACAATGATAAACGTGACCGGACTTTAAGTGGGCATTCATGCCAATTTAATTAAATGCCATACTTAATACAACAATGATTTTACAAACGATTTATGAATTTATTCTGCTACCTTTTCATGAATGAGGCCCATGAATCCCAAATGACGTTTCCTATTTCAAATGGACATTTTTTCAGTTCGTTCTGGGACTACCTTATCTGTGAATGATAAATGCAGTGCTGCATCCTATTTGGAACAGCATTGGGATTCGTATTGGGGGAAAGCTTATAAATGTTGCAGATCACTAGTGGAACAGAGCAAATGTCTTTGTTTCTTTTTAGTTTGAGAAGTCCACCACTGGATGAGAGATCTGAAGTAGATGGTCCACAGGAGACTGTGTCCTGAAAAAGAAAGAAAAACAGTGGATGACATATTTCAGCAAGTCACCTTCACATAATCTGAAATAACAGTGAAGCTGTAATATAATAATATAAGAGCTGTAACAGCAGAGCTGTGTTTGCTATGTTAATAAGATGTACGTGGTGTGCTTTTGAAATAGACTTTTAGTCTAATATAAATTTCTGTTGCAGTTTTACTTTAATCATGTTTACACCCACACAAACACGCACACACACGCACGCACACACACACACACACGCATACATACACTTTAGGCACATAGAACATGATTTTACACTTGAGACATAAACATAATATTTAATATAAGTCTAAGTTCTCCTGCTATTATTTGCATAATAGTATACCATATATTCAGACAGAAGGCTCTCACAATTATTATACATATTATTATAAGTATAAAGATAAACAGTCATTTGAAGGTCACTTTAATTGGGACAGGACCAAAGTAAAGGTATTTTGTTTTTACTTATTCACTCAGTTATTATTATTTGATTTATTTTGAGGAGCTACTGCCTGTCTTGCCTCTTCAGCCAAATGCCTCCTATTTACCAAACAAAAGGGGTCTGTATTTATTTATTTATTTGAAAAAATATATATTTTATGCTGACAGACTACATTTATTTGATCAAAAATCCAGCAAAAATATGCGGTAGCATCATCACTAATTAAAATAAAGGTTTTCTATTTGAGTATATTTTCAAACATAATTTATCCCTGTGATATAAAGCTGAATTTTCTGCATCATTCCTCCAGTCTTCAGTGAAATCGTTTTAATATGCCGAGTTGCTGCTCTAGAAACATTTCTTATTATTATCGGTGTGGAAACCGTGATACATTTTATGCAAGATTATTTGTATTACGTAATACAAGATTATTTAATGAACGAAACATCTGTTACACTTTATTTTAAGGTGTCCTTGTTACAGTGTGATTATACATTAGAGTAATATTAATGAAATACATGTACTTACTGTATTGTTAGGGTTAGGATTAGGGTTTCGCTTAGGGTTACTTGCAAGTAATTATGCACAAGTTATTGTTATTATAATAAGTACATGTAACATATGTAACAAGGACACTTTGAATAAAGTGTTACCCAAATCGTTTGCAACTTTTGAAATGTATTTACTGCCACTTTTAATCAATTTAATGTGTCTTTGCTGAATAAAAGTTTTTGTTTGTTTTTAAACCCCAAACTTTTGAATGGTAGTGTAAAGTCATAGAAATGAGTCATTCTGGGTACTTACAGACAAACATTCGAATGCACATGCCACACATGGCAACCACGCTGGCGATGTTAAGAGCTCGGCCGCACTCCGGACTCATCAGACAGTTCTTGGTGCTAATGCAACATCTGCAGCAGCTGCCCTTGCTGTTATCAGCGGAGCGGCTCTGACTGGTGTTGCTCGTGTGCTGCTCGGTAATAACTTCATCATAGGATGGTGGTGGTCTCTTGTAATCCTCCTCCATGGCTGGTGTCCTAGATCAGGCCTGTGGGAGGACGAGACAGTTACGCAGCCACTCACGGATGCGGAGAATCAATCGATTGTAATTATGTTCCAGTATCTGAGAACAGTCTTTCAGGGTCATTAAACTGATATGGAAATAAATCAATGCTCCATGGATCACGTACGTTTTATCTGTTGACACGTAGAATGCACAAGTCAGAGTGTTGTTTTGAACCTTTAGTGACCATTAGCTAAAAATGTGATGGTGCTCAGTTGTTTTTTACATTTCGGCATTCGGAGATGACTTAAATGGGTGCAACGAGTAACATAGTTGTGAGATGAATGTGTCATAATTAAGCTCAGCCCATTATTAAGCTCAGCAGAGCTCAAGGCCGAAATGCCAGCAAAATCATTCAAAACAAGCATTGAGTTCCTAGTCATCCGTTCCTCTTTCACACGCTCCTAAAGAAGTAGAACGGAGGAGGCTTTTATTACAGTAAACTTTTCACCCCAAAAGATCAGTTCCGATCAAATAATTTACCCAAGGACAAGACTGCAGGCGATGATATGTTTCAGATTACTCAAATTACCAGAAAACTGCCAGTTCAATTCAATGTACCTTTGTCAAGCGCCGTCAGACGTTTAGAGTCTTCCTTTTTCTTTAATCTTCCTCTCTTCTTCAGTCCCACTTGTGTTTTTTTTCTTGAAATTGAGAAGAAATTAAAATCCTCAATCATTGTACTGCCACAAAAGGAGAATAGAGCATAGAAACGACATTCTCAGCTTCTCAGATGGTCTTGTTTACCTCTTTTGTATCTTCTGTCCTCTTTTCAACTCTTAAAAGTCACCGCAAAAAGTCAATTTCAGTAAGTTCTTTCAAATGCACCCAAGTTGTCTTTCTCGTGATGTTGACAGGGCTGATCTGTAGTATGCTTGGGTGGAGTCCTAAATATAAATACCGTACCTCTGTGACGGGCGCGTTCCACAGGGTGTGCAAATCAAGTTTTTCCTGCCCGTCCTCTGAGAGTCATGTCATGCAAAGTCTTCTTTATTTTGCATGATTGCACAATGGGGTTTTACTTTTGAATAGATTCTCTAGATACATTTAACAGATGACACTTGTGTAGTTCACAGAATCAGTTGTATTTGGCACGTAAATATATACAGTAGTGTACAAGTCAGTGTATACACAAAATAGCATGAGCTCAATTACAGAGGTAGCAACTGATCTACAAATGCACTTTAATGAACGTCTTTCATGTTTTTCAGTCTTTTGGTTTACAGAGAATGGCATCATGAAATAGGAATCAGGTCTTCATCCAGCCGTTAGTTTACATTCATCAGATGATCTAAATCACCTGGCCTTCTTCCAAATGAGAACCTATGGGCAAAGAAATAAACAAAATAAAACATTTAGTAAAATCATTATAATTCTTATAGATAATGGCTGTGCTTTTTGTGATTTATTTGATGAAAAACTACATTTATTTGGTATCTCTTTTCTCCCTCTTGTTTTTGGTAACATACAGTTATGTCTACTGTCATGCATTTTTGATAAATTGCTATTTAGTTTAAAGTGTAATGCGGAATGTACTGACAAGCTTTTATGGTAAGATATATTTTAATGGCATTGCAATTGAAACTTTATTTAAATATTTTTGTAAGTAGACATTAGTAATGATGAAGTTGCAGTTTAGCAGATTTATGGTTCTATTGTATTATCAATAGGCTACTTCTGCTAACTATAAGTATCTTTGCAACGACATGTCAACAGACTCTCATTAGAGTATCAGTAAACTCTTATTTTAGGGTGAGAAGAAGAGAAGAAGAAGTTGACATGCACTTGCAAAGTTACTTATAGCTATTAGCAGAATGTCTAAAGTAGACATACAAATAATTGCTACCAAATTTATAACATATTCACTTTTAAAGATAATTTCAAATAATACACCACATTTAAAATTACAATCAAATACTTTGCTTTTGCTTTATATTGGGCAACAAATCAAAATAAGTGTACTTCTTTAAAGTATAAAGAAGATACGATTATTAAAACAATAATTTAAAATATGCTTTAAAGCAATTTTTACTTTCGCATTATTATAAAGTGCGCTTTTTTTAAAGAAACGTAATGAAATCATACACTCTGAAATCATAAGTTGGGTTGAGTATCGATTTAATTTTATCGATTCCGATTCTACTTATCGAGTTTGATTCTTTTCGATTCCAATGTGATTAAATAATGATATCAAACATTTATATTGTGTCTCTTTTTAGCAAACCATTTCTTGGAGCTTAATACCATGAACAAAAATCAACAGGCGACGTAAAAACTGGACTATTTAAGAGCTGTTTGTGTGCAAAATAGAACAGAAAAAAGAAAAGTTTTTTTTTTTTTTTTTTTCCTCCAATGGAAGTTATGGTTCTCTCATGAGTCTGAAGAAAAACACATTAGACAACTAAACAAAATCACATGTAATGAATGAATGACTCACTCAATATATTCTTGGTTCATTACTGGATGAATCAGCATTCTTGAACAAATCTTTTGTATGATTCAAAACAAATACATTTTAACAGCCCCTTTTCGCCACCTACTGGCGTAACAAAGTAATCGATAAATATTCATTTTAAGTGTCTTAAATTACTTTCAAAAGGTGATTTATAAACTTTTTAAACTTTTATAACAGTGCTTCTGTGATTTGAATGTCTGTAATACAGAAATAATGATACTGTGTGGTTGAAAAGTTGTGAAGCTTTCATTCATGACGGATGACAGCTGCTCTCTTCAGATCAGCGAAGCATCTGCAAACGCAGATTTAAATGTTCAAATCACACTGATGTGATCGTAAGCTGCACGGAAGAATCACGTGATCACAATAGTGATCGCACAAGTCAAAGGTTGAGGAATGAAACCGATGAATCATTGTAATTTAGGAATAGAATCGTTGGTGTTTGAATCATGTTCGCGATCTTTAACGATCTGTTAAATTAATGTCATGTTGATGGTGACACCTCTCTAGCAACATGTTTAGCTATTACAGATATCACTTAGCTTTTTTGGCTTCTGATCGCAAATGTAGCCAAACTTTGGAGCACTTAGATTAGCGAGCAAGGCCCTGGTAGATCGATAGGTCACACCGGTCCTTACAGATGAAGAAAAAAAAAGCGCATAGGAATCGAATAGGCGGAATGTATCCGATTCCCGACCTTAATTATCCGATTCTGGAATCTGAATCGATTTTCGATTCAACCCTAATCATAAGTACACTTATGTAGCTTTTATTTAATTGATTTGTATTATCTGCAACTACACTTTTCATGTACTTTTCAGATTTGAAGTACAAGTGAAAATGTCTTCTTCACATGTGTGATAATGTAAATACATAATGTTAAGTGTTACCAACAGCTTGGAATATGCCATCCAATTCTAACATTGGATTCACATCAACGTACTAGTTAATATACTCATGGTGGACCTAACACAGTTGCACCACTCATTTGTTACTCCACCTACCTTCTCTTGGTTTCTGTGTAGATCTGGGCTGCTCAATGGTCAGAACGGCAGCGCAGGAGTCAGCAATCGTGGTGCATGTGAAACACAGCGTGTAGCTGCAGTCGTCTGGGCAGATGAGACAGCAGCCGTCCAGACAGAACTGACAGCACAGGTTACAGCAGCGGTCCACACAGGGCTCATCCCCGTGACAGTTGTCTCTACAGCTTTCCCTGCACTCAGGACATGGGCCAGACATTCCACTGCAGCTCTGTCCCATGTCTTCTCGAGTTAAGCAGTCTCTGCTGATCACAGCAGCCCTCCGACCAAAGAGAATCCCAAATGTGACATAATAAGTGCGTTATGAGTGCGTCATTAGGGGACTGCGTGAAAATGCCAATTTGTCTGCTCATTTGAACTTTCCATGAGCTGAAGAAAGAGATGACAGGCTGTGTTTGTTAGCAGTGAGCTTATAAGCCTCAGGGTGGCCCAGGCCGTCCCTCCTTCTGTGCTAAGTCAATTATTAGACAGTGTCCCATGATTAGCAGCTCAACAGAGAACAGTGTTGAGTCTGTCTCCCCTCAGGACGACTGTGAAATGGCTTGCAAAAGAGTCGCTTGGGAACTGTTTTGTGTGCTCGCATAAATTAATTCACTAAATGTCCAGCTTTTAGCAAATGTAGCATAATAACCCACAAGAGACGTCACATTTGAACCAGTCTGTGGGCCGCTTTATTTTATCACAAGAATGCCTGAGATAATGACGACTTGGGGAACGATTATTCACCTTAAGCACAGAACAGTGTCAGCACAATGGAGTATGGGACAAAGGACACGTTTTCTAGTCCCGACTGCACATTTTGTATGTCTATGTAAATTATGTTGACTCATTGTTGTTTTAGTTTGGGCTTAATGACTTTCTTTGGTGTGTGAAATAACAATGAAATCTGCCAAGGTTTTGAATGACCAACTTCCTAAATACATTCATTTGGTATTTAAATGACTAAATCATTAAATGAATATGCATTCCTAACAGACAGGATTTTTTTTTTTTTTACATTTCTTTATTATATAAAAATTCAGCTGGCACATTTTAAACAGGGTGAATATTTTGCACTAAAAAGCAAGTAACTATCACTTCTAAATGATGATAAACAAATAATTTATTTAAGGATGAAGGATGCTTTACATTGCATTCAATTTATATATGTTTATCAGTTCATGCTTTCCTCGCAGAATCAAACCATTGATGTTGATGTTGCTAGAATATCAGCGAGTCAATTATTTTCAGCCCCACATTAGTAGATCCTGGTTCTATAAAATCAAAGACATAAATGTATTTTGACACAATATAACTGGAACATCAAGATCTGATACCCTTGTGAAAAAAGCAGTACGCTTTTAGCATACTTTTAAAAAGAGTACTTATTATGGAAATAATAAAATAAATTAACTGAATGTAATGTTTTCAGACACTTTATTAATTAAATGAAAATTAATCATAGTTTAAATTGATATTAAATGCAATTAGTGAAAATTAAGAGTTTGTTTGTGGCCTACTTAATTACACCTTTAAAAGTAATTTTACAATTGCTTCTGTTGTATTTGAAATATAATTAAATTGAACTGCTGAACACATTTATGATCATTTCTGCTAAAACGTGTCATGGATTTAAATGTTTGTAATTACACATTCATAATAATCAAATTGCGATTTAGTATATTTAAAATATATAAACTTCAAGTGTAATATTAGATAACACACCATAAAATCACAATCAAGCACTTTATATGTGGTATAGTATGTTAGTCAACATACAAATGTCTACTTCTTTACAACAAGACGAGAATATTAAAACATGATTTAAAATATTGACTTTAAAGTAAAACTTCTAATTTGACACACAAAGTGCACATTTTAAAACTGTTAATAACAACCTGGTCTCATAAAAATACGTACCTCTGTGCACTTTCTGTGCGACACGTTTTAAGTACCTTACTGCGTTTATACAGTTTCAAGAAAATGTTCACTGAGTGGCGCTAAAACACAGATTATATACGTGAACCCTGGCACATTTTTACGTAGATATAGGTACATATTGCTGTGCTTTTATTATGTTGCTACAGGTACGTATTGCAGAGGTTCAGAATTCAGATATCCGGGGTCTGTCTCTAAAAGTTAATGCTCTATCATGTTGGAAATATGCCCTACACCAAACCCAACCCTGAACCTATCCGATAGTGTTAACAAATTTAAAACTGATATAAAACTTATTTTTGACACAACCATGCTATTTCATCTTCCTTATATGCAGATTTGAACGGATTCGAACCGTCGAACGGAACTCCGCTCCGCTCTGCTGAACTAATGAACAAACTTACTGTCTATGAAAACCCATAGATACGAGGCTGGATATGTGCGATGCTAGCATTCAAAATCATCAGTTTTCAAATCTCCCAGCTTTTTAATATTGTTTTGAAGTCGTAACATGATATTCTTCAAGTAATTGTGTGAACATTACGCTTTATTAATCAAACCTCTGTAAATGTGTGTGAAAAGGAGTAAAAGGTGTCAGAATTTTACTACCTCTAGTGTTTGTTTCTTTTGGAAACTGCAGTAATATGTAGTTATTGGTACATATTTCCTGTCTCGTTAAAAAGTGCACCCAGGAACGTAAATGCCATGAGACGAGGTAGGTTAATAAACATTGTCTTGAAAGTGTATTTTCTTTAAAAGTGGACTTTTATTTCAATACTATTTTTTTGCAAGTAGTTTTTTCAAAAATATACTCTTATGATCTACAAAATCAGAGAATTTGGAAATGCACTTTGCTCTTTTGTCAAAATGCTCTTTTAAAAGCCTTTCAATCTTTAAAATCATGTGGAAAATTAAGTATTCATCATGAAAAGCAAAAGGTGACCGTTCACCTCAGTCTTAGACACACATACACAAATTGTCTTTCCACACAGTTCACAAATCAACACACAAGAACATGACAAGTGAATCACTATAAAGCCTAAGTGACCTTGACTTCCCTGGTAGCACAGTGCAAGCAGTAAAAGCCTGTAGTGTGCTATTGTGGGCCCTCAGGCTTCCATTAGTGAATGACATGACACTTCTGTGAGATACGAGGGCATACAGGAGATGATGGAGGTGAGCTGACAGGTCTCAGCATAGCAGCCTTGCATTTGACTCACCTGTACAAATGCCCGTGCCTCATATTCACATGGGAATAAATCCTGAGTCTGACTTTGTCTCATTACCTTATTCATGCTGTAACTGCACCCAGTGGTGACTCTCGTTCATCCAGTTCTCTCACAGCGTTACACTGTGTCTACACAGGCAGCAACACGCCAAAGGGCGGATCTCTGATTTCATGGCTGCATTAATCATTGTATGTTGAAAATACAAAATGTCAACCCACTTTTCCTTCCAAATGTAATAAAGCAGTGTGTTCATTGTTATTTCACTCGAGATCCTGTATTAGCTATTAGAAGACGTTTGGATGTACACGTGGAATGCAGGTTGAAGGCAGGGAAGTTCTTCAGGAAATTTTTAGGCAATTTTTGTTTTTGTTTGAAGGCATACAGCAAAGTCTAAAATCTTTGTTTTCTCCCTTGGATTAATCCATTCTTCTGCGTTGGATAAAGGTGTCGGCTTAATAAAATATAATAATCTAAATGGTTCAGCGATCAGATCACCAATCAACCAAATAGACCACTGTATTGCCGTCCAATTGTGATTGGATCATCTTAGATGGATGTTAATACCAGAGGCTCTAATGTTGTTTTAGATCCCATTGATTTATATTAAAGAAGAATTCCACTGTTTTGTATCATATTTTGTATTATCTTATTCCACAAAATAATTAATCCGTTTTTGCTTTGGCATTTTTTTTTTTAAACACCCTTCTGTGAAGGCCTGCCCAATCTAACTATTAGTAAAATTAATGATTAATAATTTAGCCGTAAATAAAATCACCCACATGATAACCTTTCACCTGACGACCTCATCCGAAGATCCCTCGCGCCCAGGCACCACTTCAATATCGTCCGCGCTACGGTTGCAGCTTAAGTAAGTGGGGTTCTCAGCGGAGTGGTATGCTTGTTTACTTATCATTATTATTATTTTACAAGAAGAACGCGAAGAGAACATGCATTGCACAGCTTTTGTTTAAATCGCTGTGTTTAGCCTGCAGCAAACGCCACTTCTAACGTTATACACAGCAGCAGCACCATAAACAAAGGTGCATGTGTTCACTTCGTTCGTGCTATTTGAGGGAGAAAAGTTTCATGGGGGTGGAAGGGTCTGGTATTTTAATGTCATTTGACTAAAATCTATTCATACTTTTACTTTTATTGTTACAGTATTTACAGCATCCGCATCAATACGCGTATCAGCAAGGAATGCATCACTATACATTGCTGTTATGATATTTTGTGCACAGCCCTATTTAAAGCCTTGTTTCATGTGCCCCTTTTATATTTTGAGCACCTGTCCCTCCAAAGGTCTCTGCACGGCCCTGATCAGTAGTGAAATGTTAAACAACCAACCTCCTTCGAGCCAGCGACCTAAGGATAGCCAACATATCATCTACAATCCTCCACTCTACCAACTGAGCTATCGAAGAATTGGATAGCTGTGGTAGCACAGAAAGTAATGCCCTCATCTGTGTGACTGTAGCATAATATACAGTACCTACTGCTGTCTACACTGTTAATATGATCTAAACAATACAATAAAAATAGAAAATCACTCACTGCTCTGGACTGAATAACATTTATAGCTTCAATAAGAAGATATTTCTCACTTGAATGCTGCTTTCAAATGCTGTAGCGTGAAGATAAACGTGGATTGTGTGCAGCTCACTCAGGACGGGGTCTCTGCAAATACGACAGTGTCTGTCAAAACAGATGTGGGAGGGGATTGTCAAATGTGACATCACATTTTACAGATTCTGTGAACGGCTTGTTCTGAGACTCTGAATGATTAATGGGGATTAAAAAAGAAGAGGAGGGTGGTTGTGTATACACACCAACACATATTTATGTTCAAACAACATGTAAAAGTGAATTTTGCATGCTCTTTAAAATAAGTACTTATAAATACAAATATATTTAAGAATGTATTTAAGTGTAAACTGAATTTAATGGTTAAGTAGCTTAGTTTAAAGTTGAAATAGTTTTAAATTGAAATGAAAGGCAGCTAATTGACCTTAGGTGTTTTTTGACCCATTTAAGTACATTTTTATATGTACTTTCATAATTAATTATATTGTCTTTGAAATATGGTTAAGATGTACTGCTGAATGTACTGAAAGTTAATTCAAATATACTTTAATGTCATTTCTATTTAAACTTGTATGTCTGGCATTTAATATATATTTGTTTTTGCACATTTGTAATGACAAAGTTGAAATGTAGCTATTTAAATGTTTTAATTTATACATGGAATAAAGACAAACGACTATTAAAACCTATTAAAACATTGTAGAATTTAAAATGAACTTTAACATAAAACTTTTGATTTGGCATTATTACAAAATTGAGTTATTAAGTAACAGTCATGAAAGTGTACTCTCTTTAAGTACACTTAAGTGATGTTTTATTTATTAAGAGCAAGGGCTTCTTTTTCACAAGGGGTGTTACCAGAACACAGCTGGATACTGCGTAGGACCGTTCAGCTATAATATATTACAATCACTGCAACTTCATTTATTTATAGACATAAATATTTATATGTAGTGATGATATCTGTTAAGTCAGAGAACAGGAACATCATGAACTGAACTTGATGTTAAGACTCATGGTTATTAAATTACATAACAAATACTTTTTAAAGACAGATGGGGAAAATAAAGTAGCCTTTGCAGAGCATCACAAATAGAAGCCAGGCTTCCATCAACTGAAGACGTGACTGTGTTGGACACTTTCAGTGTAGACTACTTCTTTGATTATAATGGAACTGATTTTATTTTGGATGCGTCACACCACTTGCGTCCGTTGTAGACATGATATTACACTCTCTGCATTCTCCCAGAGACACGGTATCTAGACAATCAGGTCACTGATGGCCATTGATCAAACATAGTCCAAAGGTTTTATTGTCGTGGTAATGTTGTGAAACAATCTGAATAAATTAGGGAGCAGGCCTGAGTGTCTCGGCGCGCCTATGCTAATGTTACATTGTCTGGAGCAGGAATGTATTTAAGGATAATCAATCATGAGACACAGGTGTGATTAAAGTTATGTAATGCACTCTTTCACTCTGCCCTACTCCACCTCTGAGGAGTGAATGGATTTCTGTGCTGATAATTACACTTCTCCAATCATTCCCCTTCTCAGACATAAAAAGAGAGGAGACACAGAGCGTGAAACGGGAAAGAGAGAGAGAGAGAGGGTGAAGAGGGGTAGATAACAATTTATTTCAGCTCTCCATTGAGATTGAGATGAGATTAAAGATGCTGTTTCGGCACTCACTATTACCGTGAAGTCTCACAGTCCACAGCCACACCATCAGTTGACTTCAAATGTAGTGTCCAGATTTCTCAAAGTCTCGCATAGAATAAATAACAAGTTTGACTTCTAAACTATCAAACATTTTCACACACTTAGGCTATGTTGAATTTACTTTTCTCATGAACTTGTGATCAGAATTGAAATTAGCTTTGAAGACAAAAACTGATTATGACTTTGTACTGAATTAATTTATTTGTGAAACAAATTTTTTAAAGGTCACAAAGGTTTAGTAAATAATCTGGTAGGAAGAAGCATTAATATGAAATATTATGGAGAACTGACTCGTCTTAAAGTGACTTTGCTAATTGGAGTTTAAAAATAAAAAAATAAATACCAGTTACCAGTCAAGTAGCTAATTACTGTCAAAGAAGCATTTCATAAAGCGGAACTATTGATTATTAATATCTTCTAATGTTTCTGAAAATAGTCCATATGTTGTATGAATGCAAATGAAAATATATGTATTATTAACAAATTTGGTCACACAATTATAATGATTATAGATCGGATGTGTACCATTAATTCCATTAATGTGATTAAAGGAAAATGAACAATCATTTCCCCTCATTTCCTCTTTCCACGTGCTACCTATCTATTTCTCTGTGCAACAAGTTAGTGTGGATGTTGTTGTGAGGACCAGTTAGATCAGAACCAAGTTTGTTTCCTGAAAGATGTTCTAGAATGAAAGTATGATCAAATCACTTTGCAACAGCAAATAGCAAGCTTTCTTTTCTTGCAATGTCAAAAATGAAACCAGATATAGTGGCTAGAAATACACTGAAGACAGGTCATTTGACATCAGTGAGTCTAACAGCTAAAACTGGGGCATGTTCATATTTTTTTGTTTTATTTTTATTTTAGTTATTTTTAGTTTGCATCGAGACAGACCTCATGAAATTGGGTCTGTCTGGACATCTGGTCACCCTATTCAAATCACACACAGCTGCATTCATGTTTGTGTGAACAATAACATCACAGCTGACTGGAATCAAGCACATGAATTTAACCAGTATTATGCCGATTAAAAAAAACAAAACAATAGATTTCAGGTGCTTTCTCTTGGCTAGTCTGTCATTCCACATTCCGGATGCATACACTGTGCTCAGGTTAGGGGCGCAGATGGGATTTTTTAACTGAGGGGGGCCAAGACCCGGGGCGGGGTGTGTGTGTATATTTTGCACTGACAAGCATCCAATCTTGTAAAATGTGTGGTAAGTACTGCCGCTCCAGTACGTGCGATCGCGAATCTCAAAAGTGAAAGTGCCAGGAATAATAGCGGCTCCCTGATGCCCGCATATAATGTACATTTATATACAGGAGGGTCACAATTTTGAAATCTCCGCATCTTGCCAACCATGGCAAGGACAATCACAGAAACAAGCAAAGATGACACAAGCATATTCATGCAAAAGCCAAAATGATTAAGTTGTGTGAATCAAAGCAAAATCAACGCTACTCATCTCAAGAAGAAATAACGTATTAACGCAACCTTGGCATCCGATTCGAGCCCTTCTCGCTCCTTGAGTTCTCTCCGCTGCTGGAAAGTTGCTGATTGGCTACAACTTAAGTGTGTTTTGGGACTCGGTCAGACACTGCGGTCAATAACGTTTTTCAAAAATCGCTTAGTGCACAATTAAAAGCAGTGGGCCGGGCAGCCACTAGGCCAAAGTATACTTTGGTAAACTGTGCTCGCGGACAGCCGTGCACCCTACGAATCAATTGGATAAAATTATTGGGTGGATTGATTTTATCTGGAAAAAAATAAACCTTATTGCCTGAGAAAATTTATTTAATGCAACTCCAAAGTTCAAGGTGATTTAGAGGTGTTGAGTTATGATACTTTAAACAATGTATTTAAAATAAATTGGTAATTTTTACCAATACTTAAAAAATAAAGACAGTATTCGGAAATCCTTTCCCAAATATTTATTTAAGCAATTGGGTGACCTCAAATTTTTGTTGAAGTACAATTATTCAATTGAAAAAAATACAGGTTAAGCTTGCAAAATTTCATAAACTAGCTTTTATGGCATGGACGCTGGCCTACAAACATAATTTCTCACCAAAGAGGTACTATATTTGGAACAACAAAGACATCTTATACAAAAATAAATCTTTAGATTTTGATTACTGGTTTGAAAACAATATTATAGTAGTTAGCCAACTCTTAAACAATGGAGTTTTATTAACATAAGGAATTTTTGAATAAATTTAAAATACCAGTTTTGATCCTTCTCAAAAGTGCATCACAGGAGAAAGACTTGAATTTTGTAGAGTGCAAGAGTGAAATATTGATTGGTAGTACAAATATTATACAAAATAGACTCTCAAATAACTATATTAGGAATATACTTAATAATTCTATATTTTTTGAGGGCCTAAATTTGAGGCCTGTGCAGGGCTCTAACCGATGTCGCATTTTGTAGCGACAATGAGGGGGACGGATCGGGTCATTATGAATCTGGGGGGTGGGGGGTCATGCCCCCCCTGTCCCTAGTGCCATTTGCGTGCCTGGCTCAGGTTATGAGTAAAAGTTTATCTGTTAAAAATTGTGTTAGATTTAATGCTGCTGCCAGCAGTAGGATGACAACGAGAAGTGAAATATTGCAGAGAGTCCTGTGTAACCAGCTGCTCTAGCCCTTTATTTGGATTGGCAACAAGCCGTCAAGATGCTCATATTTTATCTCACTGTTCTCACAGGTTGTGCTCCAGAACTCAATGTCTTTCCATCACATCTGTCAAAAGAGCAAAAAGTGGGAAGCAATTACTGGTTACGGTCGGAAGGGTGTAGGTTTGCATTTAATGGCTTAAGGGTTCTATAAAAAATGGTGGTGTTCTGAGTACTTTCAACTTAACAGTGCACCATTATGAAGATAGATTTAGAAATAGTAGTCGAAAATACGAGTAGATGCATGAAAGAGTTAAGAAAAAAACAAGAAACAATAATATTTCATTTAGAGGAATGTTATTTATCTATATCTTTACCATATTTGAATAAGGCCTTCAAAAACCTACAAAACAAAATAGCAAGCTACTCAAAGCTGGAACAAAATAATTGGCTGTTGGTTAGAACATGTCTTCAAGCCTTTTGTAATTTAATTGTTCTGGTACAACCGTTTAATAAAAGCTCAACCAAAAAATGTTTGTGTGAAAGCCACACCCGAATTGTACAGTCTTATAACAACAGTACTGTATGATATCAACCTTAAATACTCAAAATCTGTGCAAAGCCATGCTCATATTTTAAGTACTCACTTCATGTACCCACACCACTTGATTCCAGTGCAATTTGCATATCACTCAAATAGATCATTGGGTGACATGGTATCATCAGTCGCACTATTTACTCCTTAGCTCCTACACTGGATGATTGCATGTCAAGGCTTTATTTACTGAATGAAGCACTACTTTAATACATTTATAGTGTTCTTGATACATCAAGGACTTGGCACTGCATTACTAAATAAGCAAACTGCTGATCAGAGCAGTTATGACTGATTTTGAATAGTGGTGTTTTATCTCGTGGTTATATCCTCGGATCCAGTTTTCACCTGGGACTGTTAAATCATATGTAGCTGACATCACTACAATTACAGTATGCAAAATACTGACAGAACAACATAAAGCAATGAAGCAAAGCAGATGTTCTGATATACAGGTGCATCTCAATAAATTAGAATGTCGTGGAAAAGTTCATTTATTTCAGTAATTCAACTCAATTTGTGAAACTCGTGTATTAAATAAATTCAATGCACACAGACTGACGTAGTTTAAGTCTTTGGTTCTCTTAATTGTGATAATTTTGGTTCACATTTAACTAAAACACACCAATTCACTATCTCAACAAATTATAATACTTCATAAGACCAATACATTTTTTTTGTGAATTGTTGGCCTTCTGGAAAGTATGTTCATTTACTGTATATGTACTCAATACTTGGTAGGAGCTCCTTTTGCTTTAATTACTGGCTCAATTCGGCGGGGCATGGAGGTGATCAGTTTGTGGCACTGCTGAGGTGGTATGGAAGCCCAGGTTTCTTTGACAGTGGCCTTCAGCTCATCTGCATTTTTTTGGTCTCTTGTTTCTCATTTTCCTCTTCACAATACCCCATAGATTCTCTTTGGGGTTCAGGTCTGGTGAGTTTGCTGGCCAGTCAAGCACATCAACACCATGGTCATTTAACCAACTTTTGGTGCTTTTGGCAGTGTGGGCAGGTGCCAAATCCTGCTGGAAAATGAAATCAGCATATTTAAACAGCTGGTCAGCAGAAGGAAGCATGAAGTTCTCCAAAATGTCTTGTTAAACGGGTGCAGTGATGTTGGCTTACCCTCCTTGTGAAGGGATTCAATGATTGTCTTCTGGACAACTGTCAGATCAGCAGTCTTCCCCATGATTGTGTAGACTAGTGAACCAAACTGAGAGACCATTTTGAAGGCTCAGGAAACCTTTGCAGGTGTTTGAGTTGATTAGCCGATTGACATGTCACCATATTCTAATTTGTAGAGATAGTGAATTGGTGTTTTTTTGTTAAATGTGAGCCAAAATCATTACAATTAAAAGAACCACAGACTTAAACTACTTCAGTCTGTGTGCATTGAATTGATTTAATACACAATTCACAATTTGAGTTGAATTACTGAAATAAATGAACTTTAACACGACATTCTAATTTATTGAGATGCACCTGTATTCCCTTTTGAATGTCAACAAGACAAAAGAGTACACTGTGGAGTTTAGCAGACTCACACTACAAAAAGCAGTGGGCATTGTTTGCTACTTCATATTCTGCATGGGATCCTGCACATATCATGACATAAAGGTCATTCACTTTGTATCTTCTCACTGAGTGTTATTAGATTACAGAAACTGGAAAGATGGGAATAATATGAATATAGCCTCAAGTCCATAACTGCTCCAGAAAAAATTGAATAAATATATGAAAAAAAAAAACATATCTCCTGTATGATCCTCATGTATCTCCTGTATCCCATATCTCACTTAGAGTTCTCGCAGTATATCATAAAAATGCTAACCACAAATATATTTATAATGTATATAAGTATTGCAATTATGTGTTTCTCAACCATTCTTGTCTTGCGTATCCCCACAGCATTGTCATTACAATTCTAATAACCATATGATTTAACAATTTTTAGTGATACACTTTTAAACTAAAAGCAATATACCATATATAAAACAAGATACAGTGTAAACTCATCAAGTGAAGTAGTTTAATTTTACAATTATTCAGTTTCCTTTTGATCTGATCTGATAGAGTATAGCTCAGGGATCCTCAAATCTGGCCCATTCCTGCAGAGTTTATCTCTATAGAAAGATTTGAAGAACCCTGGTATAGCCTATGGTGGCCAAAATTATTAGAACACGAGTATGTTTACCAGTTAAAAAAGGTTTAAAGTCAGTTATTTCTATATTTTGCTGTAGTGTGTCAGTAGGAAATATCAGTTTACATTTCCAAACATTTATTTTGCCATCAACTGTAATAATCCAGTGAGATTTTTGTTTTGCACAAGGAGTCTGACAACAGCCAGTGCTCCACACAGAGATCTGATCTCATCATCATCCAGTCTGTCTGGAATGACACGAAGAAACAGAACAAACTGAGACAGACTAAATCCAGAAGAACTGAGAAACGTCTCCAAGATGCTTCAAGAGACCTAGCTGCAAAGCTACCTGTCACACCAAATATTTATATTATTTAGTTAATAGATGTTAATTGATGAAGAAAATGTATGACATTATTTTTGACAGCATCCTCATTTTACGGCATTTTTACAAGAGGGTCTAAAACTTTTAACAGTACTGTAGCTTTGCAGGTAGGTTTCTGGAAGCATCTTGGAGACGTAACTGACTTAAAACCATTTCTTTAGCTGGTGAAAATGCTAGTGTTCTAATAATTTTGGCCACCACTATATATATATATATATACATATATAGTGTGTATATATATGTGTGTGTACAGTATATATATATATATATACTGTACACACACACACACACACACGCACACACACACACACACACACACACACACACACACACACACACACACATGTTGGTTTTTATGGTTTATGGGGACTCTCCATAGGCGTAATGGTTTTTATACTGTACAAACTGTAAGTGCTATTGGCCTACACCTACCCTACACCTAAACTTAGCCCTCACAGGAGACGGTGCATTTTTACTTTCCCCCCAAAAAACGCACACTGTATGATTTATACGCGTTTTAAATTATGGGGACACTGAAAATGTCCTCATAAATCACCTTCTCCTTGTAATAGCTATGTCATACCCATGTTATTATACAAATTTGTGTCCTCATAAACCACATAAACATGCACACACACACACACACACACACACACACACACACACACACACACACACACACACACACACACACACACACACACACAAAATGGAGTGGAGTGGAGACTGGAGTGGTATGAATTACTTGTTAATTATTTTATCCATTGGTGGGCTTGTGATGTGATGCTACATTTTTTTTCTAATTCTGTTCCAATGAAGAAACAAAGTCATGTTAATCTGGGATGGTTTGGATTTTTTTTTTTTTTTTTGGTGAACTACTCCAAAGTCAATAGGAAACTCTTTGCAACCTAAAGTATTGCATTTATATTTCTATAATACACTCACATTTATGAGTGTATTATACGGATGTCTTTATGTCCTAAAATCTTGGCTTGTACACAAAAGGGCTGCAGGTTCAAAACGCATTAGGGTTCTGGACTAACACCATGGTGCCACTGAGCAAGGCACTTAACCTCAGGTTACTCCAGGGGGTCTGTCCCTTTAAAGAGGTGTTCATGCAGGCAACAGTTTCCGGAAACAAAATGATCAGACGTCATTCACTTTCTTTGGGAGTATACTGTATGTGAGCAGATTTTTAGACCATATAAACAACGGTCCTTTGAAATTTAAAATTCCTCTTCATTTTTAACCCTTCCTCTAAAGCACCTGGCAACATTCTGACAATACTCACTTTATACATTCAATCCGATTTTCAAATGGATAAAATCAAGTCCCACCCAAATGCGTTTTGAACCTGCAGCCCTTTTGTGTACAAGCCAAGATTTTAGGACACAAGACATCCGTAGATAAACAAATACAAGACAGGTCATCATTTATCTTTGAGGCTTTATGCATTTGATCAATAGTCTAGATGACAATACAACATTTTCACCTTGTCAGAGAAGTGCATTCTGATCATTAACCTTTGTCAACATATTTAGCTCAACCCATTATTTATCATGAGCAGCTCTATATGTCTGATGCTGTTGACCTTTATTTATCAACCGTTTGTATTTTCTGGTCTTCTTCACTTTGTGTGCAAATAAGGATCTCAGAAGAGGGCTAAAATTATGCCTTTCTCTCAGCTGCCTGGCTCTCCAAAGTCTCCAGCCCGAGCTCCGGTTACGTTGGCAATCAACAGAGCCCCTGACCTCATCCATCAACGGGGAGAATACACCGTTAGTGGGGGATTTACAGCACTTGCACAGGAAGTGCTGAATCACTCTTGATTTATGCTCTAAAACTGAGAGTTGCCAGGCGAGTGTTCTTTCTGCCATCAGAAATATGAAATTGATCGGTCTGGTGGATAGAGGATATCAACCATACTGTGAGTGTCTATCTGTATTTCTGGACAGACAGGTAGATCATTTAACAATTCTGCCTATTAGTATGATAATTACATTTGCATTTGAGAAATAACTGATAAATGGTAGATATTAAATAAACTAAAACCAAACGAAAAATAAATAAAATAAATGTTTAAATCTCACAAGTGAATTCAATTACAATGCAAATTAAGTAAAATCAATATAATTTTTTTAGATTTGATGATTACATTTAAAAGTGTTATAAAATGATTAGTGTTTTAAAGGGGTCATCGGATGCAAAATTCACTTGAAAAGTTGTTTGACCATAAATGTGTGTTGGAAGTGTGTGTACACATCCATCCAATAATGATAAAATAATGATACAATAATGATAAAATAATAAAACAATGATAGTTGATTGACAAGGCCGTTTTACCTTAGACCCGCCCTGAGTGAGCTGAGAGCTGTCCGCCATTTTGTCGACTCCAGTGCAGGGGAAGACAAGAATGTCTCAGATTAAGCGATTGAGGTGTTTTGTTGTTGGATGTAATAATGCAGCGGTTCCCAATTCCAGTCCTCCTCACCCCCGCACTGCATATTTTGCATGTCTCTATTAGTTAACACACCTGATTCAGATAAACAGCTCGTTAGAAGAGAGCTACGTGCAGGAACTGTGTTTCCGATTGATATGATCCCTACACAGTGTCCATCGCTCCCTACTCCTTGAGCAAGGGAAATCAGTTGAAGATTACTTCATTTCAGAACATTCATTCAAGGATTTGCGCTGCACAACGTCTTCACACACAGAATAAACTTACTAGAGAAGTGTGAAGTATGACATAATAAACCTCTGTAAATAAATACAATTTAAATTCACGTCTGGCACACTTTAAT
Source organism: Gymnocypris eckloni scoliostomus (assembly GCA_027564155.1). Classification (NCBI taxonomy): domain Eukaryota; kingdom Metazoa; phylum Chordata; class Actinopteri; order Cypriniformes; family Cyprinidae; genus Gymnocypris; species Gymnocypris eckloni. Next base: position 19,387,312 of record CM050415.1, read on the forward strand.
GTCCTTTGAATGGTACATATACACTCGTATCGAACTGGAATCATGACAGAACATCGGTTGATGTCCACTTTGCATGACACTTACAGGTGAATAGAACAAATGCCGTACATGATGAGATACATACGAAATATGAAAGGGGGTGGTCTTGTCTGGGATTGGGAAATGCTGTATTAATGAATTTAGCAGTCGTCATTTACTCCTGACATCTGAGCTGCTGAAGACGCAGAGGATTAACGTTACTTTGTTTTGAAGGGAATGCGGCGATCCCTAATCTGCCTAAATGTGAAATGTGTTTAATCATTCGTGATCCTGCTTCATCTACAAAAGAAGTGAGTATAAGGTTTTTTATGAATCTTTGCAAATCGCCTTTCCTAATAATCTGCTAGTTAGCCAGTTTCAGAGCTGAAGTTTACAGTCATGGAAGAGAGGGGCGGGGTCAGCAGAGCTCATTAGCATTTAAAGGGACATGGACTGAAAAACAGCTTGCTGAAAACAGAGCTGATTTTGACAAGATAAAATGTTTTGTTTTTTTACACTACCGCTGAGAAATTCTAACCAAAGTTTGTTGTAGACTTTTCATTAAATGTCTCAATTAAATGTATTTAGAACACTTACATTGAGTTCTTAGTGTTAGATGACAGCAAATGTTATCTTAGTGTAAAAATAAGGGACTGGTGAATGTATAATTAAATATATAATATTTATTAATACTGATTAAATAAAAACTGATATTAGCTGATAACTGAGATGGTACTAATATAAAGTGAATTCCTCAACATGTTTCTAATCTAGGCCTGTTCATTATGAAAATTTGATCCAATATTAGTATGCTTTTTGTCAGTTCAGACCAATGCGTGATATACTGTAGCAGATTGGCTGATGGAAATTCACTTCAATTAGAAATACTGCACAGTGTTATGCAAAAGCAGCACTGCACAACTCAGTGTTGTTGTTAACTAAAATCGAAAATAGTTTTCATTAAAATAAAGATGAATATAAGATTAAATAATGTTTCATCATATAAGATGAAAAAATAAACATCAAAACACTTAAAGGAAAATTTGAAATGTTGCTGTGGCAACTGACTGAAACTACTGTTACTAAAACAAAAATCGAAATTAATATAAATTAAACTGAAAAGAAACAGGCAATAACACAATTATTATAAAACCCATACTCAAATTAAAATGAAAACTGAAAATCTAAACATGTAAACATGTTTTTTTGAAAGTACAACCTGATTTATAGTCACCCTTTAGTCAATAGCATTATGCATTATGTATTTACGCTTAATGCAAATATTCGTAGGTAGGAAACTTTTGTAATGGAAACAGTTATTTTATATTTACACATAATGCAAATATTTCATTAATCTGATTGCCATTGCTGCTGCACAATCCAACATGCTGCGGTACCGAAGGTATTTTACTGTTGCTGGTAAACAACTCCATAACAGCAGCACTGGACGACAAGCTGCTTGTATATACACACCTACTAAAAATAAACAATGTCTCTTTTTTAGGGGTAATAACGTGCACTTATTTTACATGTGCATACATATGATGACACCACTCATATGTGTATTTATAAAATTCCATGACAGTTCTTAAACTGCATTGAAGGGAAATGCAATCCATGAATGACTGTTTATCTCACAATTTATGAGCAATTTAAAAATATGTGTAAATCTGTGGAAGCTGTCAAGACTGTGAGCCTGTGGTTTTTACAATTATTCATATATGCTTTTTTATTAGTACATTATTACTTAATGTGCATGCAATACACAGACAGTGCAATAGTATTAAGAAATCACACAGATGACAATTAAAATATTATAACTTCAAATCATGCTAATTTGTTAACAACCTGATTATAATGAAGTGATAATGCTTTCATTTTGACAGCTGTAGAGGTGTCTAAATGTTACTGGGACTTGGGACTTTTGATATTGTAGAAGAGCTCTTTATCTTGTCAGATGAATATTTGTGTCAGTCTTGGTGTGAATAGACCTTTCGGGTGTGATTTGTCTCACATTTTCATCTCTTATTTGGTGTGAACAGACCTTAAAAAATAGTTTAAAAAAAATAAAAAAAATCACGTAGCTGAAAATGTATTCACCCTCAGGCCATTCAAGATGTAGATGAGTTTGTTTCTTCATCAGAACAGATTTTGACAAAACGTAGCATTACATCACTTGCTTACCAATGGATCCTCTGCAGTGAATGGGTGCCGTCAGAATGAGAGTCCAGCTGATAAAAACATTACAATAATCCACTAGTAATCCACATGACCCCAGTCCATCTATTAATGTCTTGTGAAGTAAAAAAGCTATGAATTTTGAGAAACAGATATATCAAGACATAAAAAAAAATTAAACCTTCGCTTCTGGCCAAAATACCATAATAAAAAAGATCATAAAAGTTCATCCCGTTTTCCACAAGTTTGTTGTTTTGGACTGATTGACTTGTAAAAAAAAATATGTTTTTTTCACTGGAGAAAGCCATATAATAGAGGACTGGTATTTTGGTCAGGGGCAATGGTTTAAAGTAAAAATTGTCTTAAAGATGATTTTTGTTGTTGTTGTTGTTGTTGTTACAAACACAGCTTTTCGATTCACAAGACATTAATTGATGTACTTGTGTGACTTACTTACCAAATTATTTGGATGTTTTTATCATCTGTTTGGACTCTTATTCTGACGGCACCCATTCACTGCAGAGGATTCATTGGTGAAGTAAAGTACAGAGGTGTAAAGTACTTGAGTAAATGTAAATAATTACTGTACTTAAGTATCTTTTCAAGTACTTTGTAGTTGTACTGAATATCAAAGATATTAGCAACTTTTACTCTCTATTTCACTACATTTCTGAATGAGTATCTGTACCCTTTACTCCACTACATTTGAAATGAGTGTTGTAGTTACAAATTACCTGGCACCTAGCTTTTCTGCAGCAGTTTATTTATGCAACAAAAGATCTGATATTTTCAACTACAGGGCACTGACAGTACTATATCTTGTGCATTTTTTCCTTACCCAAAGGGGTCAACAAGGCTGCTTTACGGGAATGTGAGTTTCTTAGCCAGTAGTTGTGAATCACAGGTGGTTTATAAATGAGATGAGGACATGACTGCAGCTGCTAAATAGGCCGAAACAGCACAACCAGTGAAAGAAGACTTTGACTTTTACATTTTAAATAACATTATTTTATGTATCCGTTACACTGAAGAGACCTTTTTGAAGGATATTGTTGTTTGTTTTTGTCTGTGCAATTTTGAGGTGTTTAGTTTTATTTTGGCTTCAGAAAATAAGCGTGATTACTATCCTCACAAATCAGCTCTTTCTTGTTTTTGTTGCGTTTTCTGTGCCTTGTGTTGGACATTTATGTCCCTTGCTGTATCCCGTGGTGCTTTTAGTCAGGTTGTATCTTATCTTGTTCAGCTTGTTAGCCTCCTGTGTACTGTATATACAGCCCTAGTGTTTCTTTAGCTCTTTGTGAGTTGTTGAATGTAATGGTTGTCTGTTTGCCTGTGGTTTTTGGCTTATTGTTTGTTTTAGTTTTTCCATGAAATGCCTGCACACAGATCCCTGCCTCTGCCTCTTTCCCCAGCTTCTCCACAGTGTTACAATTTTTGACCGGCATTTCTCTTTGACTAGCGCATCTCTGAGCCTATATTTAGTATAAGTAAAATACTGTTTTACTGTTTTAAGTACTGTTAAAATCAGAAACTTTAATACTTTTACTCAAGTTGTTTTGGAATCTGTGACTTGTAACTTGTAGTGGAGTAATTTTCACTGTAAGGTAATTTTCACTGTAAGGTATCTGTACTTTTACTCAAGTATGGTTTTCAGGTACTCTTTACACCTCTGGTAAAGTAATGGTACATTTCTTGAAATCTGTTAATATAAAGAGACAAATTCTCTTTGGCCTGAAGGTAAGTACATTTTGAGCAAATTAAATTTTTGGGGGGTTTACTATTTCTTTTCAGTCAAGGTTTGTCAGTAAAGTTTTGCAGGGGCACATCATTTATATTGATCTAAGCTGGTTTATTCAGCAGGCAGATACAAAAATAACTTTAGCATGAAATATTGAGATTCTCAATACAGTCCTAGGATAAGAAGCATATGGGATACTATCAGGAGAGAAGCGTGTATATACTAAAACCAAGAATGGGCTTGTAAAAATATTGAAACAGAAAACTAACAAGCTGGCAAAGAACTCCAGGCTAGCCTCTTTAAACACCTCCAGGGTGCTACAATTTCATATTTGTGCAAGTAATCATCTTTACATTGGAACTCAGTGGGATATTTCAGGCAAACAGCCACATGAGCAGGATTATATTGTTGAGGTCTAGTTTTTGACATAACACTGAGTCATAATGCTGAAGTAATACTGTAAAATGACATGTGTGTAACTGTATAGTGCGTAGGAACAATCACACTCAACCTGCTGAGTTAATGACTGTGCCTTTTTTCACAAGATGATGTGTTAGTGATTCAGACCCGCTCGTATCTCTGCATATTTTGCTCATTAAACACTAGTTAATTTCAGCTATGACATAATCAACTCTAAGAGGCACAAACACGCACTTGAGAAACCTCTTGGGGCAGATGAAAAGAAAGTGATTGCCATAAGATAATTTCACTGGAAAAACAATGCAAACAAAAGACTGCTGTTTACAAGAGAGTCACTCGTCAAGAAACTAATTCAGACAAGGTTTGGTCTTTCAGGTTGCAGCTCTATAGACTTCTAAAGAGCTCTCTTTATATTTCTTCCTTGGCATATTTATATGAAAATAAATCTATAGATTAAAGCCGCCATACTATAAAGCCATACTATTAAGGTTACACATTAAATCTTTGGGCCAGTTATATGTAATAATTCTTGTAACCTTTAATCATCTTTTGTTTTTTATTTTGTTGTTATTTTGAGGTTTTGTCATGTCTAGCTTTGAGTTCATTTCATTGTTGCTCTCTGGTTCCTCGTTTGATTGTTTCTAGATGTCTAGTCACTCGTTCTTGCATATTTATGCTGTCTTCATGTGCTATCAGAATTATCGTAAATACGAGTTTCCTAATTGGAAATTGGACAGGAACGGCAGTGCTCTGTCACAGTAGATTGTGTCTAAAACCAAGAGAGCGGCTTTGCTGCTCAACCAGTTGAGAAGGTGTTGTTGATATTTTTTTTTGTATACGTCTAGGTTGGGGGTCCAGAACTTTTTCATGCTATGACCCACCTAGAGGTTTAATCATTAACCTGTTTCATGCTATGACCCACCAAGAGGTTTAATCATTAAGCAAGAGAAAATGAATGAAGTGTAGTAAGGATGCATTGACATGGGCCTAACAGTTCCGGCATATGTTCAATTCGGTCAGTTCATTCAAGGATTCTTCAGACTACTTCAAATCCACTATGTTGTGAGTTTTTCATTCTTTTTGTTATGATATTTGCATGAGATTTGAGTCATGAGTTAATGAATCAACAGTTTAACTTGTGCTATATGTTTGTTTTAAATAGTTAATTTACTCTTTCTAACTGCTTCGTCAGACACCATTTTTGTTCTTTCAACCGACTGGTGATATGATTATAAGCCATCACAGGCAGAAATATATATATCCAAAATATATCCAACAATGTGCTTCATTTTATTAAGTGTGCACTTCTAGGGTACTTCAAAACTGAAAAGTTAAACATTTAAAGAACATTTTAAACCATAACGTTTTCATCTTTTTCTATATTTAAAATAAGTACACTTACTGTATTTTGATGTGTTAACTAACAAGCACATGTAAAGTACTTGATTATTGTCATTTTAACTAGTGTGTTATTCAATATTACATTTAAACTTAATATATTTTAAATGTACTAAATTGCAACTTCATCGTTACAAATGTGTAATAACAAATACACCTATATAAAGGTTCATTAAATGACATTAAATTGGTTTTAAGTTATCTATAAATGTTTGTCAGTACGTTCAGCAGTACACTTTAAACACATTTCAAAGACAATAGAAGATATTATGAAATTACATATAAAGATGTACGTATGTGTATTAAAGTGTATCAAAAAAGCACCCTATTAATTGCATTTCATAAGAAATTAAACTGTCATACATTTTAAATATTTGCAATTAACATGCAATTAAATGTCTGAAAGCATTTCAGACTTAAGTACACATTACTTATCTTTATATAATCTCACTGTCTCTTTGCTCCTGTTTGCATTACCCTTTTCAAATTCACGTCACATTTTATGATCACGATGGGAACAAAATGATTTCAAGGGAGGCAAAAGAGACGCTGCCTCCCTCTGAACCCTTTTCCGCTGGTGTGTGTGTCCCCCCACCCCGAAGACAACACTGACTACATCTTCTTATGTTCTTCATAATGTGTTTGTTTTATTTTTGTACTAATTATTTTCTCATCCAAACTTTTTTGAAAAGGCGCTGCCTCTGCTGCCTCCCCTGAGAAAACACTGTTATTGATACTGCATCATTACTTGCCTCAATAATATTCAGACGGCTTAATGATATGGAGGATGTGACACAAGCGTCATTAGCAAGACCACACCAACGCAATCACACAACAGCACACTGTTTGTCTCATTTCACACCATCGTCCGACCAACTCAGTGGGAATATTAAACGTCTCTTTTGACAACAAACATGATGTGTTCACATTAAAAAAATGCAATTAAATAGACGTTATTATGTCAGTCCTCTAAACTCTGTTTTCCTCGAAAGGATTCAAAGAAATCTTCAAAACCCAAATAAGAAGCTCACCTTCAGGCTGATCTTCTGAGGCTCAGTTCTCTTTGCTGTTTTATTCAGAGAACTAAGAGGAAAAGACACACGGGAGAAGAGCAAAAGCTCTGCGCTCAATCCCTGGAGGCCTATAAAACTCAAACAAGTCAAATCCATAAATAGGGTCAAGAGCTTTAACAACTTACCCTCTAAAGTCTTCATTCTTACACCAGCAAAACACCACCAGACACATCGAGAGATAAATGGCCCATGTTAAATGATCTAGTAAATGTGGCTAATATGTCTTAGCACTTCTTCAGCGGCGTTATCCTGTCCTGCTTCTTTGGCCGCCAAATACTTGTACTTGAGCTCTGCACTATACTGTACACTATATAACACTATACTGTTTTAGCCCTTTTATGGAATGTGATAGTGCACAATTATGAAATTAACTCATCTGTGTGATACTGTATGCAACATAAATATCTTGCTAGTTCTCAATTTCTTTATGCTATGATTATGCTTTCAAATTATGTGGTGTTCATTCTGAAGAATGAGCAATCCACGAGCTCCTTCTGTCGCCCAGATATGACAAACTCCAAACAACCAGACTTCTTTGTTCTGCTTCCAGGCGACACATTAGTGCAAGATCTTGCCAATGAGTGTGTCATGATGTGGTGATGCAGTACGTGGTGAATTTTCACATTGGTTTTTAGTAATAGTTCTTCTCTTTTGATAAAAATGTATTCCAAATATGTAGTCAATACAATATTTAGTCATGTCATGTTAATTATTTAGTCAGTTTTAATTACGAGATTTGATTAATCATTAAATTTAATTTAGCTATTGCTGCTAACATTACTTGACGAGAAATTAAAGCAAATATTAAAACATTGTATATGTAAATTGAAACATATAACCGCATTCAGCATGTATTAAGCATAAATACTTAAATCTAGAATTGGGGTACTTGGACTGCAATTATGAATGAAATTTGCATGTCTAGCATGAAAGATTACATAAACAAACAAATAAAAGATAAAAAAAGACATTATATCTCCACTCAAACTCAGTTGGTTAAGGACTTGGACTTGGACACAATAAGGTTGTACAAAAATGATTACAACCAAAACTTAAATAAAATAAATGTAAACTAAATATAAATATTTAAAAAATGAGTAATATAAATAACAAAAACACATCACAAAACAACTAACATTTAAAATAAAATGAAAACAACTAAAGTTAAAATAAACACTGAAACAATAATTCAAAATATTAAGAAGTACTAAGAAGACAATAATGCTAAAATAACATGAATTATTACAATGAGTACATTATTGTAATACAATATTGTGAATATAGTTATTCATTATCAAAGCTTTAGTCCACTTTAAGGGTAAGAGTGTATTCACAATCAGACTACCATGTACGGTGGTGGAAGTACTCTAATACATTTCATATCTAATGAATATCATATGTGTATAGGATGGGTGAGTTAATTAACCCATAGTAGCTTTTTTTAAAGTAAACCAGTGTTTATTCACCGTTCAGCTTCAGCTCCTCTCAAGCATGTCAATCCCTGGCATTACTGATTAGGGATGGATTATTTGAAACAATCATATTCTTTAAAAAAAAGCATTGTTCGTAGCTTGAGCCAATTCAAATTTTTATTTTTGTGTGTGTTTTTATTATTACTGATGAAATAAAAACTCATACATTTTTATGACAAAAATAGCACCAGACGTAATCGATCGCCCAGTCAGTTCTGTCAATCAAAACAAATCCTGAGACGTATAGCGTAAAAAAATCTGACATAAATGGACTTCACCGTCACTCAGACGGTCTTTTACCTGTGATCTTACCGAAGTCATATTATACAGTCTGACAAGCAACAATCACAGGACTGAAAACACAATGCACCTGAATGAACACACACACACACACACACACACACACACACACACACACACACACACACACACACACACACACACACACACACACACACAAACACTTATTTGGCTCATCAGGATGCCAGCAAGAGACCAAATACGGTTGCACTTCGACTACATGTTTTAAGTGATTTTATTAGCCATGCTGCTAATTATGTGTTCTTCTAATCAGGGACATGAAAGCGCAGAGCCTCTCCACTTCATTAGGCCAAGAACACATTGTACTTCTGATTGCTATAGTCCCCGAGTACAGAGTTCATTAACTCTTTTGGACAGGACCTGCAAAAGCGAACTTGCTCCGTCTTTACAATGCATTGCATCAAAGCAGTAACTTGCGGTCCGCGGCATCTTCTGGATATGCATGTGATGCCGAATAAATGTCTCATTAGGAGCCTTTTGAAGTATCTAAAACATCAAGAGAAAAACAGAACAAAAGAGAAAGAGTATGAAGTTTATCCACAATTGCTCAGAGTCAAATGTATGTTGTTTGTAAGCCAGTCGCCACTGGTTTGTAGAGGCTATAAATATTTCGATTTACCTGCTCGTGTTTTCTCAGATGATGGCTTCCCTCAGGTCTCTGATGCCGGCTGTAGACAGCATAATACAACAGCTCCAGCCTGGAGCTTTTAATTAACACAGAGATTGCCAGAACCGGCTTCACCATGGGAACTAACATTACATTAAATTGAACCAGGTATTGATTGTTTGTACTTGTGCTGCTGTTTCAGTTTTGAAAATGTAAGTAGCTAGCATGCAGCAAGATAGAGTTTAGTGATTTTTGGTAAAATGTGAGAACCTTTCCTCAGAACTAATGCTACGAAACAGAACTTCACTTGCTAAAACTGAATCAAATTAGACCAGCTAAATTAATAAAATAGCTCTGTTTCAAAACTGTGGCTGTATTACAGACACAAAGGCTGTTTCGAAACAGCAGGTAGCAAAATAATGGTGCATCGTACCTCATTTTTGTCATTTTAAAGCTGCTGTGTGTAACTTTAATTTGCAGGGACAACTGTAAGCACTGTACGCCATTCTTTCTCTGTTTGTTGGAGAAGCCCAAAAGAGCGGTATTGTATGGTGCATATTTGGAGTAGGATACCTGTTTTTCTGAACTATGCATAGCAAAGCAGCTTTACAGAATAATACTGCAGTAATAATGTCATAAATTCTATAATGTTCTCATTCAGAAGTTCCATTTAAAGCTCAATTAAAACATTATGGCCTGATGTATTTTCTTGTGAACCCCATGTGAGCAAGCTGTGAAAAGGGATGAGAAACTCCATAAGGTGAACATAGTGTTGATGTTAGTTAGCCAAGATTAGTACCAATCATATTTGAGTTTTAGTTTGTCATATTCATGAAACATTTACTTCAATGTATGGTAAAGTTTTTTTCTTTCAGTAACTAATATATAAAGTCAAGATACATTTTTGTTGTTGCTACATTGACAAGAGTGATGTAGAATAATTCACTGGGAAGCTTACACTGGCAACGTACCCGACAGAAAATAGATAAAGCCATCTAATTTCAGCCTCAAGAAAAGTGTTTTAAAGATTGTTTTGTAGAACAGCACATTTATATAAGATATGAGGATAGGAGTACATGTTAATTAAGCAAAATATAATTATTTCTTCAGAATGACTTAATGTTTTTCAAACGTAAAACACCCCACAGTCACTTGGGGAAAAACACCTTCAGGTGGCATCGCTTCCACTCATTGCCACAGATATACACAGTGATAAAATTAGTTTGTGATGTTATGTTGTTTTTATTGTACATTTACTGTTTTGCTCGGACATTCAGTTGAGCAACAGAATCGCAGCACATCTCAATTCTCACAAAGATGTGTTCGGTGGCCTTGTGTCGTCATTCTTTTAAGGTAGCAAGGTCTCCACAGGAATGCAAGTCCATTCTTGGAATTGACGAGCACCTAATGTTTTTCAAATTGGATGAATTTCAGCATGGTTCATTCATAAATATTCACATTAATCTTCAGTTATTTTAGTCCGTCTTTACTCCATCCGTCTCAGATATTTCTGTAAATGTATGAAGACAATTGCTTTGTCAGAGGGGGGATTTTACCCTACCTGTGGGGCGAAATGCCCCCATCTAATAACATGAAAACTCTGGACACTTTTCATAATTTATATTTCAAGTCATTGTCCCTGAAACCTAGGATAATATTTTAGGCACATTTGTTTCACAGTCCTTAAAGGGGGCTTTTTCCACCACTATACCCTAAAGAGTTTGTAAAACCATTATGAAATAAATTGTTGCATTTAAATCAATACAATTTAGCATACATTTATGAATAATGTATATAGAAATTCTGCTCATGTCAGAAATTAGGCATTGAGATGATTGAGGAACGTTTTCAGGGGAATTTATTTTTGTAATTCCCATTGGTGACACTGTTGCTTTATTATTGCAGTGATGTTTATATACCATTATAGTGTTTGTTGATATTTTTAATTAGCTTTAAATTGATTGTTAATACTTGTAGTTTGAGTAACAATCACAACGAGTGGTGCTGCTACAGATGCAGACACAAACTGACACAATGCCGTTTTAAGGCAGAATTGCATGTATCTAACAGATTATGAAATCCTAGAATTCATTATGATGAAAAATGTATGCAAAATGTGAAAGTAAATTATGCTTTAAATATATTTTATTCAGTGCTCAAAATGAACTTTACAGATATTGTTTCATGACAGTAGTTTTGTAATTATAAGATGCATTTTGACTGTTGAGCTTAGAGAAAAATATTCACGTCAGATTATTTCGTCTAATACTGTTTTTCCCATTCCCCTCAGAATTGTGATGGAATCCTGATGGTCGTTTTAGAGTTGAGAAAATCAGTATGATACACTGAAACTCGATTTCTCACAGAGGCCATGTTTGTGACAGAGCGCTCAGGTTCGTTTAATACCTGTTATCTGACCATGTCAAAGCAAATCCAAAGCTGCTCTTTGAGCTACAATCTCTCTAGCCAGAGCAAAGCTAATTATACAGGGTTTAAAATAGCCATGACAGTTTGCTACATAATTTCAGGTCCTGCTGTGGTGCTTTCTTGAAAGGACTGCTAATGAGTTTTGAAATAATAAAATAAACACACATACAGTGGACTCAAAAGGTGTTTGTCACATTTTAAAAGGCATCGATTTCTAAATATAACTGCCAGAGAGAGAGAGAGAGGAACTGACTGAGCTCAGAGAGAGAGAGAGAGAGAGGATGACATAGCAGAGAACAGAAAACAGAGATCATGAAAAACAAACAACAACAACAGAAAAAAGTATATTGGGTACCACTTTCCCTGGACGGAAAATAGCTGAAGGTAATGCAATGACTCCCTTGAGGGCGTATCTGCAGTATTCTTCAGAGAACCTCCTCACGACACTTTGCGCTTGGCAATACACCTGCAACTGATGCCGGTGAAATGAGGGAGAGATGATGGGGGAGGCTGGCAAAGAGAGTAGTGAAAGTAATAAAATATAAAGAAGGGATATATCCAACATCATTACAGGGCTGTGTCTTCCTTTAGAGGCTAGAGCAGCATGATTGAACCGGCTGTCAACTTCAGTTCCTACAGCAAGTCTACAGCAAAAACTAACACTTGGCATTCATAACGTTTTAAATATGCTACTGCACAGTTCCTTTATCTTTTCAAGGTGCATGTTTCTCTGACTGATACAGCAAAAATATATTTTTACTGTGTATCAACATTTCCTGGAATGTATGCAGCATCAAACAAAATCCAAAGTTACTGTTTCCTTTGTAGAAATATATTGTTCAGTCAAGAAACTCTAGATGGCACAGGCTGATAGGTCGTTTACATGCAATCTGCTAGCAATCTTTACAATCTGATCGTCCTCTGCTGATTGTCCTTTGCAGTCAATAGACAACGCACTCCTCTGAAACCTTCCACCTCTCCCAGCCTCTTCTGGGCCCTGTGCACTGAATTTGCTATGGGTACCCCTCATTATTTTTTAAAATGTAAAATAATGCTTAGGCCTTCAATTGGAGTAAATACATGAATACATGTATTAAAAGAAGTAAGTATACAGAGTTTAACTGATAAATATTAACAGGGTTATTATTAAGGTCACAAGAAGTAAAACCATGGTCCTCATCACCATGGTTATATGTTTTTTTTAAATAAATAAGTAATAATAAACTATAAACTTGCGCTGTTTATCTCTTATAAATCGTGGCTAAAGTGCGGCGCTGTGCGCGAGACGGATCCTGCTCTGCTTTGACGCGCACCTGGTGGATGCATCTTTGCGCTTTTGGAGCTTCATGTGGTTTCAATTGCGCTGAAATTTAAAAACAGCGCCTACCATCAGGGAGGGCTCCATCGTTTCGGTGATCGGCCCACTATTCGAATGGAATGTCCCGGTGTTACCGATGGCCAGTAGGTGATCGCGGGCCCCCCAGACCTCTGGACCCTCGCACTCTGTGACCCTTTCCCCCCCACTAGCGACGCCCCTGTCCCCCAGCTCCACCTATCTATTAATGCAGCAGCAGCATATCTTACATGTTCACAACAATGTGTCTGTGTATCTACTGGTTGACATGATAGAAATACAATTAATAATTTATTTATTATGTGAAATTGTTTGATTATAGGGTAAGGGAGAAATATTTAGCTGGTCATGTGATCTCAAAATAGCAGCCATTATGAGGGGATGACCCTCTTTATGAAGAAAACTGTTTTCGTCAAACTTTTGTCAAATATACTATTAATTAAACAAATAAATAAACTTCACCATATTGAAAAGAAAACTATTTATCCAAAGTCAATATGAATTTTTATTTTTCTGTAATCTAATTTATTCCCATGCGAAACAGGTCACTCCAAAAAAAGATTTGCCGGGACTTGATATTATCCACTGTGAACTGATTGAATGGTGAAATGTGGTTGTTACATACCAGAATTGAGTCAGGCTTTTGGGGTTGAAAAAGTAAGGGGTTTGTGACGTCAACCAAAATGCAAAGTCATTTCAGTGGCTTGGCAAGCTATTACATTTGAGAAAAGACTATAAAGACAGCCTTGTTATGTTTTCTTTGGAATGTCGTGCACCAATGAATCATGCACAATAAAACGAGGAATGCATATTAGGAAAGGAAATAGGGTCAATTTTGATTTCATGCTGAGTTAAAAAATATTCTGGTACAGTTATGATGAAATAGCCAAACTATGCCAGCCAGTGTCATATTTATAGGCCCTAGATTTCAGAAAGTGTATTTGAAATGAAAGGTCTCGCAACCGTAACACAGAGAGACAGTTTTATCACCATACATTCAAACCCTCTTTGCTTTCTCGTATCTCTCTGTGAATAAGTTGCTTTTCCAGACGTTAGGTTGCATGCGGGGAGACAATGTGTTCCAGTATCCTCAGAATGGGATAATATGAAATTGTTGTTGTGGTTCATTTAAATCTCTGTGCGTTGAATGTTAATTTATTCAAGGGCTTGACATGTGCCCTTTTTAGTTTTCCACATCTGTCTGAGTGCCCTCTGAGGGCAGATGCACAAGAACCCTTCTTGCTGTCTCACTGATAATTTCCTCTACTCTTTGGACATCAAACTATCAGATGCCCTTTCCAGGACCCTTTCCAGCTCTGAAAGCCAAACGAACACAACAAGCTTGATGCTCGCCACCCTTTTATGCACCAAAACCTCAGATCGCAGTCATGCTGTCGTCGATGCTCTTCCAGTGTACGCTTGACTAGTAAATGCTAGGACCACTGTTGATTGAAAATATCATCAAAAATCAACTCCAACATTGATATGTACAAAAGTTTGTGTGGGAATGAATTTCATTATCTTAATGTACAAAAAAATAAACAAATTTCATTCAAAAATAGTTGAAAATAATCACAAAAAACAAAGTAACAGTGAATTAAATGTGGAATTTGGAAGTAGGAATACTGCAATAGTATATTTTTTCAAAATGTTCTTTAATAATCTTTGCTTTATTCACAATTGTTGTTTTTATTTGTAGTGTATTTAGAGACATGTACAAGAATGAAAAAGAAAATGTACACTTTATGGTCATAATGGTACTTCAAAGCATCCACAATTTTAGACTTAGAAGATAATTTTTTTTTTAGGTGAACTATCCTACTTGAAAACTTCAGGTGAAATTACAGAAATTACAGAATGTTGTGACACATCGCGGGTTCTTTTGTCAATTCTTTTAAGAAAATCAAACAATAAAAACAGTTTTTTGGCTCTTTGTCGTGACAGATCATTCTGTAGCACCTCAGTTCAAGTGGTATGTGAATCAATAATCTCTTCCTCTTTACTAGTTTTAGCATGAAAGAAACATGAATGAACATCAGTAGGTATCTTGTTTTAACTGCGTAAAGACGTCAATAAACACTATTTTTCAAGTTAAAGTACACCAAAGTAATCTACTCTCCTGTCTGGTTTGTTTGTCGAACGAAAATGCCAGATTCTGAGTTAAGATTGGTCAGATCACCTGTCAATCAAACTCCATGTTAAGGGTCAGTTGGGTATCTGTTTGTTATGCTAGTATGTACGCTAACTAAAACAGACATTAATGGTCATTATATAACAGTTTAAACAGCATTTATATTAATGTGATTTTAGGTAGTAAACATAATTTGATCCAATTAGATTGGTTAGAGAACTAATGCAGACTATTTTTGAAGATTATATTGAGATCTGCCTTCAGACCAAGGTCTACATCTGAGCTGTTTCAAATAGATGTATGTCACAATACAGAATAAATACTTTGAGTCAATATGTTGCGGGTACAATGGTGAAAAAGCTATCAAGATTTTAGATTTAATAAAGATTTGGGAATGAGTCCAGGGCAGAACCGGACACTGTTGTTGGCTCAACTGAGAAGGAGAAGTATGTATCTGGACGACACATATTTCATGGTCTGAGCTGCACTTGAGGATGTTTTATCCCGAAGAGGTAAGCATTTTTCACGTTTCAATCTGCTTGGCTTTACAAGCGTTTCAGGGACGGGCTGTGTCTGTGAGGGATGATTTCTCTCCAAGGGGAAATCAGATTTTCCCAGCTAGACATCCTGTTTAACAGCAGCTTAGTAAGAGTAATTCTGTGATATCATATAATTGTGTGCATGTGTGTGTGTGTCAGTGGACATGTGGCGAAGACACTCTCAGGAGAAGGGGCTTATCAAAAGGAACGTATGTCAAATTAGGATAGTAGCCATGGTGGGAGGCAAACCGCAGAGCCCCAGCTCTAATGAGCCTACAATCCAGAGCATCACAAAAGCCCACGGGGCCCTGTCGAAAACCAAACACTGCCAATCAAACTCAATGTGCAAGGCACCGTATTGTATCCCTAATTTCCCAGTCTGAGCCAGTGTGCGATTCGAAGCTGAATGAAATTAAGCTATTCCATTTCTGTTCATTCAATCTAGTGCAGAGGAGGAGTGGAAGAAATGTGAAACGTTTTTTTCTCATGATGGAATAACAGTGCTACGGTTTGACAGGCGAAAGATTGAGACGAGGCTGAGAAATAGCATGTAGGCTAGCGGGTCATATTATGTGGCTTTATTTGTATTCTAGCTCTGCAGTTAATAGTCAGGTCTGATTGGCATTCCTGAAACTTTGCTTGACGTGCTGTATAGAGCTGTCACTCTACACAGGCTCATGGCTATGTGTTTTCCTCTAGGCTTTAGTTCCATGGGAAATATTAAACAGGGAGAAGGGTCTGCCTCAAATTCAGAATGAAAAATGTGCATGTGTTCCAGTGATAAACCGAAATAAAAAGTCTGCACTGTTGATAAATGATTCTGCGAGCCGTTTCAAATATTTCTTTATTTGAAGCACCTTATGACGCATGTGACACATAATCCCTCGTGATTAATGACTAGTGTGTGCGATCAACTGAAAACTAGGCTAAACAAAATGAGCAATGTTGTGTGATGCGCTATGACTACATTGAAACAAGCCACAATTAAATGTAAATATCCAAACAAAGTATGGATTACGGCTGGATGCAGTGACTGTATTCCATGCAGTGGCAGAAATGTGACAACATGGAAGAGATTTAGCTTTTGTGTTTGTGTGTGTATGTATGTGTGTGTGTGTGTGTGTGTGTGTGTATGTGTGTGTATAGGTTTATATATCCTGGTGGGGAATTAAACCTGAATACACACAGACTCATGAGGACTCGTGTCACAGTGGGGACCTAAATTGAGGTCCCCATGGGTACAAAAGCTTATAAATCATACAGAATGAGTTTGTTTGAGAGAGTAAAAATGCACAAAATTTCCTGTAAGTGGTAGGCTTAGGTGTTGGGTTGGTGTAGGGCGATAGAAAATACAGTTTGTACAGTATAAAAACCATTATGCCTATGGAGAGTCCCTACAAGGAAAGCTGACCAGATGTGTGTGAGTGTGTGTGTTTCAAAGTCCTATTCAAGGAAAAATACCTGTGGGTAGATACTTCAGCCAGACCAACTAATAATGCAGAAATGTCAAAAACACACATTTCAATAGCGCATTTCAAATCTGCAACAAAGTTTGACATGAACTGTCCTGTCATGTCTGTCTGGAGTTTTTCATGTTTCAGGTTCTAAGTTAAAAAGCTTCTGTCTTGACGTTTGCACCAGAGATTTGTATAAGTGGATGCCGCATTCGACATCTCCAGACATGTTGATGCGCCCACCATCTTGGAATGGTCATGTGAGTCACTCACAGAAAACAATTATAATTTTCAAAGAAATAAGTATAGTAAAATAGATACTAATAAGGCATCTACCTATACATATCTATGGTTTACCCTCCACCATAAGCTGACCAGACGTGCCACTATCCCAGGATATGTTCTTCAATATGATTTCAAAGTGCAAGTTTTTCAAAATGTTACAATTTATTTTCGTCTCTGTGTAAACTACAAAATAATGCAAAAACGGTGGCGTCATGCGCATTACGTTCACTTGGTGTTTCTTTACAAAGTGACATCGCCAACTACTGGCATGGTATGCAAAATACAACATTTGAAGTTGCCAAATATTTCCCATGTAAACGGGTAACATTTTTAACAACATTGATGTCTGTATGTGTAAAATGCAAAGGAACATTTTCCGATTTTAGTTCATTGTTGTCATGTAAATGTACTCGTAGACTTGCTCATGGTTTCCCACTTGTTTCTTTTCATGTTCTCATTGGTGCATTGTCTTATAGTGTTATTTATTCCTACTTCTCATTGGTTCACAGTAATTGTCTTGATGCCTTGTTTAGTAGTTATTTTATGTTATTGGTGTTTTTTTAAACCATAGTCTTGTATTTAAGCCGCAATGTTTGCCCTTTTTCAGTCGTGTATTTAAGTATGTTACACTGTTTCATGTTCCAGGTCATTGTTCATTGTCTAGTTAAGCCCAGTTTATGTTTATATTTTGTTTCATGTGGATTAAGTTCATTATTTATGTTTTTAGATCATCACCATTGTAAATAAATTGCACTTGGGTTCTCTGCGTCTTTGTCTGCTTCAATCCAGTTACATTTTCCATTAAAGATATTATTTATGCTCAAATAGTGTTAAACGGCATATACTGTATTTCATGTTGGTCAAGTTTCAACATTTAGACATGTTGCACTTTGAATTTACTCCCATTTATAGCAATGAATATAGTAGTCTCCCATTTGTAGTGAACTTAATGGTTGACAATGTTATCTGGAGAATAACCAAATGAGAGGATGTGTCTTTCATTCATAATGTATTTAATTGAAAACCTAGTGTAGGAGCCATGCTTACTATCTTATTTAATTTTAATATATGTTCATTTAATATTAGTTTGTATTACTTTATTGTTAATGTTGTTTATTTCGCTGGGTGTGTGCACTTTATAGGTGTGAAGAGAAAATGTTTAAAAGGATATGCCACCCCTGACAGGAGGGGGGCGCTGGTGTGAGAGCATACAGTCTTTCGACTGTTTGTTTATTTTATGTTGCCATTCAAGCTAATTTTTTATTTAATAAACAGTGTTGGGGAAAGTTACTTTTAAAAGTATTGCATTACAATATTGTGTCACTCCCTAAAAACTAACTAATTACGTTACTTAATAACTTTTTATGGAAAATAATGTGTTACATTACTTTTGAGTTACATTTAAAATCTGGGCAGGGCTTGCTGGTTTGTTTTTAATATACATTTTTATTTTACAAATGTAAAAGCCCTTTTACAACAAAAGTGAAATGAATACACCTCAGGCTGAAGGAAATGTAAATTCACGTCTGTACAGTAGAGGGCGCAGCTCAAACAAATCGCATGAAGAATATTACGCAGGAGAAGGAAGTTTGACACTATCCAGTAATAACAAAAATGAAACACAAATGTGTCATTTTATGCTTAGTATGGTTGAATTTGATCATCGAAGTTCAGTAGCAAAGACATGGGTTAATAAAATGGCATTAAATACATCAATTACATTGGTCTTACTTAACATAATTATAATTTGACTGTTTTTATTCATTGAGGAATACTGAATCTGTTTTTGTGCAGGTGAGATGAGTTAATACATGTTCATATTTAGTCTAGAACTACAGTAAGATCATGTTTACACACAACGCCTCTGCACTTACTCCCCATTTCTCTCAACATGAGAGCTGTCGGTCAAGACATGGGAAACAACGAAACTGGAGTTACTTATTTGAAAAAGTAACTCAGATATTTACTTCCAAATTAAAAAGGTAATGAGATATTTTACTAGTTACTTTAAAAAGTAATCTGATTACGTAACTCACGTTACTTGAAATGTGTTACCCCTTACACTGCTCATAAACTTCAGTTTTTGTTTGGAACTTGAGCAAGTCTTTCTGGATCTATTCATGCTACTTTGTACAGCGTCGGATTATTGCATCAACACCTCCCACAGTGGCCAAGAAACATGGGACAAAATTGGAAAGTTGAAGCTTGTTTTACCACTACACCTAGAATTGAAATTATCCAAATAGTCACAATAGAAAAACAAAGGCCAAAAAGCTCATAGTTATTACATATACACTGTTTTCTCCGTGCACACACCATTTTTCTTTGAATGTCCAAGAAAATAAGCAGTGATGTAAAATTACTTATAGCATGATGTAAGATTATTTTTATACCACCTACCCCATTACTGTTGGAATTGATTCATCCATTTTAAATCTGTACTATTCTAAGTCAAACAAAACACATACACCAAGACATAGCACAGGACCTATTCCCTCCACCAGTTAACTTGCGTTTTTTTTCACCTGCCATGTCTACCTGGGTGCAGTGCACAGCAGGATAATAAAGGCAAGACATGCGCAATTTGCGTCTGCATCAGACTGGGAGCAGAAAGCTGCCACCCAGCCTGAGAGTCTCATCATCTGAGCATCATTAAAACAGGCCATGAGAAACACAGCTCGACGTGGCTCCAGCATGCACGGGAACCCTGCTGCTGAAGCGATGCTTCAGGTTCTGACGAGACGTCAGGAGAGCACGACAGCATGGACTGCGGCGCAGTCCCACATGGCGTGAGCTCTCTGTTGCTTTATTAATGGAGAAATGCTTTTCTTGAAAGCTGCAGTGCAGCTTCGTGTGTGTTAATCAATACGGTTCACTTCTGCCTCATCCAGCTTCGCAGTCAACAGTGCAAGGCCCAGTCAGCATCACTCGTGAGGTTTATTTAGTTACTGTTCTCCTTCTGCCCAAGCCCACATGTTAATCATATTAAGTAGGGAATTTAGTTTAATTAAAAACCATAGGCAATCTGTTAGACATAAAAACGTTAACTCAGAGGTGGATCCCCTGAGGGTTGAAGAACTTGCTTGCCAGTTTTCAAAATAGTTTTTAAACCTTATCAGTAACACAACCATAATTTGCATCTGCACCATCATTACCATCATTATCGCCACAACTATCATCAACACCAACAGTATCTCCATTACTACCATCACTATCATCAAAACAATCAACACATGATCTCATGATTACCACCATCACGTCCATCATCACCAGTAGTATCTTCATTACCACTACTACTATCATTATACCACCATCAACATAATCAATCATTATCATCATCATCATCATCATCACTCTACCACCACCAATGCTATCATAATCAACTGATTGTAAGCCTAAACTTCACAAAAATGATAAACTTGTTCTTCAAATCTGATTGGTTAATAACATTGTTGTTCCAGGGTCAACAAAGATGTTGACCCAGGAACATGTCATACTTGGTAAAATCAGGTTCTGCCATAATCAACACAGTTATTATCATAACCAACAGTACTATCATTATCACCATCATTACCACGTCAACACCGTAATGGTTACACCATAAAATATATCATCACTGGCAGTATCTTCATTACAACCACCACTATAATTACCACCATCAACAAAATCAATCACTATCGGTACATCATCATCGTCATCATCATCATCATCACTAATGCTGTCATAGTCAATGAAGACATTATCATAACCATCAGTATTATCTATACCACTATCACTACCACATCTGCATCTGCATCTTTACCACCACCACCACCTACACTATCATAACCAACATAACTACTATAAGCACCAACAATATCATCATTACCACTATCATTACCACACCAACATCATCAACACTATCAAGTTTACCACCGTAATCACCACCAATATAATTACCACAATCAACATATCATCATTACCATCATCAGCAGCAAAACTGTCAAAATCAACACAAATGTTACCATCACTGACAGTATCATTATCATTACCAATATTAATACCACTTCACCATCATCAACACAACTCTCATTGCCAGCAGTATCTTCATTACCATTATTATCATTCTTATCATCGCCACAGTATCATCACTACACCACTATGACAATCCTCACACCGATACTATCATTATCACCTCCACCATCATCTTTACCATCTTACCATGCTCTGAGTTGAAGTATTGAATCACATTTGGTAAAGCAACACCTCACAAACTTATATTTAGAATGTGAGTTATCATTTAGATTTTTGCCTCCCGCTCAGTGTGGGAATGAATGTGGTTTCTGGATGTAACTTGAACAGTTGTGCAGTACGTGAGTCATAGCATGCTTGGGTAACGAGTGCAGTAGTCTGTGGATCTGTTCGGAATTTAAAACCAGATTTGTGTCCTCAGGATCAAAGCTTACACTGAGCCTGCGGTCTCACAGAGAGAGAGAGAGAGAGAGAGAGAGAGAGAGAGAGAGAGAGAGAGAGAGAGAGAGAGAGAGAGAGAGAGAGAGAGAGAGAGAAATGTTGCTCTATGAGCTTGTGCTCTCTTGGCAAACAGAGAACTTGCACTGTGGAGTTACAAGGAGTTATACTTCTTGCATCCTGTGGGAAATTGTGGACAACTTGAACTAATTGCAACTCTCTACTAATTACTAAAACGTCAAACACACTTGGCATTTTCGTAAACATGGTCTCGCCGCAGTATGGACGCCCAAAATTTGAATGACGTTGGATGGATCTATTATAAACATAAATACGTCGTAATAGGAATGCGGTTCTCCCATCTGCCGCGTGGTGGTGACATCCCACAGTGAAGGATCTCGGCTTCAGTCCTGACTCTGAGTTTTCAGACACTCATTCATTGTTGCTCGCAGTACTGAAAAGGCACGGACACTGCATTTTGGGGGAATACATCCAAGATACCAGACGGAATATTTCCTCATCGAGACTCCACTACTTTACCCCTTTCTCCCCCTCCAGCAGTGTATTTTTTAATAGCATCCACTATGAGAGATGCTCCATGACGCGCAGGGATGCGGCGGAATCCTTCCTTTGAACGGAAAGGATTGAATTAATCAGAACCCAGTTCAGAAAGGTTTCTGAGATTAAACAATTCTTATTGCCTAGATTTTTTGTTAATACATCTGAATAAATAATCAAAATAATTAATAAAAGGAAAGAAAAAGATTGTCATGTGAAGTTGTGCTGTTAATGCAGTTCTTAAACTTTGCTTCATCGGACTTTGCAGCAGTTTATTAGTGCCTGACGCGTACAGACTGATTTATAGACTCCTCCTTGTTAAGCACTGGTTTTGGACGCATGGGAGAGACGCGCTCAGTGTCTCGCATCGCTTTGGGGAAACCGGGACTACGGCGCAACATGTATCCAGCGCGGCGCGGGCGAACGCGTGCTGCGGACTCACAGACGTATCGGAGAATCATGTCAAGATGGTTAACTCTGAAGTGGAGCGGAGGATGGATTCTGATGTTTTCATTCATCATTAACACTTGGGCGCAAGGTAAGCGTCTCCGATCTTATCGTTGCCCCTGAGACTTCAGTGATGTCAGTGATGTGTGGGATTTATAGAAAGAATCATTACTGAATGCTAATGGAATTCCAGATATAATTTGAAACCAATTCTAACGGGATCAAACATGAATCCTGTTTGAATAAAAATGAGCATATCGCTTTTGCTGAAATCTCCAGATTGTTTTCACGATTTCAACTTATCCAGATATTAATGTCACTTCAAAATGATAATAGCAATACTATCCGTATTCCTTTGGGAAAAGCATTCATTATTTAACAGTGAAGTTTGTAGCATGATATTTGCTGCTGCGAATTTGTTGGTGATAACCTCTGTGGTTGAAGTAATACCCTGTGGTCTCTGGCCAGCATGCTCCATCACTTGTAGAACAATCCCATGGGATGGAGAGATCACAGGTACCCAGCATCAATACTGCACATTACAGTTCACTTGTGTTAGTCGCTACTAGACCACACGTACACAATGTGTAAAGTTTGAAAAGAGAGGTCTGTTCAGAGAACAAAACATCTATCTCAGCTAAAGTGATCAGTTTACAGAAAATGACAAGAATACCAAAATGCAATAATGGATGCAAGCTTTTTCAAGCAACGGTGTGTGTCTGTCTAGCTGACAGACAATTCGATTTAATTCTCATTTCAATTACCATGCTGTCTTGCCCATTTGTATAGGTGGAAATACAATAAATCTGCTCATATTTGGCCAATTTGAGATAATCGGAGAGCTGTGTGCTGTTGTCAGATTAACAGTGATGACCTTTCCACCGAGTCAGTTCTTAAAGATCAAAATCTGAGAGCCTTGTGAAAGGATAATGCACATTATATTTGTGTTATTTTATATTTATTTATATATAATATATATATAGTCATGTTCTGGTTTGAAATTAAATTTTGTGGGCTTAACATCCCTAAAGGAATCCATAATTATAGCAATTAATGATCATAAATAAGCCAAATAAATAAAATAAAGCATATGTGCAAGAGATACAATATGTTGATTTAAATTAACTTGTTGAGCAAATAAATAAATATATATTGCTAACTAACTAAATAATAATAATACATATAATTGCATTAATCTGCTATCTATCTCCCAGAGTGTCAAATACCATCGCTTGTTCGTCTAGTTTGCTCCTGAAGGTATTTTACCTTTTGACAAGGTGTTCTGCTCTGTCCACGGGGTGCATTTCTCATCTATTAGCTGCTGTAAAAATGTCCTCGGCATCCGCAGGCAGATGGCTGATATACAGCCCAGTGATCCATCCTGGTTGACAGATCTTAAAGCATTGGCACTGGTGATTCATTTACTGTGAAGAGGCATGGATGGGCTGAGATGCATCTGATAATTACAATGCCCTAAGCATTGGAGTGCTAAAAGCGGCATAATCCTTGAGCATGTCAGCCTTTGAACAGGCCACATTGGGGTATAAACGACCCCCTATCTTATCTAAGAAGCCTTCAGCTGTCCCTATAATGCATGGCTCAGTGTTGCTGACACATTAGCATCCTGTCATGGAGCATACACATACTCTAGCATGCCATAGACAAGGTCTGTCCGATGTTTGTTTAGAGCTGTTGAGGGCAGCTTTGTTTTTCTTCGTATTGATCAGATCCCTGTTTTCATCCTTAAGTGTACTTTCAATGCCCTTGGACAGCTTTAAGGGAGCTTAGCGGTGACTAAAAGGAAACCCAGCACTTTGGTCAATGGGAAGAAAAAGCTCTCTGAACCCTTTTCACCTTGAGTCTTTCTCTAGAGATCAATTGCTTGGCTCCACTTGAAGCTGCCAGACCTCACAGCCCCAAACGACCAAATGGGTACCTGTCACAGAGGGTGGCAAGAAGAAGCAGCAACAAGTCGAAAGCTCATCACGGAGGGTGGCATTAACCACCATCAGGGAGCGACGAGCCTCTTATGCCCAATGTTCCACCCACGGGGCCTCTGTATTTGTTCTGAAGCTTCCCGCTAATGAGTATCAGTGTGACTGGCGCACAGGGTACGGCAGAATGGGATCAGTCATCCTTGTGGAGGATGGGGAACACAGAGTGTTCCATACATTTGGAGAGATCAGAAGCTGAAGAGGTCTCTGGGGAAGTGGAGGAGTCATATGCTTGTTTTTCCATCCGAAGGCTGAATATGTTTCTCGTGCTGCGTTTAATAGCGATCCGGGCTCTAATTCCACCGGGATACCTGATAGAGTCCGCAAAAAGAGATGGCTCCAACAGTGACATTTATTTTGCCTTCATTGAAAAGCAGAACCCCCCTTCGTGAGGCTGACCGCCTTTGGAGAGTGCTGCCATTAAACCAGAGCACAAATGCCTTTCAAAATCTTGAACAAAATCACAGATATGCCCCAGAACATTGTGTGTGTATGTGTGGACAGTTTATTCCTTGGATTTTTGAACTAATCCCGACTGTTGTATCGCATTTTCGAAACAATGCCTTAGTGGCACTTTGTTGCATCATATGACAGCTGTCAGACATCTTTAAATCTTCTGATTATATTTGATAATCCTCCATGCTTACAAAAATGAATTCGGGTGGAATCCACATCTTTATGCGATTAAAACTGCCTGCTCTGTTGTTTAAGCGGGATAACATGCGCGCGCAGGCATATGTCAAGACGTCAAGCGCATTTCATTCATACACGTCGACAGAGTCACGCAAATCTGACCCATTTGCCTTAAAAGCTCCAGGAAATTCGAGCCGCAGTCACGGTAGTTTAAATTCGCCACCATGCGGATGTTCCCCTCCTTTGAAGGCACCAGTAATAGCTTGTTCCCATATGAACACATGGGACTTGAGCGCTGTTTTTTGATGTCCCAGATGGGCCATAATGAGCATGGAAGACCGCAGCTCCCTAGATGCCCTGTCATAATTATGCACCCATGCACCAGTTGTGGCATATTTATCTGTACGCATGACACTTATTTAATTAAACGTCTTCAAAGCAAGGTCCCGGCATGGCAACAGATGTCTCGTGAATTTTTGACAAAACGCTCGGCGTTTTCTGCTAGCCCTAGCTGCGACAGCCCCAACGCAACGCCCCCAGGTAAAACAGACTGACAGCCCAGTTCCTGCGATCCCACGCCATCTAACGCAGTAGCTCTTCCTCGTTCCTCGCCGCTGCAGTCTGCTGATGTTTATTCATACAGCCAGTAGACTGAGGAATGAATAAATGGCTCAAAATGAGGCACGTCGACCTCTGCAAGGCTCCGTCTGTTTTTTCATTACTGGATGTCAAACTTTTCTTCTTATCAGAGCGGTGGTGGCTCATGTTAATCTGCCTCGAGACCAGACGCGATTGTAGCCTAATATTAGAGAACCTGTAGACTGGCTGTACGGAGCCTGTATCTCGCTCCAGGAGGCTTTTAAACGTACTCGTTCGAGCGGTAAAACTGTTTGGATAGAGCAGAATGGAAATATAATCAGATAAGTTTAGACTTTAGGGCCCCTGCCTAGTAATTGCAGTGAGCCTGAGGGGGTATGACTGTCAGTGTTTGTGTGAGGCCAACGAGAGTCAGATCTAGCACTGCATCCATGAAATGCAGGCTCCTAATGCAGTCCCCGAGGAGATCCGACTGTTTGCTATCCGTTCGCTGCAAGGCTCGAAAGAAGCGTTTCATTATTCTACCACAAATGGATGTCTTTTTGTATTACACTACTGGAATGCCATTGTTATCTGGTTTGATTCTGTCTCAATAGTCAGTTGGTGCAAACGAGGATGAATTCATTAAGCTTTTTTTTATTATTCTGTGTTAAACCGAATCCTGTGAATATCTATAAACATTATTTGGCTCCGGAATCTCAGGCTGGCTCCAATCAGTAAGGAAGTCGTTTCTGTGAACGACCAGCTGCTGGAAGCTGCTCGCTTGATGATGATAATGAGAACCCTTCAGTTTTGTAATCGCCTGCTCTCTTAATATTGCTAAAGTGCTCAGTTTTACTACAATATTATTTATGCTGAAAACATATAAATGTTTCTTCACAGTCGCAAAGTGTTAAACTCACGGCTTCAGTATGTATCACATCTATTCATGGCACGGCACTTGAAGATAGATGCTGGTTGTGTAAGCTGAAGGTTGATGCTGTGTAGTGTTTATACAATAGTCATGAAATACCACGATTGATCTTCTGGAGTTGATGATGAGTTACTTTTTGTGTTGTTCAGGGTTTTTTTTTCATGCTATTGACAAGACTATCTCTGCATATGTTGTGCTTTGAATGCTAGTCTCATTGGTCTCCATAATAAAGGCTTGGTTTAGCTTTTAAAGTTCAGTGTTTAACTGTGAGAGTCTTGTATCTGACCATCTAAATGTGTATAAGATTAATGGCATTGGTAAAATTAGTGACCATTGTAGGTAAAATGATATATTGCACAAGACTCTAGAAAATTCAATGTTGAATGCTGTAAAGAAATGCACTAATGTTTCAAAAGGAAAAACCTGGCCTCCTGTCATACTCTCTTTGTGTGTGCTGCTCGATATTTGCATGAGTGAGCTATATATTTAGTGTACCCATTCAAAACATCTTTTCCACTGACCTCTTCCAAGTCAAATTAATATCAATAATCACAATTTACTTAAGTGCAATGTTTGGCAGGCTGATAAATTGCTTGCTGTTGGCACAAAGTTGTCTTTGAACTTGAAATAAAAAAGTGAACAAAACTTTCCAAACATTATTATAATTTGATCTGGTTTTATTTTGATTTTAAATATACACTATATATACAAATATGTTTGAATTTTGTACATTGCAGTTTTTAGCAGATACATAACCTTGACATTTAAAAGTCGCTTAAGGAAAATGTTCAACATTTTCATTATGGGTGTTTAAAATGCTCACAGTTTAGTTTGGGGATTAACTAGCTATGGGGATGGGTAACACTTTAATTTTGTGACCATTTGCTTATTAGTATGCATATTACTCGCATATTGACTGCTTATTAGCACTTATAAAGCAAAATAAATGAATGCCTCATTCTGCATGACCATATTTTAGATCTCTTAATCTTACTACCCAATACATAAAATTAACAACTACCTTACTAACTACTAATAGACTGCAAATTACACACACACACGCATGCACGCACACACACACAGACACCTGAATGTTTGCTGGCAGGTGCATTGGACATAGAGAATATTTCAATGAAGGTCACAAACATGACAGGCTGTTTCATTAAGCAGTTCATATTTCTTGCAATTTACTCCAGCAAGCAGGATTTTTCTCTCATCTGGATCATTTAAAAATGTTGTACTGCAACATAACCTAACTTCAACCAAAATGCAACATTGTGAAATGTTGAAATGTTCCATGCTTGCTGGGATGCCAGCCACGATATCGTTCAATTTGATGTAATATTTAATGGCAACATACAAAACTGACCCTGTTTACTTTCTTAACCTTTGTGTTGTGCTGAAAATCTTTTATCTAATTTGGTGTTGCCAGTCAAATATGACCAGCCTTTTATCCTCTATTTTTGAGTGAAAAAATTAATAATTCAGTGGAAAACAGGAGCATAAGTTTAAGTGATCAATCAGTTCCAAAAGAAATACAACATCTGTGATAACTGAAAGAAAACAAGTCAAAAAGTCTGAAGAGTTTGGTAAAAATACAGCATAACAAGACATTTCTGAGCACTTTTTTGGAGGCTGGCCATTTATGACTGGGGACACCACAAGTGTATCGAGGTATGAAAAAACAAAAACAATAGCTTTGAGAAGTTTTTACTCTCTGTGTAAACAAAATCAGTAGGTTTTATTCCAATGCGATAACATTGTAACATTTGTTTGCATATTCTGAAATGCTTTTCCATTCTGTTGACATTATCAAAACCGTGTGGGATTAAAAGAACCAATGAACCAATAAAATCAAGCCTAAGTTTTCTGTGATCAGGCTTTGTTCTGTACCTGAGCTCAAATCAATCTACAAACCAAAGAAAGCTGTAATAGAATCTTTACAATTCTATTTCGCAGGCAGACCATTTGATATTTAAGGTGGGTGGAAACAGAAGCTGAATGCTGTAAGATTAAATGCTTGATGAGAGAGTTGTCAATAATGAAATTCCTGCCTTTGGAGGAAACTCGTTATTTCAGGGCTAGTTTATATAAAAGAGCATCAGCATGAGTGAATTTGGTTTTCATTTTCTGGTTGTTTACTGCAACAGAGAGGGGAAAATGCTGTTGGTATTATAGGCTTAATAAACGTTCTGCATGTGCATTTGCTTGAAGATAATTTGTCAAGAAAGTCGGGACATAATTTGCACAAGACAATGTGGAAATGGCTGGTGTGTGTACGTGTGTCCTTAATATAAAGTCTTTATGTAGCGAAGGTTGTTTCTGAATAGCTGCAATGCATAGTGAGTGTCTTCTGGAGAGACCTTGGCCACTGACATGCTTCGAAATGAAATTAGCAAATCTTTCAAAGCGATATTGTCATGGCAGATTTGCTTTGGAAAGGAAAACATGTGATGAAATTCTGACAAAGTGTCATTTTCCTGCTGCATACAAGCTTGTTTCAAGCCTCTGGGCTGTTCAGTGTGAACATTTAAACAACAGAAAGCTTGACTGAAGGGAAACAGCAGCTAGAAACAAAGCCCTTTACATCTTTTGCCGTATTCAGCGTCATCCTCCTGGGAAACTGGGAGTGCATTCTTGTGTTGTGGATAAAATAGCAAAGTGGAACACGACCGTATGATAGAGACATTGATAGAAAGATTGAAAAGGGGGGAGGCGGAGGGGGAGAGGAAAGCAAAGGAGATGCAAGCCTCGTTTTCTTCTGAAAAGCTCCAGCACTATGAACCCATTTACATGCACAAAAGACTGAGCTCTGTTGTTCTGGCCGTACGTGCTCAAAAAAGGTGCTCAATCCAAGCCCGGCCAATCACAACATGGATAATTTTACCCATAAAACCATATAACAATCTTTTGCTCTCTGTTTATCAGAGATCTTTCTCTCGGTAAAACAAAATGCTCTCAACACAGAGCTCTGCTGAGAAGCGTTTTGAGTGTTTTGTTTACAGATTTCATGGTTTTAATAATAAAGGTTTAACATGAAATTAAACGTAACAATGAATGAAAAATCTTCGCATTACAATAATAGTTGAAAGATTATGAAGATGAAATAACATCAAATGAACTTATTCTGAGATATTTTGAAATTCCAATTTAATTTTCATAATTTTATGACTTAAAATTTGTAATCTTGAGGCAGTGTTACAACTAATTTTATAGTGTGTTGAAATGCACTAAATAGCAATGTAATTACATTGTTACATATAATTACATAAAAACAGTTAAGATCAATATTACATATTATACACAAATGTTGAAATTGTGTTTGTTTTTTGTAATAAAGATTCAGTCTATCTATTCATCCATCCATCATCCATCCATCCATCAAAGATTCTGTCCATCCATCCATCCATCCATCATCCATCCATCCATCAAAGATTCTGTCCATCCATCCATCCATCCATCCATCATCCATCCATCCTTCAAAGATTCTGTCCGTCCGTCCGTCCATCCTTCCATCCATCCATCCATCCATCCATCAAAGATTCTGTCCATCCATCCTTCAATCCATCCATCCATCCATCCATCCATCCATCCATCCATCCATCCATCCATCCATCCATCCATCCATCCATCCATCCATCATCCATCCATCCATCCATCAAAGATTCTGTCCATCCATCCATCCATCCATCATCCATCCATCCTTCAAAGATTCTGTCCGTCCGTCCGTCCCATCCTTCCATCCATCCATCCATCCATCCATCCATCCATCCATCCACAGCATGGTTTCTGAAATGTTTTAGAACAATAAACAACAGGAATTCCATTTTTTAAAAGTGCTTTAAAGTTTTTATCAAAATGCAATTATAAATATGAATATTTGTCAGTAAATGATTCTTTTCACCCCAGCAAAGTGTATTTTGATGGAGCCCTTTGATATGTCCTTAACCACAATTAGGATTTTAATGGGATAAGGGTCAGTATAAAATGACCTGTTTTGGATCCTGAGTGCAGATCCACAATCTCCTTAAGACCTTCCAATGAGCCATCACCATAAGTGACAGGAAGACATTTCAGAAAGCGCGGCACACCCATCGTGGCTGCGGATGAAAATGTTTCAGATTGTGAAGTTGTCTCCTGTCCCATCACCCCCTCCTCCACAGCACTCTTCCCTCCATCCTTTGGCAGTCGGCCTGGACGTTTGCCTGGCTGGGAGCCCCTGGCTGCATCTCAATGCCTTGTGCTGGGTATTGATTAGGACAAACGCTGAGCTCTCCCCACCAGCCCAGACTCAGCGCGTGCGGGAGTGTGTGGCTGTTTGATGTCACTTGTGTTTCTCTCTCTTCCTTTTCCTCTTATTTCGCTGTCTTCCATCTCGTCTGCGCTTCTTCAAATGCTAGCGACGTAGCGAGCGGCCCTGCAGCCGTCTCGTGCGCTTGATGTTTCCTTGCATCGCACCTTGCTTGGAAAACAAATTGACTGCTGCTTTGAGGTGGAAGCTCACGAGCCCCTGGTGTGTTTCTGAAACTAGTATGTGTGTGTTCATATGTATGCGTGAGTAAGGAATGTGGAGAATATATAAATGTTGATTCACTGTTTGCACTCGCTACAAAAGTTATTTCACTCACAGGTTCATTATTTATCAGGTATAGTCAGTTCGTGGCATTAAAAGGAGAAAGTGTGCCCAAAAAAAGAAAATTCTGTCACTATTTACTCATCCTCACGTTGTTCTAAACCCACATGCTGTTCTCTGGAACTCAAAAGGAGAAATCTGAATTTTCACGCATACAGTTCATTTTCATACAACAAGATCACATACAGTATATATGTCGAGCTCCAAAAATCAACAAAAAATATCCAAATTAACCCAGATAGCACTAAATATGTTTAATTTGTATTTATAGTTCCTCATCTATAACACAGCTTTAGAAGACGTAAAATAGGGGTTTCACAATAACAAGTAAATTCAAGTGAATGTTTTAAAACCTATTTCAGTGCGCAATAATATGCTGTTGAACACACTGATACAATTAAGAATGTTAAGTATTAATATAAATATTAACCATTTAAATTTAGAACAGTGATAATTAGCTTTCAAGTAATAAAGAACATCTGTTGGTATAGTCTTCACTGTATGATGATTAAATTATTAATTAAAGCTACTAAAAATATACATCCCTTTTTTAACAATATTGTTGTTTAATTAATATTGATGACAATAAACAACACCATGTCTGTTAGGCTGCATACAAGACTTTTTCTGGTAATTTTGATGTCACTTATTAAAAATACACAAATTATTTGCTACATGGGGTACTTTAATGTTTCTCTCATTATTATTTATAATGTAATAGTGTAATAATAATGTAATAATATAATGTAAGTAATAATGACAGAGTGGAATGGCCTATGCAGGGTGATGCAAATGTTATGGTCATTTTTATATAGTTTTTTATAAAATAGTCTATTTATTTTGTAATATAGAATGATTGATCTTCTCAAGCTGGCAATGCGTTGCCCTGGGAAGTGACATTTGGTTTGGTTTTGTTTTTCTCTACTAGACTATATTTGTGAGTATCTTACAAACTGACCAATTTAATTTGTTAATAGATAAGTGACATTTAATTTGGACTGTTGTAATTACAATGAGGTACAAGACCCAAGAAAAGTCAATTCCATCGCTGCCTGTGCCTTGAATGATTTAGCGAGGGTTAGTGGAGCTAGTGAGGTTAAATGGAAAAACTGCGGTGCATTGCTATTTGCTCCTCTTGCAGTAATGAATACTGACAGAGATAAAAGAGATTGTGTGCGGATATTTATTTTCATTTCAAAGAGGGCAAGAAAGCAGACGGCAATACAAGACTTTATTGCGGTGATACATATAAATCGTTGCAAAAGCATGTGCGCTAAAGTCTTGACAGGTGCAGATAATCATGCGGCCACACGCCGATGCCTCAATTGCCCTGCAGATTTTTGTATAAAGCATCGCTTCTAAGCTCAGTCTCAAAACGTTTCCAGTATCGAACAGACAGTATTCACCATGTCTACCGTAAGAATCAATTCTGGTCAATGGAGAAGCATGTCTGAATAAGAGAGAGGTTCTTTGTACAATAAATCCCTGTCATCTGTTTGTTATGAGGTCATACAAAGCAAAATAAAATGCAGTTGAAAGAGAGTGAGAGATGAAAAGAGCAAGAGATACCAAGTGAGTGCACTGGAGAACAGATATTGATGCGGTATCCCAAATTCAGTCTTGATCCCATGTAGCTCAGAAAGCCTGTTTGCTTTTGGCTCTGTGTTCATTTGAGGAAGGTTGTCGCCGTACCAAAATTAGCTGGTACCGTCCCAGTGTAATTTCACAGTTCTGCATACTCATGTCAGTGCCACACCAACAACAAAACAATTATGCTTTTGAACACTTTTTCATTATTAATATTAGTATTAACAAATCAAATTAAAACACTGACGTTTAGCCTTCAGATATTTCTCAGATAAGTAAACATTGTTTAATTACTCAAGAGAAGTAAACAAGCCATTTTAAAAGGACAAAAGAACAAAGAATCGAATCAGTCGATGCAATAAAATAAATAACTGCAATAGAACAAAGATAGCTACAAATTAACAGTGCTTGAAGTTTCTCAGTTATTCAGTTAGATATTTAAAGTATTCAATTACATATTCAGAAATATAAAATACAAAACTTTTAATCAGAGTTATAAGCATAGCTACCTATCTATCTGTCTGTCTGTCTGTCTGTCTGTCTGTCTGTCTGTCTCTCTCTCTCTCTCTGTCTGTCTGTCTGTCTCTCTCTCTCTCTGTCTGTCTGTCTGTCTCTCTGTCTGTCTGTCTGTCTGTCTGTCTGTCTGTCTGTCTGTCTGTCTGTCTGTCTGTCTGTCTATCTCTCTGTCTGTCTGTCTGTCTGTCTGTCTGTCTGTCTCTCTCTCTCTCTCTCTCTCTGTCCGTCCGTCCGTCCGTCCAGCATGCTGGTAAGTGCTGGTTTGTGGAAGATAGTAGGGGGTAAAAACAGGGCGGTTGATATTTTGAGTCTGCTTATCAAGCTATTTTCCTTCATAGAACATGTTTGATATATACAGTCCTGTTCAGAAGATTCTTTTTTTATAATTTAATATTTTGAGGCAGCAAGGTCACAATTCAGTTTGTCTCAGTCGCTTTGGTGCATATCTCAGTTGAGAAATTACATTTTAAAAACTACTTGTTCAACCTCCACATCTTCCGTCACTTGTGCACATCATAAAAGCAATTTCTCATTATTTTGAACAAATTGCGATTGCTTATTATGTACATTTGTCTGCAGTTCCCTACATTTCCAGTTGCTAATATCACGTTGGTCAAAATGTATTATATAGTTCTTTGTGCAAAAGTCTTTCCTCTCAAAACATCTAATCATTAGTTGATCGTGTAAGTCATTAGATGCAAAATGATTGGCCATAAACTGTCAAGCATTTTTTCTACACATTTCTATAAGTGTTTTTATAAATTTGACATGAATTGTGCTAGTGAATCTTGACTTTCACTAATGAAGAGAATGTAGATCAACCAATTATAAACCAGTTATCTGAAATAGCTCAAAGGTGCATCTCATGAACCTTCAATTGGAAGCATATATAGACAGAGGACAACACAAAAGTAAAACAATTCTGACGATGGATGAACATCCAGAAAACGATCAGGGTCAGCAGACGAGAGGAAGAAGAGGAGTAAGGATGCATGGAAGTGGCAAAACAGAGGAAGAGGCAGAAGAGACCAAGGACAGAGGCGCATATCAGATGAAATAAGGACCACTATTGTGGACCATTTTGTCAATCATGGCCTTACAATGGCTGAAGGGTGCAGATTGGGAGATCGACCATATCCTCAATAATTCAAACATTTCAAAAAAGTCTCTTTCAATCAATATCCTACATACAGTAATGTGTAAATTTGTACGGATTGAAAGGATATACAGGTGCATCTCAATAAACTAGAATGTCGTGGAAAAGTTCATTTATTTCAGTAATTCAACTCAAATTGTGAAACTTGTGTATTAAATAAATTCAATGCACACAGACTGAAGTAGTTTAAGTCTTTGGTTCTTTTAATTGTGATGATTTTGGCGCACATTTAACAAAAACCCACTAATTAACTATCTCAACAAATTAGAATACTTCATAAGACCAATAACAAAAAGTATGTTAATTTTCTGTATATGTACTCAATACTTGGTAGGGGCTCCTTTTGCTTTAATTACTGCCTCAATTCGGTGTGGCATGGAGGTGATCAATTTGTGGCACTGCTGAGGTCAGCATCAGCATCTTTAAAAAGCTGGTCAGCAGAGGAAGCATGAGGTGCTCCAAACTTTCTTGGTAAACGTGGGCAGTGACATCGGTTTTCAAAAAACACAATGGACCAACACCAGCAGATGACATTGCACCCCAAATCATCACAGACTGTGGAAAGTTAACACTGGACTTCAAGCAACATGGACTGTGAGCTTCTCCACCCTTCCTCCAGACTCTAGGACCTCATCTGAAAAGAGGACTTTGGACAACTCAGGGCTCTAGACTAACTTTTTGCACTGTTTTTGCACCAAATTTCCATGTAGGTAATATTGACTAGTAAATGATTAAGTAACAATCTGGTCAACATAAAGTTCTTTATTTGAAGCACAATTCTACAAGAAAGGTAACTTACTGGAAATGTTGGTGCTTAAAGTGCTTCACTGAGCTGAGATTTAAACCTAAACATCTCAAGATAAATAAAAGAAAAAGAAAATCTAAATTAAGTGTTTTAAGGGCATCAAACTGAACATCTCATGGCTCAATGTCTTATGAACTATCCTCCATTGCAGTCACATGCCCCTCGGATGGCCAACTCCTGTAGTTTGTCCTTCTTGATCTTTGGCCTTGGCTAAACCAGCTGGCCACACTTTCTCTAGCATCAACATCTTCCAGACTTGCCCCCTGATTCTTATCAGATCTTCCACTGTGTCTGAATGAAGGGATGCCCTAGTGCAGTGGTTCTTAAACCCCCCTCCTTCCCTTAAACCTATAAAAAAATCCGGCGCCCCCATCCCACCTCAGACTACCAAATAATTTCACTAAACATTATGAAAAAAAGTATTTACAGAAAAAAAACCTGTTCTGTCTAATTGTCTCTCTGTGATCATACTGTATTTAATTTCTCAATAAAACTGTTATACTTTATATATTTTACTGTTTCTTTTGTCAGTCAATGGGAAACATATGAAATAGTGACTGAAACACATCCCTTTAAGAATACATAACCAGCTCTCCCTTCCAAGAAGCTAGTCTGCACAAAAATCCTAATTTATAATTTTATTGAGCCGTTGTCTGATGAAATCAAATAATACACAATATAAGACAAGACAATTTCTGTGCTGTGATTTCGGGCTATATTTGCATGTAAAATTAGAGAAGCAATAATATCTGTTTTAACTGAATGGGCTTCTCCTCTCAGCAGACGCTCACTGAACAGAGCAGATGCAGAGAAAGAGATGCGTGCACACTGATCTCGCGCTGTTGCAGCAGTACCAACAATCACAGAGACTCGCTAAAGTTTGTCCAAGAAGTCGCTAGATTAGTCACTAGTCACTTTAAAAAAAAAAAAGTCGCTTGGGGGGTCTGAAAAGTCGCTAAGTTGGCAACAATGCGCGCATCTCTACTACTCACCTCTCTCTCTGTCTGACTGCAGCAGAACACGCATTTTCAGACGCACACACACGTACAGGAATTTCTGGACCACGGCCAATCAGGGGGGTCCGCCCTTCACTATCTCTGATTGGTTTAGACCACGATATGGGCCTAATGTGTGTCTGTTGTTGAACAACAGGGAGACTTTCAGAGTCGCAGACTTTTTTTTTTCTTGATCGGCTTGATCGGCTGGACCAAATTGGTCGCACTCTAGAGCCCTACCACTGGGCAACAGTCCAGTTCTTCTTCTCTTTAGCCCAGCCAAATTTCTTGACACGTCTGTGTGTGGTGGCTCTTGATGCCTTGACCCCCGCCTCAGTCCATTCCTTGTAAAGTTCACCTATATTCTTGAATCGGATGCTTGACAATCCTCATAAGGCTGCGGTTCTCTCGGTTGGTTGTGCATCTTTTTTTTCCACACTTTTTCCTTCCACTCAAATTTCTGTTAACATGCTTGGATACAGCACTCTGTGAACAGCCAGCTTCTTTGGCAATGAATGTTTGTGGCTTACCCTCCTTGTGAAGGGTGTCAATGATTGTCTTCTGGACAACTGTCAGATCAGCAGTCTTCCCCATGATTGTGTAGCCTAGTGAACCAAACTGAGAGACCACTTTGAAGGCTCAGGAAACCTTTGCAGGTGTTTTGAGTTGATTATCTGATTGGCATGTCACCATATTCTAATTTGTTGAGATAGTGAATTGGTGGGTTTTTGTTAAATGTGAGCCAAAATCATCACAATTAAAAGAACCAAAGACTTAAACTACTTCAGTCGTTGTGCATTGAATTTATGTAATACACGAGTTTCACAATTTGAGTAGAATTACTAAAATAAAAAATCTTTTCCACGACATTCAAATTTATTGAGATGCACCTGTATGGCATACATAAGAAGTGCAGCCTTCTGCATTTCAGTACAGTAACTGTCATCCAAACTGTTGCCATAGTTTACATCAGGTAATACTAACAGAGTGCACTGTTATATTGACAACATGACTAAGCATTTTGACTATCTTGTTTGTGAACAATGACACAAGGACTTTTTATTCTGATGGCACTTATATTTTAATTGACATAAATATTTACTTTTGAGAGATGAACTAAAGATTTTGAGTAAGTTACAGGCTTTTGCAGGTAATCCATTGTGTGGTGCTGTTTGTATGAATTGTTTTGAGAAATGCACATACTTCTTTGCAAATATTAAGGACGATTCGAGAAATGCACCAAAGCGACTGAGAAAAACTATAAATAACCAAAAGTGAAAGGAAAGACATTTATAATGGTACAGAAGATTTCTATCTCAAATAAATTGTTCTTTAAAAAAATTCTGACAGCTTTTACAGAAATATTAAGCAGCACAACTGTTTCCAACATTGATAATATGAAAATATTTATTGTGCAGCAAATCAGCATATTAGGTTGTTTTTTGAAGGATCATGTGACACTCAAGACTGAAGTAATGATGCTGTAAATTCAGCTTTGCATCACAGGAATTTATTCAAATAGAAAACTGCAATTTTAAATTGTAGTAATATTTCACAATATTACTGTTATTAAAACATTTCAACCCACCCCCCACACACACATGTTTTTTAATGTTTAAAAACATTAAACATTTTACCCCACATTTTTTTAATGATATTATACTATTTAATTTATTAATTTTGTTATTTTCTTTATGAAAATAAAACTTAAAGGGGGTATATTCTCTGCACAATTGAAAAAACAAGTAACTGTGATTAACATGATCCTGTAATTAATTGGGTACCTTTCTTTTTTATCAACTGACATTCCTATTAAAAGCAGGCAATTCCAGTACAGACATCAACACACACACACACACACACACACACACACACACACACACACACACACACACACACACACACACACACACACACACAGACACACACACACACACACACACACACACACACACACACACAGATAAATGAAATGAAACCTCCTGCTAGACAATCCCTCAGTATTAGTTTCATCCCTGCCGCAAGCTATTCCATAAAATGATGAGGACAAAATCTGTCATTCTTCTACCTTTCTCACAATCGTTCCATTAGGCAGAGTCTTTTAAGGACACATGGCTTGTGTTAAATCTCTACCCAGCTGGTATGGTTTTGTTGTCCTTATCTCTTATTATCTCAATTTAAACTAAACTCTGTATATTCAGGTTGTTTGCTTGTGAATGATCCTGTAGGACTCCCACTCGCTCTGATGCACTTTGACAAATACATCGAGGGCACATGAAGGGTCACGAAGGAAAGAAACTAAAGCAAGTTCTTCAGATGAAACAAAGAGTCGCTAGCTGAAGGGAGAGGCTGCTCACGTCACAGTGAATCAGTGCAGGGCCAGTGATCCGGGGAAACTCTGTCATCAGGTCTCTGCGCTGGTCTGCGGGGGCTCTGGATATAGCGGCATCATGAGGGCTTGTGTCTGAGAAGCGTCCTCTTGTCTCTTTGAGCACCGTGTGAGCCCTGTGTGGACCAATGGGATACGTGCACATCACTGTACATACAGAATCACACGCTCACGCTACAGTGGTTGTTTCCTGCCTTGACTTTGTGTTGGAGACTTGAGAGATTCATCAAAGGCATCAAATGTTGCGTCTTACCAACAACTGCAACAGGCTTGGTGTTTACTCAAGTGTGTAATTTCTGCATTGCTAGCAGCTTCAATCAGAATTGCATTAAAGGTATACTGTATGTTTCATCACTTCATGCAATCCCTGGGAATCAAACCTTTGACCTTAGCATTGCTAGCACTGTGCTTTACTGTTTGACTAGTTGAGAAGTCTCTTTAAATGATGCTCTGTGTAAAAATGAGTCAACCAGATGCCGACCAAAATCCTGAGCGGATTATGTTTAATGATAGAAATATTTCTAGCAGAAGATGATTTGAAGTGTGTCGTTAACCGTTAACATGCTAAAGCACAACATGCTGCTTGCTTGCTACAACACTTTGCTAGAAGTTTTGTTCCTAATTCATCCTTTGCTAAAATATTGATGTTTGCATTTAAAAATAGTTTCGATAAACTGGTCAGTCTCACTATTCAACCAAACTGGCTGTTAGATAACCAGTCAACCAAGCAAAACAGCACTAAACCAGCATAAACTAGAAAATTCTTTACAAAATGCAGTTTAAAAAACACGTGGCAAAAATGTCATGCGGTGTAACCATCAAGTAAAAAGTATTAGCACATTCTGAACACACATGAGTGTTCACAGCAATCGTTACTTGGTTACAATTCACAATAGTGCTCCAAATGTTACAATTTGTTGAATACAAA
Source organism: Gymnocypris eckloni scoliostomus (assembly GCA_027564155.1). NCBI lineage: Eukaryota > Metazoa > Chordata > Actinopteri > Cypriniformes > Cyprinidae > Gymnocypris > Gymnocypris eckloni. The sequence goes on from CM050415.1 coordinate 19,427,327, forward strand.
GCTCTTTTGTGAAACTCTAGATGGCGCAGACTGCTTAACTCAGTCTGATATAATCACTATTATTCACACGACACAGGTGATTGGTTTCTTTTCATATCAGCAGCCAATGGGCTTGTTGCTCAACATTTAAATACTTGGCTCGAGGTAGCAATTGCAGCACACTATAGAAACCCTCCACCTTCACCAACTCCACCTGTCTAGATCTGCTATGGGGTGATTTCATGTTTTTTATATAAGGGGGTTATGTCATATGTTATATAGTCAGCAGCAACATTTCTGTCTGTGGATGTAGTAAATCGTGGTACTTGTCATGTACATTACCATGCTAAACTCTCAGAGAGATATGACAGAACTTACATTAGTTAACATCAACAATGAAAAATAAGTTTTAACCATTTGTTAATCTTAGGTAACATTAATTCCAACATTTACTAATACATTTTCAATTTCAAGGTTGTCTCTATTATTGTTATTTAATATTAATGTTATTTAGTGGACATGAGCTATAACAGTGTGTTGCTCATTGTTAGTTAGTGCATTAAATGTAGTTAACAAAAAGTGTTACCCATTATTTAAATAAAAACATCTTTAAGCATCTTCATAAGTCTCATGAATTATTCATAAACATTATTTCATTTTTCATCTCATCAGAACCAAATGCCATTTTACAGCCTGAATGAACCCTGCCTTGACATAAAAAGGTCAAATTATCTGATATGCACTGTCAACGGTCAATGAGGGGGATCAAAATGAATATTAATTAAGAAATTTAAAACATGCTCATACTATAGGAAATGTATTCAGGTCATCCTTTGTGGAAAATAAGCACATTTTGAGTACTTAAAAAAAGAATCTAGTGCAAACTGATTTTAATGGAATTCTTTGGCACTTAATTTCATGTTAATTGAAATTATATGAAAACATGTTTATATGTATATTAATTACAATTAGCTGAAGTTTAGAGGGATTTTTGACACACTTATGTAGGACATAAATACATCATTATGTGCAATTTCAAAATTATTTTGAAATATGGTTAAAGTGTACTGCCAAATGTATAGACACACATTTATAGTTAACTAAATATACGTTAATGTTATTTCTACTGATACTTGAATGCCATGTATATAAATATTTTTGGATGTAAGAATTAAGTTTCAATCAAATCAAACACTACAGCATGCTTTAGTATGTCAGTCAACACACCAAAATAAGCACTCTTCATTAAAGAGATGGTGGTGGTTGAGAAGAGACCCCCCCACACACATGATTGTGAAGCGCTTTGGGTGTTCAGCAATACACAATAAAGCGCTATATAAGTGCATCATTCATTCATTCATTCAAAGAACAAAAAGTATTATTAAAACAAAGTGATTTAAACGGCTTTTAATTTGGCATTGCTACAAAGTAACTTTGATGTACTTTTGTGTGTGTTAAGAAACAGTCATAAAGTGTGTTGTCTTAAAATACACTCAAGTGGACTTTTATTTTGTATTAATATTACACTAACTGCATGTTTTTAATAATATGCTTCTATGATTTAAAGTACACTTACAAAGAGACTTCAAATTCAATTAAACACACTTCTTTTCCACAATCCAATTGTTTTATTCTATAATTGCATCATGCCTGTGCTGCTCATCTCCAAAAAGCTCAAAACAGTTACATACATACTTGTGATCATTTATGTAGAGTCAGTAGTCCTGCACTGATACTCACCTGATGAATTGTGTTTTTATGTTAGCATTTAATTAGACAAATAGGAGCTATCAGCACACAGGCAGACAGGAAGGTGATCTGACAGCTCCCCCCTAACCTGTCTATTGATCCTACAGCCTCATTAAACCTCTTATCCAGTGGCTTTCACACACCCGAGCCTGTCATCGCTCTCAAAGCTGTCAGGGCCCAAGCAACAATCAGAACGCGCACACACAAACACACATACACACGCGCTGCCAGTCTTCGCAAGCAAACATGCAAGGCTGTGTTTAAAAAAAAAAGCTTTAATCATGACACAACAGCGAGTGGAGCATGTCAGCATGCCCTCCCTTCTCCGAAAGCGTGTTTTATTAAAGGAGTCCTGAGCGAGTGGCCTGTGGAGAATGTCATGTAGAGCTGGAACAAAAATTAAGTGCGGAGAGTTCATCGTGTGTAAAACACTTCATTAAAACATCTCACTGTTAGTGGAGAAGCTAAGAACTAGTTTAACTCCTCGCTAGAGCTTTATTTTATTTGCGGTTCAAATTGAATTGTCATAAGTTTAGAAGGTGACCTGAGGTGTTTGGCGTGATTGTTAACACTGATCAATCAAAGCAGTTGTGATTGTACAGCTTTGGGAATAGCCTGAACTGCTTCACATTGATGAGCTGTGTGATGCAGAGTTCATAAAGCCTTTGGCTGACGTGCAGATATGAACATGTCATCTCAGCATCCAATCTGAAATGGAATACCAATTTACATACTATTAACATGTCAGGATTATCGTGTCCCATGATAGAAATATAATGTCAAAGCTACCTGGATGACATTTTTTGTCTTGGGGATTTCTGAAGTAAACTTCCATGTATGCTTTCTGAGCTAACGTTGCTTACAAATGAGCAAAAACACACTCTCATGCAGACTGTGTGTGAATTTAGTAAAGAGGTTGGTGGAATGAGGATGTTATCCAAATTTAAGAAATTAATAATAGTATTTTTGAGAATGAATTTGCTGTACTGGACTATACTTTCTATATTGATATAAACATTCATATCAATATTATATATTAATGGCTATTAATTATTATAAAATAAATCTAAATAATTGTTATACTTGCTATACTACTTCTTATACTTTATGTTTTTTTAACTATTCATATTACAACCCAAATTCCGGAAATGTTGGGATGTTTTTTTAAATTTGAATAAAATTAAAACTAAAAGAATTTCAAATCACACGAGCCAATATTTTATTCACAATAGAACACAGAGAACATAACAAATGTTTAAACTGAGAAATGTTATAATTTGATGCAACAAATGTGCTCATTTCAAATCTGATGCCTGCTACAGGTCTTTTGCATGATAGAGTTTTAGTTGGCATTTTCAGATGGCACGGTGGATTGTGTTTACCGACAGTGGTTTCTGGAAGTATTCTTGGGCCCATTTAGTAATGTCAATGACAGAATCATGCCGATGAGTGATGCAGTGTCTTCTGAGGGCCCGAAAGACCACGGGTATCCAACAAAGGTCTTCGGCCTTGTCCCTTAAGCACAGATATTCCTCCAGTTTCTCTAAATCTTTGATTATGTTATGTACTGTACATTATGAGATTTGCAAAAGCCTTTGTAATTTGACGTTGAGGAACGTTATTTTTAAAGTATTCCACATTTTTTTTTACGCACTCTATCACAGATTGGAGAGCCTCTGCCCATCTTTACTTCTTTACTTTACTTTACTTCTTTACTTAGAGAGACTTTGCCTCTCTAAGACATCCCTTTTATAGCTAATCATGTTACAGACCTGATGTCAATTAACTTAATTAGTTGCAAGATCTTCTCCCATCTGAATATTTTCAAAATGTCTTGCTTTTTCAGCCCTTTGTTGCCCCATGCCAACTTTTTTGAGACCTGTAGCAGGCATGAACTTTAAAATGATCTGGTTTAGTTGATAAAACTGTAAAAAAAAATCAGTTTAAACATGTGTTATCTATGTTCTATTGTGAATAAAATATTGGCTCATGTGATTTAGTTTTCATTTTATTCAAATAAAAAAAAACGTTCCAACATTTCCGGAATTCTGGTTGTAATAGAAATTAATTAAACAGTATTATCACAGATATGCACATGACTTTTGAAAGCTACCACCTGTCAGTAGAGAATTGAATTAGCACTTTATATTGAATGTATATATATATATCAAATACATATTTAGCATAATTACTTCAGTCTTCAGTGTCACTTGATCCTTCAGAAATCATTCTGATATGCTAATTTGATGCTCAAGCACAATATTCTGTGATGAATGGAATGTACTTACATAATAAATGCATTTACTGTCACTTTTGATCAATTTAATGTGTCCTTTTGAATAAAAGTATTAACAGTGTCTTTAAAAAAAAAATCTTACTGCACCAAAGTTTTAAAAGCTATTGCTTTTAACATTATAAAAAGCTGTATATAATGTTTCCATGTAAAGTGCTCATATGCTCCAACACTAGTGTACTGACTTATTATATTCTTAAAAAGTACCCAATTTATCAGCACAGTTCATACTTTTTAAAGTGTGCAACTTGGGAGGGAGTCTGATTGCAGTCTGGTTGCCATGTTTTCAGGCATCCGTATGATTCAGCAGCTCCAATCTCAAGCTCTGTTTGTCAGAAGCCTCACAAGCCTCGTCGTTAATTGCCCTCATTAACAGCCAGCACTCACACCCTGCACCGTTCCCTGCAATTAAGATTTTGCAGTAGAGATGTTATGAGGTAGAATAATGTGGTGGGTCAAGGAGATACAGTCAAATCTAATTAATTATCTCTTAAATTAACCATATCTCTTGAACACAAATGGCTTTTGCACTTGGAGTGCTTTTGCCCCCATTTTGAGAAGTCGAAACAAGTGGCAGGACAGAAAATAAAAGGCCTTTGTTGTGTTTGTGAGAATTATTCTTTGCAAGATGAACACAACATCCTACAGTGAGGTCATATTAAAGATCTGCAGTCATGAAATGACACTCAAGACTAATGAATATGAAAACATTTATAAAAATAGGCATGAAGCTCCTTGGAGCAAGAGATTGGGTGACAGCCACATTGGATGAGCTTAACTGACAAAAGCTTCAGGGATCACATATGAGGACACACACACACACACACACACACACACACACACACACACACACACACACACACACACACACTCACACAAAGATATTCTGCAATTCACATCGTCATGAAATGGAGGATTGAAGGTATCAAGGTGGTCTAAGGGTAATAAACCGTGCATTCCTCTATTTATTTTTTAGCCTGTGAAAAACAGAGTTTGTGTTCTGTATTTTAATCTCACAATGTATTTGAATCTCTTAACTGCGATGGACAAGGATAGATTTTGGATTTAAACCGCACCTGGAACTATGGATGTAAAATGTAATAACTATTCATGTTTAGATTTCAGAGTAGGTCTGCAACAACTAATCAATTGTAAGCAATAATGAAAATAATCACGTTACATTAGGGAATAATAATATCTGTGGACAAAATGCATATCACATATTGCATAAGACACAGAGTGAGCTGCTGCGGGAAGTGCATGTTTATATATAAAAAATTCAACAGCTTAGACACATTTTCAAAACTTTGCCTCTTTTTTTCAAACTTTACACACAAATCCAAAATTGCACACACAAAATGCAAAATACCTCACATCTCTTGCAAAATGAAGCACTGCATTCAAAATATCAGAAGCACATGTCAAAAAGCAAACATTTGCAAACACCTTTGCCATAATATACATTCCGGTTTGATTTTTGTTTGTTAATTAGTGTATGGCTTTGCAGATTTAGTGTGTGCTTCTGGTGTTTGAGTGTCAGGTTTCAGAAATTGTGTGACAAGTAAAGATTTTGTATGTAAGCAGTTGAAAAAAAACTGTAAGTGCTTCAAATATTCTTATAAGCATATTGTTTAATACAATACAATACAATATTTATTTATAAAGCACATTTAAAACAACCGAAATCGACCAAAGTGCTGTACAGAGTTTGCAAAACAAAACAAGTCAACAAGTTTGTAAACGAAATGCAAACTATGAAACACACACTGTAAAATGGATGAGGTAATATAAAGGATCATTGCACAGCAAGTCAAAAAATATTAAATGCCAAGGAGAAGAAATTAGTTTTAAGTGTAGCCTTAAAAATAGAGAGAGTTGAGGCAATTCTGATATGAATTGGGAGACTATTCCACAACTTAGAGCCAACAACAGAAAAAGCCCGATCACCTCTGTTTTGAGACGTGCCCTGGGAACATGCAATAAACCAGAATCAGTGGATCTGAGTGCTCTTGACTTGAGTGTAGGGATGTACTGATATACTGTGGAGCCTGATTATGGAGAGATTTATACACAAACAATACATTTTTTAAATCAGTTTTATATTTGACTGTCAGCCAATGCAATGAAATCAAAACATATTTACACTTTCCATAGCAGACGAGAAACACATGACTGAGGAGCACTGATATACAGTGCGTTGCAGTAATCCAATCGAGATGTTACAAAAGCATGCATAACCATTTAATGGGGCTGTCAGATGCTTGACATATACATGTATTGTTAAAAGCATTTGACACGTGTTTTCCTCAGAGCATTACTAACATTTCACAGGTGTATCCTTATCTGTAAATGTTCGAAAGTCACGCAAATAGTTACTTTTTTTTTACACAGAGGTGCGTTTCCCAAAAGCATAATTAGCAAACTATGGTCGCATGTTCCACTGAATATTGGTAATGATGAAAATTGTGACCAAAGTTGCTTTTTGGAAAGAAACCCCAGGCTAGTCCTGAAATCTAGTGCGTCAGAGCACAATAGAACAAGTGTGCAATCATTTAAACTTAATACGTTTTGCTGAAATTGCACATTATTTAAAGGGCAATATTGAATTGGATGTTGAGCAATGTGTTAAATAATGGATACAATTTTTAAATGTATTAAATTATTACAATTCAATAATTTATATTATTTGAATTTTTATCTCATTAACCAATTGATTGAAGAAATAATTGACAGATAGGTATCAAATGAATTGTTAGTTGCAGCATTATTCTAGATATTAATTAAATGCTCAATTTATTTAGTACTTTTGATAATAATTGGGCCTTTAGTAATTAATATTATTTATTTATTAATTAAACAAAAATGCATTATATTAAATGAAAGCAATACTATTTTTTAAACAACGTTTTATTATTATTATGTATTTGTTGATTTAAAGGTATAGTCCACACACACACACACACACACACACACACACACACACACACACACAGAATGAACATTTGCTGAAAATGTACTCACCCTCAGGTCATCCCCGATGTAGATGAGTTTGTTTCAGTGAATGGGTGCCGTCAGAATGAGAGTTCAAACATCTGATAAAAACTTCACAATAATCCACGACTCCAGTTCATCAGTTAACATCTTTTGAAGCAAAAAGCTTGTAAGAAGTGTTTGTAAGAAACAAACACATTAAGACATTTTTAACTGCAAACCATTGCTTCCAGCTAAAATACGAGTCCTCTATCCTGAATATTGCTTTCTCACAATTGGTGAGCGAGTGATTGGTGATATCTTGGCCTGAGGCTTAGTACAGTACATTTTCAGCTATTTTTTGGCAAGCTATTCATTTAACAAAAAAAATAATTTTGCTTGGTTTGATCTGTGGGTCATTAATGACTGGTTCATTTCAGGAACAGGCTCATAAGAGTCATTCATTCATGAGCGGCAGTACTGCTTGCGCGGTACACTTTGTGTTGTGTGCACTTTGTGTTGTGTGCAGCCAGCAAAGACAAGATGCATTATCAATTATTTTCTTTTTGCTATCTTTCACAGTGCTCTGACTTTTTCTCGCATCACCTTCTGTTCAGACTGCAAGCTAACACAACTAATACATAATTTATTTTTCCATAGTGCTGTACTATTCAGTGGAAAAACTGGGAACTGAAATTCATCATTTAAAAAAATGGAAAAGAACCACTTCTCAGACAAAAATAATAATATATGTATACGCAAACACACATAAATATGTCCTTACAATCACATTTCAAAATAGTTATTTTTGCCCTTTATTTGCCATGCGTGTTGTTACAGATTATTTTATGAAAGGTTGTATAGGCATTAAATGTTTTTTTTCCCTGTCTGCTGTCTTTCACGTCACAGATCATATTTAGTGCAGAGTTTGGGTCTGTGTGTGTGTGTGTGTGTGTGTGTGTGTGTGTGTGTGTGTGTGTGTGTGTGTGTGTGTGTGTTGACATGATGATAAACGATGACACGCAATATGAGTTTTTTTATGAATTTGACACTCAGTAGAAACTCTACACAAATGAAATGTCAAAACATAAGATAACATAATCCCATTATGATCTACAGTACAGTAGTACTGTAATTTTTGAAGTAGCTTCAACACTGTTAAAAAGAGACACAATGTGTAGCAGATGATTTACGCCTGACTGAAGTGCAGGTGTATCCGTCAGCCCTCTTCGAATGTTTTGAGCATCTTTTGCCTCGAAGCAACGCAATGCATCATGGGGTTTGTTTTCTCTCTGACATTTACGCTCATAACCATTATCTCATATAGCTCTCTGTGTGACAGTTTATTTATTCATATGCTTACAAGATGACAGGGCAGTCATTGATATCAGTTAGTGAACGAGCGCGAGTGGCTGTTGCTCAGAGACAGAAGCCATGACACGCCTCTAATGAATCAAATCAATTTTGATCCTGTTTTCTTCCCTGTATCCTTAAAAGACTTTCATAAATGTGATACCCTGCACATCGCAGTTAGTCTGAGTCTGTTTTGTAGCTATATTGCAAGCATCGTTAAAAACTGGATCGCTCACAGACACGTACACTACACAGGCACGCACAGTTAGCCCTCGCCTGGCCCTTTCGAGAGCCCCTGGTGATCAACATTAAGATGTTTTTGTTCTCTTTAAGGAAGATTAGGTTGGACTGGAAGTTCTTAGAGGAACTGGAGAGAGATCACAATACATGAAATGCAAATGCTTTTATCTGGCTTTCAGCAGGCAGCAGTTTTAACTGATTAAATGTAGATTTTTATTTGATTGGCTAAAGTTGACTAAACCATTGAGTTCTTTATCAAGCTATTCCACATGGACATTTGATGTGTGTTTTGTGTGTGTGTGTGTGTGTTAGAAATTGTTTTGCTTTTAGCTTTGATTGTTTGTTTAATTTTCAGCTCTCCCTACCAAATCCGACTCTCAATACAGAATAAAATATGATTCTTCTTTGAAATAAAGAATTAATAATTAGAAAATTACCTTTCTGACAGTGTGAATTATGTTGGTATGTAAGGATGGGAGCACTTTAGAATAGGGTACACATATTCACTATTAACTACAACTTTTCCCTCAATAAATTCATAATTTGCTGCTTATTAATAGTTAGTAAGGTATTTGTTAAGTTTAGGTGTTGGGTAGGATTAGGGATGTAGAATAAGGCCATGTAAGGCATTAACACGTGCTTAATTAGTACTAATAAATGGCTAATATTCTAGTAATATGCATGCCAATAAGCAACTAGTTAAGAGACCCTAAAATAAAGTGTTACCGTAAGGATTAGCCAATCATAACTGAGGTCAGGTCATTTAGATGTAGAAGTCAAAGGCATAGTTCACCCCAAAAATGAAAAATCTGTTATCAGTTATTTCAGATCTGTATCACGTGCTTTCCTCTATGTGTTTTTCCTCCCAGTGTTACTTTAGTATTATTTAAATAGTATTATAGTATTTATGTTTTTATTTTTATGTTAAATTATAATTTTAATGAAAGTTCTAGTAATTTTGTTACGTGCTTCTGTTGTTTTTAATAGTTTTTAATATGAATTTTAGGACTTTTTTGTAATAATAATAATTAATTTTTAAACCAAATAATTTGTTTATAGCTTTTGTTTTAATTAATAATAACACTTTTGAATACCACTGACTTCAAAATATCGTATTTTACTCTTCTGCAGAAGAAAGAACAATCATTCATACTGGTGAGTAAATATTTATTTATTTATTTAAAATAAGAATCACATTCTTCCACAATTCTCAATAGACAACTAAAAATGCTGAAGTCTGTTTAAATAATAATAATAATAAGTTGAACTTCTTTTTTGTCAGTTGTTTGTTTTCTTTGTTTTTTTCACAGTTTGAATGAATGATTCAATGACTCACTCAAAGACTTCAGTATAGTGTTACTGGATGAATCAACATTTTTGAAGGAATCTCTTGAATGAATGATTCAATGCCACAAAAAAATGAACAGTCACTTGTCACCACCTACTGGCATGATGATGCAATGATACAATCTTAATCTGAAGCGTCAAGTTACTTTAAAAAGGTGATTTACTCAAGTGACTCTTTTCTAAGACTGAAATAATGCTACTCTATGGTTGAAAAGACTGTTCGTGAAGCTGTTACATAATGACACCTGCTCTTTTTGGATCAGATCTAGTGTGAACACAGATTTGAATGTTTCAGTGTGATTGTATTTAATAGACTTAGCCAAATTATTATTTAGAGATGAACTTGCTTGGGTGCTTAATTCAAGTTTGTTATCTTTGAAGAAAATTCATGTTACTATAAATTATAACAGTTTTTGATTTAAGACACTGTCATAAGTCAACTGGAGGGAAACCACATAATAGCCACAAAATAAATGTAATTGACCATTGAAAAACCCATGTTAGTTGGCTGCTAATCTGAATATTAGAGAAACGTCCCCCTCAGTGTCTATTGTGGTTACACCGCTGATTCAAGGAAAGAATAAAACGCTACAAAAGTGTAGAAAATGGTCCCTTTGAAGCTTTAGTAAAACATTAGCATTCACCAGCGAGCCACAGTAATCATTTATCTGCCTTACCACTAGTGAAGAATCACAATCTAGTCATGGAGAGAGAGTTAGGTAGAGAAGTGCAGTGTGAACTGCTGTCAGTGGACACATCTGTCAACACTGTGGCTCTTCTGTTTAAGTCAGTCTGGCTGTTTCGCCGGGACCATTCTCTTCGCTGTGTGCCTGTCTACCATTTAATGAGGCAGTATTTCAATGCTTTCAATACATCCAGTGTGGAAATAACAGGCTCAGAGCAACACACTGCATATAAAACTGTAATACAGTGCATTGTGAGATTTAAAAGCTTTTGAATGAAACTGCTGTAATAGCTCCTGCAACCCGAGAGACAAAAGCAGACACATTTTTCACTGCTGAGATGTTTTGTTCTATGAGGCTGATGTTAACAGATCTTACCAGAACCGATCCAGCCTGGACACTCATAGGTACATTAGAAATTATCTTTCATGCATGTAGATCAGCGGAAGTTGTGTTTTATAAATGTATTTTTAAATGTTATGAATGTATACAAAAAGTGCAACATTTTCTTGTAATAATAATATTATAATATTCTGTATAACGGTAGGTTAGAAATTGACAACATAGACAAAAGGTAATGAAAATCACATGTATTATGTGCAATAGGCCTAATGGTGAAATGTGTAATTCAGATAATACATTAAAAAAAACTATGAATATGGAATTATATGTATGCATGTGTGCTTCCTTTATTTATTATTTATTATTCTAAATTTACTATACACTGTAATTCTTGAGTACATTTTGGAGTTTATTGGACTACATTTAACCAATAATGCCATTTTAGTTTAAACCGAAAATACGATTTGTCTTTTTACTCCAAAATGTCATATTAAATTCAACAGTCACATGCCATTTCTTTGTAACTAATTGTGAAATTTACAATTTCCGAGTGAAAATGTCTACATTGTTACATTGTGTAAAATACTAGTTCTGTCAGGACCACTCTCGTCAACATGATAGATATTTAGCATGAAGTTTGGTTTGACGTTATGAGGATTACGGTAATGAGGAGTTGGGGATGGAGGAGGGTAATTTGCTCCTGAGCAAGTGGAAAAAGCTGCTGATTAATACTGAATAGAGCTTATATAGGAATACCATGATATGTGTCGTATTCCTATAGGTAGATGTGATACGCTGATAATCAGCTGATGCAAGCATGACTAACATGACCTGCCAGAACTAACACTAATGCTTAATTTCATTTAGCTTTTCAGACATTTTTCAATCTGTGCCAAAGCAAAGTCGAATGTGTGCAGCCGCAAAAAAACAACAAAACAGCATTTTCAACACTGATTATCAAATGAGGCCCATGAAAGAGACGCTTGCTTTTTTCAGTTAGCATGTTCGTCATTACTTCCGTCTGTTTGTTTATGAGTGCGTGTGTGAGTGTCTGTGTAATATATGCCTTTTTGAAGTGCATGAGTGTAAATGCACTGGCGCAAACCTGAACAACGGCAGCATGTGATTGAAGAACTCCACGGAAATGTCAAGAGTCATCAAGCTCCATTCAATCACAATCAGCCCTAATTCTGCCTGTAGTGTATTCTCCAAACCCATGCAACATGCTCCCGGGTCCCTCCAGATTTAGCCCTCCTTGACTTTGCCACAAGGATTCGGGAACGGGACTGCCCCCAGGAGATAGACCGATTCATACTCCTGTTCGGGGTCAAGGGTCAATTAAAGCTTATTGAATAATAAATGGAAAGAAATAACAGGCAGCTGGGAGCGAGCAATGTCTTGGCCTCTATCTGCTCCCCCGTCTCTCTCTCTCGCTCTCATTTGCAGCCAGCTCTGTATGAGCCTGTAATGTCCTGTATATATGCAGGGATTCATATTGCAGTCACAGCCATGCTGGCTGAAATTGGTGGTTGAAGATGAAGTTGAAATTGGAAAGTGGTTATCATGTCTGCATGAGGAAACACATTTGAGTCAGTAGGAGGTAGGGGAGAAGAAATCAGGCCAGCTGTATTATTGTGGAGACTGTTTTCTGCATGCCGTGGTTCCTGAGATTGCAGCCCAAGGTGAATCCGGACCCACCTGAAGTCAGGCGCTCTGAGCGGACACAAGTGAGGAGTCCGCCTAATGATGCATACCTAATGCGCCGCAGCTTTATGATGCTGAACAATCGCTGCCACCTCGTTGAATATCATTGCATTTTATTTAACACATTTGTTATTCAATTTTTTTATAATCATTTGCCATTTTCCTCTCACGGGAACCCTTGTGACATCTCAGTAAATCTACTGTTACAACTGGACAGGCATATAAAATAATTCTTTAAAAGCATCGTGGCGTTTAGCTGTTGAAGAGTTTTATTCATCCTTTTACACACTACTTCTGGCCCACGGAGTTTCCTTTCTGTGGCATATGGGGAAAACTGGAAGTTAAAATTTCCTTCAGTCGCTTCGATCTTGTCTTTGAAAATATGTCAGGGGAGAGCCGCCGTTCTGTGATCACAAGGCATTAAAAAAATCTTTGGACTTTTGTGTAGCACTCCTGCACACTTGTATTTTACCCTCTTTACCAGAGTGTACGTGCTTAAAGCTTCACTGGAAAGTGTCAAAAACTAACAATCCAATTCATTAAATTCTCCTCACACCTGGTCTTAATATATGTGGTTTAATTTTCAAACTCTTTTGCGTATTATTATGTAAATGTAAGGCACGGTATCGCATTTAAAAGACCTGCTAATGCAGCATTCCATTCAGCTGAAGAAATGGCCGCATCTGAACTCTATTTGAAGTTGGGCTTTCAAATTGGAAAATAATTTGGGTCTATAAGTCTAAAACTCTGATTTTGCAGGGATGTGGGTGAATGACGTCACATGGTGGTGCTGAGGGAGATGTACACAGTAAAAAGATAACCAAAAATTCAACTTTAAATGTCAACGTCCTCATTTTGTTCCAAACCTGTGTGAGTTTTCTTCTAGAAAACACACACAAAAAATATTTGGAATGTTTTAACTGTTTCCACAATGAATGCCACAGATTCAAAATAACATTAGAATCTATTGACTTTCTTAGTTATTTTTCCAACATACAGTACAGGATCTGAATAGCATGAGGGTGAGTAAATGACAGAAGTTTCATTTTTGGCTAAACTAAATGTAATGTTTTTGGACACTTATTTACATGTTATTTACAATTAGATCAAATGCATTAAGCTTAAATCAAAATTAAATGTCAAACTTATTTTTGAGCCATTTCAAAAAGGACTTCTTTATATGTAATTTCATAATTTTGTTGTCTAAAACTTTTATTGTTTAGTACATTACAGTTAGACATTCAACACAATTAAGCATGCTTCTTTTTAAAGGAATCTCTTTAATGACATTTTTAAGCAAATTAATGCATAGATGAGTCAAATTGCCTAAAATACAAGATACTACACTAGTCTAACATAAGCAGTAAATAATCCTCAGCTAGCATATCATGTTAGCACAGCAGTGTAGCTACTAGCAGACTTCTTTGTTGACATTCAAACAACTGCAAAGCTAACAGTAGCACAGCCATTTTGTTTGCTGATACACAGAGTGTAAGCCAAAGCAACTCTTTTATGTTTGAAATTTGCAGATGTTTAGCATAAATATCACACATATCCGTCTCTGAATGGAATGCATGATACTATCTATCTTGTTTTAAGGGACGAGGTAAATTAGCTGCAGGATGCCTGCCATTGATTTTGTAATTAGGTAGATCTTAGAAAGAAAGCTTATGATGATAGTATACCCATGTGAAAAGCTGGTTAAGGGAAGAGATGCTATCTCATGGGTTTTGGTGTTTCTCTGGCATTGGGAGTGTGTGCAAGTGTGTGATGTTGTAATATGCAGAGCACAGTGGCTTACGATAGCCCCTTGTTTCCATAAAACCTTATTAAAGCCTCCACCTGTAAAATGGCTGTTGTAACAAAGAGAAACTTGTATAATCAACATCTCATTCATCCACTATGGTTTTAGTCTCATATTGTGAGATGAAAAAGGTACGAATTAGTCACTTTTTCTTGGAAGACTTGCATATAGTTTTGTTACCGTTAACATTTAATTATTGTAAGTTTGTTTGGTTTTATTATTTTGTCTTTATGGCTGATGTGACAGCACCCCGGGCATGGTGTGCAACCCCTCCCTGCGGGCGGCCACTTCGCTCGCCCGCTGTCAGTGCCGGCTCACTAAGTCTATTCAGGTCCACGGGCGGCAGGGGTGGCCCACAGATCCACGTTTTGTGTGGTCTGAAAGGAAGTGGCTGTAGGCCTTCAGGGCTCAACGGCAGTGTTTTTCATGGGGGGTTTTGGAATATGCCAGGTCAGGACAAACACAGCCATTGTGGTTTGTTTAAGATGGCATCTTGCCAGCCACCTCATTGCAGATGTATTGAGTGGACTCCACCGTCTGCACATTTTTCTCGAAACGTTTATTGCAAGCAGGAGTGATCTGAAAGTGGTGGAAGGGGCACATTATTATCCTTGTCATCCTAGCTTATGAATATCAATTAGGTCAATTAGGTAACGTTTGGGCAGTAGTTGAAAGTTATTAGCTTATTAAAATTTGTTGTGTTTGTTTGTTCAACTGCCGATGCGACCAATTGCCAGATGCCACTGCTGGATAGTTCATGCAAAAATCTTAATTTTTTCATTGTCTGAGGCTAAAAACAATAACTATAACAACTATATTGGTGCTCACACCAGCATATGAATGATAGAGTTTAGATGTTTATAAACACACTTGTGTTGCTCTTTAAATCAGGATGGATTCTGATTAGATGTCTATGTTTTTATCATTTATTTTACTTTCTAATATTGTTCCTCTGTTACCATTTTAGTTGTGGTCTGGACTTCATTATTCTCAATTGTGACCCTGGACCACAAAACCAGTCATAAGTAGCACGAGTGTATATGTAGCAGTAGCCAAAAAATACATTGTATGGGCCAAAATTATAGATTTTTCTTTTATGCCAAAAATCATTAGGATATTAAGTAAAGATTATGTTCCATGAACATATTTTGTAAATGTCCTACCATAAATGTATCAATTCTTAATTTTGATTAGAAATATACATTGCTAAGGACTTCATTTGGACAACTTGGATCATTGTCATTTGGATTTTCTCAATATTTCGATTTTTTTTTTGCACCCTCATATTCCAGATTTTCAAATAGTTGTATCTCGGTCAAATATTGTCCTATCTTAACAAACCATACATCAATGGAAGATGATTTATTCAGCTTTTATATCAGGGATCTTCAAATCTGGACCATTCCTGCAGAGTTTAGCTCTAACCCTAATCAAACACACCTGAGCATACTAATCAGAGTCTTCAAGAAAATCACAAGGAACTGCAGACACTTATGACTAGTTTTGTGGACCAGGGTCACCTTTTAGTAATTTTTTTTAATTATGTTGTTTGTTTTTGCCATTTTTATTAAATTCAGTATGATTTGTATTAATTTGATTTCAGTTGCAGTTTTAGTTATTTTAATAAAGAAAAAGGTAATACATTTATAAACTAATTCAAATGATAAATGTGTAATATTTAAATTTATTTCAAGGAAAACTATTTTATCTTCTGTGAAACATATAGAAGGCATTTAAAAATCATGTCTTGCTTTTATCTGTATAATAAGTCAACAACACTGGACACCATTGACTATAATTACATGAACTAAAGCACACACACACACACACACACACACACACACACACACACACACACACACACACAAACATTTTGTTCATTCTTTTGTGTTATAATCAAGAAAGTAAATCATTCAAGTTTGAAACAATATGAGGGCGAGTAAGATATCTTTTATTCCTAATTTTTGGGGGTAAACTTTCCTTTAATGTTGTTGTTGTTGTTGTTTTTTAGCAGCCATTTATTTTCTTCACACTGTGGCCAAGCAAAACAAAGCTCTTGAAAATTAAATGCTTAGTGCTAAGTGGAGGTCGAACTGAGATATTTTAAAATATGGCAAGTTGTGTCCATTTCCCAGTTATAATGGTTGCCACAGGTATGTAAATGGATATGAGGAAAAAGATGAGAAAAAGTCGTACAAAGAGGCTTTTTTTGGTGATTTGGTGCTTGGTCACGGTGACTGAATGCACAAAGTAGTCAGATGACAATGTTGCCATGGTTTCCAGGGTACATGTGTTGCCTCTGCCTCGTGTCCTGTTCCCCAACTGTGATAATAACAAGGCTTTTGACATTTCTGATTTTGATTTGGTCAATTTAGGGGTTACTTTGTCCCACCAGGAGACCCCTTAGGCCTGTACATGTGTCTTTAGTCATCACGGCTCATTGCGGAGCATTACGGGGCGGTCCTGCGCAAACAGCGGGGAGGGCAGACACACACCAAGGGGTGGGCAGGATGCCAAACTAACTCCAGTCCACATGAAACATAGGGAAGTATTTCTGTTGCGACAGTAAATCTGTCGTTCAGTCATCTGGTACTCATTTAAGACAACCTTTCCCGTACATGCCACATAACTGCCTAGCCTCTGTGCTGAGGACAATACGGGCGAAAAGATGGACTATTTTTTTTCAGACTTTGAGGCAAAAGCCAACATTTCTGCAGCATTTATCACAGTCAATCAGACCTAACGCCCTATTCAAGTTCACTCATTGCTGGCAGAGTCTATAACCTCATGATTTAATTACAGGCCGTGGGCAGCTCGGGTGGCACAAATCCAAGCTCTAAGCTGTTGTTTTGTGGGTTTTATTTGGTGTGGTCTCATTAGATCCTCCTTCACATCTTGAAGTAATGTGTGTAAGAGTTTGCCGTTTTTAATTTGGTTATCATTTCCTGTAATTTCACTAATTAAAATTTGATGGCGAGCATTGACCTTAGCAACTAATGCTCTCATTACCCTTCGGATTTACTCTTAGACATGTAGTCGTTCACACACACTCATTCTCACAGTGTTAGAGCTGATCTTGTTACATTGAAAAGGTGTCATTGCAATCCTGTTCTTGTTTAAAGTAATAGTTCAATGAAAAAGGAAAATTTGCTGAAAATGTACTCCACCCTCAAGCTATTCAAGATGTAGATGAGTTTGTTTCTTCATCAGAACAGATTTGGTAGAAAATAGCATTGCATCACTTGCTCACCAATGGATCCTCTACAGTGAATGGGTGCCGTCATAATGAGAGTCCAAACAGCTGATAAAAACATCACAATTAGGGCTGTGCAATTACTCGTCAGTAAAGCTGGTTCCGTGATTGGCACTCAATCTCCATCACCTGCTTTCAGATGGAGCGGCAGTAAATACTCAGAGAGGTAGTTCACTGACAAGCAAGGCAATATTGCGTTCATAATCGAATGCGATTAATCTGCGATATTGAAAGCGATATTGCGTAGCTTGTCAGTGAACTACGGCTCTGTGTATTAACTGCCGCTCCATCTAAAAGCAGGTGATGGAGATGTACCACCAATCACGGAGCCGACTTTACTGACGAGATGCACATGAGAATCGCATGTGATTAATTGCACAGCCTTAATCACAATAATACCCAAGTAATCCACATGACACCAGTCTATTTATATATGTCTTGTGAACTAAAGGCTGCTTGTTAGTAGAAACAGATCCATCATTAAGACATTTTTTACTTCAAACCATCGCTTCTGGCCAAAATACAAGTCCATAATCCATAATATTGCTTTCTCCAGTAAAAGAGTCTCTAAACCAGGAGAGAAACATAAACAGGACAACAGGGGATGGATTTTTTCACTGGCGAAAGCAATATTAAGGATAGAGAAATCATATAAACACACATTAGTTGATAGACTGGAGTATTTTTGTGATGTTTATCAGTTGTTTGGACTCTCATTCTGACGGCACCCATTCCCTGTAAAGGGTCCGTTGGTTAGCAAGTGATCTAATGCTAAATTTCTCCAGTTCTGTTCCTTTGAAGAAACAAACTCATCTACATTTTGGATGTCATGAAGGTGAGTTTCAGCACTTTTTTTTAGTGAACTATTTCTTTAAAGGGTTAGTTCAACCAAAAATGTTCATTCTGTCATTAATTACCCTCATTTTGTACCAAACCCGTAAGACCTTTGTTCATCTTTGGAACACAAATATATTTTTGATGAAATCCAAGAGCTCTCTGACCCTCCATAGACAGCAATGGAACTACCACATGCAAGGCCATGTGTCATTATCTTTGTATTCTTTGCGCACAAAAAGATATTCTCGTAGCTTTACGGTAAAATTACGGTTGAACTACTGATGTCACATGGACTATTTTAATGATGTCCTTACTATCTTTCCAGGCCTTGAATGTGGTAGTACACTTGCTGTCTATACATGGTCAGAAAGTTAATCAAAGTTTCATCAAAAATATCTTAATTTGTCATCCGAAGATGACCGGAGGTCTTACGGGTTGGGAACAACATGAGGGTGAGTAATTAATGACAGACTTTTCATTTTTGGTGAACTATCCCTTTAAGACTGAAAAACATTGTACATATCTGCAAGGTTTAGTGGACTGCATGTAATGTTTTACACTTTACACAGACCAAATGTCCCTACGAGCAGAGGTGGAAAGTAACGAATTACATTTACTCGCGTTACTGTAATTGAGTAGCTTTTTTTTGTACTTGTACTTTTTAAGTAATTTTTTTAATCTGTAATTTTACTTTTACTTAAGTATATTTTGTGGGAAGTATTGTACTTCGCCACATTTTAAAACACATTCGTTACTGAGTAAAAAATCGCTCCGTGGAAACAACTGCAGCAAATAATGGGCAGAAGAAGAAACTGGCGCTAAAATCACAAGAAAGATGCAGACGAACAAGACAGGCGTTAATGGTGCAGACCCAGCTGAAGACCAAACCCCGTCGTATTCTGCTGAAGTTGAACTCGAAGGAAATGAAGTGAACCCCTGGCCATATATTCATACTTTATTATGCAGTGTTAGCTGTGTTTGCCTCCGGAGACCGAACTAGCAGCTTATAACATCTCGACATCGCCCTTCGCAAGCATGTGGAGATAAGGTAAATACTTACATCATTGCATTGGTGGTTAAAATGAAGCTTTGACGGTTTAGCAAAAGGTTTTTCACAAATGAGCCAAAAAGACAGTGGTGCAGGGTGTGCAATATCATCTGAGATAATATAGTAATTGTTGTTTTAACGATGTGCGATTTGACATTATCAGTATTTTGCTTAAAACCAAACAAATCACTCTAAACAGTGTGCCGTGAAATCTAGTAACGTTAGATTAGACTAATCCGTATGAGGCGCCGCTAGATTTAAATCAAACTTTTATCAACACACAAAAAACACGTGCATATACACCTATAAACACTCGCACATACATTAATAATGTGTGAGTTTTATAGGTGTATATGCATGGAAGTTTATATGTATGTGCGAGTGTTTATAGGTGTATATGCACGTGTTTTTTGTGTGTTGATAAGCGAAGTTTGATTAAAAAAAATATTATTCTAATCTGCGTGCATATGGAGTGCTTTCGTTCACTGCGTGAATCAGTCTGTTAAAATGCGTTTAGAATGATCACAAAATTGAAGATATAGAAGCAGAAAATGTATATATTTATATCATTTAATATAGTAAGTCAACGTCACACGAAGAATGCCGTTTTTCTCAAAAAATCACCATGATTACATAGGCCTGTAGTTTTGCTTTTTACAACAGTTCAAAAAACAATAAGTTAATTAAGAGACTTACGTTTTAGACACCATATTGCCTGTTTTTGCTCTATTTCGACAACAAAAATAATTCCAAACACAGTTTTGCGTCTCTGACTCTGAGCAATGACGTGTTTCATTCCTTGAATTAACCGTTTAAATGATTCTGTTCAATCACAATGACTCTCTTATGAGTGACTTGCTGACACCTACTGGTGGTTCTAATTTAACATTTAAAGTATCTTTTTATTTATTTATTTTTTAATTTCAAATGACTATTTAACATTTGTGACCCTGCATGTCCTGGAGCACAAAACCAGTATTAAGTCGCTGGAGTATATTTGTAGCAATAGCCAACAATACATTGTATGGGTCAAAATTATACATTTTTCTTTTATGCCAAAAATCATTAGCATATTAAGTAAAGATCATGTTCCATTAATATATTTTGTACATTTCCTACTGTAAATATATCAAAACTAAGAGCTTAATTTGAACAACTTTAAAGGAGATTTTCTCAATATTTAGATTTTTTGCTCCCTCAGATTCCAGATTTTCAAATATTGTCCGATCATAACAAACCATACATCAATGGAAATATGATTTATTCAGTTTTCAGATGATGTATAAATCGCAATTTAGGAAAATGGACCCTTATGGTTTTGTGGTTCAGGGTCACATTTTATGTCTTATTTATCAAAACATTATTTCTGCATTTGTAACAGCAGGCTAAATGCATTCATGTCAGTGTGTAATACATCTACGCCACTTCAGATGAAGCTTCTGCGTTTCCTCTGCATTGCAAAGATGCATTTTGTTGATACTGATTTAATTTGCCTGGTAACAGCCTAAATGTGTTATTATTCTAAATAACTGATTCCTTTAATTAAAAACACCTAGTTTGAGATTTATAGGCCCATATCCCAGGTGTGTCAAACTCTGGAGGGTGTTACTGGAGGGCCACAGCCCTATAGAGTTTAGTTCCAACCCTGCTCTAACACACACACCATGTAGTTTTCAAATAAGTCTAAATGATTAGTTTAGCTGTATCAGATGTGTTTAATTAGGGTTATATCTACACTGTGTAGGGCTGTGGCCCTCCAGGAACTGAGTTTGACACCTTTGGTCGATCCCATTTTTTCCTCCCTCTCATTGTTAAAATGTAACTAAGTACTTTTTACTCTGAGTAAATTTTAAATGAGCTACTTTTTACTTTTACTTGAGTATATTTTTAGACTGGTACTTTTACTTGTACTTAAGTAAAATTTCAGTAATGTAATGGTACTTTTACTTGAGTAGAATATTTTTGTACTCTTTCCACCTCTGCCTACGAGTATTGTAAAACATGAAAAACACACCTTGTTGTTTACATGAGGAAAACAACTCCCTTTTGTCTTATTTCATGTGTGAAATGCAGTAGTAATTCTGCTAACTCCACTACAATTTTCAGTAACATTTCTGTAGTTTTAATAACAGAGGAGGGTTTTGTTTTATTGAAGCTGCTTTAGTAGTCAAGCTACTTTTCCCAACAATTAGTGCTATTTATGTATTAGCAATATATCACTGGTTTTAATATCACACTGTTGCACATGCATGTCTGTGAAAAGAAAAAGTAATACATTAAAATAATTAAAATGCTCTTCTCTCTGTCTCATATGTCATGCTAGGAAGTCTGATTCAAGTCTGTGTGCAGAAGTCCCAGTGCAGCAATTTGCATCTTTTTATAGCAATATATTTAGTAGTTAATCGCTGTAGTTCATCACTTCTGAATCATAATCTAGTTTAGTTATATTTAGTGTAAATGGACTGTCTGTTTAAGATAAATTGATCTGATAACGTCTCCATAATCAAGATTTATTCATTCACAAACCTATTTTTTGAGCCAGAGAAATACTGCTCTGATTGAGTTATAATTATATAATCTGTTACTTGTCTGTTTCAAAAGATATGGCTCCGCAAAATAGCCTCAATGTTGTTAGCTACCTTGTAGCGTGTTACATAAAGAGTACTTACTGTATGATGTAAAATATTTATTTTAACAAAATATTGTTAAGTGTGAACTCAATGTAATGTTTTCAAACACTTACTGTCATTTACTGTTAATTGCTATTACATGAAAATATACTCTGGTTTAAATGTACATTAAATGCAATTAGTTGAACTTTAGAGTGATTTTGACAAACCCAAAGGGGTCATCAGATGCCAAATTCATTATACAAGTTGTTTGAACATAAATGTGTGTTGGAAGTGTGTGTACACATCCATCCTATAATGATAAAAATCCATCCAATGTTTTTTTTTATCCCTATTTTAAAATCCCCTTTCTCAAATCAGGCTGTTCTGAGATTCCTGTCAGAATGATGTAGTTCTGTACAGGCCACTCCCTCAATAGTTGATTGACAAGGCTGTCTAACCTTAGACCCGCCCTGAGTGAGCTGAGAGCTGTCCGCCTCCGGTGCTGGGGAAGACAAGAATGTCTCAGATTAAGTGATTGAGATTTTTAGTTGTTGGATGTAATAATGAACATACCAGTCATCATTTACTCCCAACATCTGAGCCGCTGAAGACACAGAGGATTAATGTTACTTTTGTTTTAAAGTGAATGTGCCGGTCCCAATCTGCCTAAATGTGTCTATATTTGTGCAAATCAGAAGAAGTTAGCTTATAAGGGTTTTTAATGAATCTCTGCAAATCACCTTTCCTAATAATGAGCTAGTTAGCCAGTTTCACAGCTAAAGTAAACCGTACTGCACGTCAACCCACGGAAGAGAGGGGCGGGGTCAGCAGAGCTCATTAGCATTTAAAGAGAAATGGACTAGAATAGCTTGCTAAAAACAAAGGTGCTTTTTACACTACTATTGAGAAAGTTTAACCAAAGTATGTTATATACTTTTCATTAAGACCCTAAAGAATCATATCAACTTGTGGAGAATGGGAATCCGATGACCACTTTACGTACTTTTATCTTTTATCTTAATCTTTATATGTAATTTAATAATTACTTCTATTCCCTTTGGAATATGGTTAAAGTAAACTGCCAAATTATTTTATGATAGACTAAAATTCACTTCATTGTAATTTATTTTGTCATGATTTTTTTTTTTTTTACAATTCAGATCTTTAATGCTGATGTTGCAATTTAGTACATTTAAAACATATTAACCTTAAATGTAATATCAAATACTACACTACAGTACACAATATAATTAAGTTAATTCACATGCTTTAGTATATTAGTCAGCAAAACAAAATAAATGCACTTCTTTAAAGCATGACCAAAGATTATTAAAGCATAATAATACAAAATCACGTAGTGTATGATGTCACAAACTCACACAGATTTTTATTTTTTTTCTAGATTCAGATTATAATTCTATCCAGGTAGAGGATATCAAACATGTTTGATATTTTGAGCAAATTTTGTAACACATATTGTTTTCATTATTCGTCAAGCGTCTTTTAGCAACAAGGCTGTTTGCTGTGATTGAAAAAGATTGTAAGTCATGTAGTGTATTCCAGACTTTAGTGTGTGTAGAAACAGTCATGAAAGCGTGGTGTCTTTAAGTACACTTAAGTGGCCCTTTATTTTATTTATATTATATTATTTGAAGGTGTCATCTTTTAAAATACTTTAAAGATTTGAAGTACACTATAAGTGTGCATTTAATACAATAAGGCACACTACTTAAAAAATAAAAATAAACAAACAAGGTTAATGTAGCTACCTACTTTTTCAAAAGACCCACTTTGATAGTTGACTTGGCTTCATTTTTATCTTGCCAGCTAGATCTTATATTACCAAATATAATTTTGTAATACCTAAAATGCAAAAAACTGTAAATACACGTGTACGTGTGCTGGCGCAGAGAACAGCTTACGGCTGTTCAGCATACAGTAGATGCCAAAGTCCCCACAGGACGTGTCAGTCTGAAAGATTGCCGTGTTTAATAACAAGAGTACCATAGACTGGTAGGAAGTCCATTCACTCTGAGCCCTACAGGAACTGTGAAAACCTGTGACACACCGTCCCTTTATTAGTATGACACATCGCCGACGCTGAATTGCTCACCTCAGCTGCTGATAAAGCAGAATACGGTTGGCTTACCGCACATGAAACGCATCTGCTAACTATGGCAGTGAATTGTTAAAGGGGCACAATGAGTTTATTGGGGCTTAGCAGATGTGCCCATATCCAATTCAGCTTGCCATTCAGCCACCATGTAGAGTACAGCTACACCATATTGGCCAGCAATACAATTCTCCAGTCTGGATCTAATCATAGGAGCAGTTCTTGAACCTATTTAGGTTAAGTGATTTGCTGTGGGCATTATATATATGACATGGAAAATGTTCAAAACAGGCGGTGAGAACCGTAAAAACAGGGTACAGACCGTGTTTGCGCGAGTGGTAAACATGTGAGCCATCTGGGCATGTTGTTTTGTGTGACTGCTTGGAATAAGGTAATACAAACAATGGCATTAATGGACAGTGCAAGGATAATACCTCAGTGATGTCACTGAAGGGAAATAGAGGTGAGAAACAAGCAGATGAATTAGAGCGCGGTCCAGATGTGGCGAAAGGTGCCGTGATGTTGAAATGGATCCGTGCCATGGATATCCGTTCATCTGTTCGTTGACTTACGCCACATTATCGTTATCCAGCGAGATCATCCTAATCCCTCGGTTTTAGCCACCTAATGCATATGCCAATAACAGTAAGAGGGCAATGTTAGATTATACTACCCTTCAGAAGAGAGCCGGGAGTCTCACCTCCTACAGATGGAGCACATACTGAAAAAAAGGTTTTTATTCGAAGCTAAAATATTATTTAACATCACTGAACCAGCCTATAGGCATCCATCTATACAGACAAAAGTAGTTAAATCAGGTAGTAAATAGTAATAATTTCAGGCTACCAGTTTATTGGCAATATCATATTCAATAACGGTAGATATCAATGTCCTTTATGCTTTAGCATGCTAATTTCACAATCCTCGTCTTGTGACTTTTGAGTCTGGATGTGCTCTTGATTTAAACTTTAAAAATGTACTCGAATTAATATTTTAAAATGTTAAATTTTTAAATATAATATTTTGAAATGTTAAATTTAAAATAAATAGTAATGCTAATAAAAAAAAAATTAATTAATTAACAGGTGACTTAAATATGTCTATACTTTTCCTAACACATTTAATATTTTTGTAAAAATTCCACCTTTCAAGTACATTTTAATTTTCATTATGTTTTAATAATTATTGGTCATGCTTTAATGAAACACACTTATTTTGATGTGTTACCCAACATAACTATAGCATGTATACTTGAGTATAATTTTAACTGTAGTGTGTTATTTGATATTTAAAGTTAATATATTTTTTTCTAAATTGAAGGGTCATCATTACAAATGTATCATTTCAAATGTAATTAAGTACAGTAGAAATGACATTGAAGTTTTATTAAATGCTTGTCAGTGCATTCAGCAGTAGGCTTTAACCATATTTCAAAGACAACAGAAGTAATTATCAAATTAATATGTACAAAAGAAAAAAAGCACTTTAAAGTTAAGCTAATTGCATTTACATTAAAATGAACTATAATGGAACTTTTTCATTTAGTCGCCCAGTCACTCATAATTGCTGACAAGTGTCTGTGTCATCTCTTTCATTTAGAAACTTTTGTTGTATGTGTATATTCTGCATATAAATCATGTTCATATTTATGTTTGTATACACTGAATTGTATTTGTTTTAATTTCTACATTTTGAATGCGTTTAGCTACAAAACACATTGTATATATTGCACAACATATTTATTTATATTGTGTAGTTGAACATTAAACTTTCATTTATTCAGTGCATTATACAAGATAGGTATTTTACACCAGCATATGTCGTGTCTTGATTTTCTCTTCCAGACCTTCATACTCCCTTATTCAACCAGCATTAACCAGAATGAACCAGCAAGGAGAACCCCACTCTCCTCATTCCCCATCTCTATGCTCATCTCCTCAGTTTTGAGCGGTTCTCCACATTACTAAACCGCCAGAGGTGATCCTCCCAACTCCCTCCTCTTTGTATTCAAAACTCTCCGCACACCTTTCCCTCTCACTCCATCCTGGCTGTTTTATTTTTAACCATCCTGTCATTAGGGATTCGACTGGACACTGCAGAAGAAATTTCAGCTGTAAACTCATCAGTGTTGCTAAATGTCATCAACATAAAATCTGCCAGCTAGTCTGTAAATGAAGTCCTGTTCTCATTAAAAGGCTGACCAAGAGACCAGGCTTTGTTTTAAATCAAAGTCATTTGTAATATTTTTCAAATAGGAGCAGAATGTGTTGAGCCCTCTAGGGGTTTTCACTGACCTTAGAGGACACATAATGCAGAGGAAGAGTTCACCCATTCTCAATTAACTGGGGATGTCAGCCTTTGTTTTATTTAATTAGTGTTAATAATGAATGTCTCTAATCCCGACAGTAAGTCAGGTTGACTTTAGCTACGGATTAATTGCACTGTTTGTCATGGTCTCGTTGACAGGTGCATTTCAAATCATTGCCCTGGCACCTCAACTGTAGTGCCTTGTAGCAATGAAATGAATATCTTTTCTTGAAATTAGCCCAATCACAAGCTCCAGGTATTACCTTTAAACATCAGGCTTTTTACATGCCAGGCAACATCAATGTATTGTCACAAGCTTACCAGTAATTTATAACATAAAGAGCTATTTCTGCCTGATTTAACCCATAAAAATGAGTTTTGTGGGTAGAAATGAATATATTTACAGTATATGGAAAACCGTTTCTGCTGCCCTGGGATAAAAAAAATTACCAAATTTAATTAAAAGGTCATTGCAACCTTTTATCTCATAAAACAGACTTTTATTCCCCCTCACAATTATGAGGTAAAACAAAAGTTTATATCTTGTAATACTTTATATCTCACAATTGTGAGAAAAAAGACACAATTACTATTTCTATATTTTATCCCATGATGGAAACAAGCTTTCATATGTTTAGCGTGATTGAGTGATGTTAGTCGTTTGGTCTAGTTAACAGGATGGATGTTTAATCTAATGAAGGCCATTGCTAACTGGCAAAAAACAACATGTTACCAGTAGATTAACTCTCAGGATGAATTTTACTGGATTTATAAAATATATTGAAAAAATAATCAAGACTAGTATAAATTTAAACAACAGGCTCAATATTTTATGTTTTATGCTATTAAGTCCCTTTCCATCCAAGGAAATGATGTCACCTAGAGCAAGTCATGTGATTTAGGCACATGATTTACGATTTTAAAGGGCAAGTAGCACCAATTCAATTCAAGATTATTTGTATAGCACTTTTTATGATACAATCGTTGCAAAGCAGCTTTACAGGAAATTATGTTTCCACAATATATTTATATATTTTAGAAACTTAATATATTTAACTTATGGCAAAATTTGGTAACTCTGTATATTGTCTGAGGGTTTGCATCCTCTCAGGTCCTTTGAGTGGTTGGCATCCTCTCTTCTCAGGTGTTTGGTCATCTCAGAGCAACAGGGTTGAGTGGAGTTTCATTTCATGGTTTTGCGCATTTAAAATATGCACCGCTGTTTGTATTCTATGCCAAAGAGAAAAAGTAAATGTATATTCTAATACAAAAAATTGCTAATTAGATGTGCAAACTTCATTTCAAAGAGAAGCTGACTGGGCACATGGGAATTTGTCAAGTACTTATCATTAATTTATCATTTATCATCATGAATTGAATCATTAATTAGTGTTAATGAGACACCTGCATGAAAAACCGCATGGCATTAAAGTTTCTTAATATTTTGTTGTAAACTATGCAGTGTTGTTTCATGGAGACATAAAATCTGCCAAGCTAGTCTGTAGGAATGACCATCCTGTTCTCATTGGAAGGTGAGGACCAAGAGACCAGGCTTTGCGAATAGTGTTCAGACAGCTAGTACGTGGTAGAATGTGTTGAGCCCTCTCCAGGGGTTTTCACTGACCTTAGAGGACACAGGGCCTGACATGCAGAGGCACAGAGGGTTCACGTCACTGCAGATTAATGTCCTGCTGCCTAGTTGTTTTATTCTCCACACTTAGTGTTAATAATACAGTGGGATCATGCCGTGGACAGTATGGCGGAGCAGGCTGGTACTTTAGCTACGGATTAATTGCACTGTTATCTCATGGTGCTCGCCTTATTGACTCCCAGCCAGGTGACAAAATCATTGCCCTGGCAACTCATGTAGTGCCTTGGCAATGAAATGAATAATCCTTTCTTGAAATTCGCTCTTGTGTCAATGGACAAGCTCACGGTAATTATGTTTATGTGCAAAATAGTTGGCATTCTGTCGAAGTCACGTTGATTTTATAGGTGGACTCCTACATCGCCAGGCAACATCAATGTACTTCTATATATATATGACCAGTTGTCGGGTATTATAAATGCCCAATGACAAGCTTGCTTATGTTTATAGGATGCAACAATGATTTTTCCTCCTCCCATCCAACATTCAAGATTTACATATGGATCTGTAGACAGTAAATAGGCAGTGTTTTTCTCAGAAATATGTGTAACTGATGGGTTCTTAAAAATGTTTTGTATTGTACTTATCTTAAAGGTTTTATATATTTGTATTTGTTTTATTGTACACAGAAAAAAATGGTGTAGGATTTACTTTGAAACAAATTTCACCCTAATTGCTAGTAACTGAAGAAGCTGCATATATATACACAGAGTCAAGTGATTAATCTTAATCGTAAATGTATTATAATACATTCACATTCATGTATATATATTTAAGAAAAAAATATATTTCTATTTAATAAAAAATGTAATATGTACAGGGGTTAGACTCATTCTTCCCACTGGTTGCTCCTTTGTGACTAAATTTTTCAAAAGTTAGTGCGACTAACTTTAACTTTTTTTAATTTGGTTGCAACTGTTTTTTTTATTTGTTTGTTTGTTTTTTTACTACAACATGGGATTAATCAGTGCATGCTGATTAACTTTTATCATAGTTTATATTTATATGGTAACAAAAAATGTTAACATTAAACCCGTTCTTTTTCATCAGTAGTATTATTTGTGATTTGACTTTTTTTAACGGGAGTTCCTCTGTTGCTGTGTTGATGCGACCACATCAATTTCACTTGCGCATTCTCAAAAAAAATAAAAACACTGTCGCAAATGCGACCATTTTGGTTTCAGTCTAGAGCCCTGATGTATATGCAACAAATGCACTGAGCAGCACTGCCATCGAAAATCGCCCTTAACAGATGAAACGACAGTACGACAAATATAACGCTTTCCTCTGCAGATATTCAAACTAATGTTTTATTGAGAATATGAGATTGAACTGAAGAATGAATGCTGTATCAGATGCAGGTAATCACATCCCTCTCCCTCATAATACTCCACTCCACATAATACACAGCTTTTAATACAGTAATACAATAAGCTTTTAAAGGGGTGGTTAATTTCGATTTCACGTTTTTAACATTAGTTAGTGTGTTATGTTGCTGTTTGAACATAAACAATATCTACAAAGTTACAGTGCTGAAAGTTCAATGCAAACGGAGGTATCGTTTTTTTTTTAATTCTGTCAGTTTAATGCCTACAAAAATGTCTCATAGGGACTACAACGAGTTACTTCCCAGGTCCGTTATGTCACGAACCCAGATAAACCCCGCCCACGGAAACACGCAATGAAGGGGGCGAGACCATGCTGCACTGCTTTAGAGAAGAGGAAGAGAAAACTAGAGGTGAAACCGTATTTGCTGTACTTGCACAGGTTCTGTGCGGTCCTCTTAATATCCTCTGCATCTCAAGATTGATAAGAAATATAGACAACGTCATTGTTTACAATATAACCGGAGCACATGTCGCTGAGGTGAGGGGCGGGACGTTTAGACGCACACTAGAGGTGGTTTAGCCAATCACAACACACTGGGGCACCTAACCAATCGCATATTTCTGAGGGAGGGGCTTCATAAGAGCAGGAAATGATCAGCGTGTTAATCAGAGAAGGGACAGAGCGGTGTGGAACAAAGGTAAACTATGTGAAAAATAATGCGTTTTCTTTTATTTAAATGAAGCATTAACACATTTTAGACTGCACCCCATAAACACAATCAATCCTAGAAAATACATTAACCACCCCTTTAATGAAGCAAATCAACTTTCCTTTGTTACTAGTTCTAAAGTGACATTTATGAATTAGTAACAGAGGCTTGGGCTCAGCTGTTAAACTGTCAAATTTAGATTTGAATCTGGTGGATAGAAGCCATTCTGCACAAAAGAGGGCTTTTAAAGACACTTTGTTGTTTTTTCTTATGTATTTACATACTCGTGCCGTTGAACTGTTGTATAAATGCAATGTCACACTTGTAGATGTGAGATATGGCTGTGATATCAGCAAGGCTTTGAATTCACAAGCACCAAACCAGCCAAAAAAAGCAAGTATTTTCAGAAGGGTTTTTCATTATTGGGTGGAACAGTTTTTTTTTTTTAACACAGACTTGTTTGGTTTGTGCGGGTTCATCACAAAGGTGCACAATTGTGTGCTAACGGTGCAGACTCTGAGGTCATCAGGTGCACCAGGCATGTGGCGCAGCAGCTGAGAACTTTGCAGCAAGATGAGAAAGAAGTGCCGAAAATCACAGTTACGCAGCATGGGTGAGCGTCTCTTCCCCCATTCTCCTATTGACCAGCTGTTTTCTTTTAGTGCCCCAGAAACTCGTTCTTGTTGTTTCTTTACACAATTCACGAGGTCAACGTCTTTATCAACCTCAGAGTCCACCTCAGCTGCAATAACATTGTGACCCCCGTAACCTGACAATTAACTCCCGACCAGCGCCGCAGTGACTGGCTTACAAGTTATCTTAATAAAAGCAGTGGTCTGACGCATGTACGCAATTTCTGCACATCACAAAATGCTTGTCGTACAGTGTGGAAGACAAAAACAGCAATTGTTTCTTGTGGATTTGCAATTACTTTCACCCACTAAAGTCTGTCTAGTGGGACTGTAGTGCCTGATGTACCTCCTGTAGAGGAAAAGAAACAGATTCATAAACTCCCAGAGCTCTTTCACTGTAACTCTTGCCCACTGATTTCTATTTAGTTTGAAAAACAAAACAAAAAAATTGCCCCAAATATAAATAATTTATATTAAACTTTAAGCAAAAACATATAATAAAAGAATATCCGAAATTACTTCAAGTTGTATGTTAGTCTATAATTTCTTAATTTAATGTTTTCTTCATTTATATATACTGTATATTAAAATATAATAAAGGAATTCTATAAAAAATATTTGTTTAAATCATGATTTTTTTTATAAATAATTTAGATAAGATAAGCAAAAAATATCATCAAATAATATGCCAAATTATTTCAGTCTTTCTTTTAATTATTATTTTTCTTCATTCATATATAAAGTACATCAAAATATAATTAAGGAATTCTTAAACATTCTTAAATTCTATACAATAAAATTCTGTTGGCTATCCGTATATGTTTGTTTGTTTAAGTGATTTTGTATTTGGCACATGTAAACATCGTCACATTCTTTACTTGCATTAAAACATCTTATTTTTTTTATTATAATAATAAGTATAAATAAAATAATTGTATATAAATGTAAAGTATAATAATCAGTGGTGGACAAATTACACAGATCAAGTACTTGAGTAAAAGTACAGATACGTATAATAAAATATTACTCCAGTAAAAGTAAAAGTACTGCTTTTTCAATTTTACTCGAGTGAAAGTACAAAAGTACTCAATTTTTTATGTACTTAAGTAAAAAAGTACTGATAGACAGATTTATTTAGCAATTTTATATAGACTATTTAATTTTATATTAGCACATATTTTTATAATCCTACTGCCCAAAATACCTGGGTTTTTCCCAAAATACCCACTATATAGAGTCAAGATATATATGTTGTTGATATGGACTACATCGATGAGAGTGATGTAGTAATGTTCACTGTGAAGCTTACACTGCCATGTACCTGAGAGAAAACAGATTTCACCATCTAATCTTCACCAGTAAGAAAAAAGTGTTTTAGAACTTGTTGTTTTGCAGAACGTCAGTTATATATGACATGAGAATTAGGCCTGAAATTAGAAGAACATTTTAAGTAAAATCTAATTATATTTTCATAATGATTTTTTCTTCTCAAAACTTGTCTGTGGTGTAAAACACCCTGGCCCAATGCCCCGGAGGGCATCACTTCCCACTCTGATAATTACTGTAGTTACTATGTTCTGAACATCACATCCTTTCTTTTCCCTCAGATGGAATCTATCTAGGTGGCTGAATAAAGATATTTAGACTTTATATCTAAAAATTCTCAACTTAGCACCAGCAAGCTTGTTAGCTAGACAGATAGCATCAGCTAACAATATTTACTTAGTTTCAGTATGGTTATGAATAAACATTCATATCTGTCTACTCGGCTAGTTGATCTAAACAATATAACAATGTATACTGTTGATAAACAATATAAAAACAGACGTCACATAGGTCTAAATGCATAGCATTTTAATAAAACTGCTAACGTTACAGCAGCGGGAATATGAACGCATGAGTTATTTTATTTTAATCGGTGTTATTTTAATGTTTTGTTTTTGACCTAAAACATAACGTTAGAGACACTGATGTTGATCTGTCTGCATTCAAGCATTTCAGTGGGCTTAAATAGATCACCCTTTCAGCAGATTTAGTTCACAAACAACTAACAGTTTTGACCTAAATATTATTTTCAGTTACAATAATTAATCCTAAAATTCGACATTAGTAACACTTTTCACAGCATCAGTAGCGCTCACAAGATCTTTCTTTACTCGTGAGTTCAGTTCACTGGAGAAGACTCGCTCTAAACGGATCATTTGAATCAGTGAGTTTTGACTCGAGAACAGCTGCAATGTATCATTGCAATTCGTGAATGAATCGTTTGTGGCGATTTGCGAACCGATTGAAGAGGTTCATTGAAAAGAATCAGTTTGTTCATGAATCAGACACCGCTTCTGCGTCCGTGATGTATCACGTGAGTAACGATATGTTTTATGAAATGTAGTGAAGTAAAAGTACGATCTTATGCTTTGGAATGTAGTGAAGTAAAGTAAAAGTTACTCAAAATAAAACTACTCCAGTAAAGTACAGATACTTGAAAAATGTACTTAAGTACAGTAACGAAGTAGTTGTACTTCGTTACTGACCACCACTGATAATAATTGTATATAACATTAATTTAAATAAAACCTTAAGCCAATAAGATTATAAGAGTATGCCAATTTTATACATTACTTAAAATTAGTTTCAATCAAAAAAATATTTAAATGAGATTCTCTCTCTCTCTCTCTCTCTCTCTCTCTCTCTCTCTATATATATATATATATATATATATATATATATCATCACATATTAAATAAAAGGTGCCAAGTTACCAAACTATTTAATAAAAGGTTTTCTTTCTTTTAATATATTTATTTTCTTCTTCTTCGTTTAAATTATAATATCAGGACCTTGACACCTTGACATATTTTATGCCTCAAAAAACTCACATTTAGTTTTATAATGGAAATTAAACACATGTTCATCATAGAGAATTATTAAATATTTATTTTTATTAAATTAGAATTATTAAACCATTCTGTGTATGAATATAATGAAGCAATTGTACGAATGAATAAATTGCATATTTAAAAAAAGAAGCACACAGATTTCTGTAATTAATCCTAATTAACTGCATAACATAAAATTTGTAAAA
Source organism: Gymnocypris eckloni scoliostomus (assembly GCA_027564155.1). NCBI lineage: Eukaryota > Metazoa > Chordata > Actinopteri > Cypriniformes > Cyprinidae > Gymnocypris > Gymnocypris eckloni. The sequence goes on from CM050415.1 coordinate 19,461,361, forward strand.
TGAAGGAAACTACATAGACGGTATTTATAATATTTGTTGAATCTTTTTTTTACTAAGTACTAATGGACATAAAAATAATAAAAAAGTATTGTAACAAAATATTGTTTCTTGCAATTTTGCAATTCATATCACCTACTAATGGCTGTCCAGTGGGTGGCTGATGTACTTCCTGTAGGGAAAGAAGCAGGAAAACAGCGTGATTCATAAACTCCTGCCACTCTTTCACCTTAACACTCACCCACTGCTCTCTAATTGTACCTTAAGAGCCTTAGTGATTCACAGCCCAGCATCTCGTCCTCTCGCCCTATTGTTTCCGTGGCCTTGCGCTCTCTGTCCTACATGTCTGCAAGCATTGCTGCAGAAATTATGGAAGTGTGAATTCTCCTTGACTTGATCTATCAGGCTGTGCCATTTAAGATGCTAATAATATTGGAAGGCTCCCAGTTGCATGTTTGCATACACACACCAGAGTTTGTTTGTGCCGTGCTGGATTTCTTCGAGTGTGTGTGTGTGTGTGTGTATGCAGTGGAGCTGTCCTGTAAGGAGCTGAGAGTAAGCTTCCAAGATCAAAAGAGAAATGATACACGACAGCAATCACTTTATATTCGCCCAGCAGGCCAGCTGGAGCGTGCTGTGCTGGTGATGGAGCACCGCAGAAACCAGTCGAAATCTGACGGACTGCACTGAGCTGTTGGTGGGCCGTGATTCAGCAGTGCTGTAAAAGCCATTTCAACGTTACGCTAACTTCTGCCGCGTAGACACTGAATTAGACCACGCCCTCTCACTAAACCACACCCCCAAAGACGATGTCACCTGTTTTAGTGATATCCTTCAGCTCATTTCTGTATTATTTTTAAAGAAGTATCTTATGCTCACCAAGTGTGCATTTATTTGATTCAAAATATAGTAAAAACTGTAATATTGTGAAATATTATTACAATTTTAAAAAAGTTTTCTATTTTAATATATATTTTAAATGTAATTTATTACTCTGATGCAAAGCTGAATTTTCAGCATCATTTCTCCAGTCTTCAGTGTCACATGATCCTTCAGAAATCATTCTAATATACTGAAATGGGACATTTATTAATATTATCAATAATGAAAACCTTTTATCTGGGTTCGTTTGTGACATTATAAATGTATTTACTGTCACTTTTGATCAATTTAATGCATCCTTATTGAATAAATAAATAAATAAAAGGATATTAAAATATTATTTTGTATTATATATGTTTTAGTAGGTGGCGTTTGGGATCACATATTAATTGATATATTAATACACTGTGTCACTCAAGGTTGCAGTGGTTTGATGCCTTTATAAAGTCTTGTCAGATTGCAAATCTTCTTTTATTTAATCCAGATTATAAATTGCAGTGTGTATATGGCTTGAGGGCATTTGGTTGGCTCTTTGATTTGTGTTGTTGTTGAAGAAGCTACTTAAAAAATAAAAACTACTGTAAAATGGCTTCCTTTTTACAATTACTACCATTTATTAAAAAAACGCATTCTAAGGCAAACTAATTTACTACATTAAACCATACTACCTGAATCTTGTTAAGAAGAAGAGAGATATGGGCCATTCAAAGACGCTGAGTTTGATTATTCCCTGAGCTGTAAAGGCTGTGCACGGCATAATGTAACATCAGCAATGAAGCATTTTGTTATACAGCACTACATGTTGGAAAAAATACAGCTTGTCACTATAAATGCTTTTGAAAAAAAGCTGAGGTACTGTCACTCTACCGAAAAATATGATTTTGTTGGTAGTGTCACTTCTTTTAGCTGGCTAACTCTCCAGCACTGGAGGTGTGATTATGCTAGCAGACATTCAGGCCTTTGATAGTGTCAGCAAACATGATTCCAATCCGAGGTTGTTCATCGTGACTTACATATGTTTGCATACCAAATCTATAGTTGTCTTTGAGAAGAGCAAAAGAATAAGGATAAAAAAGACTAAGTATTGTAAGAATCTGTCTCCCAAGAGGCTTAAATAGGAAGTGGCAGCACAACAATGTCAGGATTACATACTGGATTTGTGTGTGAAGCTCCGGATATATCTCCTTATCCATTAATCACATTGAAGAGGACGAGGTTCGCAGGCCAAATTCAGTGACCACTTGTTTTTGCACAAAGTCGATGTCTGGAGACCTCGATAAGCAAGTGTAAGAGTGAAGCGTGCTTGCTTTAAGTCATATTTAAAGAATGTTAAGCTGCGACACTTTAATTTTATGCCGCTAATAATTTATCAGCCATTTGCCTTCAAATGAACCCAGAGTTGAGAGTCTGAAGAAAATGGCTTTCCTTGTCCTCAGGGAGCGTCCACTCCAAGCAGTTTTGGTCTCTTGTCAGTATTTTTATTCAGTAAGCCTGACTTAGTTCAGAAACAAAAGACACATCCTAAAACAAGGGAGTAAAATAATCTCCTGTGAAAAGATGTGGAAGATAGAACAGCAGATGTTATCGTAGAGAGAAAGCCTGAAGTAGAGAAGCAAGGTGAGACAGTAAACACCCATTCTGTCCTAGGAGACTTTATTCTGGCCAGAGATAGCACAATTGAGACCCTGATGAGGAGCACATGCAATTACTCTCTCTTAATAAAATCTCATAGTTCCAATTATACCCCAGCACAATGGGCACCGTGCTTGGCTGCTGATTGAGTTCAGACCACGTGAGACTTCGAATAGCGCTCCTCTGCCGCACACAAGCCTCTCTGCTGTTTCTATCAGTCGGATCCTTTCACACCGCTAGTCTCTTCACCATGTACTTTTTTCCTGGCTTCTTTAGATCTTTACAAAGGCTTGAGTCCCAACCTACAGTCCATCCAATTGATCCAGAACAATTTAAGCACGATGCTCGAGTGCTTTGAAGAAGTATCTCCAGCAGTAGTCTCAGCCTCGGGTGTTACGCCCACAGACTGCCCATAGTCCAGTTCCCTGATGCGATGTGGATTGCATATTTCTTACACCTTGTGTACTAGTTCACATCTGAATCAATATTTAAACAAAAATATGTTTTAATGTTTTTTGGGGAACAAGTTTTTATATATATACAGTGGGGCAAAAAAATATTTAGTCAGCCACCAATTGTGCAAGTTCTCCCACTTAAAAAGATGAGAGAGGCCTGTAATTTTCATCATAGGTATACCTCAACTTTGAGAGACAAAATAAGAAAAAAAAATCCAGAAAATCACATTGTAGGATTTTTAAAGAATTTATTTGCAAATTATGGTGGAAAATAAGTATTTGGTCAATAACAAAATTTCATCTCAATACTTTGTTATATACCCTTTGTTGGCAATGACAGAGGTCAAACGTTTTCTGTAAGTCTTCACAAGGTTTTCACACACTGTTGCTGGTATTTTGGCCCATTCCTCCATGCAGATCTCCTCTAGAGCAGTGATGTTTTGGGGCTGTCGCTGGGCAACACGGACTTTCAACTCCCTCCAAAGATTTTCTATGGGGTTGAGATCTGGAGACTGGCTAGGCCACTCCAGGACCTTGAAATGCTTCTTACGAAGCCACTCCTTCGTTGCCCAGGCGGTGTGTTTGGGATCATTGTCATGCTGAAAGACCCAGCCACGTTTCATCTTCAATGTCCTTGCTGATGGAAGGAGGTTTTTACTCAAAATCTCACGATACATGGCCCCATTCATTCTTTCCTTTACACAGATCAGTCGTCCTGGTCCCTTTGCAGAAAAACAGCCCCAAAGCATGATGTTTCCCCCCCACCTGCTTCACAGTAGGTATGGTGTTCTTTGGATGCAACTCAGCATTCTTTCTCCTCCAAACACGACAAGTTGAGTTTTTACCAAAAGTTCTATTTTGGTTTCATCTGACCATATGACATTCTCCCAATCCTCTTCTGGATCATCCAAATGCTCTCTAGCAAACTTCAGACGGGCCTGGACATGTACTGGCTTAAGCAGGGGACACGCCTGGCACTGCGGGATTTGAGTCCCTGGCGCAGTGTGTTACTGATGGTAGCCTTTGTTACTTTGGTCCCAGCTCTCTGCAGGTCATTCACTAGGTCCCCCGTGTGGTTCTGGGATTTTTGCTCACAGTTCTTGTGATCATTTTGACCCCACGGGTGAGATCTTCATGGAGCCCCAGATCGAGGTAGATTATCAGTGGTCTTGTATGTCTTCCATTTTCTAATAATTGCTCCCACAGTTGATTTCTTCACACCAAGCTGCTATTGCAGATTCAGTCTTCCCAGCCTGGTGCAGGTCTACAATTTTGTTTCTGGTGTCCTTTGACAGCTCTTTGGTCTTGGCCATAGTGGAGTTTGGAGTGTGACTGTTTGAGGTTGTGGACAGGTGTCTTTTATACTGATTACGAGTTCAAACAGATGCCATTAATACAGGTAACGAGTGGAGGACAGAGGAGCCTCTTAAAGAAGAAGTTACAGGTCTGTGAGAGCCAGCAATCTTGCTTGTTTGTTGGTGAACAAATACTTATTTTCCACCATAATTTGCAAATAAATTCTTTAAAAATCCTACAATGTGATTTTCAGGATTTATTTTTCTTATTTTGTCTCTCATAGTTGAGGTATACCTATGATGAAAATTACAGGCCTCTCTCATCTTTTTAAGTGGGAGATCTTGCACAATTGGTGGCTGACTAAATACTTTTTTGCCCCACTGTATATGAAGAGCTCTTTTCCAAAACGCGATAAACGCCAAATTAAAAACAAATGAGTTCGTCATGCCATTTTGCTGTGTACTGAACCTATTCACTGCTCCATCAATGTTTCATGCCAAATCGCTATATTTCCTTGTTTAAAATCTACTGCAAGATGCAGTTCTTTTCCAAACCGCTATAAGCGCCGAACCTGTTTTTAGCCTAAATCCTCTCGATCAATCAGAATTCGTTCGATGCAATCCAACATGACGACGCTTTGAAGCGTTTGTTTGTGCTCAGTCTTCAAAATGAGTGCTTTAAACTCTAATAACACTTTTGATGGCCTGGATGAGCCAGTGAGACCTACACCTGGGGGTAGAAAACGCAGACTGGAAAAAGAAAATCACAAAAAACAACAAAAAAGAAGGTTCTCAGGTGGCGCGTTAATACCCATATTAATACCGCGTTAATATGGGATGTCAATGTAACAGATGTGTATACCAGTGTATCGGTGTGTAAACCGATTGATGCTAGAGGCTCTAGCCTTTGGCGTTCCTTGTTAGAGTGCGCGCCTCCCGCATGCCGGAAATCCGGGTTCGAGACCCGCTCGGTGTGATGGTGCGGACCCGGGGGGATTTAACAATCATTGTTTAACATGTTCAGACTGAGCCAACAGACCATTTTAACAGGATAAATTGAATATTAACAAAATGTATGGGTCTAGGTAAAAAAATGTCATTTTCATGAAAACTATTAAAATGGATTTATAGCGTTTTGGAAAAGAGCTCTTCATATATATATATATATATATATATATATATATATATAAATATAAATATATAAATATCATGAATTAAGTCATTATTGAATTTTTGGGATGTTGTACAACATGATTTCTTTTTACCTGATCTAAACTTGCTTTGCCAAAAACTGTCAATTAATTTGATATTTTGAGAGGTTTACTGACCTTGACAGTCATGAAGTTTGGCAGGGGGTCTTCTTTGCCTTGAAAAACGACCAAAATGAATGTTAACATAAAGATAAAAGACATGTTCACAGTCTTGGGGGTAACGCATTACAAGTAACGCGAGTTACATAATAATGTTATTTATTTTCAAGTAACTAGTAAAGTAACACATTACTTTTAATTTACAAGACAATATTGAGAGTTAAGTTAAGAGTTACTTTGTTCCCATTTATTGACTGACAGTGCGCTGTGTGAACATGATCTTACTGTAGTTCTAGACTAAATGTGAATGTGTATTAATTCATCCCACTCACAAAAAACAGATTCAGTATTCATCAAAATGAATTAAAACAGTGAAATGCAAACTCAGAATATGACACAAACCTGCAATAATTAAATATGTTTAACAACACAAATGTATCGAATCCCATTTTATTAACCAACGTCTTTGCTGCTGACCTTTGATGATCCAGTTCAACAATACGAATACGCATAAAAATGACTTTAGAATTGACTGACAGTGCGCTGTGTGAACATGATCTTACTGTAGTTCTAGACTAAATGTGAATGTGTATTAATTCATCCCACTCACAAAAACAGATTCAGTATTCATCAAAATGAATTAAAACAGTGAAATGCAAACTCAGAATATGACACAAACCTGCAATAATTAAATATGTTTAACAACACAAATGTATCGAATCCCATTTTATTAACCAACGTCTTTGCTGCTGACCTTTGATGATCCAGTTCAACAATACGAATACGCAAAAATGACTTTAGATAAACCAACAATTGTGCTTCGTTGTTTTTTTATTGCTGAAGAGTGTTGAACTTCTCCTGTGTTCTACTGTACAGACGTGAATTTACTTTTACATTTGTAATGCATTACTTTCCATAAAAAGCAACTAAGTAACATAAATAGTAACTTTTTGGGGGAGTAACGCAATATTGTAATGCATTACTTTTAAAAGTAACTTTCCCCAACACTACATGTTCATCATGTATATGAATGAATTGCATTTTAAAGTATTTTTGATGTTAATCTGATGTTTCTGTATACTGTAATAACTCAGCAAATATTAAAGCATAACATTTGTAATCTTCACATTGAATTAAGAAAAAAAACGTGGAAACAACATAAAAACAGTAAATCTGTCTGTCTGTCTGTTTGTTTACATAAAATGAGTAATTATATCCTTTTGAAATTATTGATTAACAATTGCCATCAAAAAGTGCACAGACTGCAAAAAAAGATGCTGTGTTATTTATTTTAACACAGTTAACAGCAAACATTAACACTGTATTTTTTACAGCCCTAATCTGTGAATACATTAATAGTTGAGTGGCATGTCAGCTAAGGTTAAGAGAACAGCATTTATAGATTACTCTGTCTTGGGTGTGGTGCATCCTAGTGTTTAAAGATCTGGGCTATTAACCGGAAGGTTGCAAATTGAAACCTCACAAATGGTGGGTGGTGAACTATTAATGTTGTTTCCTTGGGCACTTAACCCCAGGTTCATGTACATCAAGCTCTCAAAGCATCAGATAATGACAAAGTAGAAAGAAACACGAGAGATCTGGTTTGAATAAACGTGAAGTGTTGGTGTGATGTTGTCTAGCAATAGCGTAGCCCACAGATGCTAAATAGACATATTGATGTCAAGGAATCCAAGGTCGTTTATGTTTTATAAATCGACTAATTTTGTATTTATACTTTTCTCAGTTTGAGATGTTTTCAGTATCAATCTTGGGGATGGTACGTGGCAGGGCCAACATGAATGCCCTTGAAAATACTTATTCCCTCATCAGACGCAGAGGGAAGCACATATCTTTTGAGGTTCAACAGGAGTTGCATTTTTGCCTGCTGTGATGATACTGTCAGCACAGCTGATGGTACACCAGCCAAATCCTTTCACACACCTGCCCACAGCACAGAAAGCTGCAGGCCAAACTGAAAAGACCAGATTAGACTGGCATGACATATCATGTTACATCTATGTTTTTGTATTAATATTTATTTCATTATTTTAGTGTCATGGCATTTTGTGTTTGTATGTATGACACTGTGTGCCTTCTATATATTATTATTTACCTCAGTTATCAGTATATTATAAATATACAAAACAGAAATATTTGTTTTCAATATACTGTTAAATTATATCATTTGGAATGAAGTATATGGAAAAAACATTGAAAATGATTCGTAATCTGTAAACTTAAAATCAGTTCATATGTACATATGTTTTGTTACCAAAAATGTTAACTGTATAAATTAAAATATGGATGAAAATAATGTTCCTTAAAATTATTATTATATATTATTATTTACATCAGTTATCAGTATATTATAAATTAACATTATATCATTTAATGAAGTGATTTATGATTTTTCTCAAACTTTTATTATTATTGTTCACAGATTTTATTTTTAAACAAGGCCAAATGAGTAATTTCTGCTCCCGAGAACAGAACTGCAGAAATAATGAGATGTCTTAAGAACTAGTCTTATTTTTCAGATTTAAATGAGTTCAATATATCTTTTTATATAACTGACTTGTTCAGTTACGACTCATCTGTCAAGGCTTTATACGTTTTTCTTGTCAAACTCTAAAAAAAACACTTGACTTTTCAAGTAATGATTTTCATTGAATTTCAGTTCTTCTTCTTTACATTCTGCATGCCGTTTGCAATTCAGGAAATTAATAGCCATTTAAAAGGCAATTAATTCATCATTAATTTAAGATTCATTCGTGCATCGCCATTGATGGAGCAAATATTGCTGTGTCTGTGGGATACAAACACACATAACAATGTTTTGATAACATGTGTGTGATTCAGCGACTGCTGATACGAATTAAAATACGGCCAGATCTAACAGTAAATTAATTCATACTATAAAAATAATTTATATATTTTTTTCATCTGCTGATTCCATTTGTACTAAGAAACAAGCATCACAGTCATTATACATCCACTCTGATATCTCTAAAGCTCATTTGAATTGGCTATGGACCATTAAATATGACATTATAGCGCTTTCATGCCAGAGAGCTGGCTGTTAAGTTATTGACTGTGGTGACCAGCATCCAAAACAAAGCATTTGCTGGTCCTCTCAGCAGGACGTTGTTGGTTACAAGCTTATCCACTGAGCTGGACCGACGGGAAGTTCTCTTGTTGACTCTATCATTTGCACTGCGATATATGTCAGGGACGCTCACTCCCCGGGTCTGCCGTCAGCTGATTATGTCAGATTAATTTCATATGGACCTTTGAAGGGGTTCTCCTTTGATGTGCTTTGATTCACTGAGATTTATTTATTTGACTCAGTGTGCTCGTCTCGCTTGGACTGCGATAGCATGATGATAAAGGCCAAGCATTAGATCTGTCGGGTGCCACGCTGTATTTCCCCTCGACAAATCCGCAGAAGTTCCAGTCTCTCTGTCCTCCGCTTGGATGACAGCCTGAGCTCTCAGACGGAAGGGATGGACAGCTCACCCTCACAATGCAGCTGCAGGAAGGACAGAAGAGGATACGAACAGTGAAAGAATGAAATAGGGAGAGAGAGAGAGACGGGCCGAGAGAGAGATTGATTACTCAGGGCTTGACACAAGCTGGCACCCATCAGTAATCCTTCAGTGACACCCTTCCGCTGTCATGAGCTCAAAGTCTGGAGCACTCTCTAAATCCTACACATACACTTTAACACTGTTAGGAATGGCAGTCTTTCTCTGTTCTCCTGGGCTTCCTGTGACTGACAAGTGGAAGAGGAGTGACTTTGAGGGGTTTAGGCTAAATATGATGAGCTTTTCAGCAGGACGCTTAGACGCTGTCACAGATGAGCAAAGTAGGAAATTGCCGTGCATCTGTTGCAGTGTCGGGAGAAACTTCAGCCGTCTGTGGTTATCAGCTCTCGGAGGTGTGCTGTGTGTCTGATCCAAGCGGTCAGGATTTCTGTTTTTATGGCTTGCATCGCCGCTCAGGCCCTGTTGGGACTGTAGATGCTGTAACTGTCGTATCTTGCTGCAAAAAAGCAACCTTTTCTATTCAAGGAATTCGTTTGAAAGTATTCATTCAAAAATATTGTCATAATGCATATGAGAATGCTAATCAATATACAGGTGTGTGTAAATATGCATATGCATATATAATATATAACATTTATATTTATTATTGACTATAAATTAAATAATATATTATACTATAATATAATATATTATTTATCTTATATAATATACATCTATCTATCTATCTATCTATCTATCTATCTATCTATCTATCTATCTATCTATCTATCTATCTATCTATCTAGATACATGCTAAAATAAACAACATGTTCAATTATTATTAATTATATTTGCAATTCTATTTTTCTACTATTATATTTTTACAGTTTATTTACAGTTTATATTATAGTATACATTTAATATATACATCAATAATCATGAATTTGTCCGTATATACGTTATTATATAACAATGTACTTCCATTTGGTGTATATGGAAATTATAATGTATAGTTTTCTCCCGTCCAGACTCATATTGAGTCGTATATTTCTTTCTGCTGTAGTATATTATTAAAATAATAATCAGATGTTCTAGTTTCAACCTTATTTATATTATATTTATGTATAGTATAATATACATTTGCTGCACTAGCTGCGCAACCGACTTTTACACAATTGGGAATGCTATTAAATATATATTTTTTATATTTTCCAGTATAATTATAATTTATAATGTATTATTATTTTATAATTATTTTTTTCAACTATATTTATATTGCATGTTATATGTCACATTACATTACAATAGGAAAGTACTGCAGCTGAGCAGCTGCCGTTGGGAATGCTAACGGATAGCTTTTAGCAGGTATTATGAATCTCTTTGATTTGAGTCTGATCCCCAAAATCATCCCTGCGCTCCTCCTCCTCCTTCTTCATCAAACATCTCTGGAACTTTTATTTTATTTGCTTCAGTGTCTCTGGACAGTACTTCCATTAGTGCCCTAACTCTCTACCTTCAACAGCCCACATAACACACATTCGCTAGGCCAATAAGAATCGTTGAGCCATCTTTCTACTATCCTCTCCTCCTGGACAGATCCTCACAGTGGAGCGGTTCAGATTGATTGGCTCGGTATTGATCAGAACATGTGCCGGGGCTAAAAGCAAAAGGATGGTTCTGTGTGCCCCACGGCTTAATGGAGATGAGCCCAGTCTAGCCTGGCTCTTTTGATCCACCGAGGATTAGAGGAGATTGCTGTGTACGAAAGCAGGAAGATGCTGGTCCATCAGACAGCTCGTCCAGCAGACGTGAGCCGAATGAGTCGGAGTGTGGCGTCAGCTTTATCCGTGTTTGTGAACATGTGTGAAGAGGTTTTGGTCCATAATCCAGATGCAGATAAGCACGTTGCGGTGCTTTCATGAGCCGTGTGACTTCCTCTATACCTCATTTCAGGATTAATTACCCATTTGGAGGATCTGACCCTTGTGCTGTGTAAACACTCCTGGATTGTTCTATATTCTGAGCATGGACATCCACTGAAGAGCATCAACTACACCCTGATGAGAGCTCGCTCGCTGGTGGAATCAGTCGGTTTTCTCAGCTACTTCAACATGGCTGATTAATATCCTGCTGCAGCGAGCAGGAAAACATCTCATCGTCTCATGTTTGTTTGTGGCCCAGCGACGGTGACTCTTAAACAATACTGTTATTGCCAACTTTATGTGTGACATAGATTAGTCAGAAGCAGAATCTGCAGTTCTTGAGAAGAATATGTGAAATGTATCTGAAAAATACAGCAACAGCTATGAGTCAGTTCTTTTCAGTGGATCAAAAACATACAGCACAAGCTGCGTAATTTTATTTATGAAGCAATGAGTCCGTTGAGTAGGTTGTACAATAGTGAATCAAAAACATGCAGTGTGACTATTATAGTTGTATTCCTGAAACAAATGACTCTTATAAATAATTTATTTTTAGTGAATCAAAGACATACAGTGCAGCCAGTGTAGTTTGATTCTTGAAGTCTATCAAATCGGTTATATTATAATATATAGTGAATCAAGAACGTACAGCAGAACCAGTGCAGTCTGATTGCTGGAAGAAAGACTGAATTACTTAATTTTAGTGAATCAAAAACCTATAGCATGACAAGTTCTTTTTTTAGTGAACCAATTTGTTTAACTTATAATTGTGTTGTATTTATTAGGCAGCATTTATTTTTATATATTTATTTGCCAGTGTAAATAACATATTTTCTTAGCGATGGATGCTATTTAAACTAAGTGAAAAAGCAGTATTTTTAACTATATGCTATTTACTCTAAGTGCAAATAGCTATAAATTATATTTACACTATGTTAAAATAGCAGGATTTTTTGCTATTTATACTACTTATTGCAAATAGTGGCATTATCTGCCCCTCAGTATTGTAGTACATTATAAAAAAAGTATGCAATAATAACGTATTGAGGTTACATTTTAATTCAAATTATTAAATGGATGCCACCTTATTGGGACAATAAAGCACTTCCTACACCTACCCTAACCCTACCCGATATGTTTATTTTCAACTTTTTGATAATTTAGTTAATTTTTATTGAAAATAAATGCTTTTCTGATGCGATTCGAGATTTGAAAAGGGAGGAAAAAGGTTTGTCAAAAGGCGAGATCGAACTCGGTCGATCGCATCAAAAAGCGATGCACCCTCTACACCACTGAAATTGATTATTGGCTATCCAATCACACGTTGGTGGGCGGAGTTAGTTTAAATAGCCTCTGCCAACAAGTATTTAGTAATGAAAACAGTGATGACTTTGTTAAATAATGAAAACTATTAAAAGTGTTTTCTATAATTGAAAAAAAGTTGAAATAATATAAAATATAAAAACTAGATGCAAACATTTTAGTTAAAAAACTTAAACCAAAAGGAAATGTTGTTTTAGTTTAGGATAAGCTAGGTTAAATTATTAAAATGTCTAAAACTTAACTGAAATAGAAAGAGAAACAAAAAACTAATGCTATTAAAAATATATACAATTATATAATGATAAAATGACAAAACCACTTAACAAAATTACTAAAACTTAAACTAAAATGAAAATTATATATATATATATATAATGATATTATATAAAACATTTAGATAAAATATAAAAGAATATTAAATAACTTTGAATAGTAGGCCTTAGATATTAAATAACTTATTAAATGATCACATAATTTGCCAGTGGAATTACATTTATTTGTTCTAAATATTTCTTCCTCAAAAGAACTAAAGGCATAATTAATGAAACTGTTAATGAACCTGAATCAAAAGAGGATGATAAAACAGAAAATAATATATAAGAGGATAAACAAACACAAATGTTCAAGGATGTGTAGAACTTTGTGAATGACGGGGATGAAACTACCTGTTTGTCCTAGCAATGAAAGACAGAAAGAGATTTTAAAACTTGTCTCTTTTGAAACAGTCATTATTTCGTGACTCTATTCAGTGCAACTTGTGCAGAAACTACACACTTCACTTTTAAACGTGTCATGTTTATGACAGTTATTTTGAAAAGGCAGGAATAAAGAAACTCTGATCAGTAATCTCAGCTTGATATTCACAACAGTGAGTCTGAGGGAAGTTGGTGCGAAACAGTGTTTAAAAAAAATATAGTTAGGGCTGGCCTTTCAATAATTAAGACAGATTTGGGAAAGAAAACATCTCGGAAAGAACGGGTAAGAGCGGGTGCTTTGATAATATCCCGCTGATTCATAAAACATTCATACACTTTTCATTCTCAAACTTGTCAGTCAGATCTCGGCACCTTGTTCTCTTCTTTTGATATGCAGGTCTTTGAGGTTGTGTGGGCTCTACAGGAGATCTTTAATCACAGCTCTGAGCCCTTTTCCAAATCCATTTGATAAAAAATCAATTTAGAAAATAAAGGATCAAATGATCATTATTCACAATAATGTAGTCGCCTTTAAAAGCAAATGCAAAAGGTTATCCCTGCCCTTTGACTCTGAGATTATCCCACGGCATATTATTTTATGATGTGCACTGATCCTGTGCAGAAATGCCGTCTGTGCTACGGTAGACGGGGAAAGGAACCGCGGGTTTAGCCACAGTCTGATTTACTTTCATCGTGTCGCACGCTGTGAGATAGGCACTTAAAGTGATGAAGCAGAGCGTCAAGTTTATGTTCCTCACGGCGCTCGTGCAAATGACTCGTGGCATGTGATCTGCACCACAACAGCCTGTAAGGGGCTGCAAGAGCGTCAGATAGTCTCCCTGGCCTGATTAAGGATCCGTACGACGTATCTGAATATCTTATGTCGAAAAACCACCTTTGTCAAGTAGTAGTGTACAACAGGAACCATGGGAGCCGAGTGGGTGGGATTGCTGAAGGCAGAACAGTTCACAAACCTTCAACAGCTTCGGGCTAAAGCAACTGTGTTCTTTACAGTGCACACAGAAGTCGGCCTTGCGTGATCAGACTCCTCACTTGGCTGTGAGATAGAGCTCTGTGTGCCGGAGCTGCTTGGCACTCTTTTCTTTCCCTTGGAATGATCTGGTTTTCATCAGCTCTTCCGCCGGTGAGATGGCCCAAAGAAAAACAGTCATCTTTCAGCTGACAGGCCGTCCTCCACAGAAGCTTTGAGTGAAGAGGTGTGTCTGTGTCCTTCTGTGCCTTGTCAAAGTGGGAATGAAAAAAACGAGGAGAAAGGCGAGAGCCTACCCTACCTGGATGAGAAGAAATCTTTGCTTTGTGTTTACAGTGTGTGGACCAGTACTGTGGCCAGCTCTGCTTGTGGAAAGACAGACACTGCTGATAACAGCATGTGAAAAACCAGGCATTGTGAAAAAATACTTTAAAAGAATATATTACTTTATATTAATTGCATGTTATTTTCAATTAAATTCAAATGTATTATAGTTTAATTGTGAAAGGAATTGGTTATATGGAGTCAATCCAATCATTGTTTTTTAAGTTTTTAGTTTGAGTGTGGACATGAATTGATTGTTTACATAAGATGTCGAATTGTTCATTACAGACATACACATTTTGTATTGTATAGTGATATACCACCAACATGACTCCTGTATAAATCATATCTTGTTGGAACGTAGTGCTTTAAATTATTAAAAAGTTCTCTAATGGATAAAACATACTATTTCTGTTGAAGCTTATGTTTCATGGAATTAAATATGCTTGTAATTACAGATTGTTCATATTTAGTACAATGAAAATGAAGTTACTTTAATGTAATACTGAATTATTATCAAGTATTTTATGTGTGCTTTAATATGGCAACACATCAAAATGAGTGAAATTCTTAAGAGTCCAACAAAAGGTAATTAAAACATAACGATTTGTCAATTTCATTTTGACAATATTAAGAAACATATTCATGAAAGTGTCTTAAGTCGTTATGATTATTTATATAGTGTTTTTTACAATATAGATTGTGTCAAAGCAGCTTTACTTATTATCATTAATATTTTATCTGCAAGGACATTTTTATTTTTTAGATAGGGCATATACTTTTAAGATCAGAAGCATAGACGCATTCAATAATGATTAAGCGCATTACTTTCTTCACAATGCAGGTACTGTGCTGATGTTAAATTTTAAGCTGGCCACCCTAGATCACCAGCCCTACCCTGCATGGAAATTGATTTTGGCCAAAGCTGGCATTTTCATCAAGGATGTTTGTTTGTAGGTGACATTGGGATATTTACTTTTATGTTTATAGAGTGATTATAGCATTTATGGCTCAGGTGTTTGTTGCATTTTAGCATAGTATTCAGATGCAGCACAGAAACAGAAAAGTACTATGGTGGCATGCTATTCTGAATTCAGTCATTCAGTTGTTAGAGGAGATATTTGGATAAATGATAATGGGATGATAAAAATTGGACCACAAGCCCGAATCAGTTTGCCCGAAGCACTATTGCACTATATGCCTGAGTGCTACCCACAAGGCCATGGCTCCAACTCAAAATTAATTTTAATGAAAAAATATTTTTGTATCATATAAGATTTGTATTCAAGTTATTGTATGTTTGAATTCAATTTTTTATAAGAATAAGTAAAGAATAATTTAAGAATAAGTAAATATTCAGAATAATACAATGAGCGTCACATCATTGACCCACTGGTCAGCATGTGCAAAAAAAAAAGTTTGAAATAGGACCTTCTAAGGAGGACTTGAATGCAGCATAAGCGTTGCAAATTGTGCCATTCATTTTTCAAGAAGCGGTCCTCCTGACCTTCTTATACTTTCACTGATGTTCTTTAACATAACTACATATTTATGCTCAGCACTACCACAGATATTTTGATGCCAAAGACATGATCTCAAAGACCCCCAAAAAGTCTTAGATCCCAATTGATCTCTCAGCGGGATCGACAGCTTGGAAGCATTTGTCAGGCGTTCACATTCCACTTGTTCATTATGACCCTTGGGGAGACCTCACCTAGTACGACTAACCGCTATTGCTCAGAAGCCGTGGGTCAATAAAAAGACAGACATCGATGATATTCACAACCTGTAATTACAATATGACATTCACACGACAGCAACGTCTCCACTCTAATTAGCCTCAGGTGCATGGACTCTATTCAGACTCACGTCTCATAGAAGTTTCTAAATTCTCTTTACAATGTGAGGTGTGTTGCATTTCCTGCCGGTGCCCAGGTTGTGTCGACGTCCCCGGGGTCCTGACCTCAGCAGCTCTTTGTTCCGCCCTGTCCATTCGGTGGGTAACTGGTGTGCATGTGTGGGCGAATGTAGGCGAAGAGTGGTTCTGAATCTTTAAAGAGCCCGGCGCCTGCCTCTCATGTTTAGCACGCTGCTCATGAGCTAGAGCCCAGCAAGCTTCAGATATTTCAATTAAAAGCAAAGCTGAGAACTGTGCTTAAAAGCATGGAGGGAAGCTATGCGCCACTGCACCCCCCTCTTCCCTACTTCTCCGACTCCATTGTCGTAGAAACACAAAGGCTATTTTCAGAGAGCCAATGCACAGTGGGGCGAGCAGGCAGGCCGAGCTGCTCGCCTAAAAGCACTCATGACTTTTTAATCTGTGGCTGAGGGGCTGTCTTCCGGCGGTCGTGGAGCGGACCCAAGCACTTGGGCGAAATAGAGGGATCAAACCCTAGCCCGTCAAGTCGGCTCTGTCAGACAGCGAGAGAGGGCTGCAGAGGTTAGGAACCGAGGGTGGTTGGAGTTGAGTGAAGGACCGAAAATTTCAGATTAGTGCATTTCAGAAGTTACTTACAATGGGTGAAGGCTGATAAGGAGACAGAGAAAAGGAGGACAAAGGACAAGGGACTGACAGACAGAGATACTTTGCATCATCTGACTAGTGAACAGAGAGAGAGAGAGACGCGGAGGACAAGATGAGGACGAGCCAGCCGTCTCCAGAGAAAACAAAATGATATCTCTTCCAAAAAGAGCACGCAGGCAGACAGTCTCATGGGCGTCATTCGGTATTAACCCATCTCTGTGTCTGATTCATCTCTGGCACCTGTTTCCACCATATGCATTCTTCCCGGCGCAATAATACAAAACAAATAAATATGTTTATGGCATTCTCGACCTGTCTGTTTCAGTTATGGCGTTTCAATTCAAAAAAGATTTATTGAGTTTGAAAAGCCGCATTCAAAAGTGATCGTCAGAGAAGGCCTGATGAATTATGTATGCCTTACGTTGAACTCGCCCTATGAGAAGTGCAAAATGGTGTTAGTATTCGAAGTAGTGTGCATACAATGTCAGGGGTGAAAAGGTAATAGGCCACTGATTCTGAGAGCCTACGAAGAGCAGTTTGAAAAATGTATTTCCATGTGCTTTTTAAAATGGCTGATGCTCTTTTTAAGCCATATATGTATGGACTTTCATAGCAGTTATAATTTCAATTTTGTCTTGAGTTCTGATGATTCTGATCTGAACTCAATGAAGCATGCTTTCTGCCATGTGGCAGCTCTTATCTGAAATCAAAATGTAATTTAGTGTATCTGAGAAAATGCTCATAAATAAATCTGAATGTATTAATATAATCCAGTGTGGTGAAGTATGCATGACTGTGTTTAAGTGATTCTAATAAAATTCTGAAGCATTTAATGCCGGTTTAAAATACCAATGCGCTACTCACCACTGTGACGCCAATATTCCCTAATGGGTTTCATTTAAATATGTTCATTTGCGATTTTCTCCACCAATTCATTTCTATCTCGGATATTGTAGACAGAGATTATCCCTGGGATTACAATGTTGAGGGGGATGAGGCGGGGTAAAAGAGACACTCTCGATGTGTATTTACCCGCAGCTTAGTGATGTAGATGTAAAAAAATGGGTCTCGCATATGCAAAATAAAACCTTGACAATATCAGCCCAGCGTTGCCCATCTGGCTTCCTGTCGGTTTTTCATTTGCTAATATTCATTTCCAAATGTGGAGAGCTAACAGACATTTATGATGCAAATCGCAGGCCATAACTCTTGTCTGTGTGGCAAGCAGCATTAATCCACCAAATCACTCATCCCGGCTTGTACCAGGTACATTAGAGCCACCGACTCTGATGGTGGGAATCTTCTGCACTTTGAGATGTTTGTCTGCGTTAGCTTGGTAAAGGCCACCGGGTACAAGCAGGGCCAGTGCTTTTTTATGGGTACTCTATTTAGTGCTGCATAACAATTTATATAAATTAATTTAGTGGATTCTTTGGGACTTAATCAAGAAAATATAATTTCTGCATATTACATTGTATCACCAATAATCAAATTAATCAACTTACTTTGTGTCTTCATTTAGCCTTAAGTTATTCAAGCTATCTGCTTAGCCACCTACTGCCTCTGATTAAGAAATGCACCTTTGATCAACTAGTACAACATATTATGATTAACACAAAATTAAAATTCTGTCATTATTTACTCACCCTCATGTTGTTCCGAACCCATAAGACCTTTATTTATATTCCTAACACAAATTAAGATATTTTTTATCAAATCCGAGAGCTCTCTGGCTCACAACTACCACGAACAACTGATGTCACATGGACTATTTTAACGATGTCCATACTACCTTTCTAGCCTTGAGCGTGGTAGTTGTGTTGGTGTCTATGTAGGGTTAGAAAGCTCTCAGATTTCATAAAAAATATCCTAATTGGTGTTCTGAAGATAAACGAAGGACTTGGTTTGGAACGACATGAGGGTGAGTAATTAATGACAGAATTTTCATTTTTGGGTGAACTAACTTTAGAAATTGAGATATTTCTTTGACACCGGCCCATCTTATCAGTGATATAGACAGTCACCTTGGGCCCTGCTGAGATGGTTCATAATAAATGAGTTGATAACTGAAGGAAAATGCAAACTAGACAATGTACAGTGGAAGTGAGAGGCACACTGTGACAAAACTGTCAATCCAACTTTAATCAATGAACTGAAAAAATCTATTTATTTTGTTTTGTCATGCTTCTCTGCTCGTTGAATCTAAAATTGCATTGAATCTGTTGAACAACATTTATTCATGTTGTGTAGAGGATGATTATTTTTAGCACTTTCTCTGGAAACCAAAGAAACCATGTTGCAGTGGTTCTTAGGGATGATTTATTTTAAGACTATTTTACACTAGTGGGGCCCATTTTAATGATCTCGCCTGGGGCCCCCACAAAAGCCAGATTATGGTCCTGCAAGGCTCCAGGGCACCTGCCTCTTTAAAGTCCAAAACATGGAAAAAAGAAATGCAAATGTGAGAAATAAAGTAGCAGTTGAGTGAAACTCAAGTTCAAGTTTTGAAGTTGCTGTTACTAGAATGAGCACATATATTGTTAACGAGACAATGGTATACTAAAAACAGTAAGTTTAATTTCTTCATTTAATTTCCATTGTGCCAGTCGTCAGTGGGACACTTTTAAGTCTAGATTTCCAGGTGTTCAAGGGCCTCCTTACAGCTGGAGACCCTTGATAATCAGAGGCACGGGCTCCACTGGCCTTGATCTCTCAATTGGGTGAGAGGATTTGAATATGGGAGATCATTATCATTGACTCAACCTTCTTGTCTTAAGTCCTCACTAAAATGTTTAAATTATGTCATGAAGGGCAGAAAGGGAAAAAGTGCAATGGCTGTGTTGTTAATTTTAATATAGTTATTTCCATCCCTCAGGGATAAAGCTGACGTTGTGTGAGAAGTAAAATTGCTGTCTCTATAATTCTCTCTCTCTCTCACTATTTATCTCCCTATTGCTTGCTCTCTTTTCTCTTTTTGTCTCACTCTACCTTTTTCTCTGTCTTTTAAGAGCTCCTGAATATTTATAAGAGGATGTCAAAAATAGAGCTAACCTTGATTTTACTTTCACAACTTCAACCCTGCATTGAACCTCTCAGCTGCAGTTTCCAATACTCTTGCATATAAATTGGATGTGTTAGTAGGAGGTTGCCAGTGTGACATCTGGGTGGGGTGGAAAGTATCCACCCCGCCCTACAGCAAGGTTTTTGAATCTCACCTTTACTGCAGGAAAAGAGACAGACATTTCACAAAACTGGTGATTAAACATTACTACAAATGTTTTAGAGTCTGAAAGAAGGGAAGATATGTCAGAAGAGCCAACTGTTGCCCTACAGAAAAGCACGATGTTGTTCACCTCAAACAGAAGTTTTGCCCGTCATTCACAAAGTTTCCGAACACTTTCTGTATTTATGTGTTTAGTTTGGTTAATTTGATTCTGCTTTAAGCCAGTGGTTCTCATTTGTTTGGTTCACTGGTCTGTTCGATGAAAAGCAATCCTACATGCTAATAATAAAATTGTATTATGTATCTAGCAAAATAAATATGCTTATTAGCTTAAAAAGGCAGTCCCATATTAGTTTTGACAACATCAAATTCGCCTCTCCATGATAAACTGATTAATGCACACACAACATTTAAACTAGCATTTATTCCATTTGTTTGTTCTATGATGGTAAATCACACTGCTTTACATGCTTTTGTTTATGTGTTTACATACGTTTACATATTGTTTAGCCTATTCAATTAATGGGTATTTTAATCAATTTGAGTATTTTATTTATTGACATGTTCTGCTTTAAACCACTAGAATAAAGCAGAATCAGTGCCTGGATGTAAAATCTGGTACCAGTAAGCTGATTTAAAGGAATACTGTACTTCACCCAAACCTTTAAATGCAAAGTCGTAAAGGTTTTGTTGTTCAGAACACAGAACAATATTTGAACAATGATGGTGATCATTGACTTCCATTGTATGGAAACAATTTTTTTTTTGAGGTTAATTATCTCTAAGGCACCTAAATGTTTTTAGTTCTCTTAGGTTACACTTTAATTTTTTCAAATAATTTCCAAAGAATAATTCCACATATAAAATTCAGCAGATTCCATTTTGGCCTGATGCTGGTGTGAACTCAATCAGGAAAACCGTGTGGGTTTCTCGTTCCCCCTGGATGGCATTAATGTGACATACATTCATTGGATGTCTGAATCCAGTCATTAAGCCCAGCAGCTGTCCACAAATTCTTCACCCTAATGCGTGGCAGACAACGAAAATACTCACTAAATTAAATAAATCTGTTAATGTGCACATCACCACATATTTAACTTGGCCAGACCCTAACCTGTGCTGTGGAAATCTATCCCTGTGACATAGGCAATTTAAACCACATTCGTCTGCAGTTCTTACAGCAAAATGCTGATCCCAAGCAGCCTGCACCACAGTTCGTGCCCTCTCTCGTGTTTGTATAACCAGATGCTTATTTAGTCTAGGTTTAAAGGTGTGGTCAGTCTTACTCAAACTCTAGAATTCCAGGAAGTTTATCTATATGGGTGCCATGTTAACCACAAGCACGGAGCAGATTCCAGATGCTGCTGCTTTATGCTGACTACGGAGGTTAATTACACCCACCCTCACATGCAAGACCATCGCCGGCCACTATTGTGTCCTGGCAAACACAATAATTAGTGTTTTGAAAAGAACTCCTCGCTCCTTTTGTTTCTGCACAGTGCCTCTCAGCTACTGATGCACAATATCTGAGTAATTGAGAAGCGAGATGAGATTCAGCGAGAAGACATGTAAGATGTGTGAGAACAATGTCATTAGCATAATGTCTGAGTGTTCGGATCCGTATCTGCGCTCTGCTCTACCGTCCAGCATGGTTGGCGCGTATATCAGTGCCCAAATGCCCACCGCTTCTAGACGGAGCTGGCTGTGGTAGTCTAAACACAGCTACAGGCTTCCGGCTGGAATAGAACTCTCGGAATAAGTGAGGTCAGGGGTCAGCGATGAGGTGTTTAGGGATGTGGAGTGCTTACTCTCAGTAAATGGGAACTGCAGTTGGAAGTGGGGTCATTGGGTGTCACAGGGAAGGTATAATTACACCATCTCTGAGAACACCAACAGCACTATTAAGAAGAATTATGGGGGAAAATGGTGGTCAAAAGGTCTGTAGGAAGTGTGTGCATCTGTGTAATGGAGTGACATTACACACTGTAGACTATCAGCAGGTTGAGACGAGAAACAGCTGTTTTTCTGCTCAAATTGTTGTGTATGTTCTCAAACAAAAGTTATTGTTTGGTCACCTCGTTTCAACTCCCCATGTGTCTTGCTTTTTCTAGTCACAAAATAGTTTATTTTTTCTACTTTTGTTACCAGCTTGTGCTCCCAGATGTATGGCCATTGTGCAGTTTTTATCCTCAATATTGTTTTGTCCTCTGTGAGGACACATTCTGTCTCTCTTTTCTGAAAACCCAGAGTGTTGTTGCTTCTCTGTTTCAAGTTACTCTGATGTAAAATATGGCTGACGTATCCTTGGTGGTGCAGAGCTGCATCCTTCGCTGTCCCTCCCATATGAAATGCATCCCATATGACTGATGTTCCTAATGTGAACTGTGTTGTGCACCCTCATAACAAATAAATAAACCAGTGTCCAAGCCGAGCCCTGTCAGCTTTGGCACACGGACTGTTGTAAATGTAATGAAGGCGGATTGTAATTCTTCTCTCTGTCAAAGCCATGCAGCCATTAGCATTTACATCCAGCCCTGCCATTCACTCAGTCACCTTGCGGCGCTCTAGCCAGCACACGCGCAATGATAAGAATCACAATCAGCGGCCTTTCCGCACACATATATTACAATGCCAGCCTTCAGATACAATGCAGAGCTCCTGACTATTAACAAGTGTGCTATTTCTCCAACACAGGGGTTTCAGGTGTAGGGTAGGGGTTGGAAGAAAGTGGGATGAATCTGACAGCTTGTTCTGTGCTGTTGGAGTGTCAGTATCTCTAAGGCCCAGTGAAATGACTGCTCGAACAGATGGGGCCTAGGCCATCCTTTCCATTTGAAATGATTGCCTCAGATGCCATTTAGTCACAAAGAATGCAATGTATGATTTCCTGTAGGGGAGCCTAAAAGGGCGTATCAGCCGTAATTACACTGCATGTTTGTCATTTTTGTGTTTGTTTGTTTGTTTTTTTGACTCGTTATTTTGCAAGCCCGGCATTAAGTGAGCTAGGTTTTGGACAGTGCCATGTCATACGTCCAGGTGCTCTACCATAATGGAGCCAGTGAAATAATAATGTGTGGATGGAATGCTTTCCCACCACCCCATCAACTAATTAGGATCTAATTATCCAGGCAAGTGTAAACAATCGCAGCAGATGGCAGAATGCGCAGAATTAACTCTAATGACCCGGGGCTCAGTGGAATTCTCATTTCGATGCCTTTGTTTGTTATTTTCCTCCATTATTCTTTGCCCTACTTTCTAAATACAGTTTGTAGCTGCCTCTTCATGCTATGCCAGAGTGTTTTCCTGCCTCCGATCTCTTTTCTTTACACTTCGTGAGGTGTATGCATGCCTTCAGCTTACATGATGTAATTTATGTTCGAAGTAAGATCAAGTGAATTTGTAGCTTGCGCTCTCATTTACCGGTTTTGTTTGCCACATACCGACTTGCATTAAAATAGATGGGAAGACAAGCTCTAAGATGTAGTTCTCTATAAGTAGGCACATAATTACAGCGCACACGTCATTAAAACTTCAGTGCTCCCTCTGCTTCGCTCCAAAACTCACTACTCAAGTCCATCAAAACAGTATCTGACTTCACAGAGTCCACTGGATGAAGAGAAAAACAGTCAGGGCAACTGATTGGGATTCTCAAAGGCATTGACAGAGGGGTGAAAAATAGATGTGGATGAAGTATGAGGGTGCACGGCATCTCATTAATTGATGGTTTGCATGCACAGTTGTTTCTCCATGTTGTGCCAAGTGCTCATGGATATCAGAGACACGTCCCAGGGCACATGCATCCCCTGGTGTTGAGTCAGAGCGAGATTGAGAACCAGAGAAGGAGAAAGGCAGATGAAACAGGAGAGAAGGAGAGTAGAGAGAGCTGGGGAAAGATGCAAACAGAGGTGAGTATAAAGAGTAGTTATAGAGGGAAATGCAAGGAGACAGCATATGCACAGTGCCAGAGACTGTGACGAAGTGGCAGAGAAAGAAGAAGTGACAAAAGGTAAGAAAATAGATAGGTGTTGAAAGAAAGAGAGGGCGGGGGGAGAATGTGTGCTGGCATTGTGTCGATGCCGCCTTCAGGAGGCTATGCTCAGATAATTCATTCTGCCGACCATTGACTGCCCCCCATTCTGTCTTCACTCTTAATTAAATCTCTATTTGATAGCTCAATGCCACCTCTAATTGTATTTGAGTTTCGTCACTGGCTGCCCGCAGCCCCCTGGATCAAAATCGCAATGCCGTGCTACATTACACCTCAATTAATCGCATCAATTACACATCCATTAACCCGCGGCAACCTACTCATACTGCAGTCATAGACAGATGTGCTGAGAAAACCTGAGGAGCTAATGAAAATCATAGCTATGAGAGACTGCAAATTACCCCACCGATTGTATTGCAACAGAAGTCAAACAAAGTAATTCAGAGTTCCTTTATTATTCTACGCCTCATTCAACAGACCTGTGGTGCTTTTGAAAGAAAGACAACAACAGTAAAATAAAAGCTTTTTCTCTCTTTCTTGCTGCTATCACAATCTGCCTAAACAAAAGAACCATTGGCGCTGCTGAAGCGCCCAACCTTGTGCCTCACAAATGTAATTTTACCAGCCATAAATAAATGCACCCACAGATACTGTATGCAGTAACGTGGATCAGAACATTGAATGTGACAGTGACAATAATGCCGCGGCCACACTGCTGTTGCATCTGTGTTTGTCTTAATGCGGCAACATGCTTGTTTGGCCTGAAGGGTAATGGGGCTCTTCACCTTGCTGCCAGGGTGGAGGGCACTTTGCACGCTTGGAGAGTTGATGAAGTGTAAATCGGCAGGGTGCCGGTTGTCACCGTGACAACCGCCGCTGAAAGAGAGTGACAGATCAGGCTGACCTTCAGCAGGGACCAGGAGTGCAGAGCAGGATTGTTCCTGTGCCAGTCTCGTACACTCACCTGGTCCAGCAGACAGACAAATACATAAACTGACTTCTCCAGTATTACACCTGAAGGCTAGGGGCATGGCCACTACAGGCATTACAAGAAGTGCTGTGCTCTTTTTGGCAAGACAAATCAGAGGTGACCATTACCCCAAGATTCTACAATGTTTCAGGAAAGGGCACCTCTTAAAAACACCTTTAAGCCAGAGGTTGCCTAGAACTTGCGTTGATGTGATGAGAAAAGCAGGATTGGCTTATGCGTGCTTATGCACAGGTGCCAGAGGATTACGCGGAAGGGGACATGACCTCTATCGTGTTGGAATAAGGGAGGGAATGGCAGAACAAGTGTTCAGTCCGAGCCCCAAGAGTATGATTGCGTGCCAGCATGGTGCAGTGAAAGCTCTGAGGGGCATGCTTTATGGATCCCGGCTGGTGCCTGTGGCCTTTGTCTCAGAGCTATTAAAATTCTGTGTGTGCAGCCTGAGTGGAGTATTGCCATTTGTGGTTGGCTGTCAGGTTAGTGGAAGTGCATTTTTTGTTGTTTCTAAGGTGGCTAGTGGTGGCAAGGTGGATAAGGGCACAGCAGAATGATAGTCTCGTCCCGATCAAGCATGAAGAGAACATTAACCGCCCCCTGAATCCGGCCAGCTCAGCTTGACCTCCGCAGGGCTCCTCTACCGCAGAGGAACCTCGCCTAGGTTCTCCATCTGGACCAACAGTCCACGCCACCCAACACCCCCACACACAAACATATAGCGTGTGGAAGGAGCCTCAATATAGCACACTTCATTCACCTCATGCACTTTGACATGCTTCATATCTCCTGCACCCCCATGAAGATCAACACAAAAGGCACCTTCCTTTAGTTTTATCTTTTTCTTCCGCTTCTGAACCACAGGGATTCTGATGAGAAATGGCACCTGCGTTATGGCTCATTAAGGCTGAGTTTAGTATCATCCTGACCTGGGGTTTCTTCCTCTCTGTGGGCATGCTCTCCTGCGGACCTAGCCCGCCCACTCAAAGCAGGATTTTAGAGAGTGAGAAACAGAGCTGCTTAACCCTGCCTGAGCCCCAGCAGATCAAAGCCTGGCACTCCAACAGTGAAGAGACCACAGGCACTGACTGACATTCTCATTACAATATGGAGATCACTCTCAGCACCAAGAAGCTTCCTGTGTGAGGACAATGTCAGACCACTGCAAACTAGTCTGTGCTCTGCCTCCATTTCATGCTAACATAACCTTTAGTCTGACATAATAGCAACCCATGGGAGTGAATATTTCACTGCATTGTGTACTTGGCCACAAAGACCCTGTTATTTTTTTAGTCTAAAACAGCACAGTTGCTCCAACCCTTTTGAGAATTCTCGACCACAAACATTAACGGTTTAGACAAACAGCATAACTTTCTTCAAAGACTGTTTAACATCTAAGGTCTTGGTTATGCCTCACTCAGAGGAAAATTGTGGAGAGGTTTGTCTTTCATAGGGGACATTATGGAGTTCTCAATTTGGTTTAAAATACCTCTCAGTGTTTCTCCTAAAATACCTTAGAAGAAACAAAACACACTTACACACATGGGGCAATTGGTAACCTACAGTAAAACTTTAGAGCAGGGGTATTAGCCACTTTTAGCCACCAATAATGTAGTCCTTGGCCCAGGTTGTTTTGGAAATATTAGTTTAAAGTTTCAGCCACCTAAGAAAATAAAAGGGCAACCGAATGCTTTGACAGATAACTAAACAAGCAATGAGTTGTAATCTATTATTGTTAGTGTCTATTTACCTGCCTTTCAGCAAAGGACTGTTTATGTTTATAAGTATACGCACCCACGCCCACACACACCTTCTTAGTAAATCAGTCCTATGCCTGTGGTATGGAGTGTAGTATATAAAGACAGTATGGTATAGATTTATACAGTTAATACGCATATTATAGATGATTGCGATAATTTAGTATAATAAATGAAGAGTTTGATGAGAAGTATTTACATTGTCTATATTATGTTGAGTTTATATTGAAATCGTTACTTGTTTTATTGCAGATTTTGGTACCTTGGCAACTATGGGCACAGTATAAGACATTCTTGAGTGGTATTTTTCCTCAGGAATAAATCTTAAATAAAAGTCTCAATTTTCTCTTCATTTAATTTGATTTTTGTCTAGGAGAAACGATCAAAATATCAAAGAGAGTCTCGCTCATGACTTTTCTTTCCTGCGGGCAGTCTAGATGAGACTTCACAAGATGGCACAAACAATCGAACAGCCAAACCACACACACACACTTGCACACATATGCACAACCATCCATCATATCGTCGCAGGGTGGATGCTGCTTTCAGGCAATCGATGTGGAGCCTGATTTTGCACCTGAGGTCTCTAATGGTGGTATGTTTATAGTGCGGCATTGCTAAGTGGATCTGCCTTTCCAATGGCTGTGCTGAATGGCAGTGCATTTACTGGAGGATAAAATGACTGTGGTGCATGGTTGGCGAGCGCTGTGCACTCAGGGTGTGGGATAGTAAGGACTAGCTTGGGGGTGGATTTGAAATGCCTGGCAGTCTATGTCTGCTCACAGAGGAATTGTTTTTAAGAGCCTGTTACCCAATGGCAATGATTTGGAGGGTTGTACTAGGCTTGATTAGGCCGATAACAGGTTCAGTCCTTTAGACAAAAATAATTACCCATTCTCCATCCAAGGGAGTATGTGGGTGAATGATTGTTTTTATAAGTACTTATACATATGTGCATGATCATAGCGAAAAATGTAATAAAAATGGGAATATGAGAATGAATATGTTTTGTCCCTCCTTGTCTACTGGCTCCAGACAGCATTTTAAGTCGCCACACTCTGAAAGTTGTTAATATGTATCATATACTTATGTATATATGTTTTGTTTGTGTGAGACCTGTCCAAACTGAGATCTGTATTTGCTTGGTGCTGCACCCCAGAGGAGAGACTCCATAACATGTTTCTCGGTGCACCTCGCAGCCAGAGAAATTAGCTCAATGTTTAACAACCCTGCAACAGAGCTCCAGGGCTTGCTAGCTTATTGCCTCAATTAATATAAGCTTTAATTGGCTTTCCACAAACACAATGACAATCTGATCCATGTCACCTACAGAGAACGACTCAGTTGCGATCGATAGGTCCCATCATCTGCTCCTCGTGAGGGAAATGAAAGCACTTTGTCTCCTGGCTGAAGGCACCCGCATGCAGGGCTTTGTGTTTGTCTGAGAGTCTGTATAATCCGGCTGTTTTAGAAAGACTGAAGATGAATGGATTCCCCAGCACACTATAGCTCATTCTGTCAGGTTTGCAGGCGGAGCGACTGCATCTTAAAGTTATCTTCAAAACCTTCCCTCACTTGGCCCGTCAGGCCCCTGAAATTCTCACCTCACCCTCCCTCTATCAAGACTTCAGACGTCTCCAGAGCGTCTCAGCACCACAATAGACAAATTGTTTCTTAAATTGTCTTTTATATTTTAAGAGACCATATTCACTTTGTCAAACTATGTTTAGCTTTTTGTTCTTAATGGCTTATTTTGCCTTTGTATCCATCTCGCTCACACTCATCATGATGTGATTCAACAGTGAGACATGTTTCATCTTTCTTTGTTGGTAGTAAACATCATCTCTTTCAGACAATCAGCCTGTTGAATATGGAGTTTGATGGTTAGTGTACAAGCTCTAACATATTGCCACTATCTATCTATCTATCTATCTATCTATCTATCTATCTATATATCTATATATATATATATCAAAATGCCAAAAATAAAACTTTAATGAAAGTAACTGTAACCATCCCAGGGCTCGCAAAATTTCTAAATCCCTGGTAGACCTTCGGGCGGGTACTCTTCAGATTTTGGTAGCCTGAAAATTTATTTAACTAGCCCAAATAAAATAAAGCCCATAAATGTCAATCAAACACATTTTCAATACACAAATATCAACGAATGTCATGGAAAGAGTTTTATTTTACTATTTACAGGGTATCTGCAGACAAAAAAAAAATCATATCAATCAATTATAAAAAAATATAATTTTGTATAACTTCCCCTATACCATTTAATGCATATACAACTTTGTAAGGCCTCAACATCTTTTCAATTTAGTTGTATTAAATTTAAGGAACCGTAAGAGCGATGTTCCCTCTAATTTTTTATGTTTATTTTCTTGCTGAGCAAAACTTTTCTCTATTAGGCGGACATTTCAGGCACCTAAGCAAAAAAACATTCTTTATACCAGACCTGTACAGTGCACATAAAACGTGTGTAACTTTTAACTTCAATGTGCTATTTATATTTGATTTGACTCTTGATGTAACTAAATGATGTACATTTTAGGTTACCTGAGAAAATGTTTTTTTTACATTGTAATACACTGCCAACAAAAGTTTGGGATCAGTAAAGTTTTTTAAAGAAGTGTCTTTGATCAAAATCTATTTGATAAAAAATACTCAATATTATTTATATTGTGAAATGTTATTGCAATTAAAAAACTATTTATTTTAATATATTTTAAAATATAATTAATTCCTGTGATGCGCAGCTGAATTTCCAGCATCATTACTCCAGTCTTCAGTGTCACACGATCCTTCAGAGATCATTTAATATACTGATTTATAATAAATGTTGGAAACAATTGTACTGCTTAATATTCTTTGGGACATGTGATATATTTGCCAATGTGACAGTGCCCACCTGTCTTTTTCACAACCGGTCTGTAAATAAGCCTGAATGGGTCTAACAGGTGGCAATGGATGGACTCATTTGGACGTCACCACATGACTTGAAATTAACTTGAAATGTCTTTACCCAAGATCTGCTGCTTAATGGTTCAAAAATAATTACAAAAATAAAAAAGTGACAAAATAATAAACTGTGAAGAATAATAGCTAAACAACATTTAGTACTAACAAAAAATTATATACACATTTAGCTGGTTACTATATTAGTGCAGTTATTATTTTTCAAGCAATATTAAAATTTCACAATCAAGACAATATTTGAAGTCTGTCCTATTTAATAGGTATATGTACCACTGGTACTTTCATGAAATAAATTAAATGAAAAATGTTTTAAGCATTTTCATTTTAATTATGTTAATGTAACTACATTTAATTATAAGACTTATTTTGGGGCTCACATGGAAGTTGGCTTAGGCCCTCAAGTGGACTTCTGGTTGAGAACTAATGGTGTAAAGTAAATAGTCTTTTATTGTGCTTTTCTCTCTGGGAAAATGGAGGGAATATCTGCACATTTTCATGTACAGAAGACATTTACTGAAGACCATCAAATGCCAGCTCTACAGTAACTGGCATTGTTCTCCACTATTTTATACTTCCACTTCTGCTCAAGTGCTACACTATTCTGGTGAAGCTGACTGCTGACTGAATGTATTGTTTTCTCCCTTGGATTAATCTGCTTGTATTATTCTGGTTTGTAAGTCGCTTTGGATAAAAGCGTCTGCTAAAATGAATACATGTAAATGTAACCTCAGCCCTAAGCTTGACTCTAAATCTCACCCTTATATCGGATTGGTTGACAGAAATGTTGTTTTTGGACTAACAAGTATGTTTATCTGGGAACATGTCCTACTTGAGTGAAACATGCTAAGCCTCTTTCTCTCTTTCTCTCTCTCCCTCCAGACGATGTCCCACCCTATTTCAAGATGGAGCCGGTGGCAACCCAAATCCACCTGGAAGGGAACCGGTTGGTTCTCACCTGCATGGCTGAGGGCAGCTGGCCTCTGGAGTTTAAATGGCTTTACAACGGTACCGAGTTGACGCGTTTCTCCCTGGAGTACAGGTGACACTTCCCATCTCCCCACTGCTGTATGAGTGTTTCTGCAACTATGAGCACTTTGGCCCTGTAGACATATTGAAAATGCACTTTCGTACAGATCATTTTATTTGTGGACTATTTTTCTTTATTTTTCTTTGAAAGTCATGAAAGTTCAATGCACAATGTAACATCTTAAATGATGTATTGCATTTAATAACATTTTGCATTTTGTGGTGGAAATAGTGATGGTGATGGAAATGACATTTAATTTTGACATTTACACAAAATATTATTTTTCAGTTTTATTCAAAAATGGCATTTTAAGGATAAATCTGAGAGCTCTTTTTGTGGCTTATGTTTCCTAATGTTGTAAACACACACACACACACACACACACACACATATATATGTATATATATATATATATATATATATATATATATATATATATATAAATCATAATTTGACAAAATTTCAGCTTTTCTGAATTTCTGTTTATATTGAATTTCCATTTATTTGATTATTTATTCTTCCTTTATTTGAAGATTGAACATCAGGATCTGGGAAAAGAATAAACGAATAAAATATACTCATAAAAGGCATTTCAAATGTAGAAAAGAAAAAAACGAAGGCCTGGTAAAAAGTTCTCAAAACCATTTTAATATGATCTTCATATAACAAACAGAAACAAATTAATCTTTTAATTTTAATACAAATAAACCCGTGGGTCACGAAGATGCCTGTATTTGAGGGAACACGCATTTATCACACAGACAGCTTAATTATTGTCACAAATAGAACATTAACCACAGTTTCAATTGCAACAAATTTCATTCAGTTTTTATGGTATTTATTTAAATAATGTCTTCTTTCATTTTAGTGAGTCAAGAGCATTTGTGGATTGTAATCCTCTTGAGTTGTAACGCCTCATTCCCACCGCAGCCATGAAATCACACTCATATTGCCTCTCAGCTCACATTAAATGAGAATGAGATGTATTTCCTGAGCGATCCCATTCGTCCATGTTTTGTTTTATGTATTCTGCATAAATGTTGTATCCCTGGTGAAGGCCGTGCAGAATTATCCATCAAGAAAAAACAGGTAGCCGAGTACCTTGTGAATTATTTTCAATAGCTTCAAGACCTATGTAATATTTATATGTGAAAAGGCAAAGTGTTTTTCCCCTCTCTCTCTGGTCGCAGTGAGGTGGCTTGGCTGTATTATTTTCCTGCACTCTTTGTACCTGCTGACCACAGGGCTCCAGGTGGACTCTTTCATATTTGCCTTTGCATTGTAAGAAGTCCTAATAGCTAAAAGTCTAAGCTACCTGCAGTGCTTACTCTAAGTAGGGGTCGAGTCGTTTTCTGGACTCTTTCAGAGGTTCCTGCTCGCTACGGTTTTCCTGCCTGTCAGTCAAGACAATAGAAGCGCTTACGACGCAGTCCACAGAGATCTCTGGTGACTGAAAGATCCCAAAAGATCTCCAAAAAGATCCATGGTGACTGAACCTTCCCTGCAGTCTCCTACGTCTCAGAGACTGATATGTGTGTGTGTGTGTGTGTGTGTGTGTGTGTTTGCATAGTTTCCGCTTTCAGCGAGTGTGGATTGCTCTCTTCTTTGTATTCCTCATGTCCACCGATCAGAGAAAAAGCTTGAATCCTCTTCAGCAGGTCATACTAAACCTGTGACTGGTAATGCAGGAAAACTAAAGTATCGGAAAAAGAGCTGGCGGTGTAAAAATGAGGCAGCATTGACTGGTTGAGTAAAAGCACCACTGCCCACATGCTCAGCTCTCTCTTTATCACTCCATTTAACTAATAGGTCTTGCCACAGGCTTGTGACTGAAGCAGTGTGCGTAGGTGTAAAAACACACCTGTGTACTTCATGTTTTCATGATGGCGGCCTAGTTTTAGTTTTTATTCAAAAGCATACATGACTGTGATCATTTACTCTCCCTCATGTCATTCCAAACCTGTATGAATTTTGTTCAAAGGACAATATAATTGTAATTGTAATTGTAATTATAATTTATTTCAAAGGAGAAATATAATTATACCGGTTTGGACTGGTGTGATGTGGAGCAAAATATGACAATATATTCCATTTTGTTTGAATTATCCTATATATTATATATACAGTGGATATCAGAATTAGTGAACAATTTATGAACTTTTTTTTCAGATATAATGTAATATTTATTGTTCAAAATTGGAAGGAATTGTAATTTGTGGAAGACATAGTGATGAAAATTAGCGAAAAGCAATGACTGCAGCACAAAGAAAGATCCTAACAAAAATTTCTGAAAGTTCCAGCAGTCAAAAGGCAGTAAGAAGTGTAGAGGACCTTGCACTGAATGACTCGAGCACATCTCCAGCCGAAGAACATCATTAGTCTTTCTCACTGCTTTGGTGTGATCTTGGTCCACTCTTCTTCCACTCTCTTCCACGGTTTGATGACTGTAGTGAGACACTGGGCCCTATTTCAATGATCTAACCACAAGTTCTAAAGTGCAAGGCGCAGGTGCACTTAGTCCGAATCCACTTTTGCTAGTTTAACGACGGGAAAAACGGTTAGCGCGCCCGGCACATGTTCTAAAAGGGTTGTCCCTATTCTCTTAATGAGTAATGGATGTGTTTTGGGTATAACGTGTAATAAACCATTCAAAGTCTCATCTCCCATGCCCTTTATGAGCTAGTTGCGCTCGCACCATAGCGGATTCGCTATTTACACGGCAGAATTTGCAAGAGCAAATACTGAACACATCTCCAGAGAGGAAACAGAGCTGCTCATGCACGAGCAAATAGGTAGGCTAATTCTGATATATGCAATTACTATCCATTGTGGCGTGTAAGCATTTTTATATGTATGTATCTACACAATAATAATCTTTAACATTATAATCCTTCATTTTTTTTATATTCGACATGTTTGTGTCGTTGGTTGCACAAATGGTTGCACAAATGGGCGCAAATGCATTTGCTATTCAAACAACGTGGCACAGGACGTGAAAATGATAACTGCGTCGGGCTGAAACTAGCAAAAATCACTTGCGTCGCGCCTGGCGCTGCATTGCTCCTCCCACTGCAGTCCTCTCATACATTTGTCTTTCGTGGACAATGAGCCTTTTGGGGACTTGAATTAGTTAGTGACATTGTAAAGTTGCAATATTCTAGAAATCACAGATTTGGAACAACCAACTTCTAGTGCTATGACTGCTATTGGCCTTCATCTGGTCAACCTGCTATCAGAGGGTTTCAGTGACTTTAGAACAGCTCACATCTCGTAAATTCAGGGAAAACTGGAAAATTAGGCTGCTAGGTTTTGTCAGATAATTAAGGAAATTAGCACAAGGTGCAGGATTGATGCCAATAACTGGATTTCTGGAAGTGTACTCTAATTTTGATCAGTGTTATTTTTCAAATATCTCATTTAAGTTTTTTTATAATGTGCTTAAAAATATATTTAACTGATGAAATATGCTTAAAAACTGCGCTTTTATTCCTGTTAGGATATCTTCAAATAAGCAGTAACCTCAAAATTGAGGAAATTGTAGGCTTTTCTCTAATTTTGATCTCCACTGTATATAAATATAATCTCCCAGCCCTATTTGGGAACTTTGATTTTGAAAGTTTATAAAATGTACCCCTAGTGGTCATTTTGTGTTGAACATGCAGATTAATTAAAAGCAGAATGGAGACTTGGTTATGTCCATTGTTAGAAAATGTGCAGATTTTAGCAGTTAGATCAATAACATGCATGTAATGCACCATGCAAAACTAGATCAGGGTAATTTTAATATCATTAGTACACATACTGTACAAGAGGGCCAGGTCTCCCAGTGTTCAGCAAGTGGTCAGCTTGCATTGTATGCAGCTCTAGTGTTCAGTTCCCTTTTGATGGTCTCGGGTCATCCAACCTGATATTTTGTAGGGCCCTGTTAGCTAGAGGCCCCAGGGCACTGACCCTATCCATAATCCAAGCCTTCCCACAGCCACATAAATATTTATCTCCTTTGTTCTATCTGAAGCGTTAATGGCCACTCCTGTGTTTTACTGAGCTGGCTGAGTGTTGCAGCCTGATCTGCATTCGAGTAAAAGCTAGGACTGTTTGATTAATTATGGACCAATAAATAGCTTTTTTGAATCAAAGGCCATTTGTTATAGCCAGTGCTTTGGGCATGCTCCAAGCTCCCATGCTGTGAGTATGAAAAGTAGCAAACAATGTTTGATGGGATTCCAATTTTCTTTTACCAGGTATGTGATTCCGTCACTGAATCGCTTCCATACAGGCTTCTACAGATGCATCGTCAGGAACAGGGTGGGAGCTCTGATGCAGAGGAGTTCACAAGTACAGGTCGCCTGTAAGTATTACATCATATCCTGATACAATACAAACAGGAAATCCTAAAACTTCATAAGTGCAATCGCTTAAGATATCACATTAGCAAAATTTTGCTAACAGAGGAAAAATCTAATTGTCTGTTGTCGATAGTGTAGCAATACTTGAAGTACCTTTCACAGAAGTCACTTTTGAATCAAGCAGCTTTCTGTTGGTCAACGCATTGAATCCATGTGACCAAATTGAACTAGTTGCGAAATCTGCATCAGGAAATACTTCTTTCATGTGAAATTCCTATATTCATCATTGGATTTAGACCAATAATGGTAAATGTGATCACACCTTTAGATAAGTGAAAATGATTTGAGGCAGCTTTAGTGTAAACAGTGTGAGATGATTAATGTACCAAAATGTAATACTAGGATCCTGAAACATTTTGATTGGCAGTTTTGTTGCTTTGTTCATTTAGCACAGACAAATTAGCATATAGAAAAGCTGGTGCTAGAAACTTGTCACATCAGTTCCCAGCTAACAGAACAATCATTATTTGGCTAACTTTCAAGCAAGGTTCTCTAAAAGTTATGAACAAAAGTTATTCCTGAAACGTTAATAGTAATCTTGTCTTTAATAATGTTCTAAAACCATTATCACAAATGTTATATTTACATCATTCATGGAATGTTTTTTAAAGATTTTAGCTGGATGTTTGTTCAACGTTTTTTAAAAGCTACTACTTTTTGAACATTCAAAGAACATTCAATAGTAGCATTCTCATAGTGTTAGCAAACTAATAAAATGGAATGCTCCCTTAACATTCATTCATAACCAAGAAAAATAAATAAATAACACATTTAAGGAACTGGACTCTTTGAAAGTTCAGAGAACATTCAGTAACTCACAACTCGTTGGGGAATTTTAGCAAACGTTCTTATAGCATAAAGCCAGATGTATATGTGCTTAGTCTGCTTTTCCGGTCCACTGTCTATACCTTAACACTATTTTCAGAATTTTAATTGTAACTGCATGTCATGTGACTACGAAGGATCTAACCATTTAAAAAGAAAATGGCATAGTACATGTCTATCTACAATCATGGTCAAAGGAGTATACTTTGAAAGACACAGAATAAAAGAACACAGACTGAAGCCTTAAGTGTTTGCCAAAAGAGTCATATCACAAGATTGGAACTTTGTGTTTCCTGTCACAATGAGTCACAATGTCCCTGTTCATGTTTTGTCCTCTCACTTTCCCTGTTCTTTCTGATTTGTGCTCTCTGTTTCTCAGACATGGAAGGCTTTGTGAATGGAGAACAGTCTCAGGTGGTGTCCCAGGGGAAGCGGGCGTTGATCTTTCCCCCACAAATCCACAGCTTTCCGCGGCCCGGGATCACATGGTTCAGAGACGGGCGCAAGATCCCCGAGCAGCCGCATGTAATCTTCTCTTTATATGTGGATCAGAGTCAACTTAATGGCCCCCTTTCTCACAGACAGGCTATTATACCATACCGAAATAGAGTACAATGCTTTTTTATAATTACTCTGGAACTTCCAGAAACACGCCAGGAGTGTTTACGGCAGAATCTCTCATTGATAATGTCGGTTATAATAAGAACCCCTGTTGACTTTTGACAAAATGTGATTGAAGGCTAGAGAGGAAGCCGGCAACACGGGAGCCAATTAGACAAAGTGGACAAAAGGCCTTTATTGATGACCTTGGATGATTGACAGAGTTTGCGCCTGAGTGCGTGCCGCCCCATGTGTGTGCGTATGTGTGCGCAGTCCATATTAGAAAGGTCTTAGTAATCACCTGAGATCAATTTACCTCATCCGCCAGCAGGAGGCTTGACAAAAACAGCCGGCGTGTTTGATGATCTATAATTCATGCTGATCGTCCGACATGTCACATCTGACGTGAGGGCTTTAGACACTTAGGATTGTGTTCCCCCTCCACAGCACAGGGACTGAAGAACATTCAGACACTATTTTTCAGCTGGAGTATATGAGGAATCCCCAATGAGACGCTTAGCGTTGAGGCAGGGGTTATATAAACATCTGAGTTTCCAGCGGCGCTGCTCCGAGCTTCATTCTGTCTCGCTCTCTGTGTCTGTCGAGCAGCAGTAATGGTCCTATATGATGGTGAGAGGGCCTGACAGCATACAATTTGTTTTCTGCTTGTTTGTTGCTCCTTCAATGCATTGATATTCCGTGGCGCATTTAGTTTGGACTCTGTGAGAGCCCTCACTCTAATTGTGCTGGAGTCGGTTTAATCTGGGCTGATCAGGCCTGTGCTGACAGATACACAGGCTCTAATCTCGCTGCACTCCAAGTGTCGACTCTCATTTAACCACATGCACTCACGCATGACCTGCATTTTAGCTGCAGCAATCCTAAAACACTTATCCACTCGAGTCTTCAATGCAAATAACATTACCATCCCAGCCTATTGGCCGTAAACATTTTCCCTCAGCGCTGCTGTGTGTGTTTTAGTTTACTGACATGTTTTCTGCTTGCAAGATGTGTTTTCTAGTTCTGTGACTACTGTTCTCTATCCAACATGGTAGAGCCCTCACTTTGGACAACACTCTTGTCATCTTGTCCGCTGTGGCCCCTGACGCAGGCCGGTACTATGCCCAGGCCGTCAACGACAAGAACGGAGAGAACAAGACCAGCCAGCCCATCATCCTGAATGTAGAAAGTGAGTTCTGAATAAAAATCAACACGTTTTGAGATGTCTGCAACCTCCTAGGGCAAGGATTCCCAAACTTATTTGTCAGCCGGACCCCTTACCTAAAATATTTACTTGTACCACCTTTTATTTTTAATTGAAGTCAAATAGTTAACAGCACCTTGGCATGCCCACAGTTCTATGATGTCAGTTATGGTCACATGACATACAGGTAAACAAATACAATATTTGCATATTTTTGATGGTTTTTATTTTAAAATAATTTATTTATTAATTGTTGTTTAGCTTTTTACATCACCCCAGTTTAGCATACCCTGCCCTAAGGGCTCTATGGCAGCACTGCAGGTGGCTATTTTGCGAGTATTTACAAATGTAATACAATCTAGTTACTTAATTTGTAATCTGATTACATAATCCAGATTACATGTAATCAGTTACCCAGCACACTGCATATTTATATATATAACCATCATAACAAATGTTTTTTTTATGTTTTTGAAACAAGTCCCTCACCAAGGCTCCACCAAAAATATAGTTAAAGCAAAATATAAAAAATAACGAATAGTGGAGAGTAAACCTGAAATGATAAAGAAGAGAGTTGCTAAACTGATGAAAGCTGGACTCGAACACCCATATTCTACATGAGCACCATTTCTCAACGTGCTGAAGCATTTCCACAAATTGCCAGGCAATCTTATTTATTTGCAAATGGATTTTTCACACTATCCAACAGGTGAATTGACCTGTTCAAAAGTAAACAACTCCATCGCCCCCTAGCGGCTGTGCATGACACCTAAAGTAGTGCACACACTGGGTCAGACTTCAGTTTGTCAAGAATCAATATTCCCCAACTCGCTGCGCAGTAGATTGCGAGTATGTGGCACGTGGTGAAGCTTCATGGAACTTTGTATGATATCTGTGGTCCTGCGGTGCCACAACGACAAGGTGATTAATCACCCTCATAAAAACAGCCCCTCTCTTTAATAGACCCCACAAAAACAGATTTATGAAAAAGAGAGGCAGACCATAAAATCCCTCTGTGAGACCATGGCCTACTGTAACTCTTATCCGGGGGTCCAAGCATAGAACAGGAGGCAAATCAAGGGGAATAAGATCAAGATGGAAGAAAAGTGAGATCACTGATTGAGGGTAGAGAATCAATGGACAACTAAAGGTTTCCAGAAGCCTGCAAATGATTGCCTGGCATTTAATCATGTCGACAGTGTCTCTCAATCAAGCCCCATTCTGCAGCAAGGCACATTAGTGAAGGTATTACAGCACTTACAGAAGGAGAGGGTGCAGACAATTGCATATATAATACTAAACACATAATATAGAGGGCTGTGAGAAAGAGACGGACAAGTGCTCTTGGCGTCAATATTATTTTTATGTCTGCCTTCTTTCACTACCTCGTCCTTTACTCTGGATTTCTTTCCATCTCTCTCTCTCTTTTATTGCTCAGAGGTTGCTCGTCCAAATGGTTCTCTGGTTCTAGGTTTCACAGGCTCCCAAACGGCTCCAGTGGGGTCATTGAGAGGCCATTCACTGGATAACCACTGAGAAGAATGCAAAATGTATACATACTGTAAACGTGTGGAGCAGTGAAGATCATGTTAGGAGTAAAGCTCACATGATTTGAGCTTGGACTAATTTGGATGAGAAATGTTCTTGGGATCATATACTGAAATCTCTTGCTTTGTTAAATTGTTTGTGAATTTGTTTTGAAAGACACATGGGAGATTATTAAGGTGTTTTTCTTCAGAAGTAAAATCTCATAAGCAAGAGAATACAGAAAGTCTCCCTTTGCTCTTCATTTAAATTCACTGTGAAACGCTTTCGGTAATCCATTTACTTAATATGTTCACATGTTTCAAAGCAAAAACAGGATTTAGACAGAAAGAAATGCAGGTTGGGGCTTGATTTATTCATTTACCGTTGATTAGGAAAATACTTTCTTTGGAATAACACACTGATAATCATGATAAAGATAGTAAACAAGCTCATTTGCAGCTGTAAACAAATTCTGATGCAGTCAATCCCAATGCAGTTTTATCAGATGTCTACAGGTTAAGGTTGGATTTTTATGTTTTTTGAAAGAAAGCTCTTATGTTCACCAAAGCAGTGTTTATTTGAAATATAAATAAAATACTGTTGTTAGTCTTTTCCTCTTTATTGATACGAATAGTGGAGAGTAAACCTGAAATTATATATATATATTAATATATTTTGATATGTAATTTATTCATTTTATTTGATCAAAAGATACAGAGAAAAACGGAAATATTATTACAATTTAAAATAATTATTTTATTTTTATACATTTTTTAATTGTAATTTATATCTGTGATGCAAAGCTGAATTTTCAGCACCATTGCTCCAGTCTTCAGGTCCCACGAATCCTTCAGAAATCCTTCTGATATGCTGATTTGGTGAATAAAGGCTTCTTTAAAGAACAGAAAATTCAAAACAACACAATTTATTTGAACTGGGAATCTTTCGTAACGTTATAAATGTCTTCATTGTCACTTTTGATTGTTTTAATGCATCATTCCTGAGTAAAAGTTTCTGACTCCAAACTTTTGAACAGTACTGTATATAAACAGCTATTTCTATTCATTTCTATTAAATATTCAGTATTTAAGTAGTCCAGGAAGCCAATTTACAGCTTGAGTCGCATCTTACAGACAGCAAGCGAAACCAATCTAACTATTGAGATCTTATTTGTAATTGTCTTGCCTATGTGCTTCTGCTCCTCTTCAGACGTTGGCGGCCCAGCAGACCCTATCGCTCCTTCTATTATAATCCCGCCGAGGAACACCAGTGTGATGGTGGGCACATTTGAAGTCACATTGGAGTGTGTGGCCAATGCAAGGTGTGTGTGTTTGTGTGTACTCAAGCACTCAAAATGACCTCTATCAAACTATTAAAACTCAATGCTGTTTATTTGTTTCCTTCAGGCCACTCCTATCTCTCATTCCCCGCTTGTGTTTATCTGTATTTCCCTCTCTACCTCCAGGCCTCTCATTAAGCTCAGCATTACATGGCGGAAAAATGGAGTGCTGGTGAACCGAGGCCTCCGGGACTTTGGCCGCCGTCTGACCATCAGCGGTCCTTTGGTCAGTGACAGCGGCTACTACGAATGCGAAGCCTCCCTCCGGAGCAGTAGCGCCCCCTCTGTCAGCGCTGGAGCATATATGCACGTCATGGGTAACATCATGTTCCTTCCTCTTATCAAAACTGTGTAAATGTGCCTTATACAGAAAGTTTTTCAAAGTTTACATTATTTTTTAATCTTTTCATCTTCAAAAATGTCAACACAGGCTGGCCAAAAAAATATATAATAATTAAAGAACCTTAATTTCTCCAAGATGAAAGACTCATTTATGGAAGTATTCATCCCTTAGAGTAAATACTACTACTCTTGCAGCAATAACAGTCTTCAGTATGTCTCTTGAGTAAATACTACTACTCTTGCAGCAATAACAGTCTTCAGTATGTCCTTAGAGTAATATACTACTACTCTTGCAGCAATAACAGTCTTCAGTATGTCCTTAGAGTAAATACTACCACTCTTGCAGCAATAACAGTCTTCAGTATGTCCTTAGAGTAAATACTACCACTCTTTCAGCAATAACAGTCTTCAGTATGTCCTTAGAGTAAATACTACTACTCTTGCAGCAATAACAGTCTTCAGTATGTCCTTAGAGTAAATACTACCACTCTTGCAGCAATAACAGTCTTCAGTATGTCCTTAGAGTAAATACTACCACTCTTGCAGCAATAACAGTCTTCAGTATGTCCTTAGAGTAAATACTACTACTCTTGCAGCAATAACAGTCTTCAGTATGTCCTTATAGTAAATACTACTACTCTTGCAGCAATAACAGTCTTCAGTATGTCCTTAGAGTAAATACTACTACTCTTGCAGCAATAACAGTCTTCAGTATGTCCTTAGAGTAAATACTACTACTCTTGCAGCAATAACAGTCTTCAGTATGTCCTTAGAGTAAATACTACCACTCTTGCAGCAATAACAGTCTTCAGTATGTCCTTAGAGTAAATACTACTACTCTTTCAGCAATAACAGTCTTCAGTATGTCCTTAGAGTAAATACTACTACTCTTGCAGCAATAACAGTCTTCAGTATGTCCTTAGAGTAAATACTACCACTCTTGCAGCAATAACAGTCTTCAGTATGTCCTTAGAGTAAATACTACCACTCTTGCAGCAATAACAGTCTTCAGTATGTCCTTAGAGTAAATACTACCACTCTTTCAGCAATAACAGTCTTCAGTATGTCCTTAGAGTAAATACTACTACTCTTGCAGCAATAACAGTCTTCAGTATGTCCTTAGGTAAATACTACCACTCTTGCAGCAATAACAGTCTTCAGTATGTCCTTAGAGTAAATACTACCACTCTTGCAGCAATAACAGTCTTCAGTATGTCCTTAGAGTAAATACTACTACTCTTGCATCAATAACAGTCTTCAGTATGTCCTTAGAGTAAATACTACTTTGCAGCAATAACAGTCTTCAGTATGTCCTTAGAGTAAATACTACTACTCTTGCAGCAATAACAGTCTTCAGTATGTCCTTAGAGTAAATACTACTACTCTTGCAGCAATAACAGTCTTCAGTATGTCCTTAGAGTAAATACTACTACTCTTGCAGCAATAACAGTCTTCAGTATGTCCTTAGAGTAAATACTACTACTCTTGCAGCAATAACAGTCTTCAGTATGTCCTTAGAGTAAATACTACTACTCTTGCTGCAATAACAGTCTTCAGTATGTCTCTTTGAGTCTTGCACATTATCTTGTTTAATTTCCACCCATTTACCATGCAAATATCTTCCAACTCTACCAAATTAAATGGAGAGTGTCTGTGGATTGGAGTTTTTAAGTCTTACACAAGATTTCAATTAGATTCAAGTCAAAATTCTTGCTGGGTCATTGCAAAATAATAACCTTCTTTTATCCTTTACTGCTGTGTGCTTTTAGTCGTTGTTCTGATAAAAAGAAATGAACAAACCTATATCTGGCAGACTGAATGAGGTTCTCTCAAGGATTTGCCTGTATTTGGGTCGATTCATGTTGCTTTTGATGCCAACGGCTTCTTCTACAGAAAATAGACTATTCTTATGAGTGATGGTAAGGATGGTTTTACTTGGGTGTTGGACCAAAGACTGTGCTTTCCTTTCAAGCCTCACATAGCTCAAGTTTAGGCACAAGATGTTCCTCCAAAAGGTTTCATGCTGTCTCACCTGGATTTTAGTAAACTCTGGATGAATCTTGGCATCTGTCTTCCTCAGAAATGGCTTCTGGAAGGTGATTCTGGGAAGAGCTGAAGATTATGGACGTCTGAACAGTTTTACATCCTCACACTGATGTGCTGCTGTTTGTTGCTACTTTGACAGATATTGAGGTCCAGTTTCCTCAGTTTGTTGAGACAGCTTAGGGCTGTCTGGGTTGTGCTTTGTTTATTCCATTTTGTTATGAGGGGCTTCATTGTGCCTAAAGGAAGATTATAAGTTGGTCAGTCTTTTTATAAACTTGTCCAGGTGTTTTCCACACTGTAACTTCATCTTGAAGTTCTTCAAACAGCTCCTGGGTCTTAAGAAGAGCAAGGCTGATCTTTATTTGTTGCTTTGTTTCTCATAAGAATGCATAAGAAAAGTTTTTTGTTTAATCTACAAGGGAACCCATGTTCAAATCCTAAAGTAAAATATACATTCAATCAATAATCTGGGGTTGGTAAGATTTTTTTGATAATTTTTTGTATGCACATTTCTTGTATGCCCACCAAGGCTGAATTAATTTCCTAAAAAAAACCCTGTAAAAACACTCATATTGTGAAATTGTATTACAATTTTAAATAAAGACATTTTCATATAAGGCTTTTATTTAAATTAATATGTAAACTGTAAAACTTGTTGGAGGTCCTGTGATGACAAATTAATGTTTCATAAAAACGTTGCCTCACAATAATCAGTTCTGTTTAAATATGTTTTAAAATGTGTTTTATTGCATAAATATTTGCTTCACTTCAACTTATTTTTTTCATCTTAAAATATTTCATCCACAATATGTAAAACTTAATTATTAAAAGTGCAAAAGTGCACTATTGCCTCCTCAGTTTGAATGGGCATCTAGTGTGATCTGTCATATCAGATCATTAAACACAACACTATACATACAGTATGTTGTTAAAAAAGAAGTGAATGTTATAATGATAATTTTTTTGACAGCCATGTAAACATTTTGTCAAAAAAATATTTATTTTATTCAGCAACAATAACGATGTACTGTGGAGAAGGTGAATACTTTCTGAAGGGCCCGCACATTCTCTATATCTTAGTGTTATTGAGTGTTTTAGATCAGCCTGGTCAAGTACTCTCATGACTGATTTAACTGAACTCTGTGCAGAACATCCCCAGTTTGTGAAGGAGCCAGACAGACACATTACTGCTGAGATGGAGAAGGTGGTAGACATCCCATGCCAAGCTCGCGGTGAGTTTGTGCGCCTCTGCCGTGTGTGTGTGTGTGTGTGTGTGTGAGAGAGAGAGAGAGAGAGAGAGATATAGAGAGTTATTATTAAATATTTTTTTAGAAATAAGTATCTTATGCTCATTAAGGCTTCATTTATTTGATAAAAATAAGATGTGGTATAAGGATGCTGTACCCATAAGCCCTGTGAAGACACCTCGTTACAGAGTCCTAGTGGGCGGCAGTCTGCAGATAAATGGACTGCTCCCGGACGACACCGGAATGTTCCAGTGCTTCGCTCGCAACTTAGCGGGAGAGATCCAGACGAACACTTGCAGCATCGTTGCTGTCACCAGCCAATAAGCTCTGTCTTCATTTATTACACTTCTCCCCTACATTCATCTTCTTCCTTATCTCCTGTCAGATGTCATTTTATAAAGCCTGTGACTTATCAGCAGCTTTTACTTTAAGAAAGAAGGAAAGATTAAGAAGAGTGATT
Source organism: Gymnocypris eckloni scoliostomus (assembly GCA_027564155.1). Lineage (NCBI taxonomy): Eukaryota > Metazoa > Chordata > Actinopteri > Cypriniformes > Cyprinidae > Gymnocypris > Gymnocypris eckloni. The sequence continues at coordinate 19,506,190 of CM050415.1, forward strand.
ATTCCAAGTTTAAGAGTGAGAGATAGTAAGAATAATGGCTGTTTCATCTGCACTGGACAGGTCTTTATTATGCCCACCATTTATTTAATGCATAGCTTGAAAAATACATATTTGATGATTTAGTCAAGTTAAGAACAATAAGTTCTAAGACAAATACACACATTTATCAAATTGAAAACCTATCCGTGTTTACAGCTTTTAATAATCCAAGCAAAAACTGCTGCTGCATATCAGTGACTGTTTCTCAGAAATGGTTCCTATTTGGTTGTTTTTTATTTTGTTATTTCACTGAAACAGAGAGCAACCCACAGAGCGATGTGGTGAGAGAATAACACAGCACCCCTGACTAGAGGGAAGCATAATGCTTAATGTAATGTACTTTAAAGTTTTTTGTTTTTTTTCTAATGAGTGATTACACTTGGTAAATAGAGACATTTTGTGTCCAAAGTGAAGCTAAAGCTGGACTGGAGCATATACATGTATGGATGAATTGTATTGAATTGGTGCCAGAATGTGATTCCAGATTATTCCGTACCAATTATATATTATAATATAATTAGCTCAATATCAAAATGATAAAAGTCAATGGAAAATCTTAACTCTATGTGTGTTTGTGCATGTTTGGTTTTTGAATATGTACATATGAGTCTCACTAGCCTCTTTCTCTGCCACAGGTATCGCCCCAAACATCACGGCCGGCCCTTCTGACAGCGCTGTGATTGATGGCATGTCCATCATTTTACACTGTGAGACCTCAGGAGCCCCGCGGCCCGCAATCACATGGCAGAAAGGTCAGTCTCCAATCAGTCATCTCTCTCAAAGAAAGAGATTCATCAGTGTCTCGTGGACTTGCGAACATTAATGTATCTTTGCTAGCTTAGGGATGTCAGCTAAATCAAGTGTCCAATCAACAGTCTTCTGGTGAGCTGGGGACCGTCTTGTCTATTTGATCTTCTTTTTCATTTCTCTCTCTCTCTCCCTTGTGTTTTGCCATCCCTCCATCTTTGCACAGCTGAGCGGGTTCTGGCAAGCGGCTCCGTGCAGTTGCCACGTTTCACTTTGCTGGAGTCTGGCAGTCTTCTGATCAGTCCCTCTCACCTGTCTGATGCTGGATCCTACACCTGCATGGCCAGTAACTCCCGCGGCATTGATGAAGCCTCGGCCGATCTGGTGGTGTGGGGTGAGTGCATGGCTAGTCTCATATAGCGTGGTCAAATAGCCTGCGTTTACACTTGGCATTAACATGTGATCACCATAATCCAATCAAGCAGATTAGATCATCATTCAATCAGAATACGGTGTGTTTACACTTGACAACATCAGCTGACTTCTCTGTCTGGATAACCGATTGGATCTGTCTTACCTGCGCAATATTTATATAAGTCTGCAGAGAAGGGTTTTGTGAGACGTCGACCTGCTAAATGCAGATATGATGGCTGAATGTGTTTACATTACACTGAGATCCGATCACAATGCGTCCTCGACTACCTCTGGACCAGGACAGTTTGATCAGATAACATTCCGTTTACACTTGTCTTTTCAATTTGTATGTGGACAACAGGTCGCATGTTAATGCCAAGTGTAAACGCAGCCATAGTGTGTGATTTCTATTGCAGTTTCTGACCACCCGTTTAATAAGGGTCTGATTTACTGCCCTGAAAAGTGACCCACTGTTCGCTTTCTTACGTCTGCACTGTGTCCTAATTATGGAGTCGAGGCTTGTCTGGTTAACATGGCCCAGTTAGTACCTGCTAGTAGATACTTTTTTAGGTAAGTGATATACAGCATGAGAGTGTCCACAATAAGAAGAAAAGGAAAGAAAATGACACATTTGAATTCTAGATTTTAAAATTTATTTTTTTAGCCATATGAAAATAATATTTAACTTTGATTATATAAATGTGTTAACCATGAAGTAAACTGTATTATAAGACGGATAGTTCTGGTCCTTGATTCTGATTGGTTTAGCCAAGTTCGAAGCTGTTGTAAATTACTCTACTTTACATGTTGCTCGGCAACCACTTTGTTGGAACCACAACCGTTTCTGAGGAATTACATTGTTTGGCGGAAGAATAGCGATTGTATTAATTTCATTACACACTATTTGCTTTGTTTTTATTTTCTGTAACCTTACTACATATAAGGAATATCTGTTTTATAAAAGCAATAAGCCCCGTGAAGCTGCGGTTTACAGTGTAAACCACAGCTTCTTAGGGCTTATTGCTTAAAAGGGTTAGTTCACCCAAAAATTAGTTCACCCAAAAATTATTTAATTTATTACTCACCCTGATGTCGTTCCAAACCTGTAAGGCCTCCGATCATCTTTGGAACACAAATTAAGATGTTTTTGATGATATCTGAGAGCTCTCTGACCCTCCCATAGACAGCAAGGGTCAAGAAAAGTACCAAGATGATCGACGGGTTCAACGTCATCATGCTGGATCTGGACCACACGCTTGTGCCATGTACAATGTACCATGTACATGTCACATGTACGCCATGTCGTGAACGCATGTCCACAAGAGAAACAGTAGAGACGAAAATGCGTAATACAATCGTTATTTTTGTTTTCTTTGCACAAAAATGTATTCTAGTGGCTTCGTAAAATTACAATTGACAGACTGATGTCACATGGACTACTTTGTCGATCATCTTGGTACTTTTCTGGACCTTGATCGTGTAAGGACCCTTGCTAACTATAGAGGGTCTGAGAGCTCTCAGATATCATCAAAAATATATTAATTTGTGTTCTGAAGATGAACAGAGGTCTTATGGGTTTTTAACAACATCAGGGTGAGTAATTAATGACATAATTTTCATTTTTGGGTGAACTATCCCTTTAATAACACATTTTCCAAACATCCTGAATACATGTGAATATACACATCCTAATCATTAAAATGTGGTGTCACACCAAATAATTCATGAAACATTTCTCAAATGTGTTATCTGATATCGATTTGCTTTGACACACAGTCATGAGGGTCTGCAGGGATCCACACTACAGTGTCATGTTTTATGTTGTTTTGTGTTGTTTTGTTTTGTTTCGTTTGATTTTGTTTCGTTTCATTTCATTTCATTTTGTTTTGTTTTGTTTTGTATCATTTTGTTTTGTTTCATTTCGCTTTGCTTCACTCTGCTTTTCTTTGCTTTGCTTTGCATTGCATTGCTTTACTTTACTTTGTTTTTTTGTTTTGCTTTGCTTTTATTTTGTTTTGTTCCACCACATAACTTTGATGATCCCACAGAATGACTTTCATTTGGCATACATTTTTGTTTTCAACTATTTATAAGCAATAAATATGTTTTGTTTTCAGATTTTATTTTCCTTTACTGAGGCGTGTTTCTTCATTTAAACAAAACTATTGACAGCCTTTCAAAAGCAGTGTTATCTAACCCTTGTGTAAAAGAAGTGTAGTTTATTAATATTGACTGTGCACTTGTAGTGCACTTCAGATCTTACAAATATATATACAAAAATATTTAAAAACAACTAGTTGAAGATAATATAATATTATAAAAAAAAGACTGCTTTGGTGTACTTAAAGAGAAAACATTTTCATGACTGTTTCTTTTAAAAAGTATCACCGCGTAATAGTGTTAATTGAAAAGTTGTACTTAAATTTTAAAACATTATGTTTTAATAATCTTCACTTATTTTGATGTGTTATATACTAACATACTAAAGCACATGCAAATTGCTTGATTGTAATTGTAACTTTAGTGTGTTATTCAGTATTACATTTAAAGGTAATATTATTTTGAATGTACAAAATTTCAGCTTCATTATTACAAAAGTGTGATTGCAAATATATTTAATACATGACACACAAGTCTCAGTAGAAATTACATTAAAGTACATTTAGATAAGCTTAAATGCTTGTCGGTACATTCGGCAGTACACTTTAACCATATGTCCAAGACAATATAATTAATTATGCAATTTTATATGAAATGTACTTATGGCTTACTTAATTGGGTCAAAAAGCACTCTAAATTTCAGCTAATTGCATTTAATATAAATTTAAACCATAGTACATTTTCATTTAATTGCAACTAATGTGCAATTAAGTGTCCGAAAGCATTACATTCAGTTCATTCTTACATATGTTCTTTTAAAATATATTATTTAATAAGTACTCTTTTTTTAAACCGTGTGCTTCTTTTTCACAAGGTTACATGTCTAACAGAAATTGAAAGGGAAAATCAATGAAAACCAATGCCATTGATTACGGTACTACTCTGTGATTTGTGTGTGCAGCTCGGACGCGGATCACTAATCCACCTCAGGACCAAAGCGTGATCAAGGGCACAAAAGCAGCCATGACCTGCGGAGTGACATTTGACCCCAGCGTTACAGTCAGGTACAAGTCCACCCTCCTTAACATGTATTTGTTGTCAACTCTGTCTAAAAATATATTGTCTTTCTCCTCTCTCTCTTTCTGTCACACCCTGCCTTATCTCACATTCAATCTTCACTTGCTTGTTCCTTCCATCCCTGTCCTGTGTGTTTATTACATTCAGTCTCCTAAGACTTGATTTAACTGTCACCTGCTGGGCTGCTGTTATTCATTTGATCAGGGAAAATGGATGAATATGTAAACAAAGCAATAACTTAGATGGAGACTTTAATTAAACGCAAGACAGATGAGATTAAATGTGGAAACGATGTGGCTGCAATTAAGAAGTGTTGATGTGTATGTATGAGTGCATGTATGTGTGCAAACCAATTTTCTGTTGTGTGTGTGTTTGTGTGTGTGTGTGTGTGTGTGTGTGTGTGTGTGTGTGTGTGTGTGTTTGCTTATTCATTAAGTAAACAGCTTTGCCATGTATTGTTGCTGTGAACAAGACTAAGTAAATAGGCCTCTGTTATTCACAGGCACATCTGGGAGAAAGGAGGAGCAGCTATTGACGTGAAATCGAGCCCTCGCTTGCGACTCGACTTGAACGGCACCCTGCATATATCTCAGACCTGGTCAGGAGACATTGGGACCTACACTTGTAAAGTCACATCTGTGGGAGGCAATGATTCTCGCGGCGCTCACCTGAGAGTCAGGTACATGTCAAAAACCCTCTTGCCCAGCCAATTATCCACTGTGTACTTTGCCTTATACATGCAGATTCTGCCATTGGTTTTCACTTCCTCTTGGACATTGTTTCGGATTGTATCTGTAAGCTTTGTTTTTCTACTGGGATTTAAAGAACTGAAACAATAGGTTGTTGAGAATAAACAATGAATAGTAAAAAACATCCAAACATTGCTTTCCCTTCTCTCTCTCTCTCTCTCTCTCTCTCTCTCTCTCTCTCTCTCTCTCTCTCTCTCTCTCTCTCTCTCTCTCTCTCTCTCTCTCTCTCTCTCTCTCTCTCTCTCTTTATCAATGTTTCATTGTTTCAAGTAGAGAAGTGCATTGTATTTTATCTGCATCATAAATAATGGTGAATTGGCAAAGCAGTTGAGGCAACATTTATATTAACAATAGAGTCAATATTTATTATAAAAACTATTTATCTCTCTCAACATAATTTGGTCTGCTTTGTTGACATGAAAAACACTTGTACATTTGTATTGCCATATTGTCTGCAGCATAGCAAAATAGCATAAAAATAAATATCAGATTAAAGTTATTTTGTTAAATATGTATAAATGTATTGTATAAATGTATGTACACAACCATTCAAAAGTTTAGGGTCAGTAGTGTTTTTTTTTAAAGAAATTAATACTTTTATTCAGCAAAGATGCATTGAATTAGTCAAAGGTGACAGTAATGAGATTTATAATGTTATAAACATTTTAAAAAGTGATGTACTTTTGAACTTTCTATCCATCAAAGAGTCTTAAGCAGCTCAGCTGTTTTCAGCATTGATAATAATAAGACATGTTTCTTGAGCAGCAAATCATCATATTAGAATGATTTCTGAAGGATCATGTGACACTGAAGACTAGAGTAATGATGCTGAAAATTCAGCTTTGCATCATGGGAATAAATTACATTTTGAAAAACTGTGCAATAGAAAACAGTATAGTATTTCACAATTTGGATGTTTTTACTGTATTTTTTAAGTAAATGCAGCCTTGGTGAGCTTTCAAAGACAAAAATCTTACCAACTTTTGAATGCAGTGTATATATAAAACTGATTTAAATATATTGTTAACTGTTGTAAAATGTTTGAATTATTTATTATTTTAATAAATATATTTATTATTTTCGTCTTGCTCTTTCGGTTTTTGCAGGCAGTTGCCTCATTCTCCAGAGAACCTCATCGCCACCCTCAGCAGCTCAGAGAGACGAACCATCAACCTGACCTGGGCCCAGGCCTTTGACGGGAACAGCCCGCTCATCCGTTACATCCTGGAGGTGTCAGAGAACAGTGAGTTTTCTGGCCTGCGGTATTTTTCTGCCACTCTTCTCTCAGTTTGTAGTCCATTCTAAATGTCTGTGTTTGTGACAGATGCACCTTGGACTGTGCTCTTGGCCAACATCGATCCAGAAGCCTCTAGTGCGATCGTGGGGGGCCTCATCCCGGCACGTTCTTACCAGTTCCGCCTGTGTGCCGTCAACGACGTGGGAAAGGGACAGTTCAGCAGGGAGACAGTGCGGTGAGTCTGGGACTCAAAAAGCAAGAAACATTGGATCATCTTTTCTATCCTCACAGCTAAGCCTGAAGCTTAGGACATCTAACTGTGGGATTCAGTGTTAACAAAATTATCGGTTCTTAAAGCCTAAATACATTCAAGGAAGAAAGTGTTTAAATTAGTTTTTTTGACTATAGCATGAAGTCTGGTCTTCATCAAAATGTATTCAGGTAAGAGACTGTCTGACTCAAAAAGAGACCGTCTGACTCACATGGAAAGCTACCAATCATAGTTCAGTTTATTACATGCCATTAGGGGCAAATTTATATTAAATATACCATAATATGCTGATGAGGAAAAGTGTGTGTATATATATATATATATATATATACACAAGTGCCCTCCAAAAGTTTTACCAGTTAAGAAGTTCAACACTTTTAGAGTTTCATCCCTCTATCTGATGTGAGCATAAGTACTGGAACAGTTGCCTCACAGGTCTTATAAGTTATCGGCTGTGTCCTGTTGCATTAATTATTCAGGAATGAAAAGCAGGGAATGTGTCGTATCAGTTATATCCATTACTTCTGCATTCTGAATCTTGCATTCGATGATGTCACACACAAACCAGGATGAAGATGAGGGAGCTGACTTTGAGAGAAACAAGCAAGCAATTTGGATGTTAAAAAATAAGAGGAAGTCAATTAGAGCTATAGCAAAAACAAAGGCCATGGAGAAATCAAGAGTTTGAAAACCACCAGCAACCAACAACTACCTGATCGGCTGAGAAAACAACAGTAGTTGATGATAGACAAATCATAAAAGCTGTGAAAATGAACCCTAAAAGACATGTCTGTAAAATCACCAACAACTTCCAGAAAGCTGGGTTGATGCTCGGACAATCTACTGTCCTCAGGAGACTTTGACACAGAATTATAGATGCTACACGGCAAGATGCAAACCTCTGACCAGCACCAAAAATAGAAAGGCAAGATTAGAGTCTCTGGAACAGGCTCTCTTATCTTTACTGATGACTTAATGTATGATGACAGTAGCAGAATGAATTTGGAAGGGTACAAAACATCTTGCCTACCAATATTCAAGAAAATGCCACCAGGTTCTTTGGGAAGTGCATCATATTGCATCAGGAAAATGACCCAAAACACCCTGCCAGTTCAGTCAAGGCGTTATAAGTGCAAAGAAATGAAAAGTCTTAGATTGCCCAAGTCAAACTCCAGATTTAAATCCGATTGAACATGAATTTCACCAGAGGTGAAGTAAAGAACAGGAGAGTAAAGGCAGAAACTCCCCAAAACAAGCAACAATTGGAATTGGCTGCATTAAAGGCTGGGAAAAGTATTTCAAAGGATGAGACCAAGAGTCTGGTGATGTCTATGGATCACAGATTCACTGTTGCGATTGTGCGCAAGGGTAATGCAACTAAATAATAGCTTTTAATCTTTTATATCTGCCTTATGTTCAACTGTCCCAATACTTATGATCACATCAAATGAGTGGAATGAACTCTAAAAGTGCTGTTCTTTTTATTTAGTAAAACATGTATGTGTTGAAACGGCTAATAATAAGATGTTCAAATTTCTAGTTTTGTCTTATATTCATCTTTTAATCATATTTGCAAATGTCTTGACTCCCCAGCCAACAGAGCAATTTTGTCTTTACTGTTCCAATACTTTTGGAGGGGACTGTAGATGTAGAATGTATATGTGTGTCTGAGTACAGACAAACACTTACGCATTTAAAGTTTAAACTCAAATTGATAGCGTGCATGAAAATACAGTAGAAGTACTCAACACATGCAAACTTCCAAGTTTCATGTTTGCCCAGTGTCTGTGCAATTTTTTTCTCCAGATCTTATGACCGATAAAAAGTTTGTACTCTTTTAAACTGTATTTAATTATTTGCGTATCTTTTAACCCAGTGGTTCTCAAACTTTTTACACCAAGTACCACCTCAGAAAATATTTGGCTTTCTAAGTACCACCATTATGACCAACATTAAAATGCAGTATAAATGGCTGCCCACTGCTCCGGGTGTGTGTTCACGGTGTGTGTGTGTGTGTGTGTGTGAGTTCACTGCTGTGTGTGTGTGCACTTTGGATGGGTTAAATGCAGAGCACAAATTCCGAGTATGTCACGTCACTTTCACTTTCAGTAGCACTATACACAGTAAAAAAAAAAAAAGAAAACGAGTCAGTTTTAATCCTTATAAGGATATTTATTATTGTCAGCCTCTTAAAATATAGTAAATACACAGTTTGAACATGACACCGAACACTGCACCGTGCTTACTTCCACGTAAATAAAAAACATAATTATTAAATTAAAATATATTGTACCTAAAAGTGAAATAAAAACTGTACTGTACTTAAATGTTAAAAAAACTGTACTTAAATAAAGATTAAATGAAAATGTATCATACTTACTTAACATTTAAATACAGTAACTTAGTTTTTATTTAACTTTAAGTAGCTACAATACATTTTCATTTAATCTTTAAGCACAGTACAGTTTTTATTTCACTTTTAGGTACAATATATTTTAATTTAATAATTCAGTTTTTTATTTAATAAAGGGTTTGCAGTAATTTTTATCTTTTTACTTGGCAAACAGTAAGCAGTATGAAGCAGTCTAGTCAATTGGTGGAGGGGACCTTTCTATAATTGTAATATTTAAGTATTACATACATACATACATATGTAACACCCCCCGATACGGGTCCGCACCGTCCCAACTCGTTCTTGTTCCGAGCAGGTCTCGAATCCGGGATTCCGGCGCGGGAGGTGGGCGCTCTAACAAGGAACGCCAAAGGCTACAGCCTCTAGCGTCAGGTTTACACACAGCCCTTACTGGCATACACATCTGTTACACATACATGAAATGTCTTATTGTAAGTTGGTCAAGCACGACTGGCTGCTATTATTCTACGGCGTTTTTGTGTAGTTGTCAGTCCAAAATGGCGGCGGCACAGTCATGTCATGGGCGCAACTGTTGCTATGGAGCGTTCTATTGAGTTTCGCCTCTTGGGCTTCTATACTCTTTGGTCGTAGTACAAGCAGGGTGTGACGGTATTAGTCCCGCCCCTCCTCCACTGTGATTGGTTAGCTGACTAAAAGTGACAGTGATGAGTGCTAACATTCTTAAATTCTCGGTGCCAAGAAAACACCGTGCTCAGCATGAAAAAAGGCGCTCCCATTTAAAACAATTTAAAAAAAAAAATCGCTTTGGTGGACACGCGGCCTGATTTATATTTAATTCTGAGATTCCTCTGCGTACCACTAGAGGAAGCTCACGTACCACACTTTGAGAACCACTGTTTTAACCCATTCACATAAGCACTTTAGAACAGTGCATTTTTTGTTGTCACATCTACAGGAGTTCGATTTTGTTGTTGTTTTAGTTATTGTTCCGACAAATGTATGGCAAAAGTGCCACCACCTTGTGGACATACTAAGTGAGATGTTATTATTTTTTATAATTTTTTTTAATTTGTTTTTATTTTTATATTTTCCATTTTTTATTTAAATTGTATTTAAAGTTTTAGTAGTTTTGTTTTTGTCATTTTTATTATTAAAAAAATGTCTATTTTATTACTTTTTAAATAGTTTTAGTTATTTTAGTACAATAAGTTAAGATAAATGAAAATGAGAAATGTTGCCTTGCTGAAAAAAGTTTACATTTTTATATATTTTTTTATTTCAGTTAACGTTTATTTTATTCTAAACTCTATTCGTTGGACTGTAGTCTATGATGCCCATTTAAAAAAAAGAAGAGAAATAGCAACTTTTTATCAATTCTAACTTTTTTCCTTCTCAGAATTGCATGATATAAACTCACAATTGGGAGTTATAAAGTCCTATTCTAATGGGGTGGGCAGATATTTTCTCATAACAGCGAGTTTATTTCTCGCAATTATAACTTTTTAACTTGCAATTCCAAGGTTATATATTACACAATTATGAGAAAAATATTTGTCAGATTTGCAAGTTGTATCATAAAAAAAAAAAAAAAGTCAGATTTGTGAAATTAAAACTTACCTTATTTAATTCAGTGGTGGAAATGGCTTCCATAGTAGCCTAGTCTGTTCGAAAGGTGCAGATTTTTTTTTTAAATCAAATAGTGCCACGTAGTCTTCATGAATATTTGTATGGAAAATACTGAAAATGTTGTTATAATTTTCTAATCAGAATAGAAAATAAATTTGATTCCACCAACCTGGTAAACTTTGATGAATCTAGTGGTTTTCCTCATTGCACAGACAGACTGCTAGGAAAGTGTTGAGCTTTGACTTCCAGAAGTGAATAATCCCGGCCGATCAGATTGGAGCTGGTGATTTCAGTCGACACTTTCCATCAAACGGTCAGTGAACAGGATTTCCTGGGGTGTTCTGAAGACTAGTGCAGACATGTCTGTGAGAATTGCACTTAGGCGTAGAAGAATAGCCACAAAAGCCTGGTAAAAGTGGGAAGACTTTTTTCTGAGGAAGGAGGTAGTGCATTATTCAGCTGAATCGGAGCCTGCAGCCCGCAGTGCTGTGCGGAATGGAACCGTGCACAGAGAGATTTTTAGCAGCTTCTGTACAACTGCTTTCCACTCTACCTACTACAGCATTACAAAGAGCGCCAAGTGACTCGCGCCTTCAAACATGCTCAGATCTCACGGGAACGCCTGTGACGTCTGAGACATCCTGACTCAAAGATGCCCCAAAACGTGAAAACGCCAAACAACAGTTCTGCATGATTATGATGTGTTTGCGCATTAATATTCATATCTGCTTGTGTCTTAAGGGATCCTGCTATGAAGGAAGCAGATATTTATTCTTGTAATCTGATAGAACAGTCACATTTGGAGTTGCTTCGGATCAGCTGGAGAGTGTGGCGTGTTTGCTGCCTTTATAGCGGGAAGGAGGCTGATAGAAAATGGAAAAATCAAGCTCAAATCAATGATTGAGGATGAGATCTGAAAGCATGTGGGAAGTAAACATTATTTCCTTCTGCAACATCCTGCGCATGCACAGCTGTGGCAAATCAATAATCTGCCGCCCAGGATACCAAGTCCTCGACGGACTTAAAAGAAACAGACCGGGAAAATATTAGGGAAAAAAACGTGTTGCTGATGCAATGCCCCGTCAAGAGCTAACATCCCCGAGGGCAAAAATGAACAACACTCTATTATGAGAATGCCTCATTGTTCTCCAACACACTTACTAGTGGTCGAAGAGGTGTGAAAGTTTTTGTGGAGGTTTCATCATTCAACACCTAATTTATCATGTTCATCAAGTGTTCCTGTGGCTCAGTGTTTAGAGCATTGCATTAGCAGCGCAAAGGTTGTGGGTTCGATTCCCAGGGAACACACATACTGACAATACAAATGTATAGCCTGAATGCACTGTAAGTTGCTTTGGATAAAAGCGTCTGCTAAATGCATAAATGTAAATCAGCATATGCAAATCAAGGTTTAACTGCTTAGCAACTGCAGACAATCTCTTATGTTTACCAAGACTGCATTTATTTGATCAAAAATACAGTAAAAACTGTACTATTGTAAAATATTATTAATATATCAAGTAAGAGTTAATCTTGTGATAGAAAAGCTGATCAGTACTCCAGTCTTCAGTGTCACATGAACCTCCAGAAGTTGAGTCGTTTGAATCTGTTCAACAATAATCTTCAGTGAAAAAATCTGAACAAATTAATTAATTGTTTAAAAACAAATTAGCAATATTTTATCTATTGTGGGTGAGTTATTGCATTGATTTAAACCGATCGCCCTAGAGCTATGATGGCAGATTTAAAAAATCACATACTTTCTGAGTGAGCAGCTGCCATTGTGATGAATGGGAATGCTAACAGGTATTATGAACCTCCTTGATTCTGACAAACGCACCTCGAACTTACGCATTGATGCAAATCAGTGCCATCCGTTTATTCCCACAGACTCTGGGCTCATCTCGCACCAGATCTATTCTCTCAGCTAACAAATTCCACTCGTTTTGCAACTTGCTTGTGCGCAGATCAGAAGACATTCTTCTCAGCGCATTCAGATGGGGAATCCGCAGAGGTGATGGTGACATAACAGCACTGCACCGCTCAAGGATCCGCGCCTATTTCTTTGATCCTAAAACACTGCGCTTTATCTCAGTCACATAACTGCAGCTCTCACGCAGGAGATATCAAGATGTCAAGTTAAATAGATTTAAGAAGAGTCTTGCTGGATTTTTTTTCTCTCTGGCATTAGCCAATTTTGGCTGTGGTGTCTTTGATCATCTCCGCCGAGAGGAGGCACGTATCTTGAGGGCCTCTGCTCGAAATACAGGCTTCTGAGATGGAACATCAAAGTTCTTAATCATTATTCACCTTCAACTTGTGCATTATAACAACATACAGATACAATCAGCATACACATAGTCAATGTCACACGTGTACTATACAAGCTAACATGATTGTTATCAGAACATTATGGCAAGGCTCTCTCAAAATTCTCTCTGCAACGTTAATCGAATGTTCATTCAAAGTTATATGGTCTTTAATAATGTTCTAAAAATGTTAGCACAAAAACATTATTTATATATCGATCAGAAAATGTTTTTCCTAAAAGATGACACTGCATCACTCATCAGCATGATTCTGACATTGACATTACTAAATGGGCCCAGGAATACTTCCAGAAACCACTATCGGTAAACACAAATCTGGCGTGCCATCTACAGATGCCAACTAAAGCTCTATCATGCAAAAAGGAAGCCATATGTGAACATGGTCCAGAAGTGCCATCGTGTCCTGTGGGCCAAGGCTCATTTAAAATGGACTGTTTCAAAGTGGAAACGTGTTCTATGGTCAGACGAGTCCAAATTTGACATTCATGTTGGAAATCAGAGATGCCGTGTCCTCCGGGCTAAAGAAGAGGCAGATCTTTCAGCGTGTTATCAGCATTCAGTTCAAAAGCCAGCATCTCTGATGGTATGGGGGTGCATAAGTGCATACTGTATGGGCAGCTTGCATGTTTTGGAAGGCACTATGAATGCTGAAAGCTATATAAAAGGTTTTCGAGAAACATATGCTTCCCTCCAGATGACCTCCTTGTGAATTTCAGCAGGACAATGCAAAACCACATACTGCAGCTATTACAACAGCATGGCTTTGTAGTAGAAGAGTCCAGGTGCAGAATTGGCCTTCCTGCTGTCCAGATCTTTCACCTATAGAGAACATTTGGCGCATCATTAAAGGAAAAATATGTCAAAGATGACCACAAACTCTTTAGCAGCTGGAAACTATATGAGGAAAGAATGGGACCAAATTCCAACACCAAAACTACAGAAATTCATAACCTTGATGCCTAGACGTTTTCAAACGGTTTTGAAAAGAAAAGGAGATGCTACACTTGTGGTAAACATGCCCCCGACCCAACTATTTTGATACCTGTAGCAGGCATCAAATATGAAATGAGCTAATTTTGTGCAATAGTGTTTTAAATTTCTCAGTTTAAACATTTATGTTATCTATGTTCTAATGTGAATAAAATATTGACTCGTGTGATTTGAAATTCTTTCAGTTTTCACTTTATTCAAATTTAAAAAAACGTCTCAACATTTCCATAATTTGGGTTGTGTGTGTATATATTAGTGGTGTCAAAATAAGCGCATTAACACAGGCGATTAATTTTTTTCAGATTAACGCATAAAAAATATTGAATGCGTTCCATTACACCTGGCTTCCATTACACCTGAGCAGTGCCACAGGCTGATTGCCTCTATGCCATGCCACATTGATGCAGTAATTCATGCAAAAGGAGGCCCAACCAAATATTGAGTGCATAGAAATTAAACATACTTTTCAGAAGCCTGATATTTCTGTTTAAAATATCCTTTTTTTATTGATCTTATGTAATATTCTAATTTTCTGAGACACTGAATTTTGGGTTTTCATTATCTGTAAGCCATAATCATGAACATTTCAAGAAATAAAGGCTTTAAATATTCCCCTATATGTGTAATGAATCTACATGATATATGGGTTTCACTTTCTGAAATGAGTGACAAAAATATTGACCTTTTTCATGATATTCATTTGTTTTTTGATGTACCTGTATGCATCACATTTAAGAACATTAAATGGTCTCTGAAATGGTTTTAAAAACTGTCCTGAGGCATCCCAGCACTGTCTCCCTCATCTAACACACCCGATTCAACTTGCCTGCTCATTAGTAGAGACTTTAAGACCTGAAGTGGGTCAGAAAAGGTGATGAGAGTTGAGAGAAAATAAGATGCGTGTCAGATCCGTGTCACGTTCAGCAGCAGCAGATTTTTAAGCAATTTGAAGGCAAATAAGCTAATAACCAGCTGCTGTGATGTATATTAATCCAAGAACAAAAGAAAAAGAGAGGAAGTCAATAACTTTTATAGGTTTAAGGGGTTCATCTATATTTAATTTAGAATTTAGTATTTGGTAAATATTCATATTCTGTATATTTCTGATTAAGGGCACAGGTAGCTAAATATGTCATTTATTATAATGGATTCGTGTGAAGATTGTTTTAATTTCACTTAAATTAGAAGTTAATTCTAATAAATGTTAAAATGGATAGTTCTCAATTATACTGTAATGCTGAATGGCTTCAGTCAATGGTTAAATATTAAGGGGAAATTTTTTATATTAATTTTAAATTTTATAGAGACATCAGTAGTATTGATATCAGTGATGCTGGCCTTCCATCATAAAAAAAGATGCCATTAAATATGTATCTTTATGTTGTTTGTACATTGTACATTTGAAGATTGAATGGGAAATTATTGCAATGAAAAAGTATATTTAAAAACTTAATGTTAGGTGTGATTATTCGTGATTAACTTTTAGAAAAATTTGCGATTAATTAGTTCGATTGACAGCACTAATATATATATATATATATATATACTGTACACAATGTCTGTATGATTTGAGAGCTCTAAACCTTGCTCTATGTAATATTAATCTTCCAGAGATTACTCTTCTCTGTATTTCTTTTAAATTATACATTTATAATTTTTGCCTCTGTTTTAGATGATACACTAAAACAAGGTTCAAGGTTTCTTTCAAGGTTTTAATGCGTTCCATTACACCTGGCTTCCATTACACCTGAGCAGTGCCACAGGCTGATTGCCAACAAGGAAATGATTGGGTAGAGAGAGAGAGCGAACAGACTCAAACCTGCTTCAAATGGCCATTCCACTTTCGCTTTTAATCTCTTTTGTTCTTTCTCCCAATTCCCTGTTTTTAGAGTATCATTACCCGAGGAGCCCCCCAGCGCCCCTCCTCAGACAGTGATAGCCAGTGGCCGAACCAACCAGTCCATCATGATCCAGTGGCAGCCTCCCCCTGAGAGCCACCAAAACGGGCCGCTTCAAGGCTACATCATCAGGTGAGAGATCTCTGGGACTGTCTTTTACACAATCAAGCTGCTCTCAGCAGCACTCCATCTTCTAGAGTACACTGGCCCTCGTCTGCTTCTCGCCCCATTGGAGCCAATAGTGTCCTCTCAGCGAGAACTCCTATTTTTGAGTCTCAAAAGTCACGGGGCTGATGCTTTTGCCTTGTCTCATACTGTTCCCACCATGCGCTCAGGTACTGTCTGTCTGGTTTACCGGTGGACTGTCAGATGAAGAACATCACCAACCCAGACCAAACGAATCTCCTGCTGGAGGACCTCATCATTTGGACCAACTATGAGATTGAGGTGGCTGCTTATAACGGGGCGGGCCAGGGCGTCTACAGCCCCAAAGTCACAGAATGGACCCTGCAAGGCGGTGAGGATCTTGAGAGTATCTTATATCAACGGATTTAAAGTTTGATTCAATATTAAATATTTTAGATGATTTATTATTTTATTATATAAATTAAATAAAAGTATTTATCTATTTTTTTTACAGTAACAGGGTTGAATAGTTGAATAGAAAAATGCCATCAACACTATAATTTTTGTAAAAATTTGAAAATGGAAAAGAAGACTTACTTCTCTTGTCATTACGTTGAAGAAAACGTTCAAATGATGTCACTTCCTGTTTGTCACAGTTAAAAAAATTGTAATAGGGAAAAATCACACAGTTACAGTGTTGCGCACAACATGCAGGTCACAGCAAAACAATTGTTTTTGGACATTAAAATTAGATAATAATTAAATGTGAATATAATTTCAACAGATTGAGTATCAAATTTAATATCAGATATTTTTATTTTGTTTATTAGTTATTATAAAATTAATACAATTATTTGTTTGATGCTTTTTCTTACAGTAACAGGGTTGAATAGTTAATCTTAACAAATACCACGACTGAAGACTGAAACAAAACAAAAAAGAAAAAGAAGAGATTTACCTCTTGCCATGCTGAAGAAAGTGCTGAAATGATGTCACTTCCTGTGTGTCACAATTTTAAGGATTTTTTTGTAATGTGGAGAAATCATGCAGCTACAGGGTTCAGCCCAACATGTGGGTCACAGCTGAATAAATGTTTTTGGTCATTCAATTTAGTTAATAATTTGATATGAATATGACTAAACATTTAATATCAAATTTAACATTGGAATCAGAATCAGAAAGAGCTTTATTGCCAAGTGTGTTTGATCACACAAGGATTTTGTCTTGGTGTTAGAGCTTCCAGTACAGAAAGTACAAACATAGTGCAGACAACATATAATTAAGGTAATAAAAAACAATAATTATGAAATGAATAGACAATAATTATGAATAACAATAGTAATAAAAATACAAATATACCGGAAAAAATAAAAATGTCCATAGACAGAACTGTGAATGTGCATGTGTCCTCTGTACGGATGAAGGTTTGATGAGTTATTTACAGACAGTACTGGGGTGTGTTGTGTGTTGTTCAGGTGGGATAAGGCCTGGGGGAAAAACTGTTCTTGTGTCTGGTTGTTTTGGTGCTCAGTGATCTGTAGCACCGGTGTCCTGACATTTTATCCTACCCATCAAATTTTCCCACCTCTGCTAACTGCATATGTGCGCATCAATATTGCATCCTTTTTCTAATGCTGAACAACAATATTTAATGTATCTGCATTATTGTAAGGATAAGTTTAGTGTTGTGCTAGGTGTATACATTAATAAAACATAATTTAATAGGTAGCATTTTTCATTGTCAAATTACTTTTACTTTACTTTTACTTTTTAGTAACTTAGTTTATCCAAAGCAATTACAAATAAGAAAAAGTACTAACTAAAACTATAAGTTAAAACACTATAAATACTCTATATACACATTTAAGAAAATTGAGAAATTTCATAAAAAGACAAATGCATACAAACATTTCTATGAAAACAAAAAAAATAAAGCTAAAAACAATTCAAAATATTAAAACAACAAAAGGTATGAGTATAAAAATGATTCTAACATGACACTAAGCCAAACACCCATTTATATATATATATATATATGTTATTTCATTTCCATGTAGTATGTTGAAGTACCGTTACTAAAATAAATACAATTTATTAAAACTAAAACTAAATAAAATACCTATAAAGACATAATACATTCATACATAATTGATCTAAAATTAAAATAGATAAGAAATCAAACGGCAGTAGTTTATCAGTAATCCAAAAAAAGAACACTGCCAAAAACATTGTACTACCCACTGTTTTAATGGGAGGTAGACAAATCTGACAGGGTAGGACAAATCGACAGAACACCAGCCAGAGGGCAACAGTTCAAAGAGAGGGTGGACTGGGTTTGAGGGGTCCAGAGTGACTTTCTTAGCCCTTCTCCTCACTCTGGAGGTGTACAGTTCTTGGAGGCTGGGCAGAGGGGCACCGATAATCCTCTCAGCAGTCCTGACTGTCCGTTGTAGTCTTCTGATGTCTGTTTTGGCAGCTGAACCCAACCAAACAGTTACAGATGAACACAGGACAGACTCGATGATGGCAGAGTAGAACTGTTTCAGCAGCTACAGTATTATGACAGATTATTTCAAATTTATGACATTGTTGTATTATATAAGAGTTAGATAAAAACCTGTGAGGTGTGACCAATTTTAAAATAAATCACCAATTTAAATGAACTACTTCAAATTTTTATGTAAGATAAGAGTTTATATACCATGTCTAATAGATGTCACAAAAATAAATCATTATCCGCTCTTTGATTTCCCTCACAATCTCACTTCGTCAAATCTTCTCTTTTCCAGTACCCACGGTCCCACCAGGGAACGTCCAGGCGGAGGCTGTCAACTCAACCACAGTCCGCTTCACTTGGAGTGCTCCAAGCCCACAGTTCATCAACGGAATCAACCAGGGATACAAGGTGAGCGTCCATCCACTGCCCTCTAGTGGTTGAGCACAAGAGTGCAGTGCCTCTTTTATAATAATGCTTTCATTACTTCCAATATTTGTCATGCTGAGACAGCAGCAGGATTCACATTGGCTTGTGCTAAGCAATAGTGGTCACATCTGTCTGTTTTTTTTACTTCAGCTGTTGGCATGGGAACCAGGCCACGAGGAAGATGTTACCTTGGTTACTGTGAGACCCAATTTTCAAGACAGTGTTCATGTAGGTTACATCGCCGGACTGAAGAAGTTCACGGAGTACTTCACCTGCGTGTTGTGCTTCACTACGCCAGGAGATGGCCCTCGTAGCACTCCGCTGCGCACACGCACCCATGAAGACAGTGAGTGTCCTTTTACATACTCCATCCATCTTGACCCGTGACAATGTTTTGTTCAGTGTTCTGACTCAATGTGGTTGTCTGTATGCTCAGCTCCTGGACCTGTAGGTCACCTGAGCTTCACAGAAATCCTGGACACGTCTCTCAAAGTCAGCTGGAAAGACCCGCTAGAGAAGAACGGCATCCTCACAGGTATCTGAGCCCCCTTTAGCGATTTCTCCTGATCTTCTGGCTGTCTGCTGAACAACTTTCTGTCTTGTGCCTGCAGGGTATCGCATTTCCTGGGAGGAATTCAACAGAACAAACACTCGCGTCACGCATTACCTGCCCAATATTACACAGGAGTACCGGGTCACCGGACTGACCGCGCTCACTACCTACACCATTCAGGTGGCCAGTATGACCTCCAAAGGTCAAGGTCACCTGTCGTCCTCCACCATTTCCTCTGGTGTGCCGCCAGGTGAGTTTCTTCTCATGTTTTCTCTTACTCGAGAATTGCAGTGATGCAGTCATGTATGTCATCATTCTCTTGCAAAAATGTCTTCAAGTTTTCTGTATTATATAATAATGATAAAAAATAATATGATGGCTGTAATAATATGAAAACATACAAATTATAATTTAGAAGGACTTTATAATTTGCATAATTAATTATTATTGCACATTTTTGTGAAGTAATAATAATTTTCCAAAAATAATTATAATGATTTATAAATAAAATATATATATATATATTAGTGGTGGGCATAGGTTACTTTTTTTTAAAACAAATAAAACAGTAGAAGCATTGCTGAGAGTAAGAGGCTTCTTTCAAAAAGCTTGTATCATTTTTAAAGGGATAGTTCCCTCAAAAATGAAAAGTACGTTGTTAATTACTCACCCTGATGTCATTCCAAACCTGTAAGACCATTGTTCATCTTCGGAACACAAATTCAGATATTTTTGATGGAATCGAGGGCTTTCTAGCCATGCATAGACTACAAAGTTGTGTGGTACTCTAGTGAATGCGCATCAAAAACTGACACGGAAGACAATTTTTTTTGAATATAGTCATTATATTTGTTTTCTTTGTGCACAAAAAATATTAATCGCAGCTTCATAAAATTCGAATATACCACTGATGTCACATGGACTATTTTATCGATGTCCTTATTACCTTTCTGGGCCTTGAACGTGTCAGTTGTGTTGCTGTCTATGGAGGGTCAGAAGGCTCTCGGATGTCATTAAAAATATTTGAATTTGTGTTCCAAAGCTGAATGAAGGTCTTACGGGTTTGGAACGACACGAGGATGAGTAATTAATTACAGAATTTTCATTTTTGAGTGAACTAACCCATTACTATATAAATTTGTGTTCATAATATTTAATTTGATATCTATATATATATTTATATATAAATAATTCCCGTTAAATCCTGCTGTCAGTGTAAGAGCTGAAAAGACAACTGGTTTGTACATCCCTTAGGATGTTAACTTTCTACTGTGGCCTTATTAACCTTTCTCTTGATATTGAAGTTAATGAAGGCACACTGAATATGATGGCTTTGTGCATTAATATTCATAATCTTCAGCCATCTCTAAGACAGAAGCAGACACTAAACACACTGAGACAAGACACTGTATAAAGATGCTTTGGCGTTGTCCTCTGTAGATGCTTGTAATGAACCATCGGTATGCTGGGTGGATCACACTATTTTTTTAAATCAAACCTATCTTGTCTCACTTTTTTGTTCCCTGTAAGGCTAATTTACAAGCTTCTGCTTCTGCTACTGCATACAAAAATTAACTGATGGCAGACAGAAATGTGTGTCATGCAAATAAGGACAATATGTCTCTCTTTGATTCTGAATGCATTTTTTTTTTTCAAAGAACGCAAGGTAGATAAGCGTAAGGTGGAAAGTAAAAGTCTTCTGTATATTGTTCAATATAGTGTGAATGTTTTTTTTTTTATTTCAGCAAGGTATTGTGAGTGAATGGCAATAATATTTTTCCCAAGGCATTTAGTTTTCCCACTGAGCCATTTCAACCATTCATTCATTGCATGCTTTACCTCTCCTGTTCCCATAGAGATGCCTGGACCTCCTACCAACATCGCCATCTCTAACATCAGCCCGCGTTCAGTAACCCTGCAGTTCAAACCAGGCTATGACGGCAAAACATCCATCTCATGCTGGCTTGTAGAGGCTCAGGTAGTACAGAACTCATTTACGTGAACATTCACCTCAAGCGGTCAACTTTTTTATTAGCCATCACTGATTTCTCTCTCTTTTGTTGCAGATCGGTGTTATCGGAGAAAACGAGGAGTGGGTCATGGTCCATCAGTTGGCCAATGAGCCTGATGCACGATCCCTTGAGGTCCAGGGCCTCAACCCCTACACATACTACAGGTCCACCCATTGAATTCTGGGATGTACTTGTATACATTGTCTGTAGGCTGCATCCTAATTTACCATCTGATTATAGATTTCGAATGAGGCAGGTGAATATAGTTGGCACAAGCCTACCCAGCCAGCCATCCAGGAAGATCCAGACCCTACAGGCTCCTCCTGACATCCCCCCTGCAAACATCACTCTCCGCACAGCCAGCGAGACCAGCCTGTGGCTCAGATGGGTGGTACGTATGTGTCCTGGAATGAGATCGATATGCTTAAGAGGGAAAAAAGGTGAAATTGATTGTGTGTTTGATTTATTTTGTTTAGTCCTGAGATTGCATCTCCACCCAGAGGAACATTTTATTGTCCAGTGTTTGTTCATTCATAACTCGGGAGACTTAATGGACATCCCAGTCTCATGTTTTATTTAAGTAGCTAATTATATTTATGTTTCAGATATTTCTTATTCCTTGTTATCCCCTGATTCCTTAGGTTAAAATTAGTTGGCACAAGTCAGACAGTTTTATTAATTTGGGTCAAGATGTTTTTTTGGCAAAATTATGTAAAACAAATCACAAACAAACAAATCATGATTCATCAATAACTTTTGTATAACTGATTCTGAATCCACCCCCCCCCCAAAAAAATAAATAAAAAAATAAATATATATATATATATATATATATATATATATATCGAACACCACAGACATAAAATAAATCACATGTACAGCTTGTTAGATTCTAAATCTGGGTCTGTATAAAAGGTGTTTATTGTTTTTGAACTGGTTTTGAGGATGGTACACTTGGCATTGCTTGAGGATCCTGATACACATGTTCTTTGATAGGAATGTGTCTTTAGAAATTATCATGTTTGCTGATAGTTATGAAATGCAGTAAAGAGAAAGTTTGAGCAGAAAGAGAAGGTTTGGGCGTGTTTTATGCTAATTTCTAACCTCTGTGCATGATTACTCATTTCGAAATTCATAAACATTAGAACGAGGTTAAAAACAAATTCATGCGCATACACACATGAATTAGTGTTGTGAATTAGGTTGTGAAAGATCACCTGTAAATGTAAATATGAATAATCCATAGTTATTACTGGATAGTTACCCATTGTCTCTTCTGAAACTCTTAAAGAGACATGCGTGAAATTAAGAAAAAGTCTCCATTTGCATATCTTTGTTTTAGGATTAATAGTTTGGGTATTAGAGATGTTTCATATGTGATGTTATATTCCAAACAGGGAAATTACATGGTCGTGTGGTGATAAGTCTTCTAAGATGCTAAAGTTTCTGAAGATGCTAAAAGTTGAAGTGTGTCTGTATTCTAGCCGCTGCCAGAGTGGGAATACAATGGCAATCCAGAGCTGGTGGGCTACAGGGTCCAGTATTCTCGTCCAGGCTCCAAAGCTGGGTTCCTGTCCCACATCATCCCAGACAGGCAGGAGAGGGAGTTTACCATTGAGGACCTGGAAGAGTGGACAGAATACGAAATCAAAGTTCAGGCGTTCAATGGCATCGGGCCAGGACCGTGGAGCCAACCAGTTCATGGGAGAACCAGAGAGTCAGGTGAGAAATCTGCTGTGCTTTCTTCCCTCCCTCTCTTGTATTTTGTAAAAACCTTCTCGAATGCTTTCACAACTCTGCTGACCTTTGAATTAATTATGATGGCTGCCCACAAGAACACTTTATTGCTCAAAGGTTGTACTTTTATTGCCCAGGAGTCTTAATGGAATTTGCAGTTATGATTCAGCTGACTTTGTATCTCCTAAAATTGCTTAAGAGAAATAAAAATAGATATAAATGAAACAATTGCTGGCACACAGTAAGAGAATATTGCTATAAAATGAACGTGGATCGTATAATTCATAACTGATGAGACGCATTTGAGTTCATATCGACTTTCGAGTTTGTGAGAATGTAGAGATCTCATGTGAAAATTTGGAGGAGATGTGAAATTCCCGGGGGGCTTTTTCTACATTTGCTCTCCATTGCTTAGTCCATTAAAAAGTTATGTGTTTCATGCAAGTTTTTTATTTTTTTTAGAAGTTATTTTCTAATCAGTAAGGCAGTCTGTCATTCACAGTTTGATTAACAGCTGGCAGTGCAGTCGGTAACACTTTTTTACCATCACTTACTGAATTGTAACCAGACTGCATTGGCATATGCTTTATCTTGTAAACAAACATATGACAGGTACAATGAATGACAAAATGCATGCGGTTCCTGTTTGAAATTCTGATCGCTCATACAGTTGTTAATTGCTTATTTACTTGTTTTCTCCATTTGTTAGTCCCCTCAAGTGGCCCTGCAAATGTTTCAGCTTTTGCTACCACCTCCAGCAGTGTCCTGGTCCGCTGGGGCGAAGTGCCGGAGACCGACCGCAATGGACTAATTCTGGGCTATAAGGTACATTGACAACAGGCTTCTTGCCAGATCTACTGTTCTTGACTCCATTGCAGTAGTGAAGAGATGCATCTATTTTTTCCTCTCAGGTGGTATATAAGGAGAAGGATGCAGAGTCATCCCTGCGTTTCTGGATGGTAGAGGGAAATACCACTTATAGTGTCCAGCTCACTGGTCTTGGGAAGTACGTGCTTTATGAGATCCAGGTTCAAGCCTTCACTCGTATAGGAGATGGCATGCCTAGTTCTCCGCCCATCTTTGAGCGCACGCTTGATGACGGTGAGAGTCTAAACCACAATTAACAACCACCATAAGTTATTAATCTTGCTTATGGTGTGCTAGTTAAATTGACATTTTTTTTTAAAACAGTACCTGGGCCTCCAGTCGGGATACTTTTCCCTGAAGTCAGGACTTCCTCAGTGAGACTGATCTGGCAACCCCCTGCCCAGCCAAATGGCATTATCCTTGGTAATTTTTTCTTTACTACTTAATCAGTCTGATAATGAGTAAAATTCACCCACCACCCACCAAGTAGGACTCTCTCATTGGAGCATGACTGTTATGTAGAATATTAAAAATTTAGTGCAGTTAACTAGCCTTCAATGAAATTAGTTACACTAAATGGATGATCAATACTTGTGACAAGACCTGCCCTGCAACAAGAGTAAACTAGTAGTGATCCAGGACATCAACTAGACTATTACTAGCCACTGTACTGTATTAAACTTACTTTTTAGTGTCTTTGTTAGCGTGCTCACTTTCTATACCGATTGTCCCAGGTTAAAATCTCACTTGGAACGTTGTAAGTAGAACCAGATTTATTGGTGCTGTGACCCGGATGGGTGTAAGGCTAGCTTGTAGAAATATATTTGCAGGTAACCTCACTTACTTGGCCTTATTGGGCACACTATGGACTGACGCAAGGGGCTGTGATCTTTAGCTTCCTTGATATCATGGTCGTTTGATGCTAACTCAAACTCCGTCCAGAAAGAGGCAAGTAGGACTATTTATATTGATGCTTTGATCCGGATGGGAGTGCATTTTACAGAGGTTTTACAGAGTCCAGCTAGGTAGATCACTGGGTAGGTAGATCTAACTTTCCTGGCTTGAAGAGGCACACTAGCAACTGTGGCTAGGAACTGTAGCCTGAGTCTTTAGTTACTAGAGTTTGCAGCCTTTAGAATTCTTGTTAATGTGTCTACTTCCCATGCCAGAATCACACTCAGAACAGTGCATGTAAAACCAGTTACATGGTGATTAAATTCAGAATCCTCTGATTGTAATGTTTATGTGTGTCTCGTCTCTAGCATATCAGATTGCTTTCCGGAAAAACTCTTCTAGTATTACCTCTGCCAACGTTGATGTTCTCAACCCAAGTGCACGACAGTATACAGCGACTGGACTGAAACCAGAGATTGTTTATGTGTTCCGCCTCACGGCCCAGACTCGAA
This sequence comes from Gymnocypris eckloni scoliostomus, assembly GCA_027564155.1. Lineage (NCBI taxonomy): Eukaryota > Metazoa > Chordata > Actinopteri > Cypriniformes > Cyprinidae > Gymnocypris > Gymnocypris eckloni. The sequence goes on from CM050415.1 coordinate 19,531,666, forward strand.
AGGGATGGGGAGAAGCGGCAGAGGCACTGGTGGTCACTACAGAGAAGAGAGGTACTGCTTCATCTCTCTTTACAAGGTCAGGTGCTTTTTACTACATGTCATTGATTACAACAGCTTCTCTGATCTCCTCTCAGCACGCCCTCAGCCCACAAGTCATCCCATTGTGCCTCAGGAAGAGGTCCAGGCTCGCAGTGTGCTGTTGTCATGGGAACCAGGCAGCGATGGTCTGTCTCCCATCCGATACTACACCGTCCAGTACAGAGAGCTGCCCGACAGCAATTGGACCGTCCACTCGGCATCGGTCAACCATGAGGCCACATCATATATCATAGACAAGTAAGCCTGAATGGAGCCTGTGGCGAACTTTCTAAACTTTGAGGGTCATAGAGGACAAAACTGGTGGTACCACAGTCCTACTGAGCTTTTTTCCTCTTCGCAGGCTCAAGCCTTTCACTTCCTACCAGTTCAGAGTGAAAGCCACTAATGATATTGGGGACAGCGAGTACAGCAAGGAGAGCGATGCAATCACCACACTACAGGATGGTAGGAGCAACTGTGAAAGGCTTTAATGCTGTCTGGGAACAAGTTCCTGAGGCCTGAGATGAATCATAATGTGACCAAAATAGGACACAGTCAATGAAGGGGAAAAACTGCAGGGTTACCTCATGCTTAACTTTTGGCGTTTAACCAGAACACTGCTAACAGTTACACCACTATTAACTGGTTTCCACTCTTGGTTATTCCACTCTTATCAGGGTCTTTGCAGCTCCGCAGTCATTAACTGAACAAACTGTCTGTTTGTGTTCCATTAGCACCCGACAAAGCTCCCACAATCCTCTCTGTGACACCACACACCACCACATCTGTGCTGGTCCGTTGGAAGGTGAGGTCCGATTCATCACGCTGTTCTGAAAGGGAACACGGGTGTTTATCTGTTGTTGAGCGTTGCGTTTACAAACGGGAGATAATGACATAATCTGTTCAACCCCATCCAGCCACCCCCCGAGGAGGAGATCAATGGTATTTTGCTTGGTTTTCGAGTACGCTACAGAGAACTGCGCTATGACCGCCTACGCAGCTTCACAGTGCGCACAGTTAATAGCCTGTCTGCCAACTGGGCCGAGCTCACAGGTGAGTCTTCATTCAACTTACTCAAATAAAGAACAAATATTAGTATCTACTGATCTATCTATTCCCTTACAAAATGTACAGTGGGATATGTACAGTAGGAGTTTGTCTAATGGTACAGTTATGTTATGATAAGACATGGTCATGTACATCATATTCATGTATGACCACCATATAATAAAAAAATAGCAGTACCATGGTTACAAGCCAAATGTATCATGGTACATTTTGTTAATGTCTTTTGATCAGTTTTATTAATTAATTTATTAGACAGATGGCTATTGACAACAGCCCTTAACCCTAGAAACCAAAATACTGTAAAACATGTATAAGAACATGAAGAGATAAGCTATTTCACCAAAAAAATGCTAACTCATCTGTATCGTGTTTCCCTGTAACGGCAAATTCTATAGTGGCTCGTCTCATTTTCATGCATATAATGAGAGCTTTACAGTGTATGAGGGCTGTGTTAATTGTCCCCTCAGCAGTTAGTTTCTCTTTCAGAGTCTGTTGAGCTGCCAGCCTTTCTGCTAGCATGAGCTAATGCTTTAATCCAGCTCTTGTTTCTCTCTCTCTTTTTCTTTATACTTCTCTCTCTTTACCCTCTTCATCGCTGCCATCTTCTGCCTCCTCTCCCCTCTGCCCTACCGTCTTCAGCCCCCTACAGCACGAGGAACCTGACCGAATCCTCACTTACTCAATACGAGCTGGACAGTAAGTCCTGAGATTCGCTCTCGCTATTTCATCAGTGTTTCTGTCATCATCATTTATACTGGTATTGGGAAAGCTACTTTAAGCTGTTCATAATTTAAGTAGTTCAGCTACTATATATATATATATATATTTATACTCACACTACCATTAAATTAATAGCTAGGAAAAAAATGACAGTAAAGACATTTATAATGTTGCAGAAACATTTTATTCACGGTGTGCGCCAGCAGATGTCGCTGTTTTGATGTCGTAAATGCTTTTTTTTTATTGTTGTTAGCATAACTGTTGTAAATGAACATACATTTTATTTTTTAAATGTTTTTTAAAATTTTGCTATATAATATATAAAAACTAATATGTATACAACTTTTAAAAATATAAAATGTATATATTTTTTATGCCGGTGTCTGTCAGCGAATCTGTTGACGCACACCGTGCTGCATTGTCACGGGAACATCCCAGCTGAAGATAATGAGGAAATTACTTCTCTCACTTTTTGTGGCATGCACCTGGCCTGCTCACTCCAAAGTCCCCACTCCAAGGAGATAGGGATGATCACTTCCATTTTGAATTTGCTCCGTGAACCATACATTTCGATACGCGTACCGCTACATCCCTAGTTACAAATAATATGATTTATTACCATAAAAATTGAATTTAATATTATTTAATATGAATTTGCATTATTTTACTATTTCGCATATTCATACAAATAAAGATGTTCACATTTGCACAGTGACTCAAATCTGTGAATAACTTTTCACACTGGTTCTTTTAAATGAACTGTCTAGATGAACATTTGCTTGTTGGTGGAAAAATTACACAGTTTTTAAAACAGCTGAGCAAATGTCACGCTACTGATGAACATTAAATTAGCAGCTATTGTAATTTTTTTTGTTAGTCACTCCCCAACACTGCTTTCCACTCATCCATTCCCTCCTGCCAAACTCAGTCTCTGAACTCTAGTAACGTCTCTTTCTCACACCTCGTTTATTTGCTCACACGAGAGCCCAATCTCATTTGTCTCTCTTCTCACGTCTGGTCTTGTCTGACTGTGCCCATTTCTCTCCACACTGTCATTGACTTTTCCTCTCAACATCTCACTTCATTGGAACGGGATCATTATGTTTTAGCACCACTTAAGGTTTTATCATGCTATATTGAATAGTGTGTATGTTTGCACATTTTCTCCATTGTTCAGATCTGAATAAACACAAGCGCTACGAGATCCGACTGAGCGTGTATAACGCGGTAGGGGAGGGGCCCACCAGCTCGCCACAGGAAGTGTTTGTGGGAGAGGCGGGTAAGGGTACAAATATTCCTCCTTGATGCTCAAAGTAAATATTGTTGGCTTCACCCTCCGTGCTGTCAGTCAGTATAAAGTCTATAAATCAGTTCAAACTAGTCTAGGATTCATCGTCTCTCTCTCTCTCTCTCTCTCTCTCTCTCTCTCTGTTCTCATCAGTGCCCACCGCTGCACCTCAGAATGTCGCTATCCAGTCCTCAACAGCTACTCAGCTTGATGTCACATGGGACCCTCCTCCAGTGGAGGCCCAGAATGGGGATATTCAAGGCTATAAGGTACAACATTTTGATGTGCTTCAGCTAGACCCTAAAATGTTTAGGGTCATGTTCAGTGAAACATGATAAATCCTTTTCTGCCAATATGCCCGCCTGAGAATATTTTTTTTCTGATAATATTTCAGCAGTCAACTCATGTGTGTTTTCTGTTAGTTGTTTAGAATCAGAACTAGCAAAGCTAGATTCACGAATTAATCACTTTTTTTTAAATCTAGGGGCTCACATGAGTTTGTAAAAATTTCTGAAATTGTTCACAATTAAAGGTGGGTTTAAAAAAAGCTTTTCCTTTCCTGCTTTTCCTTTCCTTTTTGAAAAGTTTCACATATGGATGACAACATTGTCCAAACAATCCCTGTTTACCCGTACTTGCACAAATGATTAAAAGCTCTGTATTGCGCATGCCAGGCCAGTAGATGGCAATCTCACTTTGTAAAGAAACACTACACACCTGCACATAAACCCTATAGACTGAACATGTAATATACATGCAAATTGCATCACTGTTTTCTCAAATTCGTGTTTTTGAAGTTTAGACAGAGATTATATTGTTTTCAAAAACTTGGCCAAAACGCATAACATGTTTTAACATGAAGGTTGTTTTTTTTCTTTTGAAAGTCTAAACATAGCCCTGCTTTGAATACCCCTGATAGTGGAATAACTCTGGAAATTCTGTCCTCAGAAAATAATTCTAACTCATCCGTCACTTTGAATAAATAAACAAATACCATAACAACTATTGTTTATAATGTAATGGTTATTGTTTATTTGAGCTAGTCAACATCGCAATATTGACTAAACCAAAGAAGTGAGTTTGTGACAGCTTGACAAAGCCAATATACTGTCATTGTGTAATCTTAAGGGTATTGGGGTTTCTTTCAAAATAACTGACCTAGCAACCACCCAGCACACCCTAGTAACAACTATTCAAATGTCTCTTCAGGCTGCTAAAAGCTGAAGTCTTATGTAACCTTCAAGCTTTAAACCTTTCTTCAGGCTGCCCAAGTATTCACTACAAAATGCTTATATAACTTTCAAACATCAAACCAATCTTCAAACAGTTTTAAACTTTCAGACGAAGCTTTGTCAAACCAATATCCAAAGTATGTCTTGACAAACTTGACCTTTTAAGTTGTTTTGGCAGTTCGGTTTAGAACCACTAGCAGTACATAAATGATACGCTACGAACTGGTTAATACCAGACTAGTGTGACTACTGTAATATCCAACTATTCTATTAGAATTGAATAATGACTAGGTGACTACGTGGTACTTAGTCTGATAGACTGATTTAATCAGACACGGTCAGGCTTGGTCTGAGAAGTTTGAGGACTGCTGCTCTAAAATATTAAGCTTGATAGCCCATCAGATTTACATCTTCTGGAATTATTAATTTGTGTGATTTGTGTCTTTCTAGATTTATTATTGGGAGTTTCAGCTGCAGAATGAGACTGAGAGACTCCGCACTCTCTTTCTGCCGGAGCTGAGCGTGAAGCTGAAGAACTTGACTGGCTACACCACCTACATGATCAGTGTGGCTGCTTTCAACGCGGCAGGCGACGGGCCGCGCTCGATGCACACCAGAGGGCGCACTCAGCAAGCAGGTGATCCGCTGGACACAAGTCCATGCAAAATACATCAATCAACAAGCAATGAAGTGACCCTCATGCTAATCCCGCTTAGTCTGAAATGCTTTGGGAGAATATTCAACATATTTGATCCGTCTGTTTTCCCAAAGCTCCCTGCTGAAAAGGTTATTAATTTTCAATTGGACAGATCACATCATACAGATTGCATGAGTGCTGTGGTGTTAGACTGTGAAGGAGATGGGTTGTCTCTGAGTATTGGGGGTAGTGTGTAGGAACGGAAGCTTGTGACAGTTCGTTTAGGATGGGGAGCTGGGAACCGGGTTGGAGAAAATGGGCCTCATATTGAGGAAGTGCTTTTTGGCAGGTCAGCATAAGGAGAACTGTGTTCCAAGTGATTGAGAAAAGTTAATTCAGCCCTTTCCGCTCCCTTAAAGACTTTGACAGTATAGTGAGGAAGGAACAATGAGAACAGTACAAGCGAGACTGAATCTTGGCTCAGCTTACACTAAGACACTGGGAGATGAGCCAATACGAGCCCCGTGCCAATCTTCCGGAGGGCAAACCAACTCCTTACATTACTGCAATATTACCCTGACCTCTAACAGAAGAAGAGTGCTTAAATATACATGTGCTGAGAAGTTATTTTCAAGGCGTTCTGCGTCTAGCTGTATCCACCTGCCAATAGTAGCTGAATTGCTAAAATATAGAAGAAATATAGGAAAAAAGTCTTACCAGCACAGTATCTAGATAATATAGCATTATACAACACTGTTCAATAGTTTGTCTTTTTTGAAATCAATACTTATATTCAGAATTGATGCATTGAATTGATAATAATGATGAAAAATGTATGATTGTTTTACAGAAATCATAAGCTGCAACTGTATTCAACACTGATGCTAATGAGAAATGTTTAGGTATAATTTCTGAAGGATCATGTGACTCTGAAGACTGGAAGTAATGATGCTGAAAATGTAGCTTTACCATCACAGAAATAAATTGCATTTCAAAATACAGTTAAATGGTAAACTGTTGTTTTAAACTGTAATAATATGTCACAATATTTCTGTTTTTACTATATTTTGACCAGATAATGTTTCTGTGTGAAACTGCAACTGTTTAAAAAAAAGTTGTAGGCCTATTATTGTTTCCTTCCACATGTTTTATTATGTTAATGCCAAATGTGTTTTGTGAGAAAAAACAAAACAACCTGAGACCTCCAAGATAAAATGCTGATACTTTTATTGCCTGAGATAAATGCGACTGTAGTTTTTTTTCTGTAGTAAAACATATTTTGATTTTAGTAGACTCGCATCATTTACTTCAGCAAGAATCATATTATTGATCTTACAATTTGATTTATACCATGTATTATGTTGCAGTTCCTAATAAAGTTATCGGTCAACTATGAGTAACTGTTTTATTTACTCACCAAGGTCAATTTTTACTCACATTTGGCAACTGTTCATTTTGAGCCCTGGCTAGCTCTATTGAAATCAGTCAATCAAAATGCACTTTCGTGAAATCGTTTTCAGGGATTAATGAGATCTTCTTTTACTCCACAGCTCCAAGCGCCCCTAGTTTTATCCACTTTAGTGAACTCACCACCACCTCGGTGAACATGTCCTGGGGTGAGCCCAAGCAGCCCAATGGCATCGTGGAAGGATACCGTGTGGTCTATGAGCCCTGCACGCCTGTGGATGGTGAGAACCTGCACCACACTAAAAGCTTTGGCTGAGCAAATTATTGAGATAACTTTTAGTCAGCAGCTGATTTACACCCTTTTAGGCCGTCATGCTTTTTCAAACTTTCAAATGTCTGAAATTTGCTCTTCAAATGTATTCAAGATGAAGCTTCTTTTGGCATTTAATGAATGGCATTCCTCTGTGACGTTCCCTCCCTTTGCCCTGTTATTGAGCAAGGCATGGTTAAAACATTGCCAAGTGTGGTGCATTGGCCAAATTCCACTGTAATTGGGATCAGAGGATGAATTGCTGTGGTCCCATAATGGCTCTAGAGTGGTCAAGGCTTTGGGGGAAAACAGATGTGCTAGGCTGCTGTTTACCAATGGTCATATCTCTGAATCTGGAGGATACGCCTCAAAGGCAAAGAGGCCCAGCTCTCTCTACTAGTTTAACCCATAGAGCAAGACCTCGTGCAGTGTTCACACGTATGTGAATTTGACTGTAAAAACTTAAAAGCAATACCTGTGCTTGCAAAGTAACAAAATAATAGATTCAAAGTGTAATTTCAGTTTAGGTTTTCGTTTTTGCCTTTGCTTTTGTACAAATTAAAGGATAGGATCAAATACATTGTTATAATCAGAAGTATAGTCAGAAGTATCACGTGCTGAAAAAATGTATAACCTGAATGCACTGTAAGTCGCTTTGGATAAAAGCGTCTGCTAAATGCATGAATGTAAATGTAAATGTAAGTATCAAATATATAACAAATTATATATAACAAATTACTAAAATTGCGTCCGCACATTCAGCACATTAAAAATGGAAGGTCAAGTCACATACATTGAATTAATGAATGATGCATTTATATAGCGATTTATTGTGTATTGTTGTACACCCAAAGCACTTCACAATCATGTGGGGGTCTCTCCTCAACAACCACCAGTGTGCAGCATCCACTTGGATGATGCGACGGCTGCCACAGGATAACGGCGCCAGTGCGCTCACCACACACCAGCTACAGGTGGAGAGGAGAGAGAGTCATAGAGCCAATCAAGTGTATGCGCTCACCACACACCAGCTACAGGTGGAGAGGAGAGAGAGTCATAGAGCCAATCAAGTGTGTGCGCTCACCACACACCAGCTACAGGTGGAGAGGAGAGATAGTCATGAACCAATCAATGTGCCACCACACACCAGCTACAGGTGGAGAGGAGAGAGTCATAGAGCCAATCAAGTGTATGCTCACCACACACCAGCTACAGGTGGAGAGGAGAGATAGTCATAGAACCAATCAAGTGTGTGCGCTCACCACACACCAGCTACAGGTGGAGAGGAGAGAGTCATAGAGCCAATCAAGTGATGCTCTCACACACCAGCTACAGGTGGAGAGGAGAGAGTCATAGAGCCAATCAAGTGTATGCGCTCACCACACACCAGCTACAGGTGGAGAGGAGAGAGAGTCATAGAGACAATCAAGTGTATGCGCCACCACACACCAGCTACAGGTGGAGAGGAGAGAGAGTCATAGAGACAATCAAGTATGCTCACCACACACCAGCTACAGGTGGAGAGAGAGAGTCATAGAGCCAATCAAGTGTATGTGTTCACCACACACCAGCTACAGGTGGAGAGGAGAGAGAGTCATAGAGCCAATCAAGTGTATGCTCACACACACCAGCTACAGGTGGAGTGGAGAGAGATATTCATAGAGCCAATCAAGTGTATGTCACCACACACCAGCTACAGGTGGAGAGGAGAGAGAGTCATAGAGCCAATCAAGTGTATGCGCCACCACACACCAGCTACAGGTGGAGAAGAGAGAGTCATAGAGCCAATCAAGCTCACCACACACCAGCTACAGGTGGAGAAGAGAGAGAGTCATAGAGCCAATCAAGTGTATTCACCACACACCAGCTACAGGTGGAAAGAGAGAGTCATAGAGCCAATCAAGTGTCCAGCTACAGGTGGAGAGGAGAGTGACCAGCTACAGGTGGGACAAGGGCCAGTGGAGGAATTTGGCCAGGACATATTCTATGTAAACAGGAAATTGGCATACTACTGCATAAACTTAGAAAGACCAATTACAAGTCAGTATACAAACAGCTGTAAGAAAAAAAGACCAATAATAATTCAAAATACAAATATTAACATTGTTATGATTATCGTACATGTTGAATACTGAATATTCTATAAGTGTAAGCCAATGGAAGATCCTTAATTAAAACCTTAATTTTAGATTGTACAAAAATATATAACCAGAATTTTTATTAAAATACGCTTCTGTTTAAAGTTTTGGGGTCAGTGATTTTTATTATGTTTTTGAAAGAAGTCTTTAATGTTCAACAGGGTTTTGAATACCAAATTGGCAGTTTATTTGAATAATAATAATGATAAACTGTAATGTTGTGAAATATTATTATAGTTTAATAAATAATATTCTATTATAATATATTTACTATAATGTCTATTATAATGTAATTTATTCCTGTGATGGCAAAGCTGAAGTTTAAGTTGCAATTACCCATAGAAAGTTCAAAATAACTTAACTTGAAATAGAATTCCTTTGTAACATTATAAATGTCTTTACTGACACTTTTGATCAATTGCCTTTAAAAAATCTTACTGACCTCAGACTTTTGAACAGTAGTGTGTAAATATAACTCAATAATATCAACACAGTGCAGTGTAACAATGAGTGCTTGTATGTGTCATTGTTAGTGTTTTACTCTAGCATGGTATCTAGAGTTTGAGTGTTTCCTCTACAGACTCCTCTCCTCACAATTCAGGTGTCAGTAAGGTTGTCACTGTGGATGTGAAGGGCAGCGCCCCTTGTGGATGAAAATCAAGGATCTGGCAGACGGAGTGACCTACAACTTCCGCATCCGTGCTAAAACCCTTACCTATGGACCAGAGGTCGCAGCCAACATTACCACTGGCCCAGGAGAAGGTCTTGTTGCCTTGCATTTAGCTCCATATTTAAAATTTTGTAATAAATCTAAAGCTGAAGTGTATAATTTCTGCACCACTAGAACCTTATTTCTATATTTTGTGACACAGGTGCTCCAGGGCCTCCGGGGGAGCCGTTTATCTCTCGTTATGGCTCTGCCCTGACTCTCCACTGGTCCAGCGGTGACCCTGGCCGTGCTCCCATCACACGCTATGTTATCGAAGCAAGACCATCTGGTAAGTGAAAGATAAAACGGCAGAAGTTGTTCAGAAACAGCATTTAAGGTCGTTACAAAAGGAATAATGGCATTCTAACCATCAACAGATGAAGGACTGTGGGATATTCTAATCAAAGACATCCCTAAAGAGGTGACATCCTACACTCTTAACCTGGATACCCTCAGAGAAGGAGTCACCTATGATTTCCGTGTAATTGCGGTGAATGACTATGGCTACGGTTCTCCAAGTGCTCCTTCTCCTTCAATATCAGGTCAGAAAACTTGCACGCCAGAAAAATCCTGAATGGTTTTGTGTTATGTTGTGCAAACTCATTTTTCTGCTTCTTTTACCAGCCCAAAAGGTCTCCCCCTTTTATGAGGAATGGTGGTTTCTGGTGGTTATTGCTCTCGTGGGCCTCATTTTCATCCTTCTGCTCATCTTCATCCTCATCATACGGGGGCAGAGCAATAAATACACCAAGAAAACAGACTCAGGTGGGTTGATAAGCCAAAAACACTAAAAAAATAGATCCATAATATCTCTCAATTACCCTGATTGCCCTGTCCTTCTCTGCTGACTCACGTGACTAAATTGAAATGGACTCAAATTTAACTCCATTTTCCCATTACTTGTGGGTATTGCCATGGTGCTCTGGGAAAAAAAAGTGATTTTCCACTTGAGAGAGGCTCAAAGAATCAATAGCAGTGTCTGCTTGCTTCAGTTGGTTGTGGTCATTACTATCAACATGATTGCTGACTCATTTTGCTGCCTCACAGGGAGGCAGTCTGCTGCCTCACACAAAATTACATCCCTTATCATTTCATGTCTTGTCTCAGCTTCAGAAAGAAGGTGACAATCAAGTCTTTTATCACTATTCTTGTGTAGTTTCATGCAAAACTCTTGAGGTTTTTGCCACGTATGGACCACAAACTCTTAAGGCCACAACAACCAAACCAACATAAAAGAACTAGCGTTGATGAAAGCCGATTGTGTTGTCACCTCATATTGTATGCATCTAGGCCAGAAAGTTGAATTTGATCACAGGAGAAAGACTACGGCCATACAAAACTAACGCATACATGCAGCACCTGTGTCAAAAACACTCCATACCAGCAGGTGGCAGAAGTCTGTATTAATTATTCAGAAAGGTAAACCAAAAACTAGGGCTGCAGATATACAAATTTACATTTCTAGATGTCAGTATGGCCATGTAATTATGAAAATGTTTGCATATTGAATGCACAGTTAAGATGAAGATGGAAAAAAAATTGAGAACTCTTGACTTTGTCATTGCATGCTTTCATTACTTTTAATTTTCTTCTTGTACACTGGTTTGCTAAGTTGAACAGCCAATCAGATTGATCTATCTCACTGACACCTAGTGCCAACGTTGTGGAGCACACTGCAAAAACTGAGTTGACAGGCGCTAAACGATGGATCAACATTGGCTGACGACCGACCATTGGCTTGGTGTGTCACAAACTTTAAAAAAGCCATCCTTTTAACTGACTCAGCCTTTTGTTTCCAGTTGGATTGGTTAAAAATACATTTATTGCAAAAAGTTGCATTAAGACAACCAATTAGATTAGAGCTTGCCAGATCGAGCACTTTCTATTAGGGCTAGGCGATAAACCGATAATGATAATCGTGATATAATTCTCCTAGATAAAATGATTACATGAGTTTGATAAATGTTCAATATAATGTTTATGCGCCAAAAGCAGCACTACTCAATTGAGCAACACCACACAGATCATTCGGCTCAAAGTTCAAATAGCAGCACAGCGCGAGCTAAGAAGATGTGTTTACTCGCTGATGAGTCTCTATACAAGAGCACTAAATAAGAGCACACTGTGATCCAGTGTGAAGCCCTTGAAATCAGCCTTATAAATCACACAAATATGACTCTGTGATTTAAAGTAGTTTAAAACCAGATGAAACGTGTTCTGATAATAAGACTGTGTGCAACAATACTATATTTTGTATCTACTGTAAGGTTTTCAAACTACAAATCACCATCATTGACCATGGATTTACTGTAGTAACAACTGCATCATGTTATTGTGGCAGAAATGTGGGATATTCATATTGAATTTGATCATATTATTAATGCAGATGTATTAAATGTATTGAAGGAGTAATGACATATAATTTGTGTTTTTGTGAACTTTAGAAATTCATTTTTATATTAAGTTTTTTCTTGTTGTTGTTTAGGAAAAATGACTGGAAAAATGTGGTGTTCTTCATGTTCTGACCATAAAGAGTAGTTTAAAACCACACTTAATGGTCTGGTTTCTACAGTTTTCACTTAGGAGCAAAAATCTTCCATTAAACTTGAAAGAAATAAAAATTTAAACTTATTATGATAATTATCAGTATCGACTTAGAAAAATGTAATCGTGATCCTTTTTTCGCCCATATCACCCAGCCCTACTATCTAGTTTTGTGTCCAATATTGACTGTGGGCTCCATGCATGTTGCAACTTTTTACTGGGGGGTCGGGGGGGTCAGGTTGCAGGCTGATCTGTGTGTGTGTGTGTGTGTGTGGGAGGGATTCTCACATGGCTGCTTCTGAGCTTGGTCAGCGTTTAGTGCTGTGCCAGGGCCAGGGTCAGTAACAGGGTTGTGGATGTGCACATAGCACAAGAGAAGTGTTTGTGTAGGACACAAAGGGCTTCTCTCAAGATACGCCCCACCCGCCTGACCCTGTTCGGTCCTGATCTATTGGTGCCGGTTTGTTTTACTGAACTCCAGTGATGCCAGAAGTTCTGCAAGGTGGGAGTTCACACTGTCCATTTAGGCGTAAAGGTCACTGCTCTCCTCACCTCCCTGGAATCACACTTCAGTTCGACTCTTTGAGATCAGAGGGCTTTTGAATTTAGAAGATGCGTGCTGAATGACCTAGTGAGATTTGGCTTGCTTCGCTGCCATAGTCATATACACAACAAGGCCAAACAGAGCTGTACAACTAGAGATTAGTGGTTAAAGATCTGGCCTGGTAGGCCTGGTGAGAGATGAATTTGCATGAAAATACAACAGTAAGATTAGATGCATAACATATTTTGATGTCAACAGCAAAGTGAAGTAAATCTCTGTGTACTTAGATGAGCATCTATTAATTTGGATTGATATATATATGGTTAAATGGATGGATTAATGGATAGATAGATCCTCATTGGTTGTCCTCTTATCTCTGTCTGTAGGTGCCCACTCGAATTGCACATCTCTGCCCCTCTCCCATGGAGAGATGGTACGGCTAGATGAAGGACGCTTCCCTGCCCTGGAGCTCAACAACCGTCGACTTTCGGTCAAAAATTCCTTCTGTCGTAAGAACGGAATCTACACCCGGTTAGTATGTGTGCATGAATCACAATTTCCACTCATTGGAAACATATACAGTAGTATCACACAGCGAGCACAACCGACTCGATCAGTATCTAGTGGCTCTGCTAATATCATTGTTTTGGGGGTTTTGAGGTAAACACTGTCAGTATGCTATTCGGGACATAGTTTGCACAATGGGTTTAATTTTCAAATGGCTGCAAACAAAGAGCTAGAGAGGAATGTATTCTGTGCACACATATAGCTTTGGCCCGGCTGTTGATTTAAATTCTACTTCAGCCATCCCTTAAATGGATTGAGTTGGCATGGATTTTAATGACAGTCGCTCTTTTCAAATCGCCAACTGCAATCTGTCAGCTGAAAGAACACACCAGATTGTGAAAGTTGGACCACTCAGACCCCCCTCCTTTGTGTCTTATTAACATTCAAAGTGTATTCTGTGGAAATTTACCATTTATGTAAGCTGCATCAACAGAGCATCTTTATTCACGTTCTCTTGAGCTAGATCAGAACATATTTATAATAGACATACTGTGTCCCCAGTAGATTAAGGACTAAGAGAAAGATCTTCAAGAACCCAACCCAAAATGTATTTTGTTGCTGCTAGCACATTTAGCCAAACATCTTTGAAGTTCTTCTTTTCTTGTGATATCTACAATAAAGTGATTGATGTGTACGTTTTGTCAGTATATTGTCTGATATGGATCATAACATTTTATTGGTATTTCTTGGTGGGTGAATCTACCCAGTGTGATGCTGCAAAACTGAAATGACCGACCAGTTATTGCACTGGAAAAGGCTTGAGTGACTACTTTAGCTATGATTACCACATTAAACAAACGTGACTAGGTGACTGCATATCTTTCATATTTTCATTAACCTTAGTGAGCCATTGTTTGAAAACTCTCATTTTCCAATGTAATATGTCAAATGAAAACAGTTGAATGCATGTATCTAATCCTTTGAAGGAGTTCAGGCCTTAATTGGTGAGGTCAGACCTACCCCAAACCCCACTGTAGTTTACACTATGCTCCAGGACTTCTACAGACACTTTTTTGGATTTGAACATATTTGCGTGAACAGTGTGCAATAATATTCTATGGCATTCTCATTATTCTAATGAACTGAAGGACCTTGCTAGGCAACTTAACTTGATTGGATGAAGGGATGGGTCTGCTTCGAGCTTCCTCTGGTGGTAATTGGAGAAGCCGCTTTGGGCCCATTAAACTGGAATGTGCTGGGGGGTTTGTGCTGGTTCTCTGCCCAGATGTAGAGGCCCAGGACGGGGCAGTGAATGACTTCCACTTTGGATGCAGTCCTGCTAATGAGCTCCCATCAAGATGGAGCCACGAGAGATATCTTTGATGGAGGTAGGAAAGGAAAGGGTTTGGTATGGGACGGAAGAGATAGAGGCGAGATATGTGGCTGGATAAGAAGAATGGAAGACCTCAGCGCTTGTGAATAATTGAAGCCCTTCTTTGGCTGCTGAGGGGTGTTGGGAGCTGTTTGACGTGGCTCCACCTCTCTGCTTCAACCTTCCTCAAACCTCAGCCTCCTCTGAATTTTAAACAGATACAATGTCATAACCTTCCCCTCCCCCTGGTTCTTTTGCTTTATTCCCAGGGGCCCGATTTTTGTTGGGACAACCCCTCCACCACCAAGGATTTCCATTAGTATACAGCTCGCACATGGTCCTCTTGTTCATTTTGAGGTTGAACAAAGCATCCTACGTTTTGCCATTGATTCTGTTGGCCATGTTTTTATGAACTCTCCTGCATATTAGATATTCCTTTACTCATTAGCTCCCCGCATGGTTCTTTAAAGCCTCTTCCCCGTGTGTGTTATTTCAGCTTGATTTATAAGCTAACTGAAGTAAAGTACTGAAGCAGGACAGCTTAGCAGCCTCAGTTCAAAAGCTAATGTCTCCAGTGACCTTGACTTTGAGCATTTCAGACCTCATTATGGCAAATCAAGTAAACCCATCCTGCCATACGGTGATCCTTATGCCTTCCTTTTTGACAAACAAGTGAACTGGTTCAAAGAAGTACAGTCCAACCCCCTGTAGCCCCTGAAATTGGGGGAGGATTTGCTGTCCCTTTCCCTTTCAGAAGGCCTTTCATCCGTTGTTTCTCCTGGACTGTGCAGAATGAGTGTATTCATCCAATCAAAATCAGCTTTGAGAATTGATCCATGAGGATGCTGCATCATTTGGTCTTTATGAGTTCCTTGTGATGTCTTTTAAACCCTAGTCCACACTAAACTGAATTTTATTTTTGATTTTTTTTTACTGTCTGTATCAAAAAAAGCACCAAAAGTGGTCCATGTCTTTTGAAAACATGCAGTTATTTTGTGTGAATAACAGGACAAATTAATAGATTTTGGAGTGATGCAACTGGTATTGACGGTATTAACTATGATATATAAACAATTAAGTATCAATATCATGTTAGTACTACACATATGTTAAAATTGTAAATAACCCAGCAGCATTATATCTAGTTCACTCTCTAGTATAGAATGTGGTGGTTTTTCACCATGTTTGCCATCCCTCATAAAATGGAGCAAAGAAGGTGACAGCTCAATTTGTAGCTACCACTGCCACACAAAATTATGTTGGAGGAGATGAAATGGGATGATTCAGTAAAAAACATTGGCTGTTAGAAATGGGGGTATTAGCCATTGTGCAGGAAGTGTCAGAAATTTGGCTATAACATATGTATATATATATATATATTTTTTTTTTATTTATATTTTTGTAGGTGTGTTATTGTAAGTACCTTTTTGGCCACACTAATCACGTAATTGAAATCTGTTATTGCGACAGCCCTAATTTTATGTAAAAAAAACTAACATTTTTACATCAGAGATGATTTTGTTACTAATCACAAAACTGCATATGTTGATTATGAGTGAATAGAAAAGTTCTCTGTGTGTTCTTCTAGATCTCCACCACGACCCAGTCCAGGCAGCCTGCACTATTCTGATGAAGATGTCAGCATCAAATACAATGACTTGGTCCCAGCCGAGAGCAGCAGCCTGACCGAAAAGCCTTCAGAAGTGTCTGACTCACAGGTGATTCACCCCAACAAGGTCAATGATTTTTCTTAAAATAGTTTTTCTGATGTTATCTTGAATCAAAATTGGCCCAGATTGCTTTCTTAAACTGTTATTATTATGAACCATCTTCCATGATTCATCAGTGCATGTTATTGCATGTTTATCTTACGTGTATCTTTAATCAAAACCTAATAACTTGCCTCTGAAACGACTTTCCGTTTTTTTGCTACAACACAAATCCCTCATACTCATCCGCCCTCCCCCCAGCCGCCTGACTAAATTTTGGTATAAAATTCCCACTATTCCCAATTCACTAGCTAAAGGATCCAATCGGGCCTTACATCTGTCTCAATTATATTCTATTTCACTCATAAATAAACTGACTGCCCATATTATTCATACTTTGTTTTCTTTTGTCAGTAGGTTTGTTGATGTTATTTAACATTTTAAATGAAGTGTTTAACACACAAGACCACCCCCCACAGGAAAGAAAAACCACAAAAGAGCTTTTAACATCTGAATTGTCTCTCTTAGACAGCAGCGAGATTAAATGGAGAGCAAATAGAGACGTTTGCTTAAGTCTTCTGCCTCTCAGGCTTCTGAGAAAAACGTCTCCATTTGAGATCAATCCTGTTACTGTACGTAAACAATTGTCTCTTTACAGAGCTATATAAAAGGAGAAAATGTTCCTATGGGCCTCTAAAATGCCATTTATTTTACGTCAAACTATTATTCCTGCAAATCCATTAAATGAATGATGATAAGAATGACCTTTAATTTACAAACCAATGCAGTTCATCTCATTCCAGGCCAGTGGTCTCATTTCTGTGCTTTGCTCCGGAAAATGGTTTAAATTAATTCTCATCACTGAAATTCCCCTGTCACAACAAACAGTGTAACTTTTTATGCCGCAGGAAGTATGCTGTAGGATACTAGAATCTCTCTCGTGAATTTTCTTCATGTTTGCATTATCTGTCTTAATAACTATGAAACTAGAGCTTAAAGTGTCATGGGAATTTGTGAATCTTTTGGCCCAAGCTGTGAGAAAGTAGGGGGCACTCCTCTTGTTTGAGCATCTGTCTCTCCTCCCACAATCCCACTGGGAGCTTTTTGCCTTTTTTGTCAGGTACCTATACTGTCATAACATTACTCTGTCAAAGAAACCCTCCCACCATGCCACACTTTAGCACAATGTCACTGTAAACAAGCAATATGGGTCTTAATTTAGACCTTTGCTGACACGGTGTAAAAATACAATCCATGCAGAGGGTTTTTGAGAATCATTTGTCATCATTAAAAATCCAGATTTTGGTTTTGTCATCTATGAGGCTCTGTAAATAATGTTTTTGCCCTTTCAGGAGACACTTATGTTTTCATTTAAGATCACTGCTCCTCTAAGTTTCGGTGAGGCTGTAGTTTATGTTAGTAGACTAGAAGAACATTGCTAATAGGAATCTGTAGGGTCATCTGAACCCACTCATATCCTTCTAATTAAAACAACAGTTCATCCATAATGCTATTTAATGATTATTCACTCACCTAATGTCCTTCCAAACCTAAATTCTATAATGAATGTTTGAAAATTGGAATTGAAAAATATGGAATTTTATGGAATTTTGTCCAGTTTCAAATAGATTTTTATATTTTTTGCATGATTATATTAGTTTTTTCTTCAGAATTTCATTCAAGTGCTTGCAGTTGGTATGATATTAGTTAAGCATTTTTCAAAAGAAGTGTCTTATGCTCACCAAGGCTACATTTATTTGATCAAAAATACAGTAAAATGTAAAAACCTGAATTTTCAGCATACATTAATCATTACAGTCTTCAGTGTCACATGATCCTTCAGAAATCATTTAAATATGCAGATTTACTGCTAAAGAAACATTTATTATTATTATCAATGATGAATAGTTTGATCAATTTAATGCTTCCTTTCTTAAATATTTTATTCAGCAAGGAAGCATTAAATTGATCAAACTATTCATCATATTCATCATCACTATCATTCATATTCATCATCACTATCCAAATGGAAAAGTTCTACAATGCACATTTCCAAAATGGGCTACAGAAAAACAATTGAAGTAACAGATCACTTCTTCCTCATTCAATTATAGGGCAGCGATAGCGAATACGAGTTGGATCCAAACCGGCAGAAGACCCACTCCTTCGTCAACCACTACATCAGTGACCCCACCTATTATAATTCCTGGCGCCGGCAGCAGAAGGGCGTCTCTCGGCCTCCGGCATATGGCTACGCCCAGTCCGACACGGTGGCAGAACAAGAGTCCCGACCCCACCCGCCCCCGCTGCCACCGTTACCACCTCTGCTACCCCACAGCAATCCATCCCCACTGCCCCAGGGCCAGGGCACCCTGTTCAGGCCCAAGGGCAGCCGGACTCCCACCCCATCACTGCTGACCTCTGACAACCACAGCCAGCAAACCCTGTACAGGCCCCCAAGCAGCCTGGGCACCTCCGCCCAGGTCCCGGCCGCAGGATTCTCCTCATTTGTTTGATACAAGACTCTCATTCCAATGACAACACACCTGGGAGGGACTCCTGCAGTATTATTGGTCTGTAATTAATATTATTTTTTTTCCGCTGCACCATGTTGGACATCAAGAGCTGCTTTTGGATTTCATTTTGCCAGGTGTGCAGGTGTACTGTGGGTTTATATGTGTGTGCAAGAGCATCGAAACGCAGACAATCATTCTGAAGGGAATCATTTGTTGATTGGACATTTTAAAATACATTAACTTCATCCTTCACTGAAAAATAAATTTTGTGTGCAATATATATATATAAAAACGTCAAATAGGACGTGACTGCATAATATACAGTGGAGTCCAAAAGTTTGAGAACATCTGGAGTTTGATTTTTATTAGATTTTTTCAAGTTTCATTTAAGCTTTAGTATTTTTAAATATTTACGACGAAGAAAAGACAATGCTAATGGTCTCATACTGTTGGACCCCACTGTTAATGATTAAACAAACCGCATTTCACATAATGCTGCAGATTTTCACAGCTCATCTCTATCATTCTGTTTATGTGATATTGCTCTGATGTCATTCAAACAGAAATCAATGACAGAATATTTCTAAAAAGCTAAATATTGCTCAAATGGGATTTTAGTAGTGTCTCTCTTGATACTGAAAAAAATTAGATTTTTCAACTCAGACAGCAAAATTTCTCACACTTGAAATAATTAACCATAACCTGGGTACTTTACCCTGGGTTAAAAAATGAATCCTAGGTATTTATAAACTGACATGTCTTGGTTAATGTCACTATAAGTGTCACTGATTCGACAAACGCAGCACACTAGCTGTTTTCATAATGGCTTTAGCATTGCGCATCCTCATATTATACATTCGATCAAGTTTTTCTGAATGGACTTTTTAGACTATGAAGGTAAGAATAAAACAATCTATTCTTCAATCCTATTCACTTGTTTTCTGTCACCTTTTGACATTTTCCCCTCAAACGCTGAAACATATATAGCTCACAGTGTTTCCGCGATTGTCCAAAGCATGTGAATATGAGACATGCGATCAAGTTTGACACCGTAATGCAGAGTTAACAGCACAAAATTAGGGTTTCATAATCTTGAGGAAAAATCGTTGCTAACTGCTTCAAAATTACAACGTACCTTCCCATGGGTTTAAGAGGGGTGTTCAGAATGATAACCAGCAGTGTGAAAAGCCATTTTGAGAAGAAAAAAGTATGGAATTTCTGTAGGATTCATGCAGGACATTTCTTTTTTTGCTTACTATTTCCTTATGTCCAGCCAAGGAGAAGCTGCAAAGGTTAAGGCCTGTGTCATTATTTTCATCTCATACATTTGGAATGGAAATTTCACTCATGTTTTTGTACAGTTTGTTGAAGATCACCACCCATTAGTTGATCATCATCAAACTTCAGTTTTCAAACCCATGGACAAAAAGAAAGGGTTATGTCACATGAAAAAAAAAAAACCCCACCAAATTCCCAAGATATAATTAAATAATGCAAAATATATTGAAGTATTAACCATGCATTTGCATTTAGCAAAGTGTACAAACTGTGATTTTGTGCCAATGTCAGTCTCTGGGAGAGTTTTTCTGCTTCTTAAACCAATTGAACACTGAGGAGAAGAAAAGGAAACAATTTCTATAGCGATATGGAATTTCAATACAAGGCCACTTGCATTTATGTTAGCAAATGATGTCTCATCTGTGATGTCTTCGAGGATATAATAATGCATTTGGAAAAGAAAAGAAAATCACAAGTATCTTAAAGGTATAGCTCACCCAAAAAAAAAAAAAGTTGTTCACCAACATTCTTCAAAATATCTTATTTTGTGTTCAACACAAAAAAAAGTACACAATTAGTAAATGATGACAGAATTTGCCATTTTGGGTGAACTATCCCTTTAATAATATTCATGCGGTCAGGAATGATCACTTCAAATGTCTGTGCATGTGCAAATCTGTACGCAGCAGTGTAAAGATACTGTGTGCGTCTTCCATCTTCATCATTAGCATACGAGCTTCATGGACAGGTTTTATACAGATGAATCGCAAACTTCGAGTCAGTCTGACGTTCGGGATCTGTTGCTCGGAGACTGATCAAAATGTCTGCTCTTACAAATGACATTGTATGTATTTCTCTGAATATATTGTAGAATGTGTTTTTACGGTTCATTGTTTGACATAGTGTACACATGCAGTATGCTTCCGTGTATGTCAGCAGATATGCTTAATTTATTTATAACCGATTGGTTTTATACTCTAACTTAAGAAGAACAGCAGCAGTCTTATGTGCAAACTATTTTAAAGGACTTGAAAAAACGATGATCGTGATTCATAATATCTCCTGTCTTGTTCTCTGTGAGGTGACTATCACTGTACAAAACTTTATGAATTATATTGGACCAAGGCATGGTTCATATCTAAAATAAATTACTCTATTTTTCAGTGTTTTTGTTGATGTCTTGCTTCGACTTTTGATAGTTCTGCAAACTGACATTTTTGGTCGTTTTATTGAGGAAAAATATACAGTAAAATTTCCTTTACCATATTTACTAAAAGGCTTGTGATTGGTAAAATGTTAAATGTTTTTGACAGTCCTTTATGCTTTTTTAAAGCTGAATTCATTTGATAGAAAATACAGTAAAAACAATAATAGTGTGAAATATTATTAAAAATGTTAATATCTACTTTCTATGTGAATATATTTTCAAATTGAATTTATTTGTGTGATGCAAAGCAGAATTTTCAGCATCATTACCCGTCTTTAGTGTCACATGATACTTCAGAAATCATTCTAATGTGCTTTGATGCTCAAGACATGTCTTATCATTTTTAATATTTAAAACAGATACATATTTTTGTGGAAACCTTAATGTTTTCAGGATTCTTAGATGAACAGAAACTTGTAAAGTAATTAGTTGTTACTGTTACAAAGAAAAAATCTGACAGACCTTACATTTTGTTATATTAAAATATATATATAAAAAAACATTACAGTAAAACGTATTTCAGTACTTTACAGTACTGTAAAAACTGTTTTGTCAAAGTAAATAGTATTAAATATGACATAACATTAGATTACATTTATAGTAAATTGTTTATTTTTAACTTTTATATACAGTATATAAATATTTTGAATATTTTATTTATATAAATGTATATGTTTTTTGAAAAGTTATGATCAGTAATGTATATTATGAGATTTTGTGTTCTGTTTTATAATTTAGTTGATGTTTACTATATTATTTTAGTGTCTTGTTTGTTGTCCTAATGTTTTTTTGTGTTTGTGGGGCAACACTGTGCCATCTAAATATTTTGTATTAACCACAGTTCATGGAAAGTTTCAGCATATATCATATCATAATCATCATATATCATATAGAACAGACACACACAGTCGCCAGTTTTAAAGTAAAGTTAACAAACAGTTTTGGCGTTATAGTGCTAGTCAATAACTAGGGTCTATTTTAATCTCATTTAATGCATGACTCTACTTGTTTTGACATGAAAAAAGAAGGAACAAATCCATAAAGAAGCAGGGCGTTTCAGCAGTTCTTGCCTCATTCCCCTGCAGCTACAGTGGAGATAGATTTGGGCCAGATGAGAATGGGTAAGTGAGTGCTGAATCATTCAACATCCGAAGAAACTGAGTTTAGATGTGGGAGAGTTCGCCTGGAGATAATCTCTTTATTCCAGGCCGGAAAGCATCGATCTGGACATCAGGGGGTAAGAGCAGAGATGAGATGAGAAATAATAACCCAGTAAGGAGGAGAGGCCAAGCTTATAGTGTGGTTTATGCAGACAAAACCCATCAATAATCATACCTACAAACATTACAAGTATGCTTTATCCGTATATGAAAATAAATCAGTGCATGTATAATGTTAAGTAACTGCTAGATTGTGACCAACAGACTTTCTCAATGTACTGTCACATTGTATATCCAATTACTTCTTGTAATAATGTGCTACTCTCTCCTTTCACACCATTTAACATTTGAATGATGCATCTTTTACCATGACAGCCACTGATGGTTCAGGTTGAGAAAAAACAAAAACAGTGATATATGACCATACTGTTTGACTGTTGGGAGCAGATAGTGATCTCACTGTTCAAACATGTCTTTCTTCAGTACACACAGTGCCAAAGGCCTTGAACTGCAAGAGGATACTCCTCTTTAGGCTCATGTCTGAGGTGCAAATTACACATAATGGCCTTTTGCAAATTGATTTATGTGAATATACAAACAACAGTTAAACCCTGCGGGTACTGACTAGACTTTCAATGACACAATGACTAACAATTGTTACCTGCAAGATCCCTATCAAGTTCACTGCATTTCAAAGAGACCTCCAAAGACAAAGGCAGGGCCACTGGGAGGGCAGGCACAGTAACACCCTTTTTGCACGCAATAAGGACTGTTTAAGGATTAATTGCAAAAATTCAGCAGCATAGAAATTAAGCTGAACAGGATTTTCATGTTTAATAGCTTTCCTAAAGCTCAGACCGATCTGAAACCATTTACAAAACAAAAGCAATGCTTCAGTTTAATTATGGGGTAAATCTGATGTAAACGTGTCTAGGTCACATTATACATATGATATGGCATGATGATATGATATGATATATGCTGAAACCCTGGACTTTACATGAACTGTGGTTAATAAACATATTTAGATGGAACAGTGTTGCCCACAAACACAAAACACTATCAGGACAACACAGAAGATACTAAAATAATGTAGTAAATATCAACTAAATTATAAAACAGAGCACAAAATCCCTTAATGTACATTACTGATAATAACTTTTCAAAAAATGTTTACATTTATATAAATAAAATAAGCTAAATATTAATATACTTTAAATAAAATAAAAATAAACAATTTACCATAAAATGTAATCTAATGCCACATTTAATACTCTTTACTTCGACAATTTTTTTTACAGTATTTACAGTAAAATTACATTTTACTGTAATATATTTTACTGTAAAAATATATATAAACTAATATTGTAAATATATAAAACATTGTATATATATATATATATATATATGTATATGTATGTATATGTATGTATATATATATACTTCGTTTTTTCAAAATACAATTTAGTATGTCTTTCTTTGAGTTTAGGCTGAAATATAACCCGGACGTGCTCTTGCTAGTTTTTGTGAAGTTTACCAATATAGTGAAGTTTAAAGAGACAAAGCAGCCAGTCAATCGTTTGCTTGCTGTATTAATTGCGCTGTCTCTTTAAGCTCGGTTTGTATATGGGCGTGTCCAATATAAAAGAGGCGCGTCTGTAGAGAGAAGAGGCGGAGTTGAATGAATTATTGCGCAGAGCGGTGAGTTTACAGCAGAGCTTGACACAGGAAGGATGCGGCGGCTTTATCTGTGTATTGTCACAACTGAGATATAGCCTGCCCTACATGTGTTACCTATAAAGAAACAACAGAAAAGAGCACTCGGAAATATTTAGCTCAAACAAACAGAAAGGCTTTTTAATACACCCGGAGGATAAAACCACAAGCTGCACAGTGTATGGATTAAACCATTACAAACAGTAAGTTTTCAAGATCATTTTAAAGAGACTGAGATATTTCACACAATTTAAGCCTACATGAATAGCGATTATTTCAGCACTTTTGTGAACGTAATTTTTTCTTATTCAACGTAAAATTCAATTTAGCCGTTATTTAGTAGGTGGTTAGGTTAAAGTCTTTGTTTGGTTTGTTGAGCCAAACAATCGGTTTGCACTGTAGGCTACTAACACGAGACCTCCATCAGTCTTCAAAGCCATGGTCGAATAAGGGAGGGTCACCAGTCTCTCTCTGGAAAACTGTTTATCATTTTCAGAATATATATGGTTCTTCTTACAAAATAGAATTAAATAATGCAACTGTTAAACATTTGCATAAAAACGTTTCCTTTCCTTTGATAGAAGCGCATTCTGTGTTTTCATTGTTTATTTCTATGAGGATCCATCATCATCATCATCACTGCTCCACATGGTCAGCTGGATCATTGTTCTTTAGGCGCTCGTGCGCTTTACGATTCAAACGCTTTTTAAATATTGATTCTCTCTCTCTTGATCCTTATCAAGAGCTCAATCAACACACGTCATTTGTGTTGCGACACCGTCGCTTCTCGGTCACTGTGCTGATGTCCATGTGCATGAAATATTGCCGGTGTAGTAATTGGCGCACATCATGTGCACTGTATCGTTCTTTTGTTGTGAATTGACTGTAGGTTAATACACGGAACTGAGAGAAACCACTGAGATGTCTGTCACAAAGGGAAGATCCAGTGCAGTGCCCATGGCAATGGATGAATGTAATGAACTTGAATGTCCTGACCTACATTGTGGTACAGACCAATGTCTTAATCAAGGTTAAATTACTGTTTAAAACATTATAAGTAAAATCACATGTGTACATTTACAAACATACCCAAATACTATATATTTACTATATATTTGAAAGACATAAACTCAGAATTATGAGATATAAATTGGCATACTAGCAGTTCTGAGAAAAAAAAAAAAAAAGAATTCAGTTTTTATCTTGCGATTCTGAATTATTTTTCAGAATTCTGAACTTACGTCATAATTCAGTGTTTCCATAATGAGACAGTGACTGTAACTTATTGGACCATGGGTTTGAAGACTAATGAAAATATGGTGTTATACCCTGCACCTAATAATAATGAAACATATTAGAATAGGACTACAATAGAAGCAATATTAAATGCAGATATCAAGTTGCCCTAAAACATATGTGCACACTTATAATTACAATATTATTAACTTACAATATTAATATGATAGGCCTACTTCTTTGATACTTTATGTATTAAAAAGAAACATAAAACAGAACAAAGCCACACACCCAAAATTGTTATAAAACTATACATGTTTTATTCAAAATTAAGACAGCAATATTTTGATTCTTCTGTTTGTTATGTTAGTGGATTGTGTTGATATTAATGTTTATGTACAGAGTGCATTTAAATCAACTAAAATCACCTTGAAGTCAGAAGTTGGCTAAAAGTCAGTTTAGAAAAAAAACTACCATCGTTTGATTAAAGATGTCTTTTTGACCATTTTATATTTTGTTCTTATGTAAAGAAATTCATGAATCCCTGAATGAAATCGTTCTTAAAACGTCAGATGCAGTTGAAGGAGATCTCACATTCATTTTTCACATTAGTATGAACAACTGTAATAGCAATAGTTTGTCTATGGTAACTGTTGTTACTA
The DNA here is from genome assembly GCA_027564155.1 of Gymnocypris eckloni scoliostomus. Classification (NCBI taxonomy): domain Eukaryota; kingdom Metazoa; phylum Chordata; class Actinopteri; order Cypriniformes; family Cyprinidae; genus Gymnocypris; species Gymnocypris eckloni. Next base: position 19,557,704 of record CM050415.1, read on the forward strand.
AGTTATTGTACATGTCTGATCACCACATGTATTCATGTTTGACTTTGGCGATGGGCAATGGCATATGGAGCAACACTCAAGTGCGTCTAAAGGTCTGTGTTTACACACGTGTGTCCACACATGCACATGTGTACCAGTTGATAAATGTGTTTGTTTAGTTAGAGAAGTTCAGCACCTGCTGGTCATCCTGGTACCCAGGTTAATGTGTTTCCCATTTTCTCATACATCACTCCCTTCTCAGTAAACAGACCGCCAGGAACAGATGTTGACAATGAACACATTGCTAGCATATGTTTTCTTTCTATTAGTCTGCTTGACATGACTTCCACTAATTTGTTGAGAAAATCTGTTCCTCAGTATCTCAATTGTACCTGTATTTATATCAGAATTAGCAGAAGTGTGTGTGTGTGTGTGTGTGTGTGTTTGCCTCTGAAAGTCAGTGCTGTTAGCATTTTTTGTGTTTTAGCTTTCTCATTTGCACTTGAATAGTGTGCCATGAACCTCATTACTGTACAGTTCAACTGCTGCCCTGGGCTTTTTTCAGAGTGTCTTAATTATGAGATATTTTGTCAGCCTCAATTGGTTTGAATTAGAGCTGTGCAATTAATCGCATGCGATTCTCATGCGCATCTCGTCAGTAAATCTGGCTCTGTGATTGGCGGTAAATCTCCATCACCTGTTTTCAAATGGAGCGGCAGTTATTACACCAAGCCGTAGTTCACTGACAAGCTACGTGATATCGCGTTCATAATCGAATGCGATTCATCTGCAATATTGAACGCGATATTGCGTAGCTTGTCAGTGAACTATGGCGCTGTATTAACTGCCGCTCCATTTGAAAACAGGTGATGGAGATTTAGTGCCAATCATGGAACCGGCTTTACTGACGAGATGTGCATGATATTTGCACAGCCCTAGTTTGAATGCATCTTCAGGGTTGTCAGGGGAGCTAGATGCATTGCAGGCTCGTGTGATCGACACTCACGGAAGCGCGAGCACCCTCTACAAGACGGTTGTATGCCTTAAAATGGGGAGTTTTTTTGAAATGGTGCCATCAGGCTCATATCGACCCGGTTGTTTGCACCGTGTTGGATGTTCTGAGTTTCCTGCAGTACAGGCTGGATAGTGGATCGTTACCCTCGACACTGAAAGTCTATGTAGCGGCCATTGCCGCGTTCCGTTCCCCGCAGGGCGGCCAGTAGGGATGGGTACCGAAACTCGGTATTTAATCGGTCTCGGGGCTAAATTATAAAAGACCGGAGTATCGATAAGCTCTGACGTTAACGGTTCTGCTATCGGTACTGGAGAAATTAAGAAAACACACATACATTTATTATTGCTATATATATACACATTATCTTGCAAATTATATCCCGCCAGAGTCACCAGCTGTTTTATATGCAATAATATTCAAACTCTTGTCTATGATGCATTTTGCTATTCCCAAATCAGAAGCGCGATCGCTCACGTGGATGAGTTCAGCGCAAACATAAGCCCTGTTTATGTTAGAAGAGAGAACTAACCATTAAAACATGCTTACACTTTAGGCCTGTGGCTGTTATATTAAACTGAGTTTATTTAATGTTTTTTAGCTTCTAAAGATTATAGCCGTGTTTCTTCTAACACAACTTCCTTCTCTTCACAGCGGCGCGCATTCGCTCCTCCCTGACCAAAACTTAACATCAGAATCAGATCAATCGTCTGTCGATTGTTGTAAAATGCCGTCTTTACAGTTACTAAATTGCTGGACATGTTTGATAATGAAATGTTGGAAGTACAATCCACCACGAGAGACGCTGTTCCTCAGGCTGAAGTGTGTGCGTGTGTGTGTGCAGGGGCGCGGGAAGGTGTTTTATGTAGGGGTGCTGTGGGGAGTCAATTTCTGCATATAAATATTACGCCAAATAGAAACAGAAAATCGTCTATAGCCTCGCACTTTCATGAGATCGTGTTAGACAACAATTAGCTATTTTACAAATGGGAATAGGCTACAATGAATTCATAACAATGTTTTACATTCAAGCTACATTCAAGCTTAAAAACCCTTAAAATGTATAGTGAAAAGTTTTTTAAAAGCATCTGGAATGCAATAAAGTAATTTTAAAGCTGTTTTACAGCATTTGCTGCATGGATTAAAACGATAGGCCAATAAATAATTCACATCAGTCAGACAAAATTGCATTGCAACAAATCCTTTAAATTTCAAGGACAAAGATTTACATACTTTTTTATTGAATACAATTATAAAATAAAGCATAAAATTTAATCGGGCCTGTTTTAGGCTTTCCTTATTTTTATATTTTTAGATGGTGAGGTGACGGGAAAATGACTCGCCATTTCCTCATTGGAGAAATATATGCATCTTAACGGATTACATAGGCTAACGAAGAGTTTTGCTTTGCTTTGAATTATTTCGTTTTAAAGTAGTATTTTAAAGCTTTCTATAGATATATTTATCATATCTCTGAGCCAGTTTCGAGTTGCTGAGTTTCGGTTCATCATTGAAGCCTCTTGTTCAAAACCGGAAGAAAGTGCATTCTCTGTTTTCCTATTTTATAAAAGCACAATGTTGATATTGTGAATGCACACAAATAAAAAGTAGACCCTTTACAGTTCAAAATGATATATTACTCTTACCTTTATGAGGAAAAAAAAATCACACGGCGTATTTTAAGTTGTTTTTACTGTAAGAAAAAAATCCTCCATGTCCTGTAAAGCTCGCTTCAGCTTCCACTCTCCACACAAACTGTTGGATATTGCACATTTATATAGGTTAAACATTTAAACTAACACTGTGATATGCTTGAACTGTTTATAGGCCTATCTGTCGATTTTATTTTAGTCAAGTCTTGATGATTTGATAAGGCTAAATTAATCAAACATAGGCGATCAACTCTGATGCTGGCCGCTTGGTCGTTGCTTAAAAGAAAAAAAACATTTAACGAACAAAAAATGCTCCCAAGGTTTTTCTAAATTAACTTTATGAAGAAAAAAAAACGAAACATCGTCTAATCACTTTTCCATTACATACAAAACTGAACTATTTTAGCTATAAGCTGTTTTGGGAGAAGGGAAAGACTCATATCGCTGAGAAAAAAAAAAAAAAAAGTACATCCATGATATTTCCATGTTCCTACAACCTACAAATTCTTCAACACAATCATAGCATTCACAAACATAAAAGCAAGCATTGGCAGTGCTGCTTGCGTGATTTGACAGGATGTGCGCAACGTGCGCATCAAATAGCCCTGCATCAGTTTAATAACTTTGATAACTTTAATTCTTACAACTGTTAAATTAATGGGCAAATGGTAAATATGTCGAAGATCACATAGAAATAGATAGCAAAATAGCCAATGTAAACTAAATGTTATAAACATCGGAGCAACCATATACATTTTAAATTAATCTTTATTATAACAAATTTAGCCTATATATTTTATTCACAACAGTTTACAGTTGCCCACAGAAAAACAGTGGGTGCTGCAGCACCCTCAGCACCCCTGTTCCGCCTGTGTGTGTGTGTGTGTGTTTGCGCGTGTGTGTGTGTGTGTGTGTGTGTGATGAGTGTGTGTGTGTGAGTGTGCGTGTGTGTGTGTGTGTGTGTGTGTGTGTGTTTTGCGTGTGTGTGTGTGTGTGCGTGCGGCGCGCTCAAGCTTAGGCGCGTCAAACGATCAAATACACACACAATAAATGGTATATTTGTCAGTTTGTTTAACTTTGTTTCTTTGTTCATGTTCTTACTCTATCTTATCTTATGTATATAAAACACAAAAAATGCCTGCACACTGCTGCATTTACAAATTGATGTTTTATATTTATTTAATGAAATATTTATTTAACATCTCAGAATATAAAGCCATGTTAATTAAGCTGCTAATCTATCATGTGTATGTATGTATGTATGTATATATGTATGTATGTATATATATATATATATATAATAACAAAAAGTACCGATAAGAATACCGTTAAAGCACCGGATCGATAAGCAGTATCGATAAGAGTAGTAGTACCGTTAAAACCTTAACGATACCCATCCCTAGCGGCCAGTCGATCGGCAGAGACCCCATGGTGGTGAGTTTTCTTAAGGGAGCGAGAAGGCTGCACCCTCCGAGGCCACCTTCAGTTCCGCCTTGGGACCTCTCAGCCACCTTTTGAGCCGTTATCATCAGTGGGTTTGAAGGAGCTGTCTCTCAAAACTGCACTCCTTCTTGCACTCGCGTCAGCCAAGCGCATAGGAGATTTGCACGCCTTTTCTGTGGACAGTGACTGTATTCGCTTTGGACCCGGTGACTGCAGCGTCACTCTCCGGCCGAGAATGGGGTATGTGCCTAAATCACTTTCTACCCCCTTCAAGATACAGACTGTTTCTCTGTCTGCCTTGTCTTCCGAGTCAGCAGCCTCGAGTGGAGCAGATGCTCAGACTTCGGTGTGCCCTGTCAGGGCTTTGAGGATTTACATTGACCGTTCGGCGGGCTTTCGACAATCTGACCAGCTATTTGTATGCTATGGTGGTTGTGCGAGAGGCCGGGCTGTGTCTAAACAGAGGCTCTCCCACTGGATCGTAGACGCTATTACGGCTGCGTATACGAACCAAGGTTTGGAATGTCCTTTACACATTAGGGGGCATTCAACAAGGGCTATGGCTTCCTCGTGGGCTTGGTCGAGAGGTATGTCTATTCAAGATATATGTGTTGCAGCCGGCTGGTCTTCTGAGAATACTTTCGCCAGGTTTTACAGGCTGGACGTTCAGTCTTTTGCCTCCCAGGTGCTGTCGGTGAGTGGCTGATGCATGTTTACTACATTGTTTGCTTTGCATATCCCTTTACTAATACGGTTGTTCTGCCCTGTGCTCAGTGCAGATTCCTGTATTGTGTTGTTTTATCTAGTGATACCTTATCATGCTAGGTTGGGGTCATGCTATACAGTCTGTGCAGTTCCTTATGCTCGTTGTGCAAGTTGCCCTGTTTCAGCGCAGCCAACGTTATTTCTATCCAGATATGCAAATTTGTATACCTTTGGGTTAGACGCTCATTGGCTTACAGCCACCTATCAGCGGTGAGCTCGCCTACAGCGTCACTATTGTGGGAAGTATCTACGTGCGTATTCTATCTGCTGTGTTGTGGGGTAGGGCTTCGTAGCCTCTCTCACGGCGGGATTTAATATCGTTCCCATAACGGAGAAATCTCCGTGATGTCTCGTGACAGCTCGATAGGGAACGCTCCGGTTACTATGGTAACCTCGGTTCCCTGAGAGCGGGAACGAGACATCACGTAGACGCCGTGTCGCTACTCCTCAGCTTACGGTGTTCAGTATCCGATTCTGATATAATTGTCGCGGGCATCGCATTTATACTGTCTCGAGCTCGTCATATTTGCATGCTTTGCGACAATTGGCCAGTCATTTGACTGGCGTGAGCCAATAGGACTTCAGGAAAGGTTGAAGGGAAGGAGTTCCCATAACGGAGAAATCTCCGTGATGTCTCGTTCCCGCTCTCAGGGAACCGAGGTTACCATAGTAACCGGAGCATTTTCCAATGTTATGAAAATCCTGGTTCAAAACAAAACCAGTTATTGAGTTAGTTAAAAAAAGTACTGATTTAGTTTTACCGTAGTTTTTTTATCTTCTTTTAATACCGGTTTTGGCCTTTTACATTTTAAATGGTCATGAAAGTGTGTACCCTGAAGTGTACTTATAATCTTAGTGTTTTTGTATTTTTTTTTTTGGTAACACTTTAGCATAGGGACCAATTCTCACTATTAACTAGTTGCTTATTTGCATGCCTTTTAATATCATATTGGCTGTTTTTTAGTACTTATAAAGCACTTGTTTTGCATGACCATATTCTAATCCTACCCAACACCTAAACTTAACAACTGCCTTACTAACTATTAATAAACAGAAAGTTGGGAGTGTATCAAGGCAAAATTCTTAGTTAATGTTTTTTGACATAATTCAGATATAAATGGTAATTTCCTTCCCTGACTTTAGCTCTGTGATTTGAACAGTCCGTAGGAAGGGGCGTGTCTGCTGTGAGACTTCAATGTAAACGCCCACTGCTATGATTGGCTATCAAATTTGCATATGAAATGAGCATTACATGTGGAACTCTTTCAGATATGTTTCTGCATTTTTACTATAATAACCACCGAGATGAACTAATCGTGAAAAGTCCTGATTATTGCATTATATTTAGAATTATTCAAGTTGCATTAAATATTGCAGCACTACATTGCAGCTGAACACAGTTATGTGTACAGAGCACACTATGCAATGGTCTCCATATTGCAGTATGATTTCTGCAATCTTACGAATGCTTTCATCAGTACTAACACAGTGAAAACACTTGTTGAACATTGTAAACTTTGTCATTGATTATAATGGATGTTTTGCCGAAAATGCAGCAATGAGAACCACTTCAGACCTGAAGAAACTTGCACCGAATTCAAACTTCACTATATTGTGCCTAAACACATGGATTATGACCAAAATCATTTTTACTGTTCGTATTCTTTGCGTTCACTTTCTTTCACACTTATATGCAGTATAATGGCTTCATTCGTTCAGTCATCTTCACATTTGCCGCACTCGGCGCTCCTGTGAAAGTTATGTATAGTGTGACGAAATAAAGAGGAGTGTCTAGACGAAATCTGATCACAAGTGGTCACAGGAGATGCATTTAAAATGCATGATAAGACCAGCTGTAAATGCTAATACGTTTCGGTTGACCATTTGTGATCAGATCACTGAAAAGGCATCTTAATACCAGGTACAAACTACTTAGCAACTGTTTTTTTAATCTTTTGTAACTATGCTTTTATATGTCAAATCTATTCAATATCAGAATATGACGGTAGGGGAAGGTGCATTGTGTGGGTTACTAGGTAGTTATAGAGGCATTTCTTAAAAAAACAAGTTCCCTGGAAGTAATAATATGGCATTGTTTGAATATTTGAGTGTGGCTTTGTCACTCATTCTCTTTTCTTTTTTTCCATGACGCATCAACAGAAAGGCAAAACCCTCCAGATCACCTCTCTTGAGCGTCAAGGCGGCATTTCAGCTATTTACAATGATGCCTTTCATGGATCCCATCCCTGGAAACATTCCAGGCATGTTTTTAAGACTGTGTTTTTAAAGACACTTATTGACAGTAACATCACACCTAGTGAGGATGAGAGTGGTTTTAATGTTCACAGCTGGGTGTCAAACCAGTCTTTTAGGTGAAAGAGACCCTCATTAAAGCGACGAGTACAAAGGAAAGTTCCAGTGCCGTAGGGGTGATCACATTTGTGTTTGTGGCTTCATATACTGCACCGATGCAAATCTAGTTACATTTGCATTATCGTCAAATCATACCAAGAATGTAATATGTCAAACAATGTAATTCCATGAATTCAATATTCTATGAAGCTGAAAGGATTTGCGCCAAATTATACCTCTAACAGTTTACATACAATTAAAGGATTGACGTTGGTTTTATTAGTTGTCCACATGTTCTTTTTTGTATGCATAGTGTTTTTCACTTTGATTTGTGCTGGATTTACAGTAAGATGGATGCAATTTTTACGGAAACACAGTTGAACATAATGTAAATACAAGAAGTTGTATGAAGTTGATTCTAAACATCATGGGAGCACCAATAACAGTCGTGTTTATGGAGGCCTGCGGGGCTGTTTGTTTGTTTAGTGTGATGGGAAATTGAGTTTATGGTGTGTTTATGCTTCTACGGAAGGGCAGGGAGTGGATTTCTGTTGGGATGGGAGGGCGTAGACACTTTGCCCTTCCTGTCCAAAACCCTCGCTTACAATCTCTATCTGTATCACATCATTCTGTCTTTGTTGCTACACCAGGAATCAACTGTATTCACTTGATAATCCAGACTTAATGTTCTGGTCTTAAAGGGTTCTTTGTGGGTTAAGTCAATATCCATTCATTATCTTACTCACAGCCCCTAAAGTTTAATGAATTACTTGTTTAACAAGTGCCAGTTTAAGATGATTGGGGGCCCAAAAACACACCAACAACAACAATAACTATAAAAACAACATTAATGTCCAAATCAGCGGATCATAACATTCTGTTTTTTATTAGCATGCTCTAGATTTGTCGTCTGCTGCTTTAAATGCTCAAGTTCTTAAAAGCAAGATTGATTCGTTCCTCAGATGGAAAATCGTTCTTAAAGTGATTCCAACAAAATTGTTTCTCTGAGCTCCCTATTCTAATAGAATCAGAACGTTTATCAAAACTATAGTTATGGTTATCGTCCCGTGTGTATAGTAGAAATACTCATCTTATGGTGTATAAATACATTAACAATTCATTTAATGTTATTACCTGGCGTGAGGGCTGTTTTACTGCCTTACTAACTATTAATAAACAGAAAGTTGGGAGTGTATCAAGGCAAAATTCTTAGTTAATGTTTTTGACATAATTCAGATATAAACTGCTATGATTGGCTATCAAATTTGCATCAGATATGTTTTTTTACAAGTCCTGAATTGCATTATATTTAGAATTATTTTGCATTAAATGAACACAGTCAGCACTTGTTGAAAATGAGAAGACTGAAGAAACTTCACTATATTGTGCCTAAACACATGGATTATAAAACATTTTTACTGTTCCACTTATAGTTCAGTCATCTTCACATTTAGTTATGTATAGAAATCTGATCACAAGCATTTAAATGCATGATAAGACCACTGTAAATGCTAATACGTGGTTGACCATTTGTGATCAGATCACTGAAAAGGCGGTACAGCAACTGTTTTTTAATCTTTTGTAACTATGCTTTTATATGTCAAATCTATTCAATATCAGAATAGGGGAAGGTGCATTGTGTGGGTTATAGAGGCATTTCTTAAAAACAAGTTCCTGGAAGTAATAATATGGCATTGTTTGAATATTTGAGTGGCTTTGTCACTCTTTTCTTTTTTTCCATGATCAACAGAAAGGCAAGGCGGCATTTCAGCTATTTACAATGCCATGGATCCCATCTGGAAATGTGTTTTTAAAGACACTTATTGACAGTAACATCACACCTAGTGAGGATGAGAGTGGTTTTAATGTTCACAGCTGGGTGTCAAACCAGTCTTTTAGGTGAAAGAGACCCTCATTAAAGCGTACAAAAAAAGTTCCAGTGCCGTAGGGGTGATCACATTTGTGTTTGTGGCTTCATATACTGCATGCATCGATGCAAATCTAGTTACATTTGCATTATCACAATCATACCAAGAATGTAATATGTCAAACAATGTAATTCCATGAATTCAATATTCTATGAAGCTGAAAGGATTTGCGCCAAATTATACCTCTAACAGTTTACATACAATTAAAGGATTGACGTTGGTTTTATTAGTTGTCCACATGTTCTTTTTTGTATGCATAGTGTTTTTCACTTTGATTTGTGCTGGATTTACAGTAAGATGGATGCAATTTTTACGGAAACACAGTTGAACATAATGTAAATACAAGAAGTTGTATGAAGTTGATTCTAAACATCATGGGAGCACCAATAACAGTCGTTTTATGGAGGCCATGCGGGGCTGTTTGTTTGTTTAGTGTGATGGGAAATTGAGTTTATGGTGTGTTTATGCTTCTACGGAAGGGCAGGGAGTGGATTTCTGTTGGGATGGGAGGGCGTAGACACTTTGCCCTTCCTGTCCAAAACCCTCGCTTACAATCTCTATCTGTATCACATCATTCTGTCTTTGTTGCTACACCAGGAATCAACTGTATTCACTTGATAATCCAGACTTAATGTTCTGGTCTTAAAGGGTTCTTTGTGGGTTAATAAGTCAATATCCATTCATTATCTTACTCACAGCCCCAATAAAGTTTGTTTAATGAATTACTTGTTTAACAAGTGATGTTTAAGATGATTGGGGCCACAAAACAACAACAACAACATAACTAAAACAACATTAATGTCCAAATCAGCGGATCATAACATTCTGTTTTTTATTAGCATGCTCTAGATTTGTCGTCTGCTGCTTTAAATGCTCAAGTTCTTAAAAGCAAGATTGATTCGTTCCTCAGATGGAAAATCGTTCTTAAAGTGATTCCAACAAAATTGTTTCTCTGAGCTCCCTATTCTAATAGAATCAGAACGTTTATCAAAACTATAGTTATGGTTATCGTCCCGTGTGTATAGTAGAAATACTCATCTTATGGTGTATAAATACATTAACAATTCATTTAATGTTATTACTTAAATTTTGGCTCGTCGTCTCACATTTTATTTTTATTTTTTTCTCATCATAGTGTGTTCACTGGCTCTCTGCTGTGTTTTCCCAACAAAACTTTGATATATAAGCAATGCATATCAAAGCAAATAGTGTTTACAGGATTAATACTGAACCAATTGTATTTACCAGATAGTCAGGTTAATGAAATCAAACTTTTAAAAGATACAAATGCACTTAATCGCAAGTAAACACTTCATGAAGACTGAAGCACTATTATTTGAGTTCTTGTTTCTCCACACCGGTCTGGTTGTGGTTTCATCTATTTTAGGTAAACCGGGCCCCAAACTGCATGTAAATACAAAGCAAACTGTGGTTGTCTCTTTACAAGTGTTTCAGATGGTCACTTCCTGCGTGAGTGAATACTTCATGCCAGATAGTGAGGCTGCATGAGGATACAGTTCTCACAGTCATTTGTTCGGTTAGCCATGTGTTTGTCTGTCTGTCATCTGTCTGCTGGTGTTTTGGGAGCTGTATCAGAGGGCCGTCCTCTGTAAATATGCAGCTTTGAAAATATTTTGCTTTGGAGCAGAATGAAAATAGATGTGCTGACGTGATTATCCCTGTCAATAACAATGGATTGTGTGTAAACGCCAACATTTCACCTCAGTGAATAATCCTGAACATGGCTTTATTGTTCTTTGCTCAAACGTACAGTGAAAATCATCGCATAGTTATTTTAGGATTGTACATTTATATCAAGTACTTGTTTTCTCTCTACCATTTGAATACACATTCAAATGTAAGTCAAGATGATGATTTGGAGAGACTGGGGGACAAAGAAGGAAAGGAAGAAAGAGAAATATAAGTATAATTAAATGAAAATAAATAAATAACTAAATGTCATTCTGGAAATTTAAATATAAGAATATAAATAAATATAAGTTGAATAAAGAAAAATATATATATAAAGTAAAACAAATTATGAAAAATGTTAAATATTTAAATCTATGTAAATTTAAGAACCAAAATAAATAAATATAATGTAAGTAAATATAAACTAAAACATTTACATGGAAAAAAGCATGGAAAATAAAATATACATACATATGAATTATATTACATATACATTAATGTAAATATAAAAATGCATATATAAGCATGGAAAAATAAATGAGAAATACAAAATATAAATTATACAAATAAATATAAATACCAAAATAAATTAACATTGCAAATAAATACTGAGCAATGCAAATATATAACATACACATTTATTAAATATAAAATAAATATAAAAGAGTATTACTTAAATAATTTAAGTACCTAAATTTAGGGGCAGTTGAGGCCTAATGGATAGAACGTCGGACTTATAACCCCAACTGCTCCCCGGGCGCTGCAGTGTCGGCTGCCCACTGCTCCAATGGCGCTTTTCCACTGCATGGTACGGCACGGTACGGTACGGTTCACTTTTTGGGGGTTTTCCACTGGGTACTGTACCTGGTACCTGATACTTTTAGTACCATTTCATCGAGGTTCCATCGAGCCGCATGTACCAAAACGGACGTAAACTCTGCTGATCACTGATTGGCCGGAGAAAATCGTCATTACTTCACTGAATTTGCGACACGAGACCCTCCTCTACAGTCCTACCGCTAGATTTAAATCAGCACAGCCAGCGAAAGGATCGGACGCAACTTCTGTTTAAACAAACGCATTTTGCATCAACCACAAAATAGCAGTGTCGTTGTCTGTTGAGGAAGAACGTTCCTCGCTACCGAGGAGGCGGATCCAGCGAGAGCTTGATGGCGCGACTCAAGGAAAAAGCCTTATGTATATAACGTTACTTTTGAACTTGCTATATTTACAGAGTATGTTTTCTGTTTATATTTTACCTCTGTATCTGTGTTTTGCTTCAATTAAAATGTGATCGAATAAGTGTACCTCCAGACTATATTAAATATGTATCATTATATGAGCACGTAATGAACCTCTTGACAAAGACAAATGATTAATGCCGCGATTATAAAAACCATCACATAAATAAATAAAAAACAAGGGATACATTGTACATTTTGAAATATTCAAAAGTTTATTGATAATTCACTTTACAGAACACGCTGCATGAATAGTTAACTAATCAAAGTTAACGCAGCACACCTGCGAACATCCCTGCCCTCCTCATCTACAACCCGTGTCACTGTCACCACAGTCTCTGCTGCAGGGGTAAATCACAAGCATTCTCATAGACCTCTCCATTGCTGTTAAAAACATCCACATGCCGAGAATGAAGAACACTATTCCGTTCTTTGTTGTGAGTTTGATGGCACGATGATGTCATGGCAGTAGAGGCGCACTCCAATTATAACGACGTGAATAATCCCGCCCATCGCGGTACTAAACTGCAGTGGAAATGCAAACCGACTGAGGCACTGACATTGTGCAGCCGCACTGCCATGCAGTGGAAAAGCGCCACAAGTGTGTGTGCACTGGATGGGCTAAATGCAGAGAACACATTTCACTGCTGGTTATACTCTGAATAATTGTGTATGTGACGAATAAAAAAATCTTCTATAATAATTTTTTTTAAATATTATTTCAGTTGAAAAGACAGCATAATGCTTAAGTTTGAAATTTGTTGCATATTTTGCATATTCATTTGATTTGTCACTTTGATTGGATCATTAAAAAAAAAAATCCAAAAAGTATTCAGTCAACCATTCTTTATTTATCACTTCATAAATACAGTTACAACTGCCCTCATTCTCAGATGAAATCTTGTATGGTCAAAATGTTTTCAGGCAGAGAGAGAGAGAGATTCTGTGCTAAAGTCACATCACTCTTGCTCTTCTCCTCCAGTTACAATCGCCTCTGGTCTCTTCTGTGACATGCAACTACAGCAGACATCTTTCAGTCTGACTGTAGCACATTTATTATGGTAGATGGCAAGGCGAGACACCATTTTTAGTTGCAGCCAAGATGTTTACATCATCTAAATCACCACAAAGCAGTCAAGATATTGACTCCAAGATAATAACGGCTTGAACCCTTTGACTGATCTGTTTGAAAGCCCCATCCTGACTATTGTCATGCTGTTTTGACTCTGTATGAGAGGCGTGCCACATTCAGCCCAGTAGCCTTTTGTGAGCAAATGTGGATGACACCTCAGGGAAGGAGGCGCCACACTGAGGTGTTGCGCAACGTGTGATGGGAGGAAGAGAAGTTAACAAGGGACCATGGTGTGAAGATTATCTTATCTCAGGTGAATAATATTTACTCGCCCTTCCCCTCATCCTTTCCGCATGCAGCTTCAGATCTCCACCAGTAATGGCAGGCATAGCATTATCCGAGGCTCGTTTGCGCTACTAGATTAGCTGGCTTTTCAGAGCTGGCCTGATTTGGGTTTTAGGGTTATCGGCATCTGGGCAGACAAATGGGCTGATAAGACACTGTAGGTGCTTAGTCACTGCTGCGGAGAGAGTGCATTATGGGTAATTGAATCAGCTCTGGTCAATGTCTGCTCTCCAGATCAAATATTTAGCCTATTTCTGGTTAGATGTAAGATGTTTCACGAGCGGTTGACACTTACATTAACATCCGTAGTTGTGCTGCTGCTATTAAAAACGGTCAGATGCTTTTAATTTTGTCCAGGGGTATTTATATTATATTAATTAGCTACCAAATAAACCAGGTTTATTTCAGTTTGTCTAGCTTATTGTCAGCTGAATTGGTTCAAAATAAGTCTCTTGTTACTAAATAAGCCTGGCTTATTTCATACTTGTTTTGTATATGTGTTTATTATCGTGAAGAACAGCACAAAATATAAAGATATTTTTATCTTCTGTATGAAATCTTTGGTAAATTGTAGGTATTATTGCTTTAAAGTTATTGTATTTTGTGTATTATTATTATTTATTCTTTTTTTCAGATGAGTTTTTACATTTCTTTATTTTGTAATGCTTTTATGCAAAAGTACTTTGTTGTTGTTATTATTAATAATAATAATAATATTTTGCTTTAAGTTATTTTATTTCACTTGTAGTTGTAGTAATTTTAGTATTTAAATAAAATGACAAATGTTGCTTTTGGAAACTAACTATAATATATGTTTTAAGTTTTTCATTTAATATTTTCATATAGTATATTTTTAAGTAAATAAATGTACGTTTTTTATATATATATATATATATATATATATATATATACACACAGAATATACCGCTGTAAAATGAATATTTAATGAGCCAAAAAGAATGCACGTCACACCTCTGTTTATCAATTTGCACTGGCTACCAATAGCTGCTCGCATAAAATTCAAGGCATTGATGTTTGCCTTCAAAACCACATCTGGCTCTGCACCCCTTTAACTAAATTCATTACTTCAGTCCTATGTACCTATGTTTTTATAATCGTGGCATTAATCATTTGTCTTTTTCAAGAGGTTCATTACGTGCTCATACAATAATACATATTTAATATAGTCTGGAGGTACACTTATTCGATCAGATTGTTTTTAATTGAAGCAAAACACAGATACAAAGGTAAAAATATAAACAGAAGACATACTCTGAAAATATAGCAAGTTCAAAAGTATATACATAAGGCTTTTTTCTTCGGCGTCGCGCCATCAAGCTCTCACTGGATCCGCTCCTCGGCTATCAACGAGAGGAACGTCTGTACTTCCTCAACAGACAATGAAACAGATAATTTGTGGTTGATGCAAAAAGGTGCGTCCGCTCCTTCGCTGGCTGTGCTGATTTAAATCTAGCGGGTCTCATGTCGCAAGTTCATTGACGCAGTAATGACGATTCTCTCCAGCCAATCAGTGATCAGCAGAGTTTACACGTCACATTTTGGTAACGGTACGGATCTCTTGGAACCTCGGCTGAGGTGGTACTAAAAAAGTACCAGGTACCAGGTACAGTACCCAGTGGAAAACCCCCCAAAAGTGAACCATACCGTGCCGTACCATGCAGTGGAAAAGCGCCATTGGTGTACTGCCAGACTTGTCATTGCACTTGCATGTTGTTGCTCTTTTGTTGGTTTTGATTGTTTCTATTGTCCTCATTTGTAAGTCGCTTTGGATAAAAGTGTCTGCTAAATGACTAAAATGTGTGTGTATATATATATATATATATATACCAAATAAATGCTTTTGAGGAAATAGTTAAAATAGATAAAAAACATTAGTTTATTTACCAGTCTTGGTGTCCCCTGCTGTGTAAAGATCTGTGGAAAATGTAAGTTAGCTTGTACCATATGGGTCTCTGTCTGTGCGGCCTCGGGGTCATGAGGGCCTCCGTCCAGGTCACTGGCTCCTAATGGACCCAGGCAGACGGATCTGTCCCAGTTGGATGCACACACCTTATCACATCACATCGCTGCTGACAGATGTATGTCCTGTAGGAATCACTATCATTCTAGAAATCTATTCCCATAATAATTAATGAACGGAGTGGCTTTCAGTTAATTCAGTTTGCTACTGCAAGGTGATGCAAGGAAATAACTTTGTTTTTCACAGCATAATGACTCTATAATTGAACTAAAGCAAAAGGCGTCTTTTTCTGCTTCAGCTGTAGTCTTTTTTTTTTTTTTGCTGATTCTGGTATTGAGCAGAATGCATGTGATCAATTATTTATAGTTAGACGTATAAAAGAAGATGACTCGCATGGCTCTGGGCGCCTCTGCTCATGCAGGCAAATAAATTTTCCACAGACAAACAGTAGATCATTCACTGTCTGAGTGCTAGGATGCACTCAGCACTTTTGTTTGATTCACACAGAGACGCTTGTTCACAGAGAGCGAGCTTTCTGTTCGTCCACTGCAAAGACCAAAGACGACTTGAAGTGCATGTGACACGCCAGTGTGCTTCAACCTTAAACAGCATGTTTCACTGTCTTAATGTTGTCATTAAACGAGACTAATTTACCCATTCCTCATGTTTAGAGGTGAAGTATGTCATTTCTGCAAAAACCAAAGGCAGCTGACCTCCAAGCAGGTCAAAGCTTAGCAGGTTAATATGGCGCGACTACACATTAACAGGCACTGAATTATTATATTATATTCAGGGATTGAAATTAACTTTTTCACTCACCAGCCAATTTGTCTACTAATTTTTTAAGTCACCGGCCATTCATAACTTCTACTACAAAAAAGGGGAAATAAACCAACAGCTTGAGGCTCTCTACACTGGATGTGACAAAGCAAGTGTTGCAAAATATTTTGTGTCAGTACTACGGGTGTGCGATATTGACCAAAAAAAACTAAGAAAAGAAAAATATATCCGTATTTTCTGGGATTGTATCGATAAAGATTATAAAACAATATTTTTCTGATTGTGTGGACATTTTGCTGATACTGTGGACAGCTAACTTCTAAAGTTTTTGTATATTCTTGGGCCAAATTTAATCAAATTTAATAAATACATTTAATCAGTCAGTTATAATAATAATACGAAACAACGTATTACGAAACAAATTACATCAGTATCAAGAAAATTAATCTTTACAGAAGATGCATCTGAAGTGACATTTAGATGTATTTACACATGTTAATGCAGCTTATATTGCTAGTAATGAATACTGACAGACAACACCAAATAAGACAAGGACAGTTTCACACAGAGCGCTTGTGAAGACACAAAAAGCTAGTGACAGCTTCGTTTGGGCAGGCTTTATAGCGTCCTGGTTCATGACGTCACCCGCTTTGACGTCCCAATTACACCTTGGATTGATTTCACATGTGCTTCAAGACTAATCAGGCAAAGCTTTCCCCATAGCGTCTCTGACGCAACGGAGTTCCCTTGAAAGGGAACCACATACTGCAGCTATTACAACAGCATGGCTTCGTAGTAGAAGAGTCTGGGTGCTGAATTGGCCTGGCTGTCCAGATCTTTCACCTATAGAGAACATTTGGCGCATCGTTAAACGAAAAATTTGTCAAAGACGACCACGAACTCTTCAGCAGCTGGAAACATAGAAAGCCAGTGAAGCATAGAGCCAGAGTGGAACTGTAGACCACCAGAGCATAGTTGACAGCCACCACAGTGGATCAGACAGAGCTGAAGACCACCAGAGCATAGCAGCAAATGACCATGGTGGAGCAGGTTGAGCCGAGGACCACCAGAGCATAGTTGACAACCACCACGGTGGATCAGGCGGGACTGGAGACATCCAGAGCGTAGCAAGAGACAACCACAATGGATCAGGAAGCCACATCAGCGACTAAGACCTGAGAGACACAAAAACCTGGACATTCTATTTATGGCCCCAAGGACCAAAACCAGGTATTCACACAGTTCGGGGATGATCATTTGGGAAGGAAATTCACAACCAGCCTCCTTGGCCGTAATGGGCAGAGCAGAGAGTTCATTAATGGCCTCTATGATAGACCAGGCTGAAAGTTCGCTAACGGCCAGTTCAGAGCAGGGCGAGAGTTCATGTACAGTCTCCTTTACTGCAACAGGACAGACAGATGGTTAAAAAATATTCTCTTTGGCATGGACCGGTTTAACAGACATTGGGCATTCAGAAATGTTAAAATCAAAGACATTGCTCAAGACTGGATAAGCAGATATTTCATCTTTAGAATCATTGATTGCAACAGAGCGAGCAGACAGTTTGTCATCGGAATCTCTAGTAGAAGCTGGGAAAACAAACAATTCATGAATCAAAAACTCACCACTGCGAAAGGAGTTGCAGCGTGCGCCAACCACCCCAGAGAATCTGCGGCATTCGCCACCTTCTCAGAACACTCTGCTGCGAGCACGGCCCCTTCGGGGATCTACACTGCTTGCGCCAGCCTCTCGGAACACTCTGGGACAGAAGGGCTTTTGAGCGTTGGTTTAAAAATCCCCGCCGTGTACGCCGACATCAGCGGGGAATCCTCCAAACTGGCAATCAGTCTCTGACGCTTAGTAACTGACCTTGTTGCTCTGGATTCGTCAATCGTGGCGTGAAAAGGCTCCAATGTGACAGCTGAGGCATGACATGGCTCTGGGAGATTAGCTGTGACATGGCAAGGCTCTGGATCAATAACAGTGACTGGATGAAATTCTGGTATCACTGCCATGTCATGGCAGCGGTGAGCGGACTCCATTGTGAGCGGACTCCATTGTGGTCGCCATTACTGGTGAGTGCACTGCTGTTTCCACCATTACGGGTGTGTTGAACTGTAGCCGACTAAGCTCTGCAGCCACAGGAACTTGTTGGTATATATTATATTATGTGTAGGGTCGACGTACAGTTTGCATTTCTGGTTTGCTGCTAGTGGGGCAGAAATACACACTTTCTTCTTTTTTATGTAGATAAAACATTTCTGAGATGCAATATTCAAACAGTCTCTGACTTTCAAAATCAGGACCGAAGTCATCCCGAGTGCATTATGTGTGTGTTTTTCTATGAGATTTTCTAAACCTATAAACTCACACAGGGTCAGAGGTTAGAATGTATAGGGTTGCTGGGATGTAGGCCGTTTCTCAAACGGAAGGCTGCATCCTCTGTAGGTCGCATTTGTAGGCTGCATACGTCGTAAAGAAGTTCTTATTGTAGAATATTAACAGTTATACATTTGACCATTATTCTTAGTTAAGTGTAAATTGTTGTAATGTGCTTTTGACTCACAAATGTAATGCTCAGTTAACTGAAATAAACCAGACTTGATGACATATGCAGCCTACAAATGTGACCTACAGAGGATGCAGCCTTCCATTTGAAAAATGGCCGTAGAGAAGGAGGAGCTGATGAGAGAGAGGGAGGTGTGTTTAGTCTGTACAGAGGAAGTCCAACTGCTCCCCATGAACTGCATAACTATCACAGATGTTGTAAGGGTATTTGGAAAGTCACTCACCCCTTCAGAGGCCTGTTGTTTCCCACGCTGCCTTCCCATGCTCCCCGTACTTGCATCATATTTGCACATCTATAAATAAAGCTCCTCCCGACCAGATGCATTTCATAAACTGGTCCAGAGATGCTCATGGACCGCTGTTAACCAAAGGTCATTAGCCTTTGCCGCAATATGTGCTAACAGAGCATGGTAGGATGCTTTTGGACTAATTAAGATTAGAATGTGCCTATATAGAAGTGTGTTACAGAAACATACTTTATTCATGTACACTAATTACAACTATGTGAATATTTAAACAATGAATATGATACATTTCAGTAATTCAATACATGTAATAACACACAAAATTGAGCTTGCTTAGCTAGTCGTGTGTGTGTGTGTGTGTGTGTGTTCACATACTTGTGTATGTTTAGGGCCTTGGTGTATGTGGGACACATCAGAAATGCAGCGGAACTGTGTGTCTAGGGGATTTAGGACTTCACATCTTTCATCTACTGCTTGTTTTTCTTCCAGCTCATGCCACCCAGTAGCAACACCTCATATAAACACTGCTGTCTTTGTCCAGTATGCTGTGAACTGTTTTTTTGCATTGTAATTTGTGTCGCAAAATAGAATAATTTAGCATATTGGTTACTGTCCCCTTTTGGCCTTCTGTTTGTGCCCTTTTTATGGGAAACAACTTGATATTCTTCTTATTAGACTTCCTATTTCTATTTACATTATTTTCAAATTAGTTGACAAAAACAGACTCTGCCACTTTTGGGAAATGATGAGCATTATATTTAAAGCATTTTTTTTTCTTCCTTGGTTGTGGTGGAGGAAAATATTGTAGCTGACTGTATAAAAGAACAATTTTAAGCAGAAGCTAACCAGTTGCACCGGCAGTGGTTTGAACTAGCACACAAGTGGTAAGTGATAACCTACTATGGCTAGCACACTTTACCTGTGCTTTTGAGTTTGGACTAGTAGATACACGTTTAGTTAGTTGGTTATGATCAATATATACAAAATGTATATACAAAATATATACAAAAAGTTCATACACTACTGTGGGCTTTTTAAAGGAATTAATACTTGGATCAGAAATAAATTATGCATTAAATTGTTCCAAAGTGACTGTAAATATTTTATATTAATACAAAAAAATAATTTTTGTTTTCTATTTCAAATAAATGCTGCTTTATATAACAGGAATAAATTACATTTAAAAAATATATTTAAATAAAAAACAGTAATTTTAAATTGTAATATTTTTACAATATTACAGTTTTTACTGTATTTTTGATCAAGTAAATTCTGCCTTGCATGAGAGATTTCTGTAAAATAAAACAATCGTCAAACTCAGGACGCCAGCGTAAGCAATGGCACGCTACATGTCAGCACGCTGCCCACAAGGCTGTCGGCACAGTCCTGACCACAAACTTTTGTTCAGTAGTATATGATAAATATATACTGTTTTTTGGTTTTATATTTCTTGTTTACATTAGACATTTTATAATTTACATGATTCGGCTTTAAATAATTTATTTGTTCTTCCTCTCTGTATTTCTTGCTTCTGTACTTGTCCTCAAACCTGGCAACACCAGATATACTACTAGCTCTTGAATGATGTAATGCTTCATAAGTCTTGAATAAAAGTGTCTTTTAAATTATTTTAAGTTAAAGCATTAAAACTTGATTAATTTACAGTAAAAACAATACTAATATTGACATTGCCACCCCGATTTCATGGGCATAATTTTGGATGCCGTGCAAAGGCTAGCTTTGTTTTCAGGTGGGCTTGTCGTCCCCTGCCCAGAGCATCCATGAAATGATGTCATGGAAACAGGTGTGTGCAGCGGAGAGCCGCAGGACTTCATCTCTCATTGGCTGAGCCTTATCCGTGCTCTCTCTTGCCTTCAGGGAGGGTGCTGGCTGCATGTGTTCATTCAGTCTCTTAACAGAAGACACAATAGAAGATGTTCATTATCCTTTATTTAACCAGTGATTTCTGATATTCAGTGCTTCTGAGACATGGTGTGTAATCTGTGCTGTGTAATTAATCTTTAATGCCGAGAGTGAGTGTGTGAGTGATAATTATATTTAAGTCATTGCGGTTGTGCATAATTGATAAAATCATTGTGAATAATTCAGTTTTTAATTTAGTCATTGACCTTGCGGATACACTTTGATCAGTGAACAGTACAGTTTGAATGAAAACACTTGGTTAATACTAAAAGGAGGAAAATGCATGCATGCTGACAGGAAACGTTAACATCTGTTTGTGTGTGAAGGGTGTTGCTATAGAGACACCGGCAGGTAAGGACGTTGAGGAAGTGCAGACGAAGCTGGTAGAGGAAGATTCAGCTAGAAAGCGGTCATGAGTTGGTTGGGCACGTCTTGCTGTTCGTTTTCAAAGAAAAGACTGTATGAATATTACAGTAGATCAGTGACAGGAAAAACTTGTTTTCTGCCAAGCATTTGGCCAATCTCACACTTAGTTTTAATTCACAGACCTGTGAATAATGCCACAAGACTCTCCGGTGAGGGTAAGCATTTTACTCTTTCAAAGTGAGTTGAGAGTCAAGACGTTGTTGTGGTGTTTCGAGTCTGAGGTTTGCACTTGTTTGTGTAAATGTGTTCATGCTTAATTTGATTTTAATTGTGGTTGTCCCTGATGAACTACTTCGTTCAGAGAGTAGAGGTTAAGTTTAGAGTCGTGTGAAATAATGTCAGCCCGAGCCATCAATAGGGTCATGGCTTACCATGCTCCTCAGTCTTTGCCATTTATACAGTCATGGATGATTACAGAGGAAGTAGCTGTCACTTGCTAAACAGTCTTATCTCTACTGCAGAGCAATGGTGTTCGATGAGACGATATAGTAGACTCAGTAATTTTAGTTAATTCCCATTTATTTATTGAAAATGTCCTATTTCACAAAAGTCATCAAATTTAAATGTTAAAGGGAACATTCATTTAAACTTCTGATTTACGGTTTTCTGATTGCGCACATCCAAAGCAAGCGCACAGAAAATGGCTATCACATAGCATGTGAGTACTAAACTAATTTTCTTTCATGTCTTATTGCGCTTAAAGTTTATGGTAAAAACACACAAGTTACAAAACCAGTAATGTCTGTGAAACAGCTGGGGAAATTGCATGTTTATATTAGATCTGTGTGGCAGCAGTGTACTTGCAGAGAAAGGTTACCAAAAAACAAAAATTACTGGGTTGTTCTTTTACACGTTTTCTGGGTTGGTAAATGCACTGAAGTCCCGATTGCAGCACTTAAACATGTAAAAAGTCAGATTTTCATAAGTCACCTTTAATCATCCAAATAACATTCTTTTAAAAAAATATAATTTTATTTGTAATTTTGATGTAAAATATAGTTTGTTGCAGGCTTCAGTAAATGTGTCCTATAAGGATATTACTCATGACACCGCTAGTATTTTAAGTAGTTGAACTCTCCACTAAGTTCTTTTATTAGTCTCTGCTTATCTTTTAATGATTGAAACTCCAGCTGCCTGATCACAAGAATCCTGATCCTTACCTCATCTGAATGCCAGAAACTCTCCTGCTGCAGTTTAGCTCAGGGAAAAGAATGACACTGCAGTTTCTGCTGATATTCTGGCCAGACGCATTAAGACATCCTGGACCTGCCTGTGTTCTGCCTGGACTGCCAATTGCTTCTGTCTGTGTTGATCTTGCACCCAGAAAGTCAAACAACACAGCACTATAATTAACTTTATTTCTTGGCTTTGCACTGTGGTTTTGTCAAGATGTCATCTCCTGTTAACTATGAAATTTGATTTTGATCTTGTTTGTTCCCTATTACAGATTATCTCCTGTTTGGCAACTGAAGTGACGGCCATCAAGACTGGACAGAGTCGGGCTGAGAAAATCTGGTTGAACCAGCAACCATTTAGGACTCGTTAGAAGCAAACTACTTATTCTTGAAACCACAACAGCACCGGTCAAACGCAACTGGGTTTGAGAGTTGTGCAAACCAAGATGCCCATCTTAAAGCAGCTGGTGTCAGGGTCTCAGACCAAACGGCGCTCTCGTATGGACCTCACTACCTCGATGATCAGCGCTCCCTTGGGTGACTTCCGGCACACCATGCATGTAGGGCGCAGCGGGGAAGCTTTTGGAGACACCTCTTTCCTCAGCACTCGATCTGGAGAGCCATCCCAAGAAGGCCACGCTTATCCTCACTCTCCAAAACCAGGACTGCTGTCTCGTACCTTCCGGAGCAGCAAGCGCTCTCAGTCCGTCACCAGAGTAGATGAGCGAGACAATACCCTCCTTTTTCCCAACGAGTCACCTACCTTTGTGAAGAATGCCATGTCCTTGCCCTTTCTGAACAATGAAGAAGGACTGGAGGGAGACAAGAGGGTGCTCAAGAGCTTGACCTCCAGCCCCTCCAATGAGGCCTCTGCTGAAGCATTGGACTTGGAGCTCCATGAGAAGCATTTCGGGGTGTTGACCGACCTGCGACCTTCCCCATCTTACAATAGGGGAGGATTGAAGAAAGCTGAATCTGTGATGTCATTCCATGTTGATCTTGGGCCCTCAATGCTGGGGGACATCCTAGGGGTCATGGAGAAGGAAGACGATGACCAGGGGTTTGAAGAAGGCAAGAGCAGTGAGGGACGTGCATCTCCTCTTCACTGCAACCTGGGAGGAGTGGAAATGGATGAGGAAATTAGGGAGGTTGTTGTGAAAGAAGAGGAACCAGAGGGATTAGTCGCTCACAGCGAGGGTCCTATGAGGGCTCCCAGCTATGTTGATTTGGAGATACAGAGTGAAGGCACCAGCACCCCAGAACCACACCATGAACACCCACATCACCTCGACAGCTGCTCTGTTTCCAGCTCAGGTTCAGCTGCCTTGGAGGAGAAACCAACCAGTGAGCCTTACGAGAAAGATATTGGAGTTACTGACAACATCTGCAACCCAGACAATGAGCCAGCCTTCTCCTCCTTCATGGAAGATGAGGATGATGAGATCCGGGTATGAAACCCTACAATCAGTAAACCTTTCTGGGGATGGAGAGATAATTATCTCAAACCAGAATTTGACATTGTGTAAAAAGGAGAAACGTGGTGTGTATATGTAAGCACGTCAAAGCTGGACATATGCCCCAGGTCTCTGTGTCCCTGTAGATAAGTTGGGGAGACTGCTTTAGCTCAGACACCAAAGCCATCTGTCACACTACTGACCAATGCTAAGATGAGCAGCTGGATGTGTTGAGTCCAAAAGGGACCTGCTACAAGTTCCACTGATAGCTCTGCTAAAGGAAAGACATGCATAGGGGATACATACATCACCAAAACCGTAAACTTCACTTGTGCAAACAGATGCCGTTTTAAGCCATTTTCCCATAGTCCCATGCAGGGTTCCCTCAGTTGTAAGATGGAAATATCAGGGATTAAAAAAAATGTAAATGTCATGGATTTTTTTCCAAGTTATTCTCAGCTCTAAAATACTTTGTGAACATTTGTGTTTTGTGTTCTCTGTGAAATTGTAAAAAAAATCCTTAC
The DNA here is from genome assembly GCA_027564155.1 of Gymnocypris eckloni scoliostomus. NCBI lineage: Eukaryota > Metazoa > Chordata > Actinopteri > Cypriniformes > Cyprinidae > Gymnocypris > Gymnocypris eckloni. Next base: position 19,582,261 of record CM050415.1, read on the forward strand.
CTGGTAATCACAAGCAACTGGAATGGTCACGTAAATTCATCGGTCAAAAGCTGTGGGAACCCTGCCCATGACTTTGTGCCTAAAGATAAAGGTTCTTTTGATTTAGAGCTCTAGAGCATTAAAGTAAATCATATGATTTGTTCTCTGCATAAAGGTACAATATATTTTCAAAGTTAATATCAGCTCTCTGCCATTGTCAGAAATGTAATGTTGTGTTGGGAGAGAGCTCTTATGAGATAATCCAAATGTTTAATTGTACAAATTCTTGGGGTTGCATCGTCAAAGCCCTACAAATACTTTATCTCTAGATGACATATAATTCAGTCATGCATCCGGTAAAACTGTCATTTTAAGAGCTACTGTGGTTCAGAAGCTCAGGAAACATCCCTGTGCAGCTGATTACACACTGCGCTGGTCTGAGCTCGAATGCTAATGATTTGAAGGTGATGTATGTTTGAGAACCTCTCCAGAGACTGATCATAGTCCACTTTTGGGAAGAGTGGCAACAGGTGTCCCTCCATCAGATCTCATTTTTCAGTCTTTACGTGTTTTGCATAGTAGTTGTTTGCTCAGTATCTTGCATATCTCACCACTTCCTTCCTGCACTTCATGGCGTGCGAGGGGAACTACTGCTGTTTATTGCTGGAGTTTTTGATCAGTTTGATTGTGTCGCTGTCATTGAAACATTTAAACCATTGGTTTAACAATATGTGTCATGTCAAGTACAACTAAAAAGTAAGTAGTGTTAAGTCATGTCTTCTATTAAACATGAACACGTCGGTTTTATGAATTGTTTTAACTCTGACATTAGCAAGTTATGGCACTGGTATTGCTCCTCAGTAAATTCACTGGGGTGCTTTAATACACTGTTGAGCAAAGACACTAAAATTCATTGATTCCATTTGATCTTTTGATTTTTCATTGTGTACATATGTCTACGTACAATATAGCAGATGATCATGACTAAAATGAGGCCTTTATTACTGCAGACCTTCACGTGTGAATTAGTCTGCAAGCTTACTGTCTCTGAATTAATGATCAGGCACTGTGAAGACAAGTATTCGACGTCAAGACTACAGTAAGACGAGATTTACTGGGAATTCTCAGCTGCTTCACACTTGGGGTCACGTCAGCCTCAAGCAGAATAGTGCCAAATCTAATCTAGCATGTACTGCCTACTAGTAAGCCTGACTTTTGAATATCATTTAACATGGTGAATTAATCAGGCTTTGCCTTAATCTACTATTTCAGATATGGGCCAAACAATCCTTCTTGGTTTGATTACTGTTGACAGAAATGCTTAGCAAGAATTTACCTAATTTGCTTAAAGATGAACCTCAGGGAGAGAGAAAAAGACATGAGGTTAGCATTCTGTTTTATTTGCATAGCCTTGTGCTGGCAATCCATTTTAAATTTAGCAAGATAAAAACAAGTGAAAAGAGAGAAGTCTGTTTATGTCTGAAATTGTGTGGATGTGTGTGAGGTGGATTTAGTGAAGTTTATCTTCATGTTAAACCCTCTCTGTGATAATAGTGCTGTTTGTCTTGCCTATCTTTGCTACAATTTATATGTCCATCGTGTATATATACATGCTTGCCAGCCTTTTCAAGGCTATAACCGCTATATTTTTTAATAAAAGGAAAAGTCCTCAAAAGTGTCTTTTCTTCATTTCAGAAATGTTTTCCTTTTAACATTAGGCTTAATGGGTTATTTCACCCTAAAATTAAAAAGTTGTCATTAATTACTCACCCTCATGTCATTCCAGACCCGTAAGACCTTCGGACCGCAAGATCTTTGAAACACAAGTTATTATATTTTCAATGAAATCCAAGATCTTTCTGACCCTCCACAGACAGCAACGGAATAACTAAAACATTCATAGACACAGAAGGACATTGTTAAAATAGTGACATTTGTGGTCTTTGCGCACCAAAATGTATTCTCGTAACTTCATAAGATTATGGTTGAACCACTGATGTCACAGGCCTATTTTAATGATGCCCTTGCTAGGTTTCTGGGTCTTGAACGTGGTACCCTTGCTGTCTATGCAGGATCCGAAAGCTCCCGGATTGCATTACAAATATTAGGCTAATCTGTGTTTCGAGGATTCACAGAGGTTTTGCAGGTTTGGAACGACTGACGTAATTTTCATTTTTGGTTGAACCAAAACCTTGAACCTTTATGTTTGACGTTATCGAGGAGAATACAAAAGTGACCATTTTGTTTAGTGGAATCAACAATAAACACACTTTTGATAGTTTTTTTGTATTGTGAACAATTTGTTGAATTTTAAGCTTGCTAGATTGGCAAGTCGTTCTCTGCATAGATGGGCACAGATCCGTTGACTAATTCAATAAACCTACCTGAGGCTGAGGAAAGCTCAGCGTGTGTCAACACATGCTGCTAAAGACCTCCTGTGATGACCGACCACATGCAGCTCTTTCAATCGGATCACTGCGACTGCAGACCTACATGAAAGAAAGCCTCATGTGAGTAAAGAGAATTCACACTCACTCATTTAACTGATATCAGCCTCACATTTAGCTCTTTTCTCACATACTGTATCTGTGTGTAGTCTGCAGGTGAAAATCAAACCCTTATTCCCAGCTCAAACTTACAAGTAAATATGTATTGATTTGAGTGTTAAAAACAAAGTGGTTTGATTAATCTGTCTGATGCCCTACAAAGTTTGTTGGGTGTTCCTTCGGTTCAAATAAAAGAGAATTGTATAAATCTTGGCTTGACAAAAAAAATCCATTATTTCATTTACACGCTGCTTGTGTAAAATGTGGATACATTCTGCCACCAAGTGGCCAGCTACATTTCTTCAGCAGAGTATTTTAGTGTTTTATTTGTGACACGAAATAATTGTGCTTTGCAAATGCATTGCATTGCATTTAGAACTGGTTAGAAGAAATATTAAAATAATCTAAAATAAAATAAACACATAAAATATTTGTGTACATATAAATCTTTTTTTTTTTAATTCCCCGCAATAACTACAATTTATATTGAAGAACATAGTTCTGGAATCACAAAAGGATTCATGGTTAATTTATGAAATTAATTAACAGCGTTTATTAATTCAAAATAGGCTAATAATTAAAAATGAAAACAAACAGCTTTGTTATAATTACAGCGGAAATACTGGACATGTCCTGCTGTATATGGACGGTGGCTCTTTGAATATTGAATATGGGGTGTGTTTTCAAATACATTTTCAAAAGTCATTGAGTTTCTGAAGTTATTTTTAAACCTTTTAATTTTAAGCCTTTATACAACTATTTGATTTAGCTTGCATCTGTTTAACATTTTTGGGTCATTCATTCATGATTTTTTTTTTTTTGTGATTTAACTATTACTTAAATATTGGACAATTATGAATAAATAACATATAAATATGAATAATAATAATTATTAATAATACTTTTATTTTTGTAAAAAAAAGTTCCTTTTAAAGCATACTATATTTTATAAAATCTAAATAAGCTTTACAGATCTTTATTAGAAAAAGTTTAAGCAATGTTTTTCATGCTTGCTGCATGATGCACAAACGATTATTGCACATACTCCCGTGGAACGGTCCTTAAGATATTAAAGGGACCTTTCAATTCTCAGTTAACACACAGCCGTTTTTTCAGTTATATGACAAGTAAATACAAATAAAAACGATATAATAGAAAAGAATAGAACAAGCTATTGTTAGAGGCTTTTTGCTTTTGTTAATTGTATAATAAATAAAACAAATAGAATACAAAAAGATTAGAAAAATTGTTGTTAGTTTTTTAAGAAAACAAGCAGTTAGTAAACGAATAGAGTGCAAGTCTAAAAGGGACAATTTCTTTAAAGAATGGAATTAGAATAGATGCAGCTAGAGTTAGAGGGTTATGTATATGCTGTTTCTGCTTTGATTTTGAAAAGTCCTCTCAGCTGGTGCATGCTGTGAGTATTCCCCTGCTGTTTTACTGAATAACCAGAGGAGTTCGCTGTTTGTGAATATTTGGAGCATTATAAACGTGAGCTGCCAGAACCGCGCCTCCACTGCTGAATCTCATGACACGAGTCAAGGCTTCCAGCAGGAAACCAGCATGAAGAAATCTGGAAACCATTAAGAAACCTGCTAGGGCTGAGATTTGAACGAGTGAGAGATAGAGGACGGGAGGGGGAGAAAGGGGGATGGGTTAAAACTGGGAGTGGAACAGAATGCACGATCAACTTATTTCTCTCCCTTGACTCTCTGTAGACAGACACATGTACACAATTCAGCATGACCCCCTCCCATCATTTTTTTCCCGTGTCTCCAAACGCAGCACATAAAGCGGTTTTCCTTTGTCTTCGCAAAATGTTTTGTCTCAAAATGAATTTCTCAATTGCTAGAAAGGGTGGGTCATGCTGCAAGAGAACAGGAGGTAAACCCGCCCATGGGCTGCAGCTGTGGACACCCTTCTGTCATGATGGGCGAAACACTTAGTTTGAAAGCTTGAGTTGACAGTAACCAGACAGAATGTCCTTCCAGCCTGTCATCTCCAGCAAATAATGACCGCATCCATGGCGCGACACAAGTCTGAGAAACAATAAAACAGTTGGGATAGTTCCTTTCCGGTCCATCACAAAAACATAGTGATTAAAAGTGCTGTGTGTGATTTTTCGATGTTAGATACTTTTCTACTGCCCTAACTTAATATATAAAGACAATCATACAGTAAGTGCAACATTTGTATGTTGATTTCCAAACAAAGAGTAAATACTGTGGTTTTGTGGCACAGTTAAAACATTGTTCTGTTTAAATCCCACAACTGCAACATTGGCTTGTTTGAGTAAGGCGGGACTATCTATTTATATTGAAAATATTTTGATTATACCTATTAAACAGAAACTAAATATTAAAAACAATAGGGTTGTCTCTACACTAAAGCTTTTGGGTCTGTAGTATTTTTGCACGTTTTTGTTAAGCTCAACTAAGGCTACTTTTATATACAGTAAAACCAGTAATATTTCAGACTGTTATTACTATTTAAAATAACTGTTTTCTGTTGCAGTATATTTAAATGTAATCTATTCCTGTGATGGAATAGAGCTGAATTTTCAGCATCATTACTCCAGTCACATGATCCATCAGAAATCATTTTAATATGCTTATTTGATGCTCAAGAAGCATGTCTTCAGTCTTATCAGTGTTGAAAACAGTTGTGCTGCTTCATATTTTTGTGGAAACTGAGATATATTTTATTTTGATAAGTTAAATGGTTAAAATGTAAATATTTTGTAACATTATAAATGTCTTACCTGTCACTTTTTATTCATTTTTTGACCCCATGCATAATAAAACTATTAAGTTATTTAGTAAATTTTAAGAGGCTTTTACTGACAGGTCTGTGATGGTATAAAACAAAAAAGGTTAGAAGGTGGAGAAACACTGGTTTTAGTCAAGCTCCAATATGATACAGCATAAATCAAGACATAAAAAGTAAGGCTGAACCCTTGAGTCAGGATTCCCAGTTCCACTCCCTCGCTGATGATATGCAGATGGTCTATAAAATAGAGATCAGCTGAACTTCTTGGGCTTTCTATGTACGTTTGCATGTTCTTGGTGAAATGCACTGAGCTCAATATCCATAGTTTTATCCAACATGTCTGAGCAGGGAAGCCAGGCCACGATATCCACAGCTGCAGAGACAGTTTTGCTCTTGTCTTCCGTTTGTTTGCAGATCTAACCGCTATGAGCAAAGGGTTTTGAATTTTACAGCCCTTTGGAAAGTGTATTAAAAAAAATTATAATAAAACCCAAATGGAAAGAATACTCGACTGCACTAGCTGCACTTGAATCTCGTTTAACAGTAGAACTGCTTTTTCCATCAAGCATTTTCCAAAAGTATTTTTTAGCTGAGAGTGCACCCGCTCTTGAGTACATGCGGCGACGGACGACTCCAGCTTGTGGTCTTAGAAGGATTGGAAAATGTAAACATACGGCAGTTTGGCAGTGACCTCTGACCCCGGGCCCATGGGACCACACACATGGACGAGGAACAGTTTGCGTGAGATGAATATTTGACGTGCCGTTTAAGGTTTTAAAATCAACATGGAGCGAAAAGCACAAGGCGTTCAGATCTCCTCACTTATAACCATGCTTTATGTCTACAGTTTGTACGCATGATTGCGGTTGAGATTCTTTTTTATGTTCGCATTGTAATTCTTTCTCTCTTCCCTCCAGAGTGTCTGTCTGTTACAATAAGCAGTTTCCTGTATAAATCACAGCCCACTGGAGTCGGCTCAAATACTCGCTCCTAAATCCTACTTCTACACTCGCTCCAGAAGCATTTGCCACTTTAGTGGAACTATAAACTTCAAGCATACATTAAAAGCTATTTAATGTACATTAATAACAGCCTTGCAGACAAAACATAATTTAGCGAGATATACTAGCTTACTCCATCTACTCTGCGCTCACTTAAGGGCTATTTACACAGAGTGCTTTTTTGCATTTAATAACATGAGATGCTTATATGAATTATATGTTTTTACTTATTGCAGCATTCACACTGGAAGCAGGCCATGCATAGTCACGCCTTTTCACCAAAATTAAAACACTTTCATGAATCCAATTGCAGCAACATCAAGACGAGTGAGTTTTTAGCTTTATTTTCAATTCAAAAGCTCATGAAATGATATAGCTACAGAATAATAGAGGTTTATTGTAAACAAGATCATCCAATCATTGTTCCGGTTCGGAAAACAAGACATAGGCTAGTTGTATACCTGTTAGAAACATTTGAAAAGTATTAAGTAAATGAAATATGAGTACATGAGCTGAGAACTGATGACTGGAAAGAGACTATCTTTGTAGGGCATGAAGTCTCAAATGGTTAGAGGTTTGAATTTTCAGGATGGCAATAACCAGTTTGTATCTATCAAAATCTAAACGGAAACCTACTGTGGATACATTTATTTTATTTCAAAATGTACGAAAATGTACATTTTGTCTATTTTCGACCAATATATGTTTGACAATTTTTTGTATATTTTGAAAACATTCTGTAAAAATATTAACATATATTTAAAAAGCATTTCAATGTAAACATAAATCATTATGAATCTAGTTTTGATATCTAGTAGGCTATTTATGTTTGCATATAGCATAATTGTTGACTACTGTATGATTGGAAATGTAATTTGAAATACATATTTTAGTAAATAAAGGTTGAAACTGATTATGTTTTCTATTTCAAATATATATATTCAATTGAGCTTCACTGTTTACAACATAATTTAGCATACATTGTATTTTGGCAACAATAAATATATAAATATATATATTTTTTAAAGTTTATCAGAGTATACCGTAAAATGTTTTTAAGAATTTTAATCATATTTTAAGTTTAGAAAACAAAAAATATTATTAATAATAACAGAATACATAATTGTTCACAATTTATTTTATGTCGAAAAACATTTTTTTTTAAAGGCTGAACTTTTAACTTGCATGAGTTATGCAGTTTCATGCTGCATAAGTGCAACAATCAAATATCTGTCTAGACTCTTGAGCATGTTTACATATACAAACTATGGAATAGCAGCGCAGTGGAATGCAAAAACTTGAGGCGCGGGGCAGTGGAATGAACATCAATCTCAAAGTATTTTTTTTTAAGTTTCACTTTTTCACGAAGCACGAGTGCAAAAGTAAAAAAATCCATCTAGTGCATGGTTGCATACAAAAACTATTGAAAAGCAGCGCTGTAGTGTCCTGTGAAACCTGTTTGAATGGCAGTTTGTTGACGTGCACTCGAGTTTGGAAAAGTAGCCTACTTTCAACTTAGCCAGAACGAAATGAAAATATGACGTCAAATGGACTAAAAAGCAGCTTAAAATCTCTTAAGACTCCTCAATCAAATGTTTTCCAGGATGTCCACAACATGTGTTTGACGTTCTGGGTATTGATATTCGTCTCCTCCCACAGATATTGCTGATTTGGCCCATTAAATGCTTCCTCTTTCCCTTGCATTCATATCTCCCTCCCCACAGAGGAACCTTCACTGTGTGCTAAAAGCATTTAGCAATGCATTGAGTCATGTGAGAATGCACATGCCAACACCAAATATATGTTACTCCAAAGCTTACACCCTTTCCCTCATTTGTGGAATCTACCTCATGACATTCCAACAAATTTCCTCCAATAAATAGACACCCGATGCATGCATGCTTTCCGGTTTACAAAAGCCGTATAATGCAGGCCTTGTTCTGCACTGGGATTGTGGTATGTAGTCTAATATAGAGAAAGCATGCAAGGTGATGATGGGGTCAGATCTGGCCAGGAAGTGGGAGATCACAGGGGGTCACTTGCTTTTGGCATGTATTAAACTCTAACCCCTGCAGACTTCCACCTCCTTTTCAACCCCACTCCAGCACCATCTGTTTTATTTCCCATAGGGTGTGAATGCAGTTCTTGTTATAGTGCATGCATAAATTGCATCAAATATGATCAAACATTCTGTGCAACAGATCTGGGACTTTTTGCAGTTTCCTACACGGTTTTGCAAAATGACTTTTGTAAACTGACTACTGTTACACCAGTAGGTGGCATTGAATCATTTAATCAACTGATTTGTTCAAACACACTGATTCATTATTCATTAACTAACTTCCTGGATCTAAACTAGCCTACTTCCTTAAGCTACATGAATATAGTAGTGTGTCTGAATGCTTTGCATAAAACAGTAAGCAAATAGTATCTGGATGATCTTCAACATCCAGTACGAAGATTACCAAGAGTGCATCTGGTAGACACGTTTCTATCCCACGAGGCCACAGTAGGGAAGTTGTGAATGGCACTTTGGCTTTGTTTAGAACTTTTCTCATTGATGCAACACAAATCCACTAATGTGTCTAGAATGCAAGTTGCTGAATATTAACTCCTTGTGTATTAATCTGCTGAATAAAAGCAATATCACACTCATAACTGTGCACGAGGCTGCAGATATTCAAAACAACGTCTCTCCTTGTATACCGTATACTGATTTATTAATTGATTGATTGATTTCCATCCATTTTGCATATTGTTGTTTAATAATAATAAAAAACGTGTCAGTGTGAAGATTTTAAAATTGTGGATAGTATTACTTCTAGTTAATTTGTAACATTAGAAATTGCAGGCCATGTTGAATACATGGGATTTTTCTTTTCAAATTCTTTCTTTTGTATGTTATACATCATCCAGGTATTTCATGCATATACAAACTGTTTGCATGCTGTGTAGTATAGTGTGCAAAACAACATATGCGCATTTAAAATAACATCTGCTGTTTACAGAAATGGCCAGTTTGGTTTTTCTACTTGATATGAACTGTACATAGTCTAGAAATAAATATTGTTCAACACAGAGAGAAAGACTAAACATGAATATACTTTATAATTCTCTTCTAACAGAATAATTTCTTCCTGATTCTCTCTTTTATCCCGTGACGTTTCTCAGGCTTATGTATGAGCGGATGGCTAGCTTATATTTACACTTTCTCCAACTCTCCTCTCAGAGGGTAAATCAAATGTTGTTAATGTTGTTTTTATATTTCAGACTCCTGTTATGTGCGAGAGGCCCTGAAGCTGGCAGGGCTGGGCGCTGAAGCCGCTCAGCATTCCTTCAATGGCTTTAAAAGGCACATAGTGTCCAGTCTGTGCATAAGCAGGCTGACCTTACAGTGGTTCATTAACATCAACTCTGGCTCAGAGCAAAACACTGCCTTTTCCATTACTGCACACTGTTTCCTTTTTTTTACTTGCTCTTCTCACATCCTCTCTCCAAGATTGCACACAATGAGATGGATTGTCTTTTAGAATTCTTATTTTATCAGTCCAAGTTCTTGCTGCGAAATAATTGGCATCCTCTCGGTCTGTCCTGTTCCATAGCCTGACGTCTTCCCATCGCTGGGCTGGCTGAGGAAGGAGGAAAAATACTGGGGCGTTTGACATTTCCCTGAGCGCTTCATACCAGCTCACCAAGGCATCCGTAAATCACAGCTGGGATAGGACGTATTGCCAAATGGGCGCAGGTTTGTAAGTGCACTTGTACAAAGGGGACATGAAAATTTGACTGAATGTACTGGAGTATTCAGAAATCATCATGGCATTTGGGCAGTCACACAAGGGAGACGTATCCTGCTTTATCAAAAATGTCCTCAGTTTAGTGGATTCTGTCAAGCCGTGGCAGTCTTCAGATGTTATCATATGTTGAATAGTTCAGGGAAAATATCACATGTTTGAAAGCAAAATACAGAAGTGGTTTTAACCACCTTTATACTGCGATATTTCGGAGACCTTAACCACAACTCCTAAACGTAGCAAGGGATTTGGTTACTCTACACTTAAAAATAAAGGTTCTTTAGATTATTTAGATTGTTAAAATGTTCTTAGAATTAAGTAAAATAAAGACAATTGTTTTTTTAAGAATCGCCCTATGAAGTCATATGTTTGGAATGTATTTATTTCATACTAATTATGGTTCAAATGGTTCAAAAATTATTAAACTTTATTTGGAGTACTACTTGTGCACAATGCACATTTCTTAATATTAAGACTAAAATGTGTTTTAATGTCACTATCGATGGTGATTTTATAATCTTTGAATAATAGTGGTCTATAACTGCAAGCTATTTAAAGTGTACCTTACATATACTTGCAATAGTTCCACTTTAGCATGATCAAATATACCTACACTCACCGGTCACTTTATTAGATGCACCTGTTCAATTGCTTGGTAAGACAAATTGCTAATCAGCCAATCACATGGCTGCAACTCGATGCATTTAGGCATCTAGATGTGGTGAAGACGACTTGCTGAAGTTCAAACCGAGCATCAGAATGGGGAAGTTCAAACCGAGCATCAGAATGGGGAAGAAAGGGGATTTAAGAGACTTTGAACGTGGAATGTTTGTTGGTGCCAGACGGGCTGGGATTTTCACGCACAACCATCTCTAGGGTTTACAGAGAATGGTCTGAAAAAGAGAAAATATCCAGTGAACAATAGTTGTGTGGACGAAAATGCCTTGTTGATGTCAGAGGTCAGAGGAGAATGTGCAGACTGGTTAGAGATGATAGAAAGGCAACAATAACTCAAATAAACACTCGTTACAACCAATGTATGCAGAATACCATCTCTAAACGCACAACACATCGAACCCTGAAGCAGATGAACTACAGCAGCAGAAGACCACACCGGGTGCCGCTCCTGTCAGCTAAGAACAGGAAACGGAGGCTAAAATTCACACAGGCTCACCAAAACTGGACAATAGAAGAATTGAAAAACGTTGCCTGATCTGACGAGTCTCGATTTCTGCTGCAGACATTCAGATGGTAGGGTCAGAATTTTGTGTAAAGAACATGAAAGCATGGATCCATCCTGCTTTGTCTCAACGGTTCAGGCTGGTGGTGGTGTAATGGTGTGGAGGATATTTTCTTGGCACACTTTGAGCCCTTTAGTACCAATTGAGCATCGTTTAAACGCCACAGCCTACCTGAGTATTGTTGCTGACCATGTCCATCCCTTTATGACACCGTGTACCCATCTTCTGATGCTACTTCCAGCAGGATAATGCACCGTCACAAAGCTCAAATCATCTCAGACTGGTTTCTTGAACATGAAATGAGTTCACTTTACTCAAATGGCCTCCACAGTCACCAGATCTCAATTCAGTAGAGCACATTTGGGATGTGGTGGAACGGGAGATTCATATCATGCATGTGCAGCCAACAAATCTACAGCAACTGCGTGATGCTATCATGTCAATATGAACCAAAATCTCTGAGGAATGAGGAAATGAAAATGAGGATATAAATGTATTTCAAATACATTTTAGTATCATTATTTTCAGTAGGATGTTCACTGAAAGAGTCTTTGGGTAACCCACAATGGTTCTTATGGCACTGCTTCTGAAACCTTTACCTTAAAGAGTGTGTGAAAAAAGGAGGTAAAACATAAAATAAAATAAAGGCTTTCTACCCTGAATGCATTTTTGAGTGTGAACACAGGGTTGAACAATTTTGGCAAAAACTTGAAAAATGTGAGTGTTTGCACTAGAGTTAATTTTTTTGTACTCAAACCACTTGAATTAAGCATAAAACAAACAGAGTTAAAAAAATATTTCCACTTAATTTATTAGTCCATATCACAGTACAGTTTTGATACACTGTGCAGTCCCTTAAATACGTTTCATGTTTACAGAAGTCATGCATTGTTGTACAGTGACTATGTAAAGTGACTATTTACATAGTCTTAAACATACATTATAAAAATATAAATATATATAAAAATGTAATTGCTATGTGCAAAAAATGTAAGTAATATTTTTAGGGCTGAAAATAATACTAAAAAAGTATTTGTGGCAGAATACGGCCCCTTTAATATTTGCTGGTATGCGTATATACTCACATGCCTCAGTGATGAAGATCTTTCTCTGCCTGTCTGAAATACAAACATTTTGTGAACTCTTGACTCCTGGCTAGCTCTCATGTGATTTAATTCATCATCTTATTCATCTGTGTGCAACTTAATTTGGTCAAACTTGCATGAAGGCATGCAAGTTCAATCATAAAACATTCCTCTCTTTTAGGATAAATAAAATGTAGAGAGTTAAAACAGGCATGTTTATTTTCTCTTTGGGAGGCTGCTCTTGGGGTACATGACACCCAGAATTCCTCCCCAAGCAGTTCACCTTCTTTTGACCTTGTTTTTTTTTAAAACACCTCTATTTCATTCATCCGCTCCCCTCACCCAGAACCACAATGCAGAAAATATTAATTAGATCAGCATGTGGGTGTGAAACCCCAAAGTTGAGTGAAGCCACTTGAGGAAAATGTGACTGCAGAGACGAAAGGATGAAACTGGTTGTGATTTGTGAAATGTGTCGTTGGCTTTCGTTCCTCTTTCTGTGTTTATGGGTGTGTTTCACATAGATCAGTGTGTATGTAGAAGCAGGTTTTCGCAGTGATGCCACAGAAGAACCGTTTTTGGTTCCTCAAAGAATTTTTCAGTCAAAAGATCTTTTCACTTAGTGTGAAGCACATTTGAATCATCTAAAGAGCCTTGAAATATTCCATGGATGTTAAAGGTTCTTGATGGAACCATATATTCCACTAAAGAAGCTTTATATTTTAAGAGTGTACATCAGTATGTTTTAAATTAGCACTTAATTATTCTCCAGCATCAGTGAGTGTGTCAGACGAGCAGGGCGGAGTAGGGTCGTGCAAAGTGGGACGGGTGGAGGCAGGGTGATGTCACTGCTCTTTCGGCCCATGGGGCGTGTGGAAGGAGGACATGAGGACACTGAGAGATGTTTCATCCTTACCAGCACACACGTGTACACATTAAGCATGAGCTCGGCTTTAAAGAGATCATATCATGCTTTATTATTTCATTTTCCCCTCTGAGGTCCACTTATAATCAATGTTTATCTTGTCAGCGTAATTACTGACAGAAATGTTGGTTGCTGAAGGGCAGTTTGATTTCATCAGTGATTGCGTTCACATAATCCAATCATAGTGTGTTGAGGACTGAGCTGCTTAAGAGCTGATATTGATCGCAAACATTATATCATAACATACACTACTATTTAATAGTTTGGGGTTGGTAAGATTTTTGATGTTTTTGAAAGAAGTCTCTTGTGCTCTCCAATGCTGCGTTTAAAATAGAAAATACAGTAAAAACAGTAATATTGTAAAATATTACTACAATATAAAATAGTTATTTTCTGTTTTAATGTTTTAAATTGTAATGTATTGCTCTGATGCAAAGCCTTCAGTCTTCAGCGTCACATGATCTTCAGAAATCATTCTAATATGCTGATTTGCTGCTCAAAAACATTTCTGGTTATTATCAATGTTGAAAACAGTTATGCTGCTTAATTGTTTTAAACAAAATTGATACATATGTTATTCATTATTATTTACATCAGTATTATATTTTATTTGTTTATTATTCAGTAGTATTCATTTCAGTATTATGTATTTATTGATTATTTAGTAGAAATTAATCTCTTAAAAATGGTTATGAATGCACAGATGAATGAGAATGTTATCTTCTATGTAAATAGTGTAGCTCGTATTTCAAATACACAGTTGCCATAACAGTGTTAATGCAATAAATGAAACAGTCTTTACAAATATTATTATTGAAGTATGTTCATTATAAGATGTTATTTCAGGGGCTCAGGTTTCTGATCTTTTAATCTTCTATATGTTGTGATAAGCATTTAATAAATATTAATAATTTTTTCAAGCTGTTTGGTCGGCTGGTCGGTTATTTTTTTATCATTATTATTTTAGTTTTAGTTTTCAGTCAGAGTAAAATGGACTAAAATGAATGAATATTGCTTAACAAAATACTAACTAAATGTAAAGGACATTTTAAGGACAAAAACAAACATAAAGGTAATGTTTGAGTCACAATTGAATTTGTTACATTTTTGAATTGTACAATTATCTCTTTGACATTTTTTGCAATTTTTTCTGTTGCTGTGTGTGACAATGATAGCAGCTGGGCTCATCTGTCTCCACGTATGGGGCAAAGAGAAACCACTGTTTACTTATCTGCTCATACATCTATTTATTCATGTGAGGGGCTTATCTGTCCGTTCATCTTAGCATAATATTTTGGGAACGGCGCAGTGAAACTGGCCCTACCCATCACCTTGATCGCTTATTTTTGTTCTGTATATGCATGTGCACTTTTTTGTGTTTTTCTTCGGTGTGTGCAGTTTGGCAGAGCTGCAGATGCGTTTATGAATCCGCATGTTGTTATTAAGCTCAGTAGATTCACATAAAGACTTGTAGGAGCCCGGCTCAAAATGACCTTGTAATAATGCCAGGCATGCTATAATGAGAACCCAGGTAGTTTTGAAAGGTTAGGTTTATAATGGAAAAAATTCAAACACAAACAGGCTCTGGTTCTAATTACACCTCTGTTCCCACCCCCAACCAACAAAACAAAACTTTTGATTCCCCTTCTGCAATCCACAGAACTCGCTTGTCATAAAAAGATGCATCCGTTGTAGTGCTCAAACTCTCCCAAGCAGCTTTTTGTTTCATTCAGTCTGAAAGGGGAAGGGTGGAGTAATGTTGGGGAGGTACTTTTAGAAATGTCTCGTAACATTTTGGGAAATGTAAAACTGGCCACATGTGATAATGTATGTAAGAATATGCAGAATCCTCCCAGTTGAATCTCCATTGAACTGAACAAACAGCATGTTCGCAAATGGTTTATGGTTATCCTAATATGGATAGCGTCCAATGATGTAAAATAAATCCACCCTATACCACCCAGTACTGAGGGTCTGCCTGTAAAATGTGACTGTTTTCAATCATCATACATGCAGCTTTATTTCCATATTTCCCAAAAGTCTCTCCAAAGTGTCAATTTAACACACTTTTGTTAATCCAGTCACAGTCTAGCCAGAATAAAAGTGTGTAAATTGAAAAAAAAAACAATTGCTCTTCTTCACTGTCAGTGTTCTTCTAATGTTGGGAAACGTGTTTGAATCCATAAGTTTATGAGGGTTTTGTGGAAGCTGGCAAGAGGCAAGAGGCCTGGCTGGAATGCGAATCAGCCCCATTTCAACACATAATATGGCTGCGTATCAAGAGTGTGTGTGGCTTATAGTCAAGTCATCCGCTAGTTTTGTGATGCTCAGGATCAGTATGACATGCTCAATGTTCTGATCTGATAATATTTTGTTGAAACATTAGCGTACGTTTCAAGAACAGGTTTTTACATGAACTGACCTTGCATGTTTGCTGGTAAACAGCTGGATTAAAAGCTCAAGTGAACTTCTTGGTAGTTCTCAAGATCTGGATCATCTTGTTGTTCACAATCAATGACTCACATGTTCCGTCTCAGAAGATGCAAAGGGAGATAAAAATAGGCAATGGCAAAATGGAAGTAACATCATATCTGATTCAACATCAAACTATTTTCAACACATCAACATAACATATTTTCTTTGGCACGATGCATCTGAATAAACTGGATTATTGAAAAATATAAAAATAAGCATGGGAAGTCTCAATATCTCAATCTTTTTTTTTTCTTGCAGATGACATGGTGTCTTCATTCTTACTCAACAGGATAAAAATTGCTCTTTTGCTCAAGTTTTGTCTATAAAAAAAATAAAAAATGGAGCTATGAGATTGAGATTTTCATTCTACTGTACTGCTAGAGTGGGGATTTGGTTCTATCCATTGGTTGTTGATTGGATGGATGAGTCTGAATGTAAGCTTGCAGTCAATTATAAGAAAGGGATGGACTCTAAACAAAATGGTTGTAAATCTGGCACATGTCACCAGAGAGAATTCTGTAGTTTCAGCGCAATATCCAGTTAAAACATTTGGATTATAAATACTCGTGATTTCTACTCCTTTGCTGTGTCTAAAATCATTGTATGTATTTAGTTATTATTTTGAGTATCTTGAACTTCCCTGTCCGAGCAATATTTTGCGCTAACACAAGAGGTGACGATGGGCTCCCTCACCCAGCCGTTATATCAATTCAATTCATTTAACTCTGAAATAATATTCGAAGGCTATTTCTTGTGAATTCCCCCTCTTTAAAATTGTGTGTATTATCAACAGCTATAAAATTGATGGTGATACTCATAATGTGTCATTGATAATGTATGTCTATGTAAATTACATATTTAAATTGTCAATATCAATGGTAATGTCGTCTCTAAATTGGAGTAATATGGGCAGCCATGCTTGTGTGTCATTTGAATGTTTAAAGCTTTGTGTCTGAAAACTAAAATTCTTTACATTTAGTGTGTAATACAATGCCAGAACCTTGTAACTATTCTTATAGCTGACCTTGTAAGTAAATGTAATCAGTTCCAGGAGTCAGTTCTCCTAGCGTTGGAGTCAGGAATTGGAGAAACCCAGAATCAAACAACCCTACCGATGAAATTCTCTATTTATTCATGTCACTGTGCAAGCAGGCTTTACTATGAAGCTGGAAAAAAACATGGGTTCCAAAAGTAGCCTCTTTTAAGATGTCTGTGCATATCTGAAGACAGTGGTGTTCCGCACATCTGTGTTCCATTGAGAAATTTGATAGATTCAGACAATGAGAATGACCTTCCCTGTGCATCATTCATAAAGAATGAAGTATTTTTGTTACAAATAATGAAGGAAAATGATACTCTTTATTCATCCCCCTCATTCTGCTCTTTGACTAAGAAGTGATTAGCATCAATGCTTTTGCCATATGAAGCCAACACCCTGGGATGAGGTAACGACACACTGAGATCTCCACATTTGGGGACAATTCTGTCAAAGGTATACAGGAAATAGTTCCCACAGGGGTCTCCCGTGATGACCTCTGCTGACCCACCCCATCCCTCATGATGCCCAGAGTAATGTTAGTGCTAACAGCTGTCGTAGCTTCCATTAATGGCTGTTAATATGTGGGCTCTCACTTTTAAGGTGGCGTTGGCTGTGTGTAACACAATAGAGTGCTGCAGGGATTTTTGTACATGCACATTTTTGAAGGCCAAAACTCAAAAATGAGTTTGCATTTTAGCACTTCCAGTTCCACCATGTCTTGAGGTCAGTATTTTTGGATGGGTTTTCGGTTCTGTGGTTCACACAAGCTCAAAATAACTTTTATTATATAACATACATCAGTAATGCCCCCTGGTCATTTTTTTAAGCTTTTACTTGAAACAAAATGTAGTGCTAAGCGGTGGCTAAATGGTACTAAAAAGGTTGTTAGACATTAACCGTCATCACACAAACTCATCAACTCACTGTCTGCAGTGCTGGGTTGGTACTTACAAATTGTAGTCCATTGCTGATTCCAATTTATATGACAAACATTACAGATAATGCAATCTGACTACTTTTAGATTACTTTTAGCCTAACTTTTTATCACATTTTAATATGATAATTTTATTACCAAATTGATATAAAAAAATATATATATATATATAATCTAGATTATATGTAATCAGTTACTACCCATCACTGCTACTCTGCTTTTACAGCCTTGTTGTGTTTATATACATACCATAGCAAACTAGTCAAACTCAAACTTTCTGTGAAAATGTTTTAAGTTGTTGTGGTGACCCTAAAGTCAGGTGACTAGTGAAATTCACTTACAGCCTTCATTTACTTTTTACTTGTGGTGAATATACGTAGGCTTCAAAATTCCCAAAATTGTGAAGATTATAATGATGAACAAAATGTGTAAGCGTCATAAACTTTGGTTGGTCACAGCTTATTTTCTGCTATAATGCAAAAGCCAAAGGAAAAATTATTTGGGTGTTTGTCAAGGCAACAATGGTGAACTTCCAGATTGGCCTACAAAAAGGCACACTCTGTGCTCTATATGATGGAAACATATATAATTGCAAAATATAATTAATTAGTTTGTTATCTCTTTTGAACTAGCTTCCTCAGATGAATTGAAATACAGTCCAAAGGACATCCAGTAAGAGATGCAATGTTTATAGTACCGTCAGACCAGCAGGAATGTGTTATTGGGGTTTGGGAGGGAACAATTGCTGTAATTCGAGTGGACTTCAGCTCAGAGTTGGTCTCAGTGGACATCGTTCAGCCAGCATTTCACTGAGCCCAGATGAGTCTGGGCAAATCCAATCCCTTCCAAACCTCATTGGTGCACCGTTGCCTCCTCGGGCCACTATCAGAGTGAGTCCTGCAGCTGTGTGACAGCCTGCCGCAGTGATAGGGATGTGTGTGCTGAAGCCGTAGTCTCAAACTGGAAGCCAGGGCTAATGATTCACAGATGGTTGGGGTGGCTGGAGCGCCTAGGTCTGGGCTTCGTCATGGTGCATGTTTGTGATCTATTCGGCTGTTACTGTGGAAGGGGGCCGTGGCAGAGGGGCTGAGCTTAGGGCTGGATGATGGGGGTGGGCAGTTAAGTTAAGCCATCTCCCTTTGGTCATGGTGTGATTCGGGAGGCCTCAAGTTTACCCTAGAACACCAAGTACCACTAAATACTACGATTCCCTAGCAAGGGGCCCCCTTCCTAAAATATCAAAGCAACTATGTGTTTGCATGTATACAGTGCCATTTATACTGCGTGAGAAAAATGGCAAATGTGATCGTATAAAGACAAATTCATCAAAAATGTGTCATGCTTTCCACAAAATAGCAGGAAATCAGGATATTAGAATTAATTCTGAAGGATCATGTGACACTGAAAACTGGAGTAATGATGCTGAATATTCAGCTTTGCATCACAGGAATAAATTACATTTTAAAACATATTTCAATAAAAAATGGTTGTTTTAAATTGTATTCATAATATTACTGTTTTACTGTATTTTTTTATCAAATAAATGCAGCATTGGTAAGCATTAGAGACTCTTGACAGAATCTTACCAACCCCAAATGTTTTAAAGACAAAAATATCCCAAAATGTTGTGTTTGTACTCTACAAAACCCAGCGATAGCAGGATAATAAATAAATACTTGTATTTGTATAAATTGCAAGGAAGAAACACTTATCTATCTAACTTTATACAGAGAGTATTTATTTATTTATTTGCAATATGGTGATTCTGCTTTTCTTACTATTCATTAAAGAAATAAACCGAAACTTTGGCTTTCAATGCAATATCATAATCACAATCAATCGTATGATTTCTGTCCAATCTTTAAAAAGCAGAAATAAACCATAAAAATGTACAATTCTGTAAATATATTCACAGTCTTATCAATGTAAAAGTTATCACATTAACCCTAATTGATATCCTGGTACGTTAACTTTGACAGTCCCAAAAATGCATATTGTAAAAATGTCGTTGACCACCCAGCACCTCCTTGCGGACCCAAGTTTGTAAGCCCTTTTCCAAGAAAACTGCAGCATGTTATCTTGTTGAATAAAGGCTGCCCATACAGTGATTGAAGGAGCTCCTACATCACACTTGGCCTAGAGTCCCTATCTGTCCATACTCAGTGAAATGCAAGCGAATTTTGCACACTAGCAATGGCATTTGAACACCGCCTTGGAAAGCGTGACATTGTTTTCAAGTATACGCTGACTCATGGCTCCTCTAGCCTGATATCTGATTACAGCTGAGAGAAATGAAAAACATCCAACATGGATCTCAAAGCTACTCATGTTGACAGATTTGGTCTGGGACAATGAGTAAAGTAAAAACAGCAACCATAATAACAGCCCTCCCACTACAAACAAAGCCTTATCTTTCATTATGCCTCAATACAGCTGTGAACTTTTGTCCAGGATTCAAGTAGCCTTAAGGGACGTGTTATGCAAAACCTGGTGGTAGACCAACAAAGTTACGGGTATTTCAATCTTATTGCATGGGAAATCAAAGGGAAAAGGGAATGCCGTTGACAGATTTCAAAGCGACGCCAAAGTTTTTGACAAACCCGTACCATGATTTGTTGATCTAACCCATTTCAGCGCTGAGACACATGTGAATTAATGCTCGTCTCCTCCACCCAGTGCATTTCAATATGTTAGCCTCATCTGTTCAGGATGTCCTCCCTCACTGCTCTGGTGACATAATGTTCATTTCAGCCCACACCCATGACGTTTTTCTCTCCGTTGTGAGTTAATGACTTCCATTGGTTTCCCTGGTTTCACTCCAGCATGATGATGGCTCCTCCTTCTCTCCAGACACATGTGAAATTCCCAAAGTCGTTCCACATCCAAAACGTATAACGAAACCTCCCTGATTACTGTCACGCTTTCCTTATGTGGCGTGGCTTGCCGTGAAGTATCATTCCTACTAAACCGGACTCCTCTCGAAGCAGACGGGACTCGTGGACGTGACTCACCAGGACAGACCACGAGGAACGCTAGCTAACGGCTAATAATGGAAAAAGCTTTTAGTCACAGCATGTGTTTTGAGACATCAAGCTTTTGGCATGGGATATAATGTAATCACTACAGAGCATATTTGGGATTGAACTTAGAAGTGATGTGGTGCAGAAGTTTTTACAGTCAAGCCGAGTGGTTTCCAGCAAACAAACAAAATACACACTTCGTTACTACACAATGATTAGGCAAAGCGCTGAACTGTCATATCACTTTTTCCACAGATTGATACTGGGTTTGTTGAGTCCTTGTGAAAAAGAAGTACATTTTAGCATAATTTTGCTTGTTACATGAATATACATGAAATTAATATACTTAAGTGTGAGCCAATCACAATGTGAAAGCCTGAACGAAACCGAATCAAACTGTAGTTCTTTTCTTTCTTTTTCTTTTTTTTACTTGTGCATTAATATTTATAATGTGAAAGATAAACTTAAGATAACCACATTTAACCTTAAAATACAGGTCATGACACTAGGACGATCATTCTGCTGGTTTAGTGGTCAATGAAGCCAGACCTGGAGCTCTCTGACTCAAGCAGCACGTTGATTTAAACCATACTTGCTCATCTCAGTCTCAGTCGTGACTCACTTTGGCATCATTGACTGCTTCCACACAAGAAAATGTTTAAGTCAGAATATTGAATTTTCTTATAGTAAATAGATGCTGTTTTAGTAAGATGGAGTCATGGCCTGTGGTTCTTCCTGTCAAGCTATATTTTAAACAGCCGCATTACATTTCTGGCATCATTCATTGTTCACATGCGAGCCAAAATGAACCTTCACTGGGAGGGAACCCTTCTATTTACAGTGAGATTGAAAAGGCTGTGATCACATAAAACATTTGGGATGCAAAATCTAATTTAAACCTGGAAAAAACTGAAAGATTTAGGATTTGTTAATTACCATCACAGTTTCCATTTAAATTCATGACAAAGCATTTAGTCAGAGGGTTTTCTACATTCCTCCAAATCATAATCAAGTTAACATCACATGGTATAACAAATTTATGAAAATATGATTGACTAGCTCCCTGATAAAGCATGCAAAGTCATAAAAAAATATTTTATTATGATTCATTATTCCAGGGATTCGCATTTTTTTATATATAAGAAGGTTCTTTTTTTCCTATAAACTAAGTATATAAAATTGTATGATGTAATTATTTATTAGCTTTTCATAAACTCATAAATAAAACATTTAATCCTTTTTAAGAAATGTTATTTGATGTGTTATTTTAAAATTATTTATGAAATTGTAATTATGTATTTTATATTTTCATTATTTAATGAATTATTAGCTTTTCATCATCTCACAAACCTCTTGCGGCTTATTTATAATATTTATTTCCAAATTTAGGATTGACTTATTAGCTTTTCATCAACTCACAAATAAATAAAACATTTCATTCTTTTTTAGGCATATCTTTTATTTGATTTGTTTTCATTTTAAGTTATCTATGAAAGTATAATTACTTGGTTATTTTACTATTTATTTTTTAATGAATTGTTAGCTTTTCATCATCTCACAAACCTCTTGCAGTTTATTTATAATATTAATTCACAGTTATTTATTTCCCATTTTTATGATTTAATTAATTATTTTCATCAACTCACAAATCTCCTTCAGTTCCCTCATGAACCAACTAATTATATTAGTTAATTAAAATATATATTTATTTGTCCTTAATAAATTGTTATATTTCAATAATCTGCTCAGTAATTTATAAAAGTTACTGATAAATAAATAAAAATCTTGCTGAGCAAAGAGTACTCTTAATAGTCCACTGCCTGAGCACTATGTAAGACTGTTCAGTGTGTATATGTATGACCCTCCCTATGACCTGCATCAAACGGGGAGATCAGAGTAAATGTATTGCCCTGCCGCCACTAGCCCATTACTCTGACCCATAATCCATCCTTCTCACAGAGCAGCAGAGCTCCTGAGCCAACCAACAGCAATGCCATCCAACCCTCAAACCCTAAACAGAAAAAAACATAGGGCTGGCACAGGGAACGCCTCCCTCACTGTATTTACAAACACAGCTGCTGCCATGGGACTCCTGATGAGGGCGTGACAAAGAAGGGGGCGCTTATAGTCATGCTGACTGCACCAAAACATCTTCAAGCGCTGAGAGGATCAATCATTTACGAGGAAGTTTAATAAAAGTCAAAATCCTGTTTGTATTTGAGTTCAAAGCAACTATGATGGGATCTATTTGCTATGCAGTCCAGATGCAGAAGTAAACAGACACATACCAACGTTCTGGGCATACCATGGGGCCACTGGGAGGGGCCTACGGGACTCCACACACACTAGTACACACTATAAACACTAGCACATAGAGACGCCCCCTATGCCACAACATCACAGTGTTCAAAATGAAGGACAAGGCTGAATATGCTGTAAAAGTGTGTTAAACACAAAAGCTCTCTGTGACATATACTCAATTTCATGAATTTATGAAAAACCAGTCACATTGTGTATGTATGGTGATTAAAGGGTTAACTTTCCCTTAAAGCCTCCCAACATAAGTTTAAGATTAAATCCTTAGTGGAAAAAGTTTAAAGCACTTGAATAAATGCTTTATTGCGTATTTATGCAATTTTTTTCTATCTAAGCTTTTAAAGTGAGAAGTTGTCAAGTATAATAGGAGGGAAAAGAAAGTGTGTGACGTAGTGACGCTTCAGGGCGGTGTTCTCACGTTTCCAAAAGAAAAAAAGAGGGAAAAAGCAAATACTGCTGTGGTACTAACGTTACATCTGGAATACAGAGACTCGTGCTTTGAGCATAGTGGATCCCATAGTAAAGGCAACCCAGTGTTTTCTTCCTGCTCTCTTTCGCTTTTCAAGGATTTTTCCTCTCTCCCTCACCTGTAAGGTAAGTTGGAGAACAGTGGAAGTTTTCTTTTTACTTTGGTTCATTTATGGAATATCTGCAAGTCTTTTCAGGAGATAACTTACTCCGCCACGTTTCTGTTTAACTATTCTTTTCCATCTGGAGACGTTTAGACTCATCGTTTGTCGTTTCTCGGGAAGTTTGATGTTTTATTAATGTGTAACTTGGGCTATTATTATTATTATTATTACGCTTCGTATTGTGTTTTTAATACTTTTGTTTTTGTTACTTATATTATTAGTATTGGTTTTACATTGTTAGTCCTAATAGTCGTATTTTGATACGAGCACATCTAAAGTTTGATTTCAGTCACAGTCGCTCGCGGAGTTTTGCAATAACTGGTCTGGATGAAAACAAATGTTTGGAACGCTGCTTTGGAATTCTTCTTTCATTTTCTTTGTATCTGGTTCCAAAATCTGCCTCAATTCGTATGCAGCTCAATACATATTTAATTTCATTTAATTTTTGTTAGCTTCTCATAATCTTTACTTTCTGAGGAGGAAAAAAAACATAAACAGTTAAGACGTGACGAAAAAAAGGCGGCACCTCGAGAAAAAAAAGCGATGTGACTGCATGTGGGTCGTGTTTTTCTGAAAAATATAGATAGTTAGATGGCTTTTCAAACATTACAGTGTGATTAGTGTAATTATCAACGTAATGTATCTACAATACATCTGTTTTCGATTAAAATGTAGAGAAAAAAGAGAAAATAGACAGGACTGAAGTTGGGCTGAGATAAGTTTGATAGCAGCGTGATCTGGTGGCCAGATGTGGAAGTGCACGAGTAAACGCTGCCCTCTGTAAAGCCACCAGGTGTGTATTTGAGGAGTAACTGTGTTTACTTTCTCTTTCTGTTCTCTTAGACGAACCCCAAAATGCTGGCCATTCTGTTAGCAACGATAGTCTTGCATCTGACAGACCTTATCATTCTCTTCATTTCCACATGTGCTAATGTGAGTATCATCTTTGAGGTCTGACTTGCTTGCTTTTGCTTTAATGGGTCACATTTTTGAGTAAAGGACTGGTTTGTGTGTAGAAGTACTCATACGAGTGTTTCTTTTTATAAAAGTCCTGGAGAACACGTGGAGTTACGAATTATGACCTCTGGTATGACTGCACACAAAAGAATGGAGTAGATGAGTGCCCTGGGACTACTGATGCTGGTGAGTTAAGCGAAGCAGTCTTTTAAAAGTCTAATATTCTTTGAAAAGTTCCATATTTATATAAAAGTTCCAAATGGACAATAACGCATCATCAATAGAACAACGAAATGTGTTCTTATATGAGAAAGAGAAAGATGACTTAAGAATAGAAACAATGTATGTAATGTTCATTCTGATTTTTTTTGTCTGTGTTTCTTTACAATCTGTCAGACTGGCTTCAAGCAGTTCAAGCCCTCATGGTCCTAGCCACCATTTTCAGCTTGATCTCCTTCATCATCTTCCTCTGCCAGCTCTTCACTCTTTTAAAGGGAGGTCGCTTCTTTTTCACGGCCGTCTTCCAGGTCCTTGCCAGTGAGTATTTCCTCATCGGATCTATTATATCCTGTTTCACTTATCCAAGGACTCCATCTACATGTTTTTATTCTTTCTCTTTCTGTCTCCCAAAGGTCTGTTTGTGATGAGTGGGGCCATCATCTACACGGTGATGAGTCCGGAGCAGAAAAAGGAGAATGATGATTACGGATACGCCTTCATCCTGGCCTGGCTGGCTTTTCCTCTCACGCTCATCAGTGGCTTCATTTACATTGTCCTGAGGAAGAAAGAATGAGAGTTCAGGCCTCAGGGATTGTTGTATAACTGAGAACACTACTCAGATGACAAACTCTAACCAACCTAACGGCCGTCTCCTCCAGGCCTGAATATTTAGACCCTAATGTGATCAAAGAAACTGACAGTTCATGAAGATTGAATACAGTGAAGACACAGTGTGCATGACACACAAAAAAGGTGTCTTTGGCTGGTGAGCCTATTTATATAACTTTTATATGGCTTTTTTTTGTGTAAATAGCAATGCTATGAAGTGTCAATGAAAGCCCTAACTTTTTAAGATTTTACTCGAGAAGGAAAAGAGGAAAAGTATCATTCTTTTTTTGTTTTGTGTGTTATAACCCTTTTCAAATATCTTGTTTTAAAATATCATAATAAAGTGTATTCTCAAAGGGAATTTGTTGCATTCGACTTGAAATTTGCTCTTATATCCAAAATCCATAATAATAATAAAAAAATGGTGTTGTTTTGTGTTTGAAAATCTTTGGAAATGGTGCTATGTATTTACGATTGCTGAATATTTTATAGTTAGATATACCTATAGGCTCAAATGTTGTGTTAAATCTCATGGAAACATGTTATAACGCATAATATACCTGTGATTATATAGCTTTATGAGATGTCTTCTTTCTGTATTATTTTTAAAAAATAAATATCTGATTTTTCCTTGTCTCAATTTTCAGTATGTCAGGAAGATTATGACCCATGCAAAGTGGACATGATTAGTGAGAGGCTGAATTATACTGTAATAGAGACTTTTTGAAGTTTGTTATTGTTTAGTGTTCAGCTAGAAATGTAATGTAGAAAAAATCTGAAAAGTCAAGCAAACCCCTCCCAAAAGGAAACACAGAGACTGAGGTCAGGCTTTCTGTCAGTAGATGGAGAAAACAGATGTGACAGTGATGACTTTTCACAGACTACATGTGAGTCATCTCAGAGTCCGGAGGATCAGAAAGCAAAACTTGAATGAAGAAAAGGCTGTGTTTTGTCTGTCTGAATGCAGTCACTGACAGGATTATGTCATTGTTTTTAAATACTCTACATTCAGTGTGAAATGAAAAACAGAATTACACAGGGGAAACTCAGAAAAACAGTAAAACGTTCCCTGCATCCTCATGAAAGCCTGAATTTAAGATGAAGGCTGTGACTAGGCTATTGGGATACAGTCCTGAATTTTCTTTCAAGCCATCTTATGTTGCAACGCGGAAGTAAGCACATGCTGTGTGTGTGTGCCTGGTATTCCCTACATCATGGGGACCAAATGTCCCTACAAGAATAGTAATAGCAGTATTTTTGACCTTGTTGTAGGTGCATTTTTTGCTCTCCGTGAGGAATGAAGCTTATTAATCATATTAAATGTTTTAAATAAACATTTAAAAAAAATCAAGTTTTCTGTTGAAAGTAGGTTTAGAGGTTGGGTTAGGATAAGGGTATAACAAATAAAATTTGTATAGTATAAAAATCATTTGTCTATAGAATGTCCCCATAAAATATGGAATCTAAAGTGTGTGTGCATAATAACAGCATAATCAAGCAAAATAACGCATCATAATAACTATTATAGCCAATACCAGCTAGACAATAAATTAAATAAAACAAAATATGTATTTATTATTTATTTATTTTTATCGGTTGAGATTTATAGGCCTAAACATAGCCAGGAAACTTTCTTCCAGGAGCCATTGTTAAAATGACTCTAAACTGATATTTGTGAAGGTAAATAACGACATTTTATACCATTGTCAATAAAATTGGTGATCCACTTCTAATACCCAATCCAACGTTCAACATTCATGTTCATATAATAACTCCAGCTGCACAATCAGCGACTGAACAGTCAGAATTACTGTACGTGTTGATATTCAAACCGTATCATGGAACTCGCTAAGATCTGAAGAGACCAGATTAATTAATAAGTGAGTGAGTGAAACACGAACAATTGAATAAATAATATGCTCAATATAAACATCAATAGTAATATTAATACAAAATATTTGATAAATATAACCAATGAATAAGACACACAGCACACTTCACATTTCAGCTGTTTTAGATTTGACGACTAGATGGCGCCAGACACGTTTGAAGGGTCGTTTGTTGTCAGTTCGTCTCAGACTGCTGTCAAAAGATCGCAAAAGAAGAGAAAATTACTTAATTTAGTAACTTTAGCTAATCTGGTTAGGTAATTAAGATAATATTAACCCGTTGAATCAAACTTGTTTCAATGTAAGTATAGCCTAACAGACAAACGTTCTTTAAACTGACAATTTATAAATGTGCGGTTCTGTAACACAAGTCCTCATCTATAATTATTGTACGATCGAAATTGAGCAAAGTATTTATTTCTAATGCTTTTGACTAATTAATATTTTTCTTTTGATTGATTGGATTTTCTCAATTCTCTTATGGTAGGCCTATGGTTAAACTGGGAAATCGAGCAGGCAAAATGCAATTTTCAGTTACTAACTAAACGTAGATGTGGAAATAGGCTACTGTAGATGACCGTCAGTTAACGTTAAAAGTGGATATCATCTAAAAGTCTAAAATACTGATTAGATGTTAGCCCACAATTTAGTGGGGTTTTGACTGCCAAAATTGTCTGGTAGGCCTATTTTTCACCAACATTGCATGCTAAATCCTTTAATAGTTTTTATTAGGAAGTTATATTATAGCACTTTGATAAAAATCATAATTACTTTCTAAAAAAAATATATAAATAACATTTCATGTAAATAGCAGACAGATTATAATAAATTAGGCTACTCAACATGTGCACCTATACCACACAAAAAACAGCTTTAATATCCACATCAATCCTCTGTTACTGAAACAATTACAGACACAGATGTGATCAAACACTTTCTAAAAGCATCATTTGTTTTACACGCTTGAGTATTAACCCAGTCTGTTTCTTAACACACAACTTGTACCATCAAATGTGCTCAACGAGGCAGAGCATACTGATAACACATTGGCAATGTCAAGAAAACTCTGGGGGCCCATAATGGTCTCACTGCTCCATTTCAAATGTGGTTAACCTTAGAGGTTATTTATCACCCAGTGGGTCATGAGGGTTGAACAGTATTTACAACAGGACATGGAGACTTTCATCTGGGAATCAGTGGGATGTGTTTGAAGGTGTTAACAATGAAAAAGACATTGGATATGTTTGAAATAGCATACTACTATTACTACTTCTGCATTATGTACACTGCACAGTATGCAACTTCTGTGTATGTTAAGAGATGATCTACTACATCTGTAAATTAGGCAGTATATTTGCTTAGTTATTGTAATGCTGTCATAAAGTCCTCATAGGAAAAGAATGTTTGAACCATATATATATATATATTCTATTATAATTATTCAGTATGGTAGTTTTTACATGCAACCTAGATAGTTTTATTCTAAATGGGGGTGGGGGGGATTCAGAAACTAAGCGCTTAAAGAAAATGTACCAATTGTTATTACGACTTTGTGGTAACATTCATGTACGTACTCATAATAAGTCTTTCGAACATGACTTAAATGCACCATAACTTGATAGTTTATTTCCACTGATTGCCAATTTACAGTCACTGTTTACAGGTTTCAAACCAAGATTTATGTTGGTCAACACGCTTGTTCAAATGAATCATATGCATGGATTGATTCTTAGTAAATGGCTAGATTTCACCAGTGAACATTTTCTGAACAACAATAAATGTGTGGAAAATGTGTGAAATTAAAAACATTTCTTGGGCAATAAAAAGTCCATTGTCCGTTGTCAATAGTTCAGCAAAGCACAACTCAAACAAAAGTCACTTTCCAACCAAAGAGCTTCCATTTGTCAGTCTGAGCAACCAACCTAAACCTGCTGCAAAATCTGCTTAGGAAAAACAATCACACTATCAGATGAATTCTTATTGAATTGACTGGATTTGTCAGTGAAAATCTGCTAAAACCAATGTGATCACACTTTTATGTCATTTCACATTGCAATATCCAAGTTATAAAAACAAAGATTTTTCTTTTGTTTACAGCAGTCAGTCTTTCCTTATTGGTTAGACAGTTAGATGTTCTAACATCTTAAAGCCACATGCACGTTTCATCATGTGCTTAGCAAACATCTTGACATGTAGTTGAAGTAGAACGGGACCTCTGAAGGACCCAGTGTGTTCTTTCTTCTCCTGTGATCCCTCCTCTTTGATCCACGCTGGCCCACATCAGCTGAAGGAAACCTGAAAAGAGCATCTCCGGTCAGCCGGGAACCCTCCCCTCACCGCCCCTCTTTCAATGTATCGCCTTTTCATCCCAGGCGTCCGTCTCCTGGAACAAAAGCAGTCCATTTAGATCTTAGTAAATGATATAGAAAATGGGGAAACGACGTATATTCAGGCCGGATTTCATCATGCCCATAAATCTCAGACAAATCAAAGCCTAGCCCCTCCCGCTCTTTGTCTTGCTAATACACATTAAGGTGCGGCTGGCTGGTCGCTTTGACCGACGGTTGAGTGGCTATAGATGCACATCTCAGACGCCTTTGAACTCTGACCCACCTCTTAAACCACCACTGGAGTGAGTGGAGGAAACTCTGAGCACCCAGGAATCTCTCTGCTCCACTTCCAGCCTCCAGAGAACTGAGACATGGCTATCTGAATGCTGATGGAGAAGAAGATAAGGACAAAAAGAAATCTTGGAGCTTGGAGTTTGTCTCCTCTTAAGACCCTAAAAGTTGGCACCAACAGAGGATAATAAACCTGCTGCTGGCAAGGATCGGAATGCATTTCATGGAGAGCGTGGCGAAGAGGCTTTTTCAGAGGCGCTAAATAACCCATCTTGCAGACCCTCACTTTCTTTTCTTCTGGATGACCTCTTTGCCTTCTGATTCAGTTCGCGAGTTGGGCAGAGCTGAAAGGGGACAAAGCATTCCTCCACAGTCAGCTAAATTGAGTGATCTGGGGAGCGTTTCTTGAGGCCGTATGCTTTAGCTTTGTGGCTTTGAAGAGCTCAGAGGAGCTTTCTGTTCTACAGACAACACTACAGGCTTGTCCTTGCAAGTAATGGAAACAAATGGCCTAATTAACTGCTGTTTTCCAGCCCCAAAGAAATGCTTAGTTCTAATTCGGATTAAACCTAAAACAACGACATTGCCAGCTCTGCATAAGAGGGAGGACTTTTTGCAAGCTTGATAAACTGCATCAATTATTTGTGCTCCAAACCACAGAGCTATTTTTCTGCCATCAACACATTACATGACTAAGTTGGTGTGAAAATGAAACTTTGGATAAACAGTTGTTTTTCTCTACACCTGCATTCACACCTCACACATTCTTGCTGTCTTAGGTGGACTTGCTCAACTTCAGCTGACAAGAGTATAAACACAAACCTTTGATTGTGTTTAGAGCAAAAGCTACACACAAAAACGTAATATTGTTACATTATATCAAAATAAAATCAATATAAAAATATAACATATGAAAATTATATGTCAGTTATTATCATGGATTATTATACAAAAAATATTAAATCATAAAACTCACGAATTATGTAAAAATATGCAAAGTGAAATTACAGGGGAAAACTGCAAAATCAGATGGGCTTTTGCTTGCACTAAACACGTGGCCCTGGACCACAAAACCAGTCATAACTAGCACAGGTATATTTGTGGCAATATCCATCTTTACATTGTATGTTGGCCAATACAACATTGTATTTTATACCACACACTTTCATGGCTGCAAAGTAATTGCTTATTCAAAAGACATTATGCAATTTTGGATGCAGCCACAGTATAACACATTGAATGATTAGGTTGTTTGATTATGTATATGATCATATAAACCAACTCTCTGTTTTGTTCTTATACGACTACGAGTAGAATCAGAGAAATGTTGAGCACAGCTCCTACATCCCAAGCAGCTGTCAGCTGAGTTGTCTCTCATCCTCTGGTTGCGGGTGTTGCGGGCGTCTATTCTGTGCCTTAAGATTGTAATTATGGATATATATGTCTCTCTTATTTTCTCTCCACCTGCTCTAACTCAAAGTGGCAGCCTGGACTTCAACTTGTAATAATTTAGAATACCACAAAATATTATCAACAAACATGTGCAACATTTGTGTTTGTATTTTATTATTTGCATGAGACAGTGAAATTGCATAAACCACATCTCATTTTAATAATAAAATGTTAAAATGTCTCTCTCCTATTCCTTTTCTAAACATAATTGTCTACAGTTTTAATCTAGACAAGGGAATTTACAGTGTCTCTGGGGTCTAAACTCTTCCCAGCTGTTTTATTCATGTGACTTTCCCCCGCTTATCTGTCATATTTATGATTGGACATTCAAAAACATTCATAATGTATTTGTTTATTCATATAATTATTTTTCTCAATGGAACAGAATTCCACCAACATCCAAGTGCGGGAAAAATAGCTGTAAGCTTCACCCGCTTCTCCACCCACAGATGTAACCACTCCTGAGTCCCAATGTGCATACTATCAATCATAAATTCTATGTGATATTAGTCATTTCCAATATTATTTGGGGCAAATAGGGTGTATAGTATGTACATTGGGATGCAGGGCAAGTCTCCGCTGCTTCTTCTTCTTCTTCATCTTCTTCTGGTGTTTTGTGGCAGTTTGGCAAGCCATCATAAAAGGTGCATTACTGCCACCTACTGATCTGGAGGAGTGCACATGTATATAAAAGAAAAAAGGAAAGGAAAAAGACAAAGGGAGGGATAAATAAACAAATTAACATCAATTTTTTTTTTTTTTAATCAGGCTCTCAAAAAGTATATAAAAATGTGGATATAGATTTAACGGCCAACATATTGGTTATCGGCTTTCAAATATAAATAATTATCGGTATCGGCCAAAATTTTCATATCGGTGCATCCTTACACAAAATATTCAATTTTTTGTGAAAACGAAAGGAAAAAGAAAAAGGGAGGGATAAACAAACAAATGAACAACAAAAAAGTGTGTATATATATATATATATATATTTTTTTATATTTAGATAATATTTCATGAACTCTTGATGGCCTTCACCCATTTCCTAATTTTAGTGAAATGTTATCAGTTCCCAGCCATCCTAATTCCGAATTAAACATCCGAATTAACTGACGTCTCTCCCTTTCATAAGCATCACATTCAAAAATAATATGCTTCACTGTTTCTGGGTCTCCAAATTAGTCATAACTGGCCACGCTGTAGGCCTGCAGACCAACTAGTGGTTTAAATGTGTAACTGCACAGGACACTCTAATTCTGAAGTTTCACGCAAATCAGCTGCGGCGTTGGTCCAACACAAGAGGAATAACTTCAGTCATCTCTAGTTGAAGAGCCTCGTGTAATAAGAATATCTCTAGCTGTAGCCGAATGTCTCACTGATGAAGCGAAGGGGGGTGTGTTTGATTGTGTTACTGTGAAACGAGTCTGTTCTGGGTGGTAGCTAGGGCGTTGCTAGGGTGTTAACATTGTTGCTTACTGTGACCTGAGTATTTCCCTCATTTATTGTAAGTCTGTGGGATTTGTTCATCAACTTTTAGTCTGACAGGTAGGGATGAGCAAAACAAAGCTTTGTGAAACTTTGAATCAGTTGGGCCATTTGTTTTGCAAAATATTTAGCTGTTTCAGAGCACATGCACACATCAAAACTGTGTAAATGCAATAAAAACACGATTTTTATGAAGAACTTTGCTAATCAGGTCAATAATAACTACATCTCTTCCTATATATTATGCAAATGTATCATTGAAATGTATGCAAATTTATACAAACTGATCCGAGCATTTTGAAAATCATTCATCACTACTGCTAGGTGTAAAAGGATGTAACAGTACACCTTTTCTCAAACTTATTTTCATACCTTAAATTTTCTCAGGTACACACAAAAATGTATTGCTTGGGGTTAAGGGTTTGTTAAAATGTCTAGCCTTCAGTGCAACGATGGTAATTGGTGCGATTGGGGCCATCTTGCAATGCTTCAATTTAATTCCTTTGCAGTGGATGGCTATATGGGTTGTTGTGACCTCTCTTAGTTAGTTTAACCCCGTTGACCTCCTTACCTACAGCCCCGAGTGTGTTAGTGTCAAAGTGCTCCAGGTTTGTGTTCAAGAGAGGTTGCTTAAATGGGTTTGTTTGCTTAGCCCCTCTAGACCCTCGTCCTCCATGAGTAATGATGAGGGGCCCAGTAGACCTCGTCCAGGAATTAGACAAATGAGAGCACACATTACTCCTTGAGTAAACATTTTAGCACAAATGACTTCAGGAGATTTTTGTGAGAATGGCACAGGCAGATTAATCTCCTGACCAAAGATCCACTGCCAGTCCCAATCGATTGTAAGTTCACCTTCACCAGCATTGGGGTCCACTGGCGTTTAGTGACATCATGATGGTTAACTACCCATCCAACTACCAACTAGTCAGTTTGATCAATTTGTTATTTTTATTTTATTATTGTTTTTTTTATGGTAATTGATAATTTATGTTTATTTCCTGTCTATATGATTAACGGAGTGTCTATTTAGTGCAAATAGCCCGCCTTGTTGGCAAAGGCTATTTACACTAACTCCGCCCACTAACATGTGATTGGGTTAGTCAAAACTAAAAAAGACATTGATTTAGCATCAGTTTCAGTGGGGTAGATGGTAAGATGCATGCTTTTTGATGAGTTCGAGTACACCTTTTGCCAATCCCTTTCCAAATCTCATATTGCACCAGAAAGGCATTTATTTTCAACAAAAATGAAGGAAATAATCAAAAAGTTGAAAATAAAAGTATCGGTAGGGTTAGGGTAGGTGTAGTAAGGGCTTTATTGTCCCAATAAGGTGGCATCCATTTAATAATTTAAATAAAAACTATAATTTGCACTCAATACACTATTATTGTGTACTGTTTTATAATTTACTACTATACTGAGGTGCAGATAATTGCCACTATTTGCATTAAGAAGTATAAATAGCAGAAAATCTTGCTATTTTAACATAGTAAAATCTTTGCTATTTGCACTGTGTAAATAATATCTATTGCTATATCTATTATATTGTATCATACTTGATACATCTGTATTTTATGACTCATTTGGTATGATATAGAAGACTATGGAGCTCATCACCTTTTATTTTATACAGAGGTCCTAACTGGGCAAAAATATGAAATATGGAGTAGTTGCTGATATCTGCATGGCCAAAAAGTAAGAAGAAACTGGTAACATTTAATGTAAATCAATGAGATATTTACAAGAATATGTGCATGAAATGCATATAAATACAAGTTATCACGCTATATTTAAACATTTTATGTCTTAAGATGAAATGTAAATGCTTAGATTTATGATGTAGTTTTAATCGTGCATATAATGCAATGCAATTATGATTGAGAGATGTACGATAAACAGTCCATGAAAACCTGATGTATCACTTTTAATTTTTTGATATTTATTTATCAGATATTTGATTCTTGCCAGCTTGCAGGTTAAATATGTCATTATCCATTTCTAATTGTTCAAAGAGCAGAGGATTGTTGTTGTGACTTTGCGGTTAAGCATTTTCTGAATGCTCAGAGAGGGACACATTTGGTGAGAATATGCCATAGTGGATGCATTTTTGTTTTGAATGGAAAGACATAGTTCAACAAAACTGAAAATTGTCATTATTTTATGTCACTATTACTTTAAATCCACTGTTATCTTCCAACTACACACTAATTGAAAAATGTAAAGAGCCAAGTTCTTCAGGTACATAGTCCTCTCATGTATTACACAGGTCCATTTAGAATCTGTCAGCCTTTAAAAGTCCACAAATACAAACTAATGAGTCACTAGAGAAACTGAGTGGCGGGTTTAGGGAGTATAGAAGGACATGTATAGATGATAACATTGTTACGTTCAGCCATTACTCTATCATTGTTTACATTCACTCACTTCTATGTTAGCAAAGTACCGTAAATGAAGGCAGTCTCAACCTGTCTGCTTCCCCAGAGGACAAACCCATCATACACCTGGGCTTAACAGAAGACAAACTCTTTATGATGCAAGTCTCAAGCTGTTAATGATGACACCATATTGAGTATTACACCAATTCACCAACAATGCTGTTATGGCTACTATTATAATTTAGACCAGTTTGGAGTTATTGAATGAAGATTCTGCCAAATTAACTTTTTCCATTAAAACTACATTTACATGTTGTAGCTTGTACAAAACTGCCACATTTCAGATTCTTTAACTAGGCCACACTATGTTTTGTGAAATGATGAATAGAAAATGACTGAAGTGAGTCCATTAATAGTGTCTTTATTCAGTAGTGGTCATGCAGTAGACCTCTGCTCCATCTTGTAGTTGCCCTCGAGTCTCAACAAGAGAATGAAACCTTTAAGGCTGGGCTTCAATCACTAATATGACACTTAATATTCTCCTAACAACTGAGTTCAAAGATTCAGTACAACACATGTTCAAGTAATTATTAATAAAAATAAAACATGCATTTCAGCACTGTCAGTGTTGCCAATGGCTAAAAACACGGTCTGTTAGAAAACTCACTTGAGAAAAATGCAAAGGTGTGCCTTGGGTGGAAGGCTGTTTGATGGTTGATTTTTGCAAGTTGCACAACAACAAAAACAGTTTTTACTTTCACAGAAGTTTCATCCAAGCATTCACTGTCATAGAACAAGCAATTGTGTCTGGTTGACTGAGAGAAGCTGTTGAAGACTGATATGAGAGAGCACATCTGTAATGTCTTCGCTTTCTACGCCAACATCATTATTGTCTCAATCGGAGGCAGACATAACTTTTGATTTGAAACCTCCAGTGTCTGTTAACAGCTCTCAATTCTTCTTCTTATGTTATTGAATGAGACTCTTTGGTGCTTATTGTGAGATGTTCAAAATCCCTCAACATCAGTGTCACCATCGGTGCAAGTATGTGCTAATGACTGATTTGACCCTTGACCTCATCTTGCTGTGGCTACTGAGTTGCCGATGTGTTTGCAGACCTATATGTTGATGTTGAAGTTTTCAAAGACTTCATCTTGTTCGCATTAAGCCAATGTCCATAAAAGTCTGCAAGATAACAAGTGAATAAAAAGTGGGCCTTGAAGGCATTATGCAGTCTGACTCTGAGAGAGAAGAAAATGACTGATTGAATTGAAGCTCACCCGCTTAGCCTGCAATTTAGTTATTTTTCTCCTCAAGTTAACGGCAGAAAATGGTGAATGTCTGAAGCTTTGACCAGAGCTTTTTACTGGAATCAAATAAAAGCATTGATGTAACGTGTGCATG
The DNA here is from genome assembly GCA_027564155.1 of Gymnocypris eckloni scoliostomus. Classification (NCBI taxonomy): domain Eukaryota; kingdom Metazoa; phylum Chordata; class Actinopteri; order Cypriniformes; family Cyprinidae; genus Gymnocypris; species Gymnocypris eckloni. The sequence goes on from CM050415.1 coordinate 19,619,032, forward strand.
TTATAAAATAGCACACATAGGAATTAATTGCATTATTAGTACATTTGTTTATGAAAAACATTTTGTTTTGCACATATCCTGTCTCAGTAATATCCTGTAGTGATGCTTTTAGAACCACTGAAGATGCATGGTTTCTGTCTAGCACTCCTATGCTTTTTCTTTTTTTTTCTAAAGCATGTATTAGTGAGGTACGTGAGATTTGCAATATAGGTCAGTACCTTTATCAGAAAATACACAAATTCAGTTTTATTCACATATTGATTGATCAAGTTACAAGAAACTGTTGGTCTGGTTGATGATATTTACAGGTTTGAACTATTTAGGCAAATCTTTTGTTGGTCACACCGCCTTTTCCATGTTACAGCATGTACTCTAAACATGTTTGTGTAGTATTTATTATTCTCACTTACATTTTCTCATATGTATTTTCAATTTGTATGCACTATATAAAGGCTCGATTTGGGACATTCTGCATGAAAAATGCCAAGTTCTGTCTCCTGTCTGACATGTTTGCATCCAGTAGTTGTCAAGGATCTGTGGTGTGTTTCCCAAAAGCATCATTAGCCAACAAGTACCATTTTTTACCTAAATGGTTAAACTATTTAGTGTTTCCAGATACCAAACATTTGCAAACTGGATCACAAACTTTTGTAGTTGAAACTACAGCTCTCAGCCAGTGGTTAGAAACAGTTTCTTTGTTAGTATGCCATATGGACATAAACAGATCATGTGCTTAAGCAAAATAAGCAAGCTAACACTTAATACATTACAATCAATTTTTTTAATCAATTTTACATCTTTATGTTTGTCATGAGAATGTTATTGGTCAAACTACTTGGGATATTTTAGGCTATATTAATATCCTGTCCAGGACGTGTCCCTTGTGAATGGCACTTATGGCCACCCTACGTAAGAGAAAACCAAATATTTACATCAGTTCGATCCCAAACAGATTAATTAGCAGAAGTTATTACTTTCGCACATGAGTGGTGTCAGTAATTACTAACAAAAAAATGTAGTATGAACAACAGATGTGTGGCAAAATTACTCCAATTTTGGGAAGCAGTTGAGCCTAGCTAGCTAACTTCTCCAACGACGCGTCGTAATATGATAGTTTATCATTGAGTTACATCGTTGTATGGAAAATGCCCCCTGGATAGCTAAGCTAGCCAATGTAAGCTAATGTTGCATTGCATGTGTAGTTCATGCTTCTGTAGCAAAGTTTTTGTGTATATGTTTTGACAAAAAATATGCACCCAACTCAAGAGTCATAATCTTTTATTAAGCTTGACAGCAAAATGGTACAAAAATATGGAGTGTGTTATGATAACATGCAGCTTTGTTTTGTTTCATTTCTCAGACCCGTGTGCCTTAATTTGTAACCCTTCCAAAGCAAGCAGTTTCAATACACCTGCGGTAAGAAACTAAGATTAGCGGCGCGGACGGGTCATTGCAGAGATTAGCATCAGTGCTGGCTCTGAAATCATCATCAAAAGCACATTAGACTGTCTGCTGAGTTCACGAGAGCCGTGAGACCAACGCTCAAGGGCAGATCTCTATTATTACACATTCAAACCGACTGTGCCCTGTCTCCCATGGGCACAAACACTGCCTTAAATCTGAATGCCCTCACTCCTAAAAACATTCACTGTGAAATACAAAAGAAACTAAAACTGATCACCATATATATTTTTTTTTATTGAAAGAAAACATAACAAAGAATTGCACCAAAACCAAAGAGACATATGGACAAAGATGCAATGTGTTGTGCAGCAATACTCCTAAGCCTTCTAAGACATGTGAGAAGAGAGAGTTTGTATAAACAAATAATAATTGTACCAGTAGTAGTAGTGGTAATAATAATAATAATATATGCAAATCCAGTATGTAAACATTGCTATTATAGATAATAAAAAGAAAAGCATATTTAAAGAAAAAGGAGAAATAAATAAATACTTTTAACCAATTTGAATATATGTAAAATTCAAGGTATTGTTTTTACCCCTTCCCCTCCCTTCCTTTCTTTTACTTCCATTTCTTTCACCTTCCCTTCCCCCCTTACTTTTTTACCATTGCTGTCACCACTGCCATCTTAGAAATATAACTTATATCGAAAGTAAAATAAATAAATCAAATAAATGGATAAATCAAATCAATAAAAAATAAATGAAAAAAGTTACATTTCACTATATTTAATAGGGAGAGAGAATGAAAAATAATATGTGGAAAGAGAGTTACATGAAAAGGGGGAAAGAGAAATTGAGGGAGATTGTATTATTTCAAACGGATGATGGGAGAAGACAGCGAGATCTAATGTGAACCCATTTCCTTTGAATCATACAGTAGGTCTTAGGGAGGCGCCTTCTAGGGCATTAGGCTTCTCCTTAATAGACCCTAGTACGGGATGTGCACAGTGCTCCTAAAGTCTGTGCCTCAGTCAGTTGACTTCTCAGAGCCTTGTTTGCCAGACCCAGTGGCAGTTCTTTGTGCAAGTCTTTCCCTTTTCACATAAAAAGAAGCATTAATTCAAGCCAAAATGATCAGAGAGAGGTGGGGAACAAGGTAGCATGAGAGAGTGAAAGAGTGAGAGCGAGAGAGAGAGAGAAGAAAGAGAGAGAGGGGGGTGATTGATAGAGAACAGTGAAAGAGCAAGGAAGAGGAGAGGGGACCAAAAAAAAATCAACATATTTCTGTCATGACAACTCTCAGAGAGTTTCACAGAGAGTAATGTCCATGACAATTTTAACGCGTTTGGTATTGGCAGAAGATCTGCTACGCTGCTGTAGTAGAGCAAGCACAGAGACTTGTTACTGACAATATATCCATAGACATGCTGCTTTGAGCAAGTAGGAAACACTGCCACTGCACATATAACATATGAAATAACCACCTATATAACATACATGAAATTACCCCTTAGCAGGTCTAGACAGGTGGAACTGGGGATGGTGGAGGGTTCCTGAAGCTCACTGCAACTGTTACAGCAAGTGCTAGCCCAGTATTTGAATGCAGAACATCAAGCTCATTGGCTGCTGATGCAAAATGAAAGCAATCAGTTGCATCATGTGAATGATGATGTGATTGAGTTAGAACACATCATCCTGCGCCATCTAGAGTTTCATGACAGAACTTTGTATAGAAATCTTTACTTTTGATCAAGAAGCATAGATGCGCATTCGTAGTACTAGAACATTTCTTTAGTATCAATATCTCCCCTTTCTATCAAACTTGTCCTTTATTCTGCATACAAACGGGCATATATATGTGAAAGATTATTACTTCACTGCACTAATTGGGAATCACAGGGTGCTTTCACACTGATGCAGTTTGTTTGATGTCAGAATTGTTTTTATTTTAATATATATATATGAGTGATCCCCACTGAAACTGTCCCTGCTTCTGCTTCAACATCCTCCACAGTTTTGGTATCACGTTTTGATGAAAGTGTTCTCTGGCACTGTTAATTCTGGAAGCGTTCATGGTCATTCAACTTCCAAGCTGTCAACTTGTGGCCTGAGAAGATGCCTTAGAACTTATATGGTATATATAGTCTGATCTCAAGACTTCACTTTAAAATGTCAGTGACGGACCTATTAAAACTTGGTGATCTGAGTGTTGAATCAAATATGAAGAGCTATACCCACGTTCCAAGAAGGTTGGGTATCATAAATTACAGTGGAATGAGAAACGTCTCGGTTACGTATGTAACCCTCGTTCCCTGAAGGAGGGAACGGAGACGTCACGTCGGATGACCGACGAATTGGGATCTCGCCAGAGAGACCTATCCACTTCGAGTGTAACTAAACGAGCCAATGGACATTGGCATGCGATCATTGCATCCAGCTGCCGCTGATCACAGCGTGAGTATAAGAGGCAGCCGGTGCACCGCATTAATCATGTTTTCGCTGAGGCGAGCGAGACCGGCCGCCCAGCGGTGGTACAGCAACTGTGGCGACGGACGTGACGTCTCCGTTCCCTCCTTCAGGGAACGAGGGTTACATACGTAACCGAGACGTTCCCTTTCAGTCGGTCACTCCGAGTCACGCCGGATGACCGGCGAATTGGGATCCTACCAAAGCGCCACAGGAGCTGCCCCTTCCAGCGCCCTGTGTAGACCTCCTGATCCTTCCTATAAGGCAGACGATAGGACCGGGCTACACAGAGAAGGTCGACTACTGCTGTCCCTAGAGCAACCCAAACAGTAGGACTTGAATAACACTGGGAAAGTGTGCCCTTCCACTTGGAAGAGGCACACTGCGGAGTCACCTCCTCCCAGAGGGGGTTAAGTGACATTACTCACGTGAAGTAACCCCGTAGGGCCCAATGCACATGGAAGTCTCTGTGATGGCTCAGGCTGCATCATTAGAGACGGCAGAACATGGTCTACCTGGGGAACACGGTTCTAATAAGCATACCGTGGAAAACACATATGGGATCCCAACAGGGTCACTCATATGGGCACTAGCCTCACACCAGATTTCAAGAATTCATTGGCTGAAAGGCCTGGCACCGTACGTTCCGCCACGTCCTGGGCACCGGAGTGCTGGAGGACTCGACAGGGTTTGCCGGTTAGGGAACTCTCTGGAGAATAAGGCGTTTAGGGACGCCGCAAGCCGACTCTGAACAGGGCCTCTCAGTGCCACTACCCGTTTGAGGTGAGAACACAGGAGGAAACCGGTTCGACACGCAGGCTATAGAACCTAGCGAACGTGTTGGGAGTCGCCCAACCCGCAGCTCTACAGATGTCTGCTAGCGAGGCGCCACGAGCCAGCGCCCAGGACGATGCAACACCCCTAGTGGAGTGAGCACGCAACCTGAGCGGGCAGGGCACACCTTGTGCTTCATAGGCCAAGGTGATAGCATCCACTATCCAGTGGGCCATCCTCTGCTTGGAAACAGCCTTCCCCTTCTGCTGTCCACCGTAGCAGACAAAGAGCTGCTCTGAGGTCCTAAAGCTCTGAGTTCTATCCGTACTGTCGCAGTGTGCGCACGGACAGAGCAAAGCTAGGGCTGGGTCTGCCTCCTCCGGGGCAGCGCTTGCAGATTCACTACCTGGTCCCTGAAGGAGTGGTAGGAACCTTGGGCACATAGCCGGGCCGGGGCCTCAGTGTTGCACTAGAGTCAGCCGCCCAAACTGAAGGCACGAATCGTCGACCGAAAATGCCTGCAGGTCCCCACCCTCTTGATCGAGGCCAATGCAGTCAGGAGTAGGGTTTTCAGATAGAAACTTCAATTCGACTGACTGCAAAGGCTCAAAGGGGCAGTTATTAGGGCTCTTAGCACCAAAGCCAAATCCCAAGAGGGTAGAGAGGGGGCCTGGGAGGGTTCAACCTCCTGGCCCCTCTAAGAAACCTGACAACCAGATCGTGCTTCCCACCGACTTCCCTCACGGGTCGTGGTAAGCAGAAATAGCGCCACATAAACCTTAAGGGTGGAAGGGACAGCCTACGCTCCAACCCTTGCTGTAAGAAGGAAAGCACAGCTCTGATCGAGCATCTCCGGGGGTCCTCCTGGTGGGAGGAACACCATTCGACGAACAGGTTCCACTTCAGAGTATAGGCCCGTCTCGTGGACGGTGCCCGTGCTGAAGTGATAGTGAGTGCTACCTCCTGGGGTAGGTCAGCTAGAACCTCCGCGTCCCATCCAGGGACCATACGTGGAGTTTCCACAGGTCCGGGCGCGGGTGCCATAGGGTGCCCCGTCTCTGAGAAAGCAGATCCTTCCTCAGAGGAATTGGCCAGGGAGGGGCTGTCGCGAGGAGCATGAGTTCCGGGAACCAGGTCCTGTTGGGCCAATATGGAGCCACTAACAAGACCTGCTCCTCGTCCTCCCTGATCTTGCACAGTGTCTGTGCTAGTAGGCTCACTGGGGGGAACGCATATTTGCGCAGGCCCCGGGGCCAGCTGTGTGCCAGTGCATCCGTGCCGAGCGTTGCCTCGGTTAGGGAGTAGAACTCTTGGCAGTGGGTGGTTTCTGGAGATGCAAACAGGTCGACCTGGGCAGCTCCGAACCGTCCCCAAATCAGCTGAACCGCCTGGGGATGGAGTCTCCACTCGCCTGGAAGTGCTGCTCGGGACAGCTCGTCGGCTGCCCGATTGAACACTCCTGGGATGTGGATGGCACGAAGGGACCTCAGATGCTTCTGACTCCAGAGGAGGAGGTGGCGGGCGAGTTGCGACATGCGACGGGAGCGCAAACCGCCTTGCCGGTTGATATACGCAACGGTCGCAGTGTTGTCCGTACGGACCAGAACGTCCTTGCGCTGAAGGCGCCCTCTGAGACGGCTCAGGGCAAGGCGTGCTAGCAACTCGAGGCAATTGATATGCCAATGCAGTTGGGGACCCGTCCAAACCCCTGATACTGCGTGCCCGTTGTACGTGGCTCCCAGCCTGTGGATGAGGCATCTGTGAATACCACAGCATGCCTGGATACCTGCTCCAGGGGCACTCCTGCCCGAAGGAACGAGGGATCTGACCACGGCCTGAAGGTCTTGCGGCAGGCCGGTGTAATCTGAACCCGGTAAGTGCCGGCGTTTCCACGCCCACCTCAGGATTCGGCCATAGAGCCAGTGCTGAAGCGGTCTCATATGGAGCAGACCGAGAACTGTCACCGCGGCTGCAGCCATATGACCCAGGAGCCTCTGAAAGAGTTTCAGTGGAACCGCCGTCCTGCCTGATAAGGTCTTGAAGCAGTTCAGCACTGACTGAGCACGTTCCTGGGTGAGGCGTGCTGTTTGGTTGACCGAATCGAACTCCATGCCGAGAAAAGAGATCCTCTGCGTTGGCACGAGTTTGCTCTTTTCCCAGTTGACCAAGGCCCAGCAGGCTGAGGTGCTTGAGCACCAGGTCCCTGTGTGCAGACAACTGCCTGCGAGACTGTGCGAGTATGAGCCAGTCGTCGAGGTAGTTGAGAATGCGCACACCTTGTTCTCTCAGGGGACAAGGGCCGCCTCACGACTTTGGTGAAGACGCGAGGCGACAGGGACAGCCCGAAGGGCAGGACCTTGTACTGATACGCCTGTCCTCGAACGCGAAACGCAGGAATGGCCTGTGTCGCGGGAGGATCGAGACATGAAAGTACGCGTCCTTCAGGTCGATCGCTGCAAACCAATCTAGGGACGGACGCATCCAAAAATGCGTTTCTCGTCAACATCTTGAACGGCAGCTTGTGAAGTGCACGGTTCAAAACTCGCAGATCCAAGATCGGTCGTAACCCACCACCTTTCTTGGGCACAATGAAGTAGCAATGAAGTAGCCGCTGAATCGCATAGCCGAGTCTGATGGTCCGTAGGGAGCCACCGAGACGGACTGGGAGCGCTAGCCAGGCTCCGAGAGACCGTGCCAGCGGCACCAACGGAGCCACCGACGCACCCGTGGTGGGGCAGCGATGTGGAACACAGGGACCCGGCCCGGGGCCTGTGAAGGCCTGGCCTGTGATGGCGGGGGGCGGGGTCTGGGTGTGTAGTGTAACACTCACCTGATTCCTCCTCGTGTGGGAGGAAACGCAGGAGCCCGGCTTGCGTGACGACTTGTAGCGGGGCTTGAGTGCTACTGCCCTTACCCGGTTCCACAATGGGCAGGAGGGTGCTCTTGGGCAACCCCTGCCTGGTGAGAGAGGAGGAGGAAGTGATCCCGTGATGCACGGTACACCACTCTCCTCCTCTTGAGACCCAGAGACTGAGGAAACTGCTCTTTTATTGAAGTTTTGGGTACCGCTGGCTGCTGGGCCAGCGGGCGGAACAAAAACAAACGAAACAAAGGATTCTCCACCCGGCCCTCCTCCGGGAGGGAGTGGTGCGGTCACCATCTCCCGGCGACGAGCAGTTCTCTCCATCTCTGGGTCGCCCGTCTCAGGGCCTCTTGCACTTGCGCTTGCCGCCTGGTCTGGCGGGGCCTGGACGGGCTGGGCGTCCCTGTCTGTGACCGGCTCCACGACGCCAAGACGGTGAAAGGCTGCTGCCGCGGCGTGGGGCGGGCGGCCACAGGGGCGCCCCACGGCGACGAGCAGGCTGAGGGCTGCAGCCGGAGTGGAAGCAGCAGCGGGTTTCCTCCAGCGCATGATGTGCTTGATCGCCTCAGTCTGCTTCTGTGCCCGAAAACTGCTGGGCACAGCTCGACAGCGTCGCCGAAAAGGCCGGTCTGTGACACGGGAGCATTCAGGAACTGTACCTTCTCCTGCTCCTTCATGTCAGTGAGACACAGCCAGAGATGGCGCTCCTGGACCACAAGCGTGGACATCGCACGACCCAGAGACTGTGCGGTCACCTTCGTCGCTCGGAGCGCGAGGTCCGTCGCAGCACGCGGTCCGTCGCAGCACGCAGCTCATGTAGAACCGCCAGGTCGTGCCCACCCTCGTGCAGGTCTCTCAATGCTTTGGCCTGATGGACCTGCAGTAGCATCATGGCGTGTGGGGCAGAAGCCGCCTCCCACAGGCTCTATAAGCACTGCCAGTGAGGCCTGACGAGTACTTACAGGCCCGTGAGGGGAGACACGGTTCACCCCGCAGAGTGGAAGCGACTGTTGGACACAACTGCATGGCCACAGACCGCTCCACAGAGGGGATGCCCGTGTACCCCAAAGCGGCTCCACCATCGAGGGTGGTGAGGGGAGGAGCCACAAGGTTTATTTCGGGCAGTAAAGGTGCCTTCCATGACCTTGTAAGCTCCTCATGCACTTCCGGAAAGAATGGCACGGGCGCTGAAAACCAGCGCGACCCCGAGAAACCACTCGTCCAACCTAGAAGGGTCGGGACGCGGTGGAGGATTCCACACGAGCCCGACGTTCTCGGCGGCCCGGAAAGCATAGCGTCATCTCTGGGTCTGGCTCGGACAACGCTACCACACCCGAAGAAACAGCGCAGCAGTCGTCATCCCGGAGAGAGAGGCTCGCCCTCGATGCAGCGACCGACATCTGGTCATCAGGGAGGCACCGAAGGAAACAGGTGGGGTACCCCACTCAGCAGAGGCCCCAGTCCGAACCAAAGGTACCCCGCCCGGCTGCGGAGTGCCTGAGGGGTGAGAACCTCCACTTGGGGAAGCCCTCACCGTAATCCTCAGATCACCTCTGACTCCACCGGATGCTGTGCCGCCCCGTTTTGTGCCAGGACGAACGCCAGATCGCGGCAGAGGCAGAGGGACTCCGCCATGTTTGACACAGCGGAGTCTATTGCGCAACTCCGAGATGGTCATGTCCCCACATGAAGAACATGAACCATCCAAAAGCTTCCTCAGCGTGCTGAATGCCCAGACACGTGAGGCAGTGATCGTGACCGTCCTGAGGCGCCAGAGATCGACCGCACTAGAAACGCACGGGTGATAAGACATCTTTAAAAAGACGCGATCACCCGTGTACTCTTTTAGAGAAATCTGCTCTCTTAGTGCTGAAGCACGCAGGGGGCTGGCCACCGCACACTCCTAGTGTTACTGTCTTCACGGGAACCGTTTTCTCTTTCTCCCGTGAGACCGCGACCACCGCTGCCGTGCTGTAACGCCCGCTCAGTTTCTCACTCGCGGACAGGAAGAGCAGTAGTGAATACCACCGCTCGGCTCCGAAGCGAAAGGATGATTAATGCGGTGCACCGGCTGCCTCTTATACTCACGCTGTGATCAGCGGCAGCTGGATGCAATGATCGCATGCCAATGTCCATTGGCTCGTTTAGTTACACTCGAAGTGGATAGGTCTCTCTGGCGAGATCCCAATTCGTCGGTCATCCGACGTGACTCGGAGTGACCGACTGAAAGGGAACTGATGGCTATTAAGGGATGTTTCTATAAGCCCGTCCATTGTAAATAGCTTTCCATTGCAAAATATCTTCCCAAGCTTACAATCTATCACATTATTGTCACTGGATAGGAGGGGAGTGAGACTCTTTGTATTTTTTGGAGAAAAGAAGCACCTCATCAGACCCAAAGAATGGTTAAAACTGTGCTAGTTATCAGGACAGGTAAGGGTTGTATGACAGTAACGTTGAAATTATATGCACATGTTCTGATTTGATATTGAAATTCTTGTAGATTTACTTCATGGGTTTATTTTAGGACGCTGATTTAGCAGAAGAGCCGGGCTGAAACCAGACTTTTGAAGAGAAATTCAGGCAATGTGGGAACCATTTTCCTGATTTTATGAATGCATATCTTTTACTCATCCCTTGCTTGCAGATTTCATAAAATTGGCATTGCTTTGATCGTGTGGTTTCTTATGATTTGCTTCTGAATCGCATTAATGTACGATTTTGCCGCAGCCTTTCTTTGGACAGTCTTATCAGATTTTATTTTTTTAAACATAGGTAAGGGTTGTTCTTGCTGTTCTTTGTCAACACCTTTGCACTGGTGATACCCAAATAGAGTGAAAAAAGAGAGTAAAAAACACATTTTAGAATGAAAGTTTCTGATGACCCATTGTTCTTTAAACAAAATGTAGTGCATTTGCACAGTTAGTATATGAGACCTAAAGATTCCAACTGGTCTTATTGTTGATCATTATCTTGACATTATTTCTGAGAACAATGTTCTTCTCAGTGTACACTGCACTGTCTAGAACTCACTATTGATGTTCAAAACTCATTATTGTTGTGTATAATCACTTAAAATAATTATAATAGGATGGTTCACCTCACAGATTAGATTTCCCGATACAAAAATTTATCTTTTTAAGCACCAACTCATATGGGTTCATATTTGGATCTATATTTCCAGGTTTGTTTCATTTATTATTTGGAAGTGTTAAGCAAATGGATGAGAGTTTGCTCACAATAAACCATTATGAGTGTAAATTTTAAATTGTTAGTCCAGTTGCTACTCACATAAGGACATTTTTCATAGAAATAAAGATCCAGTAGAAATTCTGCCAAATGTAAATGACTGTTACTTGTGGCCAAAATATATATATTGTATTCATATAACTGCAAATTACAGTAATCCATTTAGTTTTGTGCATTGCCACAAAGTTAAAGCAACATTTTCCTGAGTTTGACTAAATCTGTCATTTACTTAATATCAGTTAGAGCATATTTCTCCAGATTTATTTATAAGGGTCTCTGGAAGACACCTTCGGTGAACTGTTGATGAAACGCCAAAGCTGTTGGGCAGGAAATAGCTGTGAAGAATAAAATTAAACACAAACGGTTAGTGAAATTTTGTAATTATATACTGTAACAATTCCCAGTATTTGTGACAAATTGAATATACTGTACTATTTGCCATCAAACCACATTGGAGTTTTTACTTAGAAAGTTCCTACTTTAAAACAGCAGGACCTCAGACAACAGTGGTAAATGCTTGGAAACAGAGAGGGTTTACTTTGGCAGATGAGTGCAACTTTGAGCTGTAGAGAGCGGATGGCCACATTTCTGTTTCACCAGAAGAGTTCACATTTCCATAAAGTGATTCATCAACTTTCACAATCATTTATCTTAATGAGTCTTAAATCTGCACATGCACACACACGCACGCACACACACACACACACACACACACACACACACACACACACACACACACACACACACACACACACACACACACACACACACACACACACACACACACACACACACACACACACACATATACTGGAGTGCTTATGTAAGATGAGAATGGGAAATAAGGAGAAGGGGAAGATGAGTACATTTAAAAAAAAAACAGCAACAACTGAATATTGTGTTGAATTTGAGTTTACATAGTACCAGGTGTGTTATAATGCTAATGAACAAGTCATTTCATTTAATTTCATATTGATCCAAACCAAGAGACAACTTGTTTGAAAATTGTTTGACAACATTGTAAACAAACAGTTACATGATCAAATTAGTCTAACAGTGTTTTTATTATATTTTTTTTATAACTCTAGCTAATATTTTGCTGCTGGAGCTTTAATCAGACTTGTTTAACACTTTGCAGTTTTAACACTTATTCTCTCAAGCTTTAAGACAAGGATGGTTTGCAGAAGGAGTGTAATGTCACGGTCTATAGGAAACTTGATGGCCTTATTCAAAGCTCTCTAAAATCCCTGCAATATCCATGTCATTGTTTCATATGCGAATCAAACCCAAGACATTGACATTGCTAGAAACAATGCTACTCTTCTTTTTTACAACAGGAATACAAGAAGCAGCCTTGCTGAACTAAGAATCCCATAATATATTTTTGTATATACATATATACATGAAATCCATTTACTAATTAAAATAAAAGCGCCATCAGAAGAAAAGATCTGTCATGTGAAACCCATGCACACATGCTTTTGCCACCACATTGTCATGGACAAAGCAAACTGGACCTTTTCACTCAATTCAAAATTCTCCTTTCTGCAAAGAAAGTGTGGGATGACATTTAACAGAGAAATTGAGGTTTGAATTATTTAGCAGATCATAAATGGAAAATGACATCAGCTTATAGACAGACAAAAAGAGTGCAAAAGCTCCAGTCGGAAGATGACCCGAGGAACTTCCACAACCTGACATCAGTCTTTAACTGGTGCACTAGTTGCTTTATAAAGAAAGGTAGTGCACATATCATTTGTTTTGCACCCTAAAGCAAGTATATTTAGGTTTTGACGCAAACGTTTAGCATGTCCTAAAATAGCATGCACATTAAAAAAAAAGTATACTTTGGGCTTTAGGGGATGTTCATACAGGATTCTTGCAGTTGTGTAAAATGTTTAATTGATGGTCTGTACACCTGCATCAATTTGGCAGTTTTGGCTGTGGTTACACCGTCATTCATTTTCACACCATTATTTTCAGTTAAAGTTTGACTTAAAAATGTGTCTTTCATGTATTTGAAATAACAGTGAATTTGTAGAAGGAACATGTTTATATAAACCTATAAATATGTTCAGTTTTGCTTGACTGTAAAACAGCAACATGTTTGTAAAGCGTATGCATTTCTCAACTGTGAAAGTATTTTCAAAGGTTTCATGTCAGAATCAGGCGGTGGCAGTTGATTTATGATAGTATCATCTTGTTTGCAATGCGGCATGAAAGGATGATAAAGTTCCATCTGCCTTTTCATTATTTCACATGTCAGGAACATTAAAGCCGTGTTAGATGCTCACTATTTTGCTGCAGAGACTAACATGAGAACAAACTACCTGCATACTGTACAATGTGTATTTGTATGTTAAAGAATCAAATCCCCACTGCTGACTTTTTATTTGTTGTTGCCACATAGATGTGTTTGCACATGTCCCTGCACAAACAGACCCTATGCATAACATTACAGATCCTGCTAATAGAAAATGTTAGCTGGTCCATTGTGGGATCTGAAGATGTAGGTGAAAACGAGACTTCAAAGACAGCATGGTAGAAAGGCAAGTTTGGAAATAATTTCAGGATCATTACAGGTGTGGTGTGATCTCAGGCAGACTTGCCACAGAAACCGACTCCTGTTCAATTCAGCCCACTGATGAACTAAATGAATGTGACATTTGAGGAATTCAGTTTGTACAGCCGTTTTAAAAGACTGTTAGCATCATGTGCTCCAACTTGCAACAACACTGACAATGCATTTAATGTTCATAATACGTATTTCAAGTGAAACTGAATATTAATCTGTAAATACACGACTAAATACATAGGGAATTTGATTCACTTAATTGGTGTATTCAAGTAATTGGTGTAAAAATTGGTGTGACTGGTCTAAAAATGCTCAGTCAGAAACTAATCAATTATAAAGAAACAGCAAGTAACACATTTAAATAAATGTGAAATTTCGAAGTAGAAAGACTGAAATAGTATTTGTCCAAATTTTTCACGTTTTCCCTCTCATTTAGCTGTGATAGACAAGAGTATTTTATTACATTTTTTTCAGAAAATCCTGGTAATTAATTTCAACCAGATGTTAAAAGAAAGTGTGAAAAATATGTAGGATGATATTAACATGGAAGTAAGTGAGAACAGAACTCCATAATTTCTTTGTCTAAGGGTGCTTTCACACTTGGTTCGCTTGCCTGGTCCGAACCCGAACATCTGTCTTACGAATGTACTGCAAATGCTCTAAAGAACGCTGAAGGCGAACATAAATTAGACCTACAGCTCTCTGCTTGCAGCGCGTCAATCACGCTCTTCAGGAAAGTGAGTGAAACACACAAACACATTTTTATCAAATAATACTTCATTAATAGCGGTTCACTTCCGTGATTTGGTACGATTGCATTCACATCAGCAGCAAACCGTATCAGAGTTCACTTTAACCGAACCGCAAGGCCACCCTTTTTAAGAGGACTCGGGTATGGTTCGCGGGTGCACACCCGAGGTCGGAAGACAGTGTTCGCATAATCCAAACGAATCGATCTCTAATGTCAATCGAACTCGGGTATGCACCAAAAGTGCTAGTGTGAAAGCACCCTTATATATGTCTCTCTCTCTCTTTATATAGACATGTATAATTATGCTAAATGCAGAAGTGTATCCTAATATGTGTTGTCATTGTGATCTAGCTAACTATAAAAATAAGATAATTTGGGGCTTTTAGTTTGTAGTATAGGATTCACTGAACTGGGGTGCGTTTCCCGAACAACGAGTAACTCGCTGATTAACCACCAAAGTACGATGCATTGTTTTGGAAACGAACTAGCTTGTCACGACTGTTTCCCGAAGACGGTCACATCTCCGTCGTTGAACTACATTGGTTCAGTAACATAGGGCCATTTTTAATGACGTCACATGCATGTGGTGGAGGAATAACTTATGCGATTTAACTGAATATAGATCTCTAAGATGCTGCTGTATTGAACGTGGCACCTACTGACTAATTTACTATTTTTTGTTCCCTGTCATTGTGCTTTATTTGATGTTTGATTAATTGCGACTTCCCTCTGATGTCATACTCATAGGTTCCCTTAAAAATGGCGCTTACAATGGACGAGCAAAAATACATAATTAAAATGCATTTATATTTAGAATGGAAGATACAGGTAGTACTGCATGTTAGCTTGCTTGTTGTGTCCAATAGCATATTTCTTTAAGTCCACATATCTTACTAACAAGAAACCATGCTTCTAACCACAGGTCGAGAGCTGCAGTTCCAACCACATAAGTTTGTGACACTGATTGCCAACGTTCGTTTGGACTATGGTTTCGTGAAACACCGAATCGTTGAACTATGCTGGTAACGACGGAACTTGCGACCGTTTGGGAAACGCTCCCCTGAACAGTCTAAAGAAACTATTGAACTTGTCATTTGAAACTAACATTACATTACATTACATTTTGATAAAATGCTATGATTTTCCCCCCTTACCCTTGGTCAAGGAATATTTATTAAAAAAAGTAAACATGATTTCAATATTGTACTGTTTCCTTTCATAATATTTTTTGTTGTAAAATACAAATGCATATATATTTGGTAGCATTTAAAGTTACTTGCTTTGTTTCAAATATGTTTTAATCAACCTATACTGCACACACACAGCACGCACGCACGCACGCACGCACACACACACACACACACACACACACACACACACAGAGTTCTATCAACACTGAACAGTATACAAAATGCATCTTCTTAAAGGGTTACTCCACCCCAAAATGAAAATTTTGCCATTTTTCACTTACCTGCATGTCGTTCCAACTTCATAAAAGCTTTGTTCATCTTCAGAACACAATTTAAGATATTTTAGATAAAAAATATGACTGTCCCATCGACTGCCAAGTAAATACAAGTCAACTCAATGCAAGAATGCATATTCTACGTGTATTTACGCTTTGATTTGAATGAAAATAGCGCATTCTTGCATTGAGGCGGATGCAGAAGAGCGTATGCTGCTTGTGTTTGATGGGTATTATCCAAAATGGAGCTCTGCTGACAAGGAGAGACATAGAGGAGACAAATTTTAGAAAACAATTTTTTTTTTTTTTTTGTATACGAAAAGTATTCTCGTTGTTTCATACAATTCAGATTGAACCACTGTTGGCACATGGACTTCCCTGGCAATGTTTTTCATATTTTTCTGAACCTCGACAGTGTTATTTACTTGGCAATCGATGGGACAGTCACGAGCCTCCCAGTTTTTATCTAAAATATCTTTAATTGTGTTCCGAAGATGAACGGAGCATTTATGGAGTTGGAACAACATGCACGTAAGATGCAACATTTTCATTTTGGGGTGGAGTAACCGTTTAACACCTTGTTGAGATTGAGAGACATCTCTCATTTTCCCAGCAACTCCATATCAGCTTGTATTAATGAGATAAATGCTTGGAAGACAAGTACATTTCTCAAACTCAAAACTGATAAAACAGATCTACTACTTGTCTATTCACCAAAATAATGTTGTTCCTCTCTGTGGTGACAATGTTAAAATGCCTGGGATCTTGGTGGAACTTCCACCACTGTTAAAAACCTGGGTGTAATCTTTGACCTCATTTCTTCACTCACTAAATCTGCCTTCTTTCACCTCTGCAATATCACTCATTTATATTCCTTATTAAATATAAGTGATGCTGAAACACTGGTTCATGCCTTCATTACATCTCGTTCTGTCATTTTCAAAGAAATCGTCTCACATTACTCCCATCCTACACAGACTTAATTGGCTACCTGTTCGTTTTCATATTCAATACAAAGATTCTCCTCATCACCTTCAAAGCACTACATGGTCCCCCCCTCATATATTTCTGATCTCATTCATACTTACTCCCCAGTTCACACACTTCGATCTTCAGATACTGGTTTACTGTTAATTCCACACCACAGGTTACATCGTTTGGTGGACGAGCGTTTTGTATCTCTGTCTCCACACTCTGGAATTCTATTCCCAAATACATTCGTGATATTTCTTCATTACAGGATTTCAAAACCACCTCAAAACATATCTTTTCCTTTCTTGTTTCTCTGATCTCTGGTTGTATGGTCTGATTCATGCCATGGCTTTCATGTTTATCTGTACGTTGTTTTTTTTTTTTTTTTGCTGTCATGTGTATCTGTTTTGATATTGTAAAGCAATATAAAGCAACCTTGAGTTTGCAGAAAGGCGCTATATAAAAATACATGTATTATTATTATTAATATTATCTCCTCCTTCAATCCTACAGAGAAGAAGGGAAAAGTCTTTCAGATCTCCCCTCAAAAGTGTGCTGAATAAAGAACCAGGAGAACAGAGAGTGTTGCCAAGGTGACAGGGAGTGACATGCCCAGGCAAGAAACTATGGAAACAATTGGAATTCTGCAAAGTAGGTCTGTAACGAATCAGGACTCCGATGTTCAGAGCAGAGCGGAGGAGCAGAAGAGCTTGAACAGAGAGCAGCAATATCCACAGAAACACAAAATACAATGACCAACGGACAAGAAAACATTCTAGGAGAGAGATGTTCAAAGCTGAAGTGGTGGTTTTATAGTAAAATACTGTAACGTTTTGTAAAGAATTCACACTAGCTGTCCAGACATCTACTGATGGACCTTTGAATTTTTCGTACCACAAATTTGGTATAAGAAGAAGCATTTCTTCTTTCTCAAACAAGCTTTTGCATTTCAGTTAAAGGTTTCGGGCCTACATCAAAATGTCTAGCTGCACATTTTGCACACTATATATGCATAAGTGTATCCTAATATGAGTTGCTATTGTGCACTAGCTAACTATATTACAAAAATATTATAATGTTAGTTTATAGTACAGGATTTACTGAAATGAATATTCTAAAGAAATTCTTGAACTTGACACTTGAAACTACAAAATCACTGCTGTAGAATAAATGTACAATTGAAAAGGTTTGTATAAAGGCTTTTGATTTAATATTTAATAATTACTGAGATTAATAATTACTTCTGAAAATGTTCACATCTAGTCCTTCTTTCTACCATCTAAATGCTCAGTATTAAAGGATATTTTGAAGTGTGTTGCTTAAAAAAAGCATTTCTTTATCTTTATAGTCATCATATAGTCATATCTAATAAACTCTTGAATTGAGGATGGGTGTGGCTAAAGCTTAATTTATGTTGACTTTAAAGAGACCGATTCAGCATGAGAAGAAGAAATAAGAGAGGACAAGATAGCCATCCCTTATCTCTAAGAGCCAAGCCATACGGAGAGCTCCTTTACATTTAGAGATTTCTTGATGCTTATAGCTGACTTGAGTTGTAGATGGTACTGGATAACAAGGACAGACAGCAGAGAGGTCATTGCAATCCCACTGGGGGTCTTCATACCCCATTACTGTGATTATAAGGATGACACTGGGTCAAGTTCACAGTACAATAGTGTAAATAGAGGATCTTAATATCTTTTTGTCTCTCTTGAGCTGAGACCAGGCTTATTTTAGGGCTGATGCAAGCAAGGGATAAATATTACCATCTGCTACTAGTGTGGGAATAGTGATTTCCCATCTTTACTAAATGAGGCTTGTTGTACTTCTGTTAGGAGCTCAGGAATCTTGCTCCATCCAAGTTGGCACAATCGTAGCGGGGAACCTAATTTAAAGTTTTTTTACTTTTGAAATGCATCGGTGCTAAAGAAAAGAGACAATTAAATGATAATTAAATGTCAGCTAATCAGAGGCTGATATTCATCAAAAAGAATATCTCTTTGAAAGATGATTTCTTTGTCTTTTCTCCTCATATCAAAAGTACTCTATTTACAAGTGCTGCTGTATATACGGATTAAGTGCGAATAAAGCAAATCTCGCTTTTCATGCTTTAGTAATACTGTATTTATATAAAACGTATAATGTCAGCAATGAAGACATTTTTAGCAAGGAAATCCAGCCCACTCTGGACCATGTTGAGAACCATATGTAAAATTCACTAATCTTATTTGCTAAAGCCCTAAAGCCTACAACTCTGCATGGCTGGTATTAAGAAAGTCAAGTGCTTTACCCAGCATACAAGGAATTTAAAAGTTTAAAGGCTTCTGAGACAAAAGTGATTAACCCGATATCATGCTCCTTACCAAGCCAGGTTTTAATTTGTTTAAAAAAGTGTATAATGGGTTTTACAATAAGCACATTTGGCCCAAATAGGATATCACTCAAACTAAATTAAAAAAGTTTAGTTGAACATACTCTAGAGTCACTTACCGTTTATGAAATGAATGCCACCTAAATACGGCACCTACATGTTTAAATAAATAAATAAACACTTCAGTATAAGGACCAGTTCTCACTATCTAGTTGCTTTTTAACATGCCCATTGTTAACTTATTGGCTGTTTATTAGTGCTTATAAAGCATCTATTCTGCATGACCATATTATACATACCTTATCCTAATCCTAAAAGTCATAGTTAATGGTTTGTTAATAGCGAGAATTGAACCTTAAAATGTGTGCATCACCCATTGAGATGAATGTAAATGTTAATGGATAGCTTGTCTCTAAAATACATGGGATGAAGGAGTATTTAAATAAAAATAAGAAATAAAACAAACAAGATACATCAGCTTTAAACTCAACCACATTTCCTCCACAGATGAATGCAAATTTGAAGAAACCAGAGGATTAAAAGATGTTTACATTTACATTTATTAATTTAGCAGACGCTTTTATCCAAAGCGACTTACAATTGAGGAATACAATAAGCGATACATTATAAAGAGGCAAACAGTCACAGGAAGTGCTTGTCATACAACATTTCAGGCATTGTTCAAAGCAAAACTAGCTAGACAGGGAGAGGTTAAGGAAAGAGAGCAAATGTATTTTTTATATATATTTTCTTTATTATGAAGAAGAAGAAGCAGAAGTCAAGTGAAGACGGAAGAGATGAGTTTTCAGCTGTTGCTTGAAAATTGTCAGGGATTCAGCATTCTGGATAGGGGTGGAAAGTTCATTCCACCATTCAGGAACAGTGAATGAAAACGTTCTGGAAAGTGAATTTGAGCCACTCTGTGATTGCACCACGAGGCGTTGCTCACTCGCAGATCTCAGGATTCTGGAGGGGATGTAGATTCTTATGAGTGAGTGGAAGTAGGTGGGTGCTGAGCCTGTGGTTGTTCTATATGCAAGCATCAGTGTCTTGAACTGGATGCAAGCTGCAACCGGGAGCCAGTGCAGGGAGACAAAGAGAGGTGTAACATGGGCTCTTTTGGGCTCGTTGAAGACCAATTGTGCTGCAGCATTCTGAATCATCTGTAAAGGTTTGATTGTGCATGATGGAAGTCCAGCTAGAAATGACAAGGGCCTGGACAAGAAGTTGTGCAGCGTGCTGTGTAAGGAAGGGCCTGATCTTTCTGATGTTGTGTAGTGCAAACCTGCAAGATCGAGCAGTTTTTGCAATGTGCTCTTTGAAAGTGAGCTGGTCATCAAAAATTACCTCAATATTTCTGACTGAGCTGGATGGGGTAATTGTTGATGAATCTATCTGGATGGTAAAATCAGGTTGTAGAATCAGTCTTTGTCAGGTTGAGCTGTAGATGGTGTTCTTTCATCCATGCCGAGATGTCCGCCAGGCAGCCTGAGATCTGTGCAGCTACCGTTGGATCATCTGGTCGAAATGAGAGATTGAGCTGTGTGTCATCAGCATAGCAATGGTAGGAGATACCATGTGCCTGTATGATGGGACCCAGTAATGTAGTGTATGTGGAGAAGAGGAGGGGTCCAAGAACCGATCCCTGAGGAACCCCAGTGAGTTGATGTGCTCTGGATTCCTCCCCTCCCCAGACCACCTTGAAGGACCTGCCAGTGAGATGTTGAATCTGTTTTTTATGTCTGACATAAATATATAAATATATATATATATATATATATATATATATATGCCTCTGGGACTTGGGTATTTGCACAAGAAGTAAATATCTTATTTAATGCTCTAAATATTGCACATGAAGTACATATGTTATTATTTAATGCTCTTAATAACGTTGACTATTATACCATGTGTCTCCAAGTGTCCCAGACAGGATAAGTGTTTAGGTTGGCCATGGTCAAAGCCAGTTTATAGACTCCTTAGTCGGCCAAAGTCGACCTAAAGCCTTTTCAGTCTGTCTATAGGAACAGGTGGCTGTCTCTGGGCTCATGTAATCTTTTTCACATATATTATACTTTTTCTTTCAACATTGATAATCATGAGAAATGTTTCTTGAGCAGCAAAATGATCATATTATAATTATTTCTGAAGGGTCACATGACACTGAAGACTGGAGTAATGATGCTGAAAACTCAGCTTTACCATCACAGAAATAAATGTTAAAATGTACAAATAGAAAATAGTTATGTTAAATTGTAGTGCTATTTTAAAATATTATTGTTTATACTGTATTTTTGAGCAAATAAGTGCAGCCTTTATGAGACTTCTTTCAAAAACATTACTAACTTTTTAATCGCACATCCAAACATACCAACATGTGAATGTTAATTACAAAAGGTTATACATTCTAATGAGAGGCAGACATTTAAAAACATATATGTCCTAGAACAAAAATAATCCACACCCTGTTACATAATTTCCAGAATAGCAGCAGGGCTTGTTGTGGATTGTCAGGTGTCTGCTCTCTGTTTTTCTCACCCGTCAAACAACGGCAGCTTAGCACATATCAGCCTGCGGGTATCTGTGCAAACAACAATTCCCCAGCTGGGAAAAAGCATTTACAGCTTGTTTCTTCCTTCTCCCTGTATAACTGCTGAGAGGGTGCTTCTTCACGAGCTCTGCCTGGCATCCCACTATCACCAGGGGCTTCTTTCATGCCATGCTAACAGCTAAACATGCGCCATTTGTAAGGCGTTAAAGATTGCCCGATAATAGATTGAGGTAATCACTGCTTGTTGATCGCATAAAATCGTGGACTAAAAAGGACAGGCATTTTCCAGACAGCCTCGAGTGTAAATCGCCATTCTGATTGAAGTTGTGAAGTGATGAGTTTGTCAGGCTTGTCACATCAAGAACACACTGAAGCTGCTTTCATTCTACAGTTATGTTGAATAGTTTATTGCTGTATATGGGAAATAAAGTGTTTGAAATGCAGGGACAGGGAGTTACTTGAGTGATTGTAAGGCTCTAATTTTCTCTTGGATCACCAAGGTAACGGTGATCACGATGTGTCAGATTACAGCAGGTGCTGTTTCGGGAGCCCAAGGGAAACATCTTCACCCTTAAAATGGGTCTCCTGTGAACAACAAGTGCTAAAGGCTATGCTTTCTACCGAAGCCTCGGTAAACAGCTCACCAGAATAAAAAACATTGGTTGAATTGGTAGTGATATTGTGGTTGGTCTGGTGGTTAAAGACAATCTGATGGTTTAAACAGTACAGATCGAAGAAATTCTAACCAGCGATCATCTGTTACATTCAAATGAGCTGCTTTAGACTGTGGTCAGTGGTGATTAACAATAACAGCAGATGTTTATTTCCATTGCTGTTCACCATTTTGTAGGAAATTAAGTATAAGTCACCAATGAACATCACTGTAATTGAATTATGAGAGAATTAGGAGATGTCAATGTAGCATTTTGCGAAAAATAGTAGAATTGCGAGATGTAAGCATATAATTCGGAGTAAAAACTCGGAATTCTGAAAAAAAAGGTCAAAATTGTGAGATGTAAACTTGCAAATTCAGTTTATAACCTGCAGCTGTGAGACATAAACTTGCAAATGCAAAAAAAACATCTGAATCTTGATGTAAACAATCTGAAACAATAAATAAATAAATACAAATAAAACAAAATCATCAAATTGTGAGATATACACTCAGAATTCTGGGGAAATAAGTAAGAATATCTTTGTGAACTCAAGAATTCTAAAAAGAAAAGTCAAAGTTGTTAAGCAAATTTATAAAAAATATATATTCTGTGGCGGAAACAGTAACAGGTAAGTACAATGAAATATGAATATATGTGCAAATAAATCAATCAAAGTTTCTTTAGAGATGATAGTTTTCTAATTATTTTCAGAAACATTAACTGAAGATCTAATACAAATTGTAGGCTGTAATATACTATCAGTCAAAACTTAGGAGTCAGAAAGATTTTTTTAAAGTCTCTTGTGCATTAAATATTGTGAAATATTATTACGATTTAAAATAACTGTTTTTTTATTTGAATATACTTTAAAATTGTATTTATTCCTGTGAGGCAAATCTGAATTTTCAGCATCATTACTCCAGTCTTCAGTGTCACATGATCCTTCAGAAATCATTCTAATATCCTGATTTTCTGCTCAAGATACATCTCTTATTATTATCAGTGTTGAAAACAATTGTGCTGCTTAATATGTTTGTGGAAAACATGAAAAGGTTTTTATACTGTGTGTGTATATATATATATATATATATATATATAAACACTATTATATACGTCATGTTACGCTCTGGTAAAACTCGATTTATTTCTTCACAGTAGAAATGCTCAGTGTCTTGTACCTCTGAAAGGACTGTTTGGTTTGAAGTTGGAAAGAAACAAGCGTACAATCATTTTGAACACATTTTCTTCATATTCATTGTAAAAACAACAGCATTTGAAAGTACACAATAAAGGTTGAATAAAACTCAACCATTGATGTATGAAAATAATCATCACTGGGAAAATTTAATTTTCCCTTTTTGCAATTCCTGCAAGGTATGAAATGAGTTAACTGAACTTCTCCGTTTCATATTCATACTGAAAAGGCCCTTTAGAATCTTTTTTTAAGAAAAACATTTCATGACACATTTCATGCAGAATCTTACAGTAACATGAAGTCATTACATAGACAGAGATGTGTGGACATTTCTGAATTATAAATACAGTCCCAGACTTTTGTAACAGAGAATCAAACACAGTTAAAATATCCGTCTTCACAGATTTCCCGCGTAATGCTTATGTAGAAAATTACATTTTCTTAAATGAAGCTAAACAGCTGATGTCCCAAACCTCATTTTCTGCCATAATAGACAATTCATCTAGCTTTATGAGTATTGATCCACAAAATGTGGCTTTGGAACAGCTGAGACTAAATAATGACCTTTTAAAATGAAGGAGGACATCCTGGAATCCTCAAAACAACAACAGTATGTTTACTAAAGAAGAAATTAGGGCCTGTTATGCAACTGGAATGACTCATCATATACCCGTAATTAGTTTCATTGTGCTACTTTCCTTTGTCAAACATCCCCTCTCCTAAATTCCTACGTCAAACACAATTGTTTTCCCATTAGAAAAGACAAAATATCAAGCTTACAGATTTGACTGGAATGTAAAAGGTAGAAACTCGCAGTACGTACAACAACAGATAGGCAGCCGAGTCAGTATATTATTTTCAATAAATTATTATAAAATATAGTTCTATACTTTTTACAATTAATTATGTCCCAAAAACAAAACAAAAATCAGTCCCAGCCAAAGTCATGGCCGGTCATGCGGTAGAACTTTTTGTTAAATGGCTTATAAAACGCTCGCAGTCTTTGAATCACATCAGGATGGATGTTTGGATGCGTGCGGCCTTTAGTTTTGCCGAGGCAGTGCGGTTTGCTGTTGCTTTCAGCTCTTTTGAGGCAAGGGAAGCCCTTGGTGGGGTTAAAGTGAAAGTGTTTGTGCGTGACCTCCCTCCTCAGGCCCAGGAAGTGCTGTACGCGGGTCATTTCCCCGGCCGGGTCGCTGATCAGACGCTCCCCGCTCACAAACAACAGCTGGCTCATGGGGAAGAACTGCAGCCACTGCTCCAGATGCCTGGCGTACATGCCGATCTGCACCGCGCTCCACGAGATGTCTATTAGATTGGCTGTGATGTTTTTGAAAGTCAAGCTCTCAAAGGACGGGATGTCGGGTTTCTTTGAGCGGGTCTGCGTGTAGTCCGAGATCGCCCGGGTTACTGGGTCTCTAACCACAACTATCAGCTTAGTGTCCTTGGACATGGCGTGGATCCGGCCTGGGACCTCCTTGGTTACAAAGTAGCTTGGTGTCTTCTCCATGGTCAGCTGACCCTCCTGAGTTATGGGCATTAGTTCCCTAGGAGCAGAGAGGCATGGGGAGAGTGAGTATCAATGGAAGATTCATAATGACAGACAGCACAGATATGAAACACAGCAGGACTATCGTAGGACACACACTAGCACTAAAGACACAGAGCTCAAAGAGGACAGTCTGAGCATCAGAAGGGACACCCATGGATAGTCCAGGACTGTCTAATGAGTATTGCACCCAGAAAGACAAAATTGCATTTTGCAGATGTTTGCATCCAGTGTATTTAAGGTACAATATACATTACAATTTACAAAATAAAATAGTTTTTGTGGCTGCTACAACTGGTGCTTTTGCCGATTTTGGCCATTTGTTCCATCCAATCTTTAGTTTGTACACTTTAGAAACAAGTACATGCAATATCCTGCTATATAGTACACCTGTTTCATCCATAAAATAAATATGTATTTATGGTTTAATGCAAAATTGTTTAACAGGGTACTCTTTGGAATAATATGTATTGTAAAAGCAAATAGCATTCTAATAATATTTTTTTAATCTTTACAATTAAATTGTCATCATTTGCTTTTGTTTCAGTACAGTAACATAACACCCACTAACTGTATTTAATTTTGCAAGCATATTTCCTTTATAACATCATACACTTCCATCACACATTATAAATTGTTACATTAAAAATGTAGCTGCAGTTTAGAAAAGCAATTGGCTCACTTTTGATTGACTAAATGTAAATGTTTATTTTCTTTTGTCTTTATTTTTTAAAACACCAGGCTGCAACAATTGGTGATTTTAGATCTAAAAAAAATATTTTATGTTTAATGCACTATTTTTAGTAACACTTTATTTCAAGGTGATATTGTTACATTGTAATGACATAAATAAGTACTGCGTAATATTAATTAACTACATGTACCTACTATAGGGTTAAGATTAGTATTAATGTTTGGTTTAGGATTAATTTATTGTAATTATGCATAATTTATTACTTATTACTATAGTAAGTACATGTATCATGTAGTTATGTTACTTCAAAATTTGTAACAAAAAAATAAAATGAATTGTTACTTTACAGTTGAGGGGAAAAAAGTATTTCCCCTCAACTGTAAAGTAGCTTTGGATAAAAACCTCTGCCAAATGAATAAATGTAAACGCATGCAAATAATGTAACCATGGTTTAATTTATGTGTTATTATTAGTTTTATTATAAACATTGGTGGTATTGGTGGTCCTTATTGTTAAACAAGTTTGAACCTCTTCATTATCAATGCTGATGTTTATGGCCAGAATAAGCTGCAAATTGGACAATATTTTAAATCAATACCATATATATATATATCAAAACAGCATAAGATTGGACTTAAACTGTAAGGGCAATCCATATTTTCAGATCCATAACCAAACATGAGTAAATCTGAGAAACTACTACACACTCAGAGTCAATATGAGTTATAGTGACTGGATCACTGCACTTGTGTGTGTTATGAAGTTTTATTTAACACACAAGAGAAAAGACATCCATCTCCTTACATTCCCCTTAATCCCTCTTACAGTCTTAAAATAATCCTCCTCTGTGACGTCACAGCCATAGCTCAATACAGACCACTAAATGATCCACACAAAGGCTTGGAGATGTACATAAAACATACAGCACCCCCACCCACGTTGTTTTATTTCAGAGTATTGTGCATGTGTATGTAGAGTTAATTTCACCCCATGATACCTGAATCAGCAGAATCAGGCCAGATGCTGTACTGTAATTGGCAAATTAGTCTTTTAACTTTTGCTAGCAAACAGGGAATGGTTGAACTAGGTTGAGTGAGGTTTACGCAATAATGCACACAATGATGGAACAACAAACTCAGGGTCAATGCAGGGTCACAAAAGGTAGATTGAGGACGATATATCAACACTGTCAAAAACAATCACAAATATCATCCTGAGTATTTTATTTAAGAATTCATATCATGAGGCATCAAATTTTCACTTCAGTTGTTTGAGTTAAAATAGTTTAAAGTATGAAAACATTCCATATGTAGATGAATAGTAATATTATGTTTCTTGATCAGCAAATATGACAAATGATGCTGAAAATACAGTGTTGCATCACATGAATAAATTGCATTTAAAATATAATCAAACAGAAAACAGTTATTTTAAACTATTCTATGGATCAGAAAAATTGACAATGCTCATAAAAACTAAATTATATCAGTTCTGAGGGTTGGGGATAATAACTTTCAATCAGGAAGAAAATGTTTTACAAATATATAATATTATCCCTTTAAACTGTCAAACAAGATTAATGTGCATATACAGTTTGGACAAGCCTATCAACTATTCTGCTTAAAACAACTATAAGTCATTGGCCAGTGACAAGAGTTTTGACGTTGACAGATGTTTGAAAATAAAATTAGCGTGGGCTTGAAAGTATGGAAAAATATGTTGCCGCAATGATTACGCCTGATAATGAGGTATTTATATATAGACACTTTACTAGGCAAAGACTGTTGTCTTAACCTCTCCTTCAAGACAAAGTTTAATAGATACTATCTAAGCAATTACTGGAATGGAGTGGGGAGGTGGGAAAGGGTTTGTACTGGAGCAGGAAACTAGGAGAGCAGAAGAAAGAAGTGCGTTGAGGACTCGAGGGATTGAGGGTTAATCCTGTCAGGGGGATTGTAGTGGGTTCGAGCTCATTAACCACCTACCACAATAAAAAAAAAAAAAAAGCAATAGCATGCGGTACAGCTTATGTAATCTTAGAAGCCTCTCTTGCTATTTCTCTCTGGACTCTCATCATTAATAAGTGGTGTGAAAAAACATAAAGCTGATGAGATATAGGATGCATGTGGGGAGGGGTTGTCTCTATACCTCTGCAATTATGTTCACAGTCCCCTAGATACACGAGCAGAGCCTCTTGTAGTGGCCCAGAGGGACACCAAACACAACTGATCAAGCTTTCCACCTGGTCCCCAAGCAAACAGACCTGAATCAGAACCGCATGCATTATTCATGCAAGCAGACAGACACAAATGTGGAGCCTTGTAGTAAAATCTGAAGACATAAGTGCTGTTGGGAAAGGAGCGACAGCTTTTGCAATTTGTTGTTCTTCACAGACTATGCAGCCGGAAGCAATGGCTGTCCAAACATCTTAATCCAGCATGCTGTCTTATAAACAAAACCCATTAAAGTTTACTTCTGTTCAACAAGTGGCAAAAATATGCATGATCAGTCAAAAAAAAAACAATAAATGTGAGCGTGCAACTATATTTTAAATGTCTAATGAGTTTTGAGAATGCTTCCATTATGAAAAAAAGTGTGCTTAGTTATTGAATGTGCACTTGTAGTGTACTTAAGTATACTTTATAAAAACTATTTGCAGATAATATTAATGAAATACGAGGCCACTTAAGTGCACTTGAAGAGAGTACACTTTCATGGCTGTTTATTAACAACTTAAGTATACTTAAAATGTGCACTCAATGTCAAATGTTTACTTTAAAGAACATTTCCAATCACTATATTTTGTCATGCTTAATTTTGATGTGTTGACTATTATAATGAAGCACATGTAAATTATAATTTTAACTGTAGTGTGATATTCAATATTGCATTTAAAGTCATCATATTTTAAATGTACTGAATTACAAATATATTAAATACATGACATACAGGTTTCTATATAGAAAAGTCAATAGAAGTATATTTTAGTTTAGTTTAAATGCTTGTAAGCACATTCATCAGGACACTATTGCAGTACTTCTTCTTAGGCCAAACTTTTGGTTTGTAAAAGTATATTTTTAAGTTTACTTTAAGTGTAACAATAGTAAACTGCTGTGTACCCACCAGAAGTTCTCCAAAAGTTAATTTATGAAAGTACACTATGAGGTATACTCTTACTAAACTTACACATTTTTTTCAATATATCTATATACATAGGCCTATATATAATTGCTAATGTGTGGTTGCTTATTGTCTTTTTGTCTACACAATATTATTGACCCTAGATATAACTTGGGACCCTCCATAACTGTTCATGGTCAACAAGCATGTTCTCCTCAACAAGCCACACAATTTCATATCTATATAGAAAATGGATTTTGAGTTGTGTGCAAAGTTTAATAAATATAGTTAAAGGTTTTGAAAAACTGGTTAACACGTAGCATTACCAATAGTGATGTTTCTTGCTGTTGCAAGCACTACTAATAAATTAGTAAACAATGAGTAAATGGAGATTTATAGCAAGCCAACTCTGCAGCCAAGAACAATACAGAGGAAAACCAAACTTCTATAGATAGTGATAAAGTCTTTACTAGTCTAGGACGTTAGATAAATAAAGTTCTCCAGCGGCACAGTGTTAAATTAGAGAGCCTGCTGTTTTAGATGGCTGTTATTACCTTGTTTTGTCTAGAGGGAAGTGAGCTGTGTCTTCTCTTGAGCTTGTTTTTGAAGAGCACTCTGTAAACCTATGTTTACATGATCTGCTATCAGGTCGCATGTTCAAAGGCTGTTGTTTATGCCTTTAAAGTCTCGGTGCTGTTTGAAGTTCCCTCAGGATAGTCTGAGATGCTGAGAAGATGGTCGTCATAGAACAGCACTTTGCAGCAGGGATTTAACAAGTTGCTGTCTGCTTATGCAACCGTTCAGTGGAATTTCTCAATGTTTTTAGTAGTTACAATCACAGATCTGGTAGCACACCTAGGTTGCTTTTGCAATACTTACGTTTGTGTTTGATGATTATGTAGACTGTATACAAATCACCTTTTGAAGATGTTTATGACATGTTTGGACACAAGTGACACTTACAAATGTGTGATTATTTCAAGATTATTCTTTTTTTAAAGAATATACACTTTTTACAAAATATTCATTTTTAAGAGCAACATATCAACATATTAGAATGATTTCTGAAAATCGTGTGACACTGAAGACTGGAGTAATGACGCTGAAAATTCAGCTTTGCAATACTGGAATAATTACGTTTTAATATATATTATAATAGAAAACAATTATTTTAAATTGGAATAATGTTGCGCAATATTACTGTTTTTATCATTTTTTTATCAAACAAATGCAGCCATGTTGAGCATAAGATATTTATTTCAAAAAGATATAGAACTATATATGCCAATAAATAACCTTTATTTCTAAAAGTGGTGTGTTATATATATTTAGCCTTGCTGTGCATTAACTGCCATCTCTTTTAATTAGCTAAACAAAATAACATTTAAAAGAAAATGTGTATCATGTCCACCTAGAGGTTTTGAAAGCCCTTTTAGCCTTGATTTTTTAAATAGAGCACAGCACCTCATACCATTTTTCTTAAGTATATCCTACCCACCTGTTCACAAGCAAAATTAGTGATTAGCCAGGGTCATTTTAAAAGGCGTGGTTGACTGTTTTTTTTCTAGGCTTGATTGTGTTTATGGGGTGCAGTCAAACATGTGTTCATGCTTAGTTTATTAGAAAAATTCATTATTTTCACATAAATTACCTTTATTCCACACCGCCCTTCTCTGCTAAACACCCTAAAATTTCCCTCAGAAATACGTGAGTGGCTCTGATTGGTTAGCTGGTCCAGTGTGTTGCAGAGGATATTAGTGAAGAGGTGCGTGTTCCCGGGAGCGGGGTTTATCTGGGTCCATGAGGTATCGGACCCGGGAAGTAAATCATTGTAGTCCCTACCAGTCGTTTTTGTGGGCATTAAACTGCCATAATTTTCAAAGATTACTCCGTTTGCATTGAACTTTCAGCGTTGTTACTTTGCAGATATTGTTTATGCTCAAACAGCAACATTACACACCAACTAACGTTAAAAAAGTGAAATCGCAATCAACCACCCCTTTAAGAGAGCAGAGGCCCAACCTGTGAAGGAACTCTAGTGGGAATGTCACTTTGTCAAAAGACCCAGGAGGGTATGAGAAGTGGTGGTATGCAGCTACTTCAAATAATCTGACAGAATTTCTATGGGACACGTTCCAGACCCGCATCAAAGCACAAGGTGGGGGCCTGCGGGTCCTTTCATGACTGAACTATCACATCTTAGGATTTGTGCACTCTCATAACTCAGATTTGACATCTGTTTAAAGATAAAGGACAATATAGGGAAAATGAAATCATTTTACTTCTAGTCTGGAAATCTCGAAGACACTTGCGTTTTGAATTCTCCCTCAATTCAATGATAACATTCAGGGAAACTGTGGGGTTTTAGGTCAACCTTGCCCTAGGACTATTTCACACAATATTTGAGTGTGTGCTGTATAAATGAGAGTATAGCTTGAATTAAATGA
Source organism: Gymnocypris eckloni scoliostomus (assembly GCA_027564155.1). Classification (NCBI taxonomy): domain Eukaryota; kingdom Metazoa; phylum Chordata; class Actinopteri; order Cypriniformes; family Cyprinidae; genus Gymnocypris; species Gymnocypris eckloni. The sequence continues at coordinate 19,650,136 of CM050415.1, forward strand.
TCCATGGGATCTAATGATCCATCCGTTTATTGTAATATTATAATTTGTTTTTAGGCAGTTGACAGGAAGGTTACTTGCTAGGTTTTTGATCAGAAACGCTACACTCCCTTTATGTGCCAGTGAAGAAAAGAGCCAAGGGATTATAAATTATAAGCAACCGGCTTTGTGCATTTTCACACAGAACAAATCCATCACTCTAGCTGTGCCTTACCATCCCATACAGGGCTGGATTGGTAATCGGGCATACTGGGCATTTTACCGGTGGGCCGACGCACTTAAGGGGCCGACAGAAGTATTTTTTGCCATCACGCAGGGACTACGAGCAGCCAGTGGCCCATTGTTTTTTTTGGTCAAGTCAATTCAAGTGTGTACATAGAGGCTACCATGGGCCAATGCAAATTGATTTAAATAAAAAAAAGACAAGATATTGTCAGACCTGATGTTTTATTCTTATCCTAAACGACTAGATGCAATGATAGACTGCATATCTACACTACCAGTCAAGAGTTTTAGAACAGTGAGATTTCTCTTCTGCTCACCAAGTCTGCATTTATTTGATCCTAAATACAGCAAAAGCAGTATATTGTGAAATATGTTTACTATTTAAAAGAACTGCTTTCTATTTGAATATATTTTAAAATGTAATTTATTCCAGTGATCAAAGATTAATTTTCAGCATTATTACTCCAGTCTTCAGAGTCACATGATCCCACAGAAATTATTCTAATATGCTGATTTGCTGCTCAAGAAACATTTTTACATATTTACATGTTATTATGATCAATATTTGGAGTACTTTTTTCTGGATTCTTTGATGAAATGAAAGGTCCAAAGATCAGATTTTAGATTATTTATCTAAAATAAAAAGCTTTAGTAGAATTATACACTATACCATTCAAAAGCTTGGAGTCAGTAGAATTTGTATTGTTTTGGGGGTGGGGGATTCTAGAAATTAATACTTTTGTTTAGCAAAGATGCTTTAAATTGATCAAAATGATGATAAAGACATTTATAATGTTACAAAATATTTCTATTTCAGATAAATGCTGTTCTTCTGAACTTTATATTAATCAAATAAACCTAAAAAAATTATACTCAGCTGTCTTCAACATAACAATAATAAATGTTTTTTGAGCAGCAAATCAGAATGTTTGAATGATTTCTGAGGGATCATGTGACTGGAGTAATGATGCTGAAAATGCAGCTTTGAAATCACAGGAATAAACTACATTTTATAGAAAACAGTTATTTTAAATAGTAAAAATATTTCACAATATTGCTGCTTTTGCTGTATTTATGATCAAATAAATGCAGGATTGTTGAGCAAAAGAGACTTCTTAATAAAACAGTAAAAATCTTACTGTTCAAAAACCTTTGACTGGTAGTGTATATATATATATTTATACTGTATATACTGTAAGTGGTGGTGGTGGGCTGCCTGGACCAAAAATTGCCAGGGCCGATTTTTTTGTCCCAGTCCAGCCCTGATCCCATACAAAGGCTAGCAACAATTTTATCAGTAAACACAACAGCAACATCTTTCAAGACTGAGGAAAAGTTACGTGCATGTTTTAAGAATCCCCTCATTCTGCTCCTCTCTAGGCTTTTTTTTGAGGGAGATCCTGCTGGGTTTCTCAAGAAGCACTTTCACCCTCTGAGCACATTTGCATACAAAGTGAAGAAAGAAACAACACAATTCACTCTAATTGCCTGCTCTTTCTCACTGGGGTTAATGCAGAACCTCAGGGGTTCAACAGATCCTCTTTAGAAACATTCACCATCTCACTCAATAAACTCGCTTTCAATTTACTGCCAGCATCTGCCATCCACAAACAAACTACTCCTCGTAACTCTATCAGACTGCCGGGATGTTTGCTTCGGAGTCAATAAGTATGATTGTGTCAGAGAAAGTCCTTTTCTGAAAACATCTCTGTTATTTTTTCATGTCGTCTCAAACTGCCACATTGTGAAGTAATCTTGAACAACATAACATTTTAAGGGTTTAATAATCAAGATTACTTGAAAACAAGATATGAAGACTAAATTATAATTGTAATATCACATTATTCTAGAATATAGATATTGTATACTGAATGCTATGTGAATATTGAATATGGTAATAATTGTATTAATACATATATAATTGTAAAAATACCATGCCATAAACCCCTTTTAAACTCATTGTATCATAATTGATACAGAAGTTTTAAAGGGCTTTAAATTATCAGCATAATCAACAATTTGCTGACAAACTTGTTGTAATAAAATCTATGCCTTCTGTTGTCTGATTGATAGTTTATGATTTTTATCAAGTAAAATGTCTGTTAGCATAATCGTCTTTTTTCTGAAATCTTAACTTGAATAAATTTTATATTTTAGTCCTATTTTCAAGATAACACTTATATTTACACTTACATTACACAGACTGAACTCACATTTACTTGATTATAAATGCATCATGTTTATGAAAATCATGAGTATCAACTATGATACATCAGGCTTTTGAGGAATATTTATTTGTTTATGTTTATATCTGTCAGTCATCACTGTATTGCATTACATTGTGTGTTTTGACTGTCACAATAACGAGTTTGGATCATAACATTAACTATTTAAATATGGTTTTATTAAATCATATTGAGAACTTGTGAATGAAAACTTAAATTGATATGCATTTTATGCAAGTAGTCTGTTATACTGTTATTAAGATATCATTGATTAATATTACAAGCTTTTTATATATTTGGCCATGTAAATATTAACAATTGCACCAAATTTAATATTTTTGCTCAACTTGGGCCTCTGCATAAAATTGAGGTGTTACTTTGGGTTAGTATGGAGTAATTCTACCTATATATTTTCATTAATATTTTGTCTAAAGGTTCATTAAACTGTTTTACATTTTTCTGACTAATATTTCTGGGTTTACACTACAGGGTGCATATTGTAATGCATAATTGTAATGTGTTAAGGGGTAAATATTTCAATATTTGAAACAGAAACAGAAATATCCACAAATGAATGGCATGTTTATTGAACTGATCAGCCTCTCTGTTTCTTCAAAAGCGTTGTATGAGAAGTCACGCTGCATGTACAGTTCTAAAGCCCTGCTGTGCTCCGTCACCCTTCTGAACGCCTCATACAGGGAGCACATGGACGCCTCCTCTGTGTTGGACTAACAGTGCAGCAGAGCTCAATACCTCCACAGGAGACTTGGCCACCTGGCTACATGCTTCTCTCTCCATGTTTCTGCTTCACAATTAGCCTGCTGGGCTGCCTGGATAAAGGGGCTCATCCTGCTCTTTGCCTCTTCCTTGCATTCCCACTGTGCCTCAATAACGAAGGAACTGAGACTTCAGATTCCTCCACAGAAAGTCTATATCAGCTCGAACAATACAAAGCTTTGGGGTGCATTTTCATTTGCTAGTGTTTCCAACAGAATGTGTCAGCATTTAATGTTGGGTTTACTAGTGTGTGTATATTAAATTTCATAGTTTTATTATTAGTTTGAACTGTGATTGGCCAAAATAACTAGACGAATTGACAACATTTATTGGTGATAGTCAATGACATTCAAAACATCATTTTCTTCTTGGTTATATGAACATTAATGGGAACACTAATTTTGATCATTTTGCAAACATTACTGATACTTGTGTGACTCTTTGAATGTTCTGAAACCAAAAAGTAACGTTTAAAAAACATTAACATTAGATGAAAATCCAACTGTAACATTTTCCATAAAAAGTTCCATAAATTACACTACATATAAATAACATGTTTGTGGTAATGTCTTGAGAAAATTATTAAAGACCTTGATAGATAACTTTGAATGGAAGTTCTACTAATGTTACTGAAATAACTTTTAGAAAACCTTGCCAGAACGTTAGCCTGGGAAGTTCTGAGAACGTTCCCTGTTAACTGGGAACTGGCCAAAACAACTTTCTGTGTTGGGGGGAATTCAGGTAAAGTGACACACATTGAGATGTCCCTATTAACCTGATTAACCCCTATTGCAACTCACTCAAAGTTAATGTTAAATCACACTAGGGAAAACATAATTTAATCAGTTTTCTCTGTATGGTTGTCAGGTAAAATAATAAAAATACTAATCAAAAGGTGAGGGTTTAAACCTCTATGGACTGATAATGTTGTTCAAGTGCACTTGACTGTGAGGGGTGTTGCACAAGCAGAGAGCGTGATGTTTATTTAGTCAATGTTTGTCTTGAGTCATTCCAACATTTTATCTAGGTCTAGTTCACCATTACCAAACTACAATGTGCCGCAAAGAATTATATATCCAACATAACATTGTGACTAAATATACATGCGTGCATCCAACAAGCTGCCTTTTCTCTCCCTCGATGTATTTTAATGTAGCATATAATGTAGCATTAAATATGTTTGTGATAAGTAAAATGTAATAACAATGACTAAATCTTTTACACAAAACATTTTTAACAAGAAAAGTGTTCCGCTTCTGAAAACTGGCTAAATCACAAAGGTCATGGTCATAGTTTTTTGAGGCCCGTTATTATTAATATATAATTCTATTTTAGAATTTGCTCTTTCGATTTTCCAAAAACCCACGAAACGTCGACCTATATATGTGCAAGTAGCCTATAGGCTATGTAAAAAAAATTAAACTAAAACAATCATCAACCTTTTGTTTGTTCTTCTTTCCTTGAAAACCTTCAGCTGTGTAGTAAGAGTCCTCAAGCCCCACATGTATCTCACAATATGACAATACTGACAGGTTTATGTGTCGCTACTACTGGGATGAATATGAGCCACATAATTCCGCGGTATTAATCCGTTTTTATCCTGACGATATTATAAACGTAGCCTACATATGAATAACAGCGTGTTTAAAAAAAACGTACCTGTACCACTCGAGTCCTTTCTCGTAGTTGCGATCAAAAAAGTGCGGCTCCGCTCCCACCGCGCGGATATCAGGATGGAGGCGCAGAAACTCGAGCAGCGCGCGCGTCCCGCCCTTCTTCACCCCTATTATAATCGCTTGGGGCAACTTTTTGGTCTCTGACCCGTTCAGGGCACCTGCTACTCCCGAGTCCTCGTCATAAGCAACATCGCCTTTATTTTCCTCCCAGCCGTCTCCTTTGCTGTCAGCATCACTCTCGTTGTTTAGTAAGTCCCTGGACTGGCTTTTGAGGAACACCTCCAGGTCTTGTTTCTGGAGGGGTCTGAGTGGATTCCTACTGCTCCTTTCTTCCATCATGAAGCTCGGCGTGGTGGAGCAGTAGCCCACGCAGCAGTACAGCATGTACACCCACACTGACAGCATGATGCAGAACACGAAAAGTTTGTTTTTCACCGGCTGAGTGGCGTGACAGTGCGGACTATATTCCATAGGAATATCCTGTGTGTAATGTCAATGTCCAATATGACATATTGGTAAAGTTACTTGCTCCTCCGTATAGGTCCCTGTAACAGGCAGGCATCTCCGCAGGAGAGGAAACATGGGAGCATGAGTCCCCGGCATATGTTTAATTCATTTCATTTTGGTATCTAGCAGAGATGTAGGAAGTCACAGTTGTTACACTGGCACGAGCGCGTCTTGCGCATCTCTCCGTCGCCTCCCACTGGTTCTAGTCATCTGAGTGAACGGCGGGCCGTGAACTCTATTTAAAGAAGAGGGGCGTGTGATTGGCAGCGGGATTGACCAATCGGAACTCGTGCCCAAATCCTCAAGGCTTAAGCATTTTATTTAATTGTGAAAAATTATTACAATTTAAAATAATTGTTTTGTATTTGAATATCTTTTAAAATGTAATTTATTCCTGTGATGCAAAGCTGAATTTTCTGCACCAGCGTTTATTTATTTATTTATTTAGAAGAAGAAGAATAGAAAGTTCAAGCAGCTGAAGTAGAAATGTCTTTACGGTCGCTTTTAGGTTGGTTTAGGTTAATTATTTATAATGCACAACAAAACAACATTTGTTGATCATTGTGCTATGCAAAAGTTGTAAAACCAAATACAATTAAACACTTTTGATCAATTTAATGCATTCTTACTGTATCCTTACTGTATCCGTGTGACAACTAGCCCTGGTCTCCCTTACCCAAATTCATATATGATGCATTTAAACATCGTTATTTCATTTCTAATAAATAATAAATGTGCTGCACACTGTAGAAAATATGTTGTCAGGAATAGCCAAACGTGACAATTAAACTATTTTCACTAGTTTCATTCAAGTTACAAAATTATTTTATCATGACTGAATCATCATGACTACATTAGATTAAAACAGTTAACTTTACATTATAATTTATAAAGCAATTTAATGAAAATGAAAGTAACAATAGCTTTAAGAACAATAAAAAATATGAGCCCAGACTCATCTCTCTCTGTCCTTAAGAAAATGTTACAAGGATAAACACGAACATGCAATTTTGGTCTTAATTGCTTTGACAATTATACTGGTAAACGTGCCTCTAAAAGCAGAATACCAGGCTTTACACAAGTCTCTTCATGATGAATGACTTAAAGAAACATAAACCAATTCTTCATGCAATGAGCTGTGCAATAAAAATGAACAACAGTTCTTTTTGCTTGTGTAAGTGTTGTGAGAGTAATGACATTCGGAGGATTCTCGATGCAGAATTGTTTAGGCACGATTCCAGCAGATGTTTGTACATCTCCCGCTGCTCGTCTCTCGCTCTTGGCTATAAACATGTCGCAGTGGCACCAAACACTTAGCATGAAAAGAGATGTAGGGTAAGATTATGTTATTCTAGAATAGGGAGGTAAAGTTAAGGAACTGTTGAACTTGAGATCTCACCGCTTGTGTGTGTGTGTGTGTGTGTGTGTGTGTGTGTGTGTGTGTGTGTGGGAGTGTGTGTGTGGTGTGTGTGTGTGTGTGTGGGGGAGTGTGTGTGTGTGGTGTGCGTGTGCATGTGTGTGTGTGTGTGTGTGTGTGTGTGTGTGTGTGTGTGGGTGTATGAGAGTGAGTTTGGCCTCAGGTCAGAGGCCTTGGACCTCCAGCACCTGTAGCATTCTACAGGATTATCAGGATTACGCCAGAGCTGCTATGTCAATCAGAGTTTGAGCTGAAGCACACAACCGCAGTCAACTAATCCCTTTATCTCATCTCCCACACGGTGTGTATGTGTGTGAGATGACTGTATCTGCACTTCCTGCATACGAAACACATTTGCTTCCTGTCAGGACAACCCCTCCACAAATAAATAGTGCCAAAACAAACACTTGCATCTGTCATAAACATGAACATAACAGATACAACTCGCTGTTTCTTTGCAGTTAATCATGAAATTTACTAGCAGTTTCTGAGTGAAAATTGTTTATACACCAGTTTTTGTGTGTTATATTTACAGTGAAGTGAGGACTGTGAGGTTGATCAAATGACAGCGATCATTTATAGGAAATGTGTACAAGATTAAGACTGATGTCAAATGCTTGATTCTGGTCAGAAAATCTATTTAAAATGCAAATTCAACATAGACCAGCAATTCTGGCTTTGTTTCAAGACCCATACTTTACACTGAATGTGGCAACCCAAAACAGAGTTGTTTTTATTAAACAAAATGTCTATAAAATCAAACATTGAAATGTATTAATTTTTTACAAAGAAATAATAATATACAGTGTAAAAAAATATTATACTGTTAATAATAAAGGTTACAAAATGGGTTTTTACAGTGATGTCATATAGTAGAACCATTTTTGTTCCAGAAAAAGAACACATTAGTGAACAATTCTGACAAAGACTAAAGGTTATTTATTGGTATCTATGTTTCCATGAAGAAGCTTTAACCTCAATGGAAACTTTCCAAGGGACAAAAGGTGCATTTGGTTATTACAATGTGCTTCATACTACGGAAAACAAATTTATTTTAAGAAATATTCACTGAAAGGTTCTTTGAGGAACACATGATGATTTTATCTTTTACCTGCATAGTTTTGTTCATGGTTTTTGAGGATATTGGGATGTCAAGCAATTGTTCATGTTGTCTTGTTGGCAAATAATCTACAAAGTGACTTAATACCCCAACTTTGATCTTTGATTTGATTTATTTGATCCATCATTTTAAAAGTTGATACGCCTTTTTATTTTGCCATTAAAACTATGCTGGAACACATTAGTTCAATTCTGCTTTCACATTTAGCATTGTTTTTCCCTGCTGTCCATGACCCTGATATGTCATATCGTTCATTTTGTATGTGCTCAAAATTCCATTACATGTTAAAGAGTTTGACAAAGTGGAAAAATGCACAAAATCACATAGAGTGAGAGACAAAGGAAAAAAGACACATATTCTGTGCTAGCGGTTTGTTCTTTGTGAGCGCCTCCTTTCTGATTTGATTGGCACTTCAAAGTAACTCTGTGACTAGAAGGGAGGGACACCGTGGTGGGAACAAAAGACACCTGAGGGGTGGGAGAGCAGAGATCTAGACCATAGACTGCTCCAGCATCCGGGAGAGCATATGGGCAGATCAGTTCGGTCCGTTATGCTTCATGATGCATAGACGCACACACACACACCAGCCGCCTGTGTGTTTTCAGAGAGATTTAGGAGCTGTTCAGTTGACACATCAAAGGACTCGTGGTCTTGTTCATCTCCCTCAATGGAATATCTGTAACTGTACCATGTTAACATGTGCTCCTCTGATCTGTCATTAAATCACATACTAAAACCATTTCTACACCATTTGCAATGCTCTTCTATCATTTATGGCCAAAACACTACATCCATAACATTGTCTAACTGCCGGTAAGTCTTACATGAAAATAGTTTACTTAAGTGTTCCCTGCTCTTTTGACCATTGCATTTCCATGACTTTTCCATTGTCATTCCGATGCCTTTACATTCATTTTCGATTTTTTTATCATTAAAATTCTAATTTGAATTTGAACTTCACAAATCATTCTGAATGATTCACAAAACAAATCAGACATCCTTTTGTTGAGCGATTCAATATTTTATATCAGAGCATAAATTTCCACAAATTGTATGAATTAATTTATTTATAATTTTCATAATTTATTCTACACATTTATTTTATTTTATGAATCCTAGAAAATATACATTTAAAATTCCCTAATTTGTACAAGTTTCAGTGGAAATTTCCTTACTATTAAATGATATTCTTTGATATTTGATCTATAGCTTTCTCATGTCTTGTCTTGATCATTTTCCTTCATTGTCATGCTGTCTCTGACAACATCTGAGGAATTTTAAATGTTTAATTTACCCATTAATATCAGTAAGTTCTTACAGCATTATGAGTGACTCAGATAACAGATGACAGCAAAGCAGTCTGTGCCCTCATTACCTGCCATCTTCTGCAGGAGCACAAACAGCACAACAGGAAGAGCAGATTACAGTGACGCTAATGACAGGCTCATTAACAGTGCAGAAAAGCAGATCAACGCACTGCTCAGGGCCCGTAAATCATGCTCCAGAGTAATTTGCTCAGGCTAAGACTGTTTTAAATGTCTATAAATTCCCACCGGCCTTCTGAACTTCTGTCTTATCTTCTTCTCTGAGGTCCAAGTCCGCTTGGATTTCAGGGCATTATCCTTTAGAGACAGCTTTATCCAGCTATTCTCTCCTTATGTTGCCACTGGCAAATGTTATAAAGCAAAAGGCCACTTAATCATTTGAGCTTAGAGGCTCTTCAGCAGGATTATGTGTTCAGCATCTCCGACCTCTGACTTCTGCCCTGGTTCTCTTTCTCAGAGACTCTACGACGACTCTATCAGCCCTGATGATCCACATCTACATGAACACTAAAATACAAAACAATAATACCACAGACAAATAGACAGACAGACAGACAGACAGACAGACAGACAGACAGACAGACAGACAGACAGACAGACAGATAGACAGATAGACAGACAGACAGAAGACAGACAGACAGACAGACAGACAGACAGACAGACAGACAGACACGTAAACAGAGACAGACAGACAGACAGACACGTAGAAAGACAGACAGACATGTAGACAGACAGACAGACAGACAGACAGACCGACCGACCGACCGACCGACCGACCGACCGACCGACCGACAGACAGACAGACAGACAGACAGACAGACAGACAGACACGTATAAAGACAGACAGACAGACAGACAGACAGACACGTATAAAGACAGACAGACAGACAGACAGACAGACAGACAGACAAACACGTAAACAGACAGATACGTAGACAGACAGACAGACAGACACATAGACAGACAGACAGACAGACAGACAGACAGACAGACAGACAGACAGACAGACGAACAGACATGTAGACGGGCAGACAGACAGACAGACAGAACACGTAGACAGACAGACAGACAGACAGACAGACAGACAGACAGCCAGACAGACAGACAGACAGACAGACAGACATTATTGAATTGTCAAAACAACACAATCTGCAGCAGAAATTAATAGGATTTTTTTTTCTGAGGTTTACAATGGACCACAATCGTTCTGAATTACTGCTGTGAAGAAGTCCAGATGTAATTCATCTACTTCATGTGACAGGGTTAATTTAGCGACTGAGGCTAAATACAGAACCCAAAGGCGTCTCAAAACTGATATTTTTATGCACTTTAGGGTTGCAAGTAAACATTATTTTATCAAAGTATATATATTTAAAGAGCATGTCTGGATAGCTGGATATTATTTGTTTAACGCCATATCTTTCCCAAATAAGGTATCCAACTGCAGGGATCATTTAAAAAACATTATTTCTGTAAATTCCCTTGAAATAAAATGCCATTTGCTTCTATACTGAGGGTTAATGACCAGTTCCTCTATACAGAAAATGCCATTGAAATGGTGTAGTTTAAAACACAGGAACTGATCTGTGATCTTATCCTACTCTTAATGCTGTACAGATCTTACAGTATTCAAACAAAGCCCTAAATATACTTCAAACTTTGAGGTGCTTTTCAAAACTTTCAGACTATTCTTTGCCAAGCCAACATTATAGTTTGTCTTGGCACCTCTTAATTTTCTAGTTTTCATTGGTTATTTTGCAACTGTTCTCTGTTCGCTGCGACTGTGATTAATCCTGGAATGAGTTTGACTGTTTTGGAAAAGTTGTTGAGAAATAGCTTTGTAAAAGTTTGCCAAACTGCTCCAGGAAACTGATCAGGATGTAGAGCATAATTCTGACGTTGAACAGCCTGTCTGCAGAAGACGTTCCCTACCAGGAAATTAGGCATCTGGGTGAAAGATACCGAGGGGCCGGGGTGAAGAGGTTAAGGGAAGGGGGCCCTAAATGGCCCCCATTATGCAAGCTACATTTTGATACCTATAGAGAACTGGTGAAATGTTCAAATGCTAAATTATACTGCGAAGAGTTTTAGGTGAGTTCCCTCATAGTCTTGTCTCACCAACAGCAATCATTAGAGCAGAATAATATTGTTCCAAAATAATCCGTGTTGAAGTCTGGCATCAGAATCACAGTAGAATTCCAATTCCGATGATTATGGCTGATTGCATTATTTCTCAAACTCTTCCAGGATTCTCTTCTGCAAGTCAGGTCAACTATGTTATGCTTGTTTGGTAAATTTAAATAAATTCATGAAGCCATGTTCCAACCTTTTTTTCCGCATGTGCTTTTCTTTTCTATTATCAATCGTATTGCATTTTTTGTGGTGGAGGATGTTTTTCAAACTGAAGTCCACCTTTAAAGTAATAGTTCCCCCAAATTGATTTTGAAAAAGTTGATTTTCAAAATCTAATGAAAATTATTTACTCACCTTCAAGCCATCCTATGTATGACTTTTGTATGACTTACAAAAACAGCTAGATATTACGATTTATAAAGTTTTAAATTTGAATACTTTTCTTACACAAACACATTGTTTTGCCTCAGAATGCTTTTATCAACCCCTCTTGAGCTGTGTGGAGTACTTTTTATGATTGATGGATGGATGCACTTTTTTGGGCTTCAAAATCTAATTCACTGCCATTATAAAGCTTGGAAGACACCAATCTTTTATATAACTATGATTGTATTCATCTGAAAGAAGAACGTCAGATACACCTAGGATGCTTGAGGGTGAGTAAATCATTGGGTCATTTTTATTTTTGGGTGAACTATCCATTAAACTTAACCAGAGGCCAAGTCTATTGTTCTCTTTGATCTGGACCGAGAAGAGAAACCTGTGAGGTCCTCACACAAAGCACTCAGCCGTCCCCAGTCAAAACATGGTGAAAGGGGGACTGAGGGACACATACAGATACATTAAACCTCTCTTCACCCAAGACCATAAAATATAGACACTTGTCTAAAGACATCTGCCATCGATTTCCATTGCAAACATGATATTAGACTCAGTTCCATGTTCTCTTTAGCATTTACCCCTGCTGACATATCATACCCAGAAGTTTGTGACCGTCGGTGAACCGTATGTCCCCTCAGGCCGGAAAGAGAGAGAAATGATAAGAGGCTTCTTTAAATTACTGACTCGTCTAAATGGAGTTCAACCAGAGGCTGAGGGAAACAAGGTCATCCATTAAAGCAACACAATTAAAGCTGCAGCCTGCAATCTTCATGACAAATTTTAGTACGAATAAAGCCAGATTATTACTTGCATTCAAGAGCCTTTCAGCAGGAGAGCTTTCATCTTGAGGTTTTTAAAAAGACACTTTGAATAGGTACAACAGAGCTGAGTTATTTTGGCAAGTCACTTTCCAGGAATACTGTAGAGATCCAAACATCACCTGAACAATGAGCTTTTTAGCTGTACACCAAATATTAGAAGAGAGAAATAAACATATCTAAATTGCAATTTTTATTTGATGCTATTAAATGTATACATTGTCACAGATGGTTTGGACATTTCTATTATTTAATTAATTGTTACATTTTCACAAACACTCTGCAGTTCGGGGTTGCCAAGTCTCCTCAAAATTGGACTAATTTCAAACTGTTGCACTCGTTGATTTTTTTTCTATGGGTTTGACTAATTATATAAATTGTATTTGATCGAAATGCGTAGGGCTATATTCAAATATTTACTCATCTTACGTTCTACCAAAGATAAAAGGAAGACTTTGAGCGCCTGTGAGTTCCTTTGTATAAACAGACTGTGATTTACATTACATCTATATTGTGACTTTGAAGTTAAAATTATGTATTACGATTAACAATGTCTGTAAAATACGTCAGTTTTTTTAAACATGTGGCATAATTTTTGTTTTGACAGTGTCACACGTTTTGATTGAAAAGAGCTGTCTAAATCTTGTTTAAATGTCTTCATATGCAGTACCTATCCATCTTCACTGAAAAGTGTGGCCAGGATATGCTTCAGAAATCCATCTTTTGTCTACCATATACAAAAAAAGGTTTCAATGAGGGTAAGTGCATTATCTTTTTTAGGGGGATTATACCTTTAAAATACAGCTCTAAGAAAGATCCACAGACACTGGAAAACCTACTGAATCACTTCATCCATCTTTCGTTCATCTAATCAAGCATGATCCGAACACCTCTTTAATCTGTCAAGCCAAAAGCAGAGCAGATGTCTGGCACCCATCATTGGTACTGTGGTTAATCTGGTCTCAAACTGTCTTATATAGTTTAATGAATAGCCTCAGTTAATGTCGTCATTAAACAACCAAACAAAGAGGGCTTTACTTTGGTTTTCATTTGCTTTCCTCTGTGTCAACACAATGGTAATGTTTTCTCCTGAGCAGCTGCTCTATGTCACTGTTTACACTTACAAACCACACACACACACTTCCTTACACCTTCGGCCATTCCTCTTCAGGTGTGTTAAGGTGTGCACCAGACGTTACTAATTTAAGATGTTAAGCTGCATGGGTATGCCTTGCCTGAGGAGAGTACCTGTCACCTACAGACTGACTTTGGCAGCCCCAGACTGTTTTAAATTGCTTCTCAGGAGGCCTAAGTAACAACAGTGTTAAAAGTCTGAAATAGATAAATATAGACGTAAAGATAATATCTCTGTTTGTCTGTTAGAATTCAAGTTCAGTGATTCATTTGACTGCAGGCACGCAATATTATTTAGGTAAACATTTTGTGCCATGAGCTGTAACCATAATGAACATTTTCTTCCCGATCTGATCTCTTAAAGATAGATTATCCAAAAATAAAAATAGTGTTACTTACCCTCAAACCTATATGCTTTCTTCTTTCAATGAACACAAAACAAGATATTTTGAAAAATGTCCCAGCTGCACTTTTTTATACATTTAAAGTGGATGTTAATTTTTAATTCCAAGCTCTTAAAGAACAATAATATACTGCAGTGGCTACATAAACTAATCAAATGATAATAGATTAACTGCATCTATTGCATGCTGTACATGGATAACAATGCATTTGTAAGGACAAAACATATGTGGAAAATAGCGAGGAAAACTAAATGAACTGCTGCACCTCCTAAAGTCGTCCTGTACATGTGAATACTTTATACTAAGAGCTTCCTGCAAATAAATGAGTATATAATTAAATACAACTTTCCCTATCAGGTGCTCTGACAGATGCATGTCCTATGCATTACAGACAAGATTTTTAAAAGACAGTCTCATGGCAATTTGTAACTATTGTAAGTTTTGGTGAGTTGCTGGCTAATTAGTATGAATTCATATTATCTCATTCATAAATTTTTCTATGAACTGCTTACACCCCTTTATCAGTTATTTTTAGGGGTCAATCCTTCTTTTTTCTAAAAATCATGTTTTTGTTTGATTCACATCATTCCAATTAATACAAAATTGCCACCTCGCAAAACAGTTACATTTTCCTATGAGATTGAGTCATGAGTGCATAACTTACATTTTAAGGTTATATCATTTTGTGTAAATGTAGAGCCACAAAGACCTAATTATCAAATCAGTAGATTAAAAACTGATAAGCATTAGTTCAAGTCAAGTCAAGTCAAAAGCTTGACGTAGGCTCCATCTCATCTTTCGCTAGATAAGACCTTTATTCATCATCTGATATCATTTATAGTCCTTTGAAGCTGCACTAAAACTGTAATTTTGACATTCAACCGTTTGGAGTCCATTGAAGTTAACTATATGGATACAAATCCTGGAATGTTTTCATCAAAACAGTTAATTTATTTTCGACTGAAGAAAGAAATACATAAACATCTTGGATGGTATGGGAGTGAGTAAATTATATGGACATATTCATTTGAAAGTGAACTAATCCTTTAAAAATTCAATTTTCAGCTGAAGGCATTTCATTATTGAATTCAGTGATGTCATCGTCCAGCTCAGTTCAGTTAAAAAAATTGCAGTGCAATGAAGTCGATGATATCGCTGGAAATGAAGTGTCCCCAACTAAGCAAGAAGAGGCGACAGCGGTAAGCAACCAAAACTCCATCGGAGACAGAATGGAGAAAAAACCTTGGGAGAAACCAGGCCAGTTCCCCTCCGGCCAGATGAACCAGTAGTTTGTTCCAACTGCAGCAAAGTCAGATTGTAAGGGCTCCACTGGTTCCAGTGGTCTTTTCCAGATGGTTGTCTAGGTGACGAGGTCGTCACTGGGGATCTGTCTCTGGGGCACATCTAGGCGCCCTGGTCTCCGCTGATGTTCAGAGCTGTAGAGGTCGTCTCTAGGTGCTGATCCACCATCTGGGCTGGATAAGGACTGGATCAGGTGGCTACGGTGACCTCGGAATAAGAAAGAAAAAGACTAATATTAGCGTAGATGTCAATCTTCTTAAGATGTAACAAGTACATCGTGTTTTATGGGAAGTGTTCCTGGTTCCGGTTGACCTAATTAATGCAGGCTAACAATCCTTTAACGGATTTGAATATTATAAGTGTATTGGTGTGTTAAGTGTATGCCAGGTTAAAGAGATGGGTCTTTAATCTAGATTTAAACTGACAAAGTGTGTCTGCCTCCCAAGGTTCAAGGTTCTTTATTATTCGTCACATACACAATCATACAAGTATAATCAGTAGTGAAATGCAAGTAGAATTAAAGAAAAATACAGCATAACATGAGGAAAGTGAGGAGAAAAAAATAACCCCCATAATAGCTCCTTGGGGAGTACAGTGTGAGAACAGGAAAAAACACCTCAGCAAACAAAAGCACATACACCATAGACACACGACTTGCAACAGGGGAAGTAATCCAGCTCCAGCAAGCAGCCATCCGGACCCGCTGCCACTTTTCCGGCGCTGGTCACAGACCCGCTTGTCAGGCTGGCGGATTCAAAGCGACGGAGGCGAGGGGCAAGAGCGTCTCACTGCAGTGTTCTTTCCCAGGGATGAATTTCCAACAGCGACCTTGCCGGGCCAGTGCTGGTACGGGGGAGCCAAAAAAGATAAGATTGCGATTGTTTAGTCTTGGGGCGAGTAACCGCATTACAATTCCACGGCTACTCTCTTTGTCCATTCTGATCTCGAATATCATCAATTTTCTTTTGCAAAGCCGTGAGCTTCTCCATGATAGAATCCATATTGCGTTAATAGTCTCAGTCTCAATGCTGACCGCTCTTCCCACTGCTTCAAACATGACGAGCAGCCTTGTGAGGCTTTGGACAGCTGTTCCCGTTTTCTGAATTCTTCCATAACCCAGGGCAAAGCCTAATCCAATCAGCAAAATACCTGTTATCATGGTTCCAAATAGGTAGATATCTTCAATGTCCTCCACGGAAAGAGCCGCTAGACACACGATTCGCCACCTCTCCCACGCGTCCATCGTGTAGCCAGCTGCGAACGTTCCGTCCGGGCAGACAGGTTCCCCGGAATCCAAGCTTCTTGTCGAGAAGATGGTGTCAATAGCGTTGAGAGACCAGTTGATCAAATCCATAATTTCTCAGTTTGAAGAACAGTGCAGAGAGAGTCTCTCAATAGATCAGACAATACTGAAAAATGTGACCGCCTCCGTTGAGTGCCAGAGAAGAAGAACAGTGTTAGTTAGATTGTTCCAGAGTTTGGGCGCTAAATAGAAAAAGGATCTGCCACCCGCAGTTGGTTTTGTTATTCTAGGTATTATCAAACAGCCAGAGTTTTGAGATCGTAGCGGACGTGAAGGACTATAATGCGATAAGACCTCGCTCTTGTACTGAGGAGCTAAACCATTCAGGGCTTTATAAGTAGTTAACAAGATTTTAAAACCTATTTGATGTTTAATAGGGAGCCAGTGCAGTGTTGACAGAACCGGGCTAATATGGTCATAATTCCTGGTTCTAGTGAGGACTATAGCTGCTGCATTTTGGACCATCTGTAGTTTGTTTATAAAGCGTGCAGAACAACCACCTAATAAAACATTACAATAATCTAACCTTGAGGTCATAAACGCATTAAAATAACATTTCTGCATTTGACATAGGTCTCAGTTTAAATATATTTTTAAGATAAAAAAAAATAAGTTTTACAAATGCTAGAAACATGGCTGTCAAAGGAGAGATTGCCATCAAATAGCACACCTAGGTTCCTGACTGATGATGAAGAATCGACAGAGCAGCCATCAAGAGTTAGACAGTGTTCTAGGTTATTACTTGTGGGGGCAACTATTAATAACTATTATTAGTGATGCGTATCCTATAACTCTTCCTATAATCTGCTGCAGCTCTTGGACATTATTTTCACTCTCATATTTTGAATTTCAATCCATAGGTCCATACGTTTTTGTTTTGCCAAATTTAGCGTATTCACCTCCTGAAATATTGCATGCTCATTAAAAGAAGAAAAGGTTGATAAATATACGTCTAGAAAGATGCTAGCTTATCGCCACTGGCTTATCATGTGCATCGTCCTGCCCTGCATTTAGTGTCTCAAAGCTGTGGAGATAGCCATCATTTTCTGTCACCCAATCTGTCTAGAAATAACTTTTTCAATTTAGACTTGCACATTTGTAACGCTTTCAATTTCAGAGCATTTTCATTAGCCAATGTGTGAGGGGCATATTCATGACTCCAGGACCCTTTAAAGATTGGTCTCTGCACTTCTCCAGTCTGGAAGAGCATTTTAATCCTAGTACTCTGGTTTAAAGGCATGTGCCATGCACAGACAGGTTAATAATAACAGTGCTTTTTGCCTCTAACATTAGATGCTTTAGAAGTCAGTCTGAAGCAACACACTGTTAATGAAGCTCTTAATTGGCTGTAAAAGGCGCAGCTTCAAACACAACTCCTTCTCAATAGATGGTAAAATGACTCTCTTTGTGAAGAAGTCTGATCACACATGTTGTGTATGAACTTCCCCTGCAGACGGTGGGAGGGTCCAGCTACAGGTCACAACCTGGACTTGATACCTCTAACATCAACTGTGCCTGTTAGCCCAGGTTAGCTTTGTTCTTAACCAACGCCAACAGAATTAAAAGGGTATCAAATAACAACATTTGCATTTCAAAAAGCCACATCATAAAGGGAAGTGGTGATTTATGGTGTAAATACAAGGATTAAAGACTTTCAAATTTAGGATCATTTTGCATTACCCACTTGTGCTTAACTGTATTGAAGGGCGCTTGTGTACTTCAAGTGTACTTGCAGATAATATATTAATGAAATAAAGGACACTTTCATTACACCCTTAATTACACTTTAAAAAATGCACTTTGTATTAATGCCAACTGAAAAGTTTTACTTTAAAGTATATATTTGTTTTAATGTAATTATTAAATTACATGAAATATATACTTAAATCCTAAAAGTTACAAAAGAGTTAGAAAAATACACATTTTAAAAGTACAAATTTTAACTGTGTAGTATATTATTTCTGTAATAAGTTTAAAAGTGTGCTAAAGTGTACTTCTTTTTCACAAGGGTCAGTATTGTGCACAGTAAATGTTAAACATCTATTTTTAATCAAATAAAATCAATCAATAAGAAAAAGATTTCTACATGATATGTAAGTAAAAAAAAAACACCCTCTGTATTACTCAACTGAGAAAATGCCGGCATATCAATTTGGTTGCTAGCAGACTTGCTATTACAACATCTTCTTAAAGTCAGAAACACCTTTGTGGTCAGAAGTCAGCAATATCAAGCAGAAATATCCTACATGCAAGTTCAAGTGGAAAGCAGAACATTTTAGTACGATCAACAGCAAAGGCCAGGGTACTAAAGGTTGTGAACTTTGAGGAAACCGCTTTATTAGCTTAATAACAGCTGTACTTTGAGACAATCACTAGTCATTAGAGAGCAAAGTTAAAGCAAGACACAACAATACCTTGATTTTAAGGTTAGCATTTTCATTGATTTATTTGTAAATCATAAAGTAAACACACCTGCCTTGCACTAATGAAATTATAATTGTGTTGTCTTCATGAGCTTCATGTTTTCAGTAATATCTTCACTATGCCTTTTCCCCTTTGACCTCTTCCCCTCTTACCTTCCTGTCTCTTCTCAGTATGACGAGATGATGAAGTGAGCTTCAGGAGGAAATTCAGAGGCAGGGGTCTTTTTGGGGAATGTACATTCTTGGGAGTTCCTTTCATTTTGATTTAAGACAGTCAGGAGAGCATCCAAAACGGCTTGTTTGCTGGTGCGCGGTTCCTGCACAGGTCTGGCAGCACTAAAAGATTCGTCAATGCTCAGATGTGATTAACATTTGACTCCAGACTAATAAAAACGAATGACAGAGTTGGGGTCAGAGGGTTGAGATCAAGGCTCATAGGATGTCCTCTCAATTTCCAGCCATCCAGATTAATGGCGCCCCTGTGGTAGGAGCAGCGAGTGGCTATTTTTCAGTATCACTTACTCAGTGAGGCCTCTGAACCCTTAGGCCTCGGTGCACTGCCCACCTGTTGCCCCATTAACTACTAATGGACTGCACAACAGCCAGTTAGCAGAGGAGGGGTGATGCAAGGGTGAGTTAGTTTTGTCGTTTCTTTGAAAAGCTTTGATTGTTCTATTTGTAGTTGACAAATAACTAGACAAATGTTCATGAACTTCTTCAACAACGAGATTTTATGTTAAAATGTAAACGAGTTGTATTTGGAAAGTGCATTTTTAGGTGCTTTAACTATGTTTAATATGGTTTTCACAATTATAATAATCTTTTAGTTGTTTTACAGTTTACTCAAGTAATCCTGACCATTTAATTATTAAAAGTACAAATATGTTGTTTCTAAATTTGAGAGGTCATTAAAATGTATAATAATTCTAAAATAATTTTCCCACAAACTAAAGAGTAACATCTCACAATTATGTGCTTAAGAACAATAAACCAGGGGTGCGTTTCCCAAAAGTAACTATGGTCGTAAGTTCTGTCGTTACCAATAGATTTCAATGGAAATAACGACCATAGTTTTGAGAAACGCACCCCAGATTTGTAGTTTTGTGGATTTTTGTCCAAAATGGTAACAAAATGGAAACATTAGTTAACTACATTAATTAACATAAACTAGTAATGGAAAACACTTCTAAAGCATTTATTAATATTAATGTTGATTCCAACATTTACATATAAAATCTCCTTAAAAATACATTTAAAGGGTTACTCCACCCCAAAATGAGTCATTAATCACTTGCCCCCATGTCATTCCTTTTATCTTCGCAACACAATTTAAGATATTTTGGATGAGAACCGGGAGGCTTGTGACTGTCCCATTGACTGCCAAGTAAATAACACTGTCGAAGCCCAGAAATAGTGCATCTACCATCAGTGGTTCAGCCGTAATTTTACGAATCTACGAGAGTCATTTTTGTATGCAAAGAAAAACCTTATTAACCTATTAAAACCTTCGGAATTAAGGATTTCAGAGGGTACAACTGATGGTCACTTCGGGCCCCCATGATCCTTTGCGCTGATTCTTTCCAGACTCTCCCTTGATGAACGAGAAGGGCTTAGGGCAAAGGGATGAGCCCTTCCGAGCCCTTCCCAGACACGCCCTTGCAAGAATTTGTTTTGACTTTGTTTTACTGTTTTCATACTTGCTGAAGGTAATGTTCGAAAATTAGTTTGACCAATGACATGCAGGCATTGTACATATTGGACCAATCATGGTGTGTGCGAATGTGGGATCTATGGTCAAAGCCAGAGCCGAGCCTAAACTTCTGGGGGCCCTACGCAAAACTGTATCTGCCGGGGGGTTATGAATCGGTTATGAATGAATGAGTGAAACGTATTTGTCCGTGTTTCACTCCGCCCCGAATCGTGCTCGCGGAAAGCGCTCGAGAATCATTGTCTCTTCCGTGGCTTGCTATGCTTTCAACCCGTTTTTTTGTCTCGAGCAAGAGACTTTACAACATTCATGTTACATGATTTGACAGATTTTTACGTAGAAAGGGCGACAGCGCCACATTACAATAAATTATCATTCATGTTTTCATAGCCTCTTGCCAAATTCAAAACTAAACTAAAATGAAAACGTCTTTGAGAGCAAGGGGGCCCCCTGGTGTTTCAGGGGCCCTACGCAGCTTTTGTATTCTGTGTGTAGAGAGGATCGGCTCTGGTCAAAGCGATGCAAATACGCTAACATATTAGGTGTTTGCACGGCTCAGACCGCTCAGTGTTTGACATCAAAGTACCTTAAACGTTTTGAAAGCATAAGGAATCATCTGTGTGGTGTTTTGATGGCATACACCGGTCGGTCTGCAAACGCAAACAAAGCAAAAACCTAGATATTTTAGTCAATATAGAAATCCTGGCCAGGACGCTTCCAGGACAAATGGCACGTATGGTCACCCTACCGTACATGTGCACGTATTTGCATCACTTTGGTTGTTCTCTGTAGATCTCACCTTCTCAAGTGCCACGATTGGCGATTATGTATAATACCTGCATGTTATTGGTCAAACTACTTCTAAAACAGACTCACGAGTGAAGCTTCGCGATTAATGTTCACTCGACTGTCGGTGCTTAGAAAACATTCATGTGCGAGTGAGTGTACTGAGCACATTAAGTGGCCTACTTCCAATAAAAATACTTAAAAGTTAAAAAGATCCAAGATAATGTCCAAATAACCGACACGTTTTGCCAATACACTGTAAAGACAGGACTCT
The DNA here is from genome assembly GCA_027564155.1 of Gymnocypris eckloni scoliostomus. NCBI lineage: Eukaryota > Metazoa > Chordata > Actinopteri > Cypriniformes > Cyprinidae > Gymnocypris > Gymnocypris eckloni. The sequence goes on from CM050415.1 coordinate 19,672,071, forward strand.
TCAGAATTATTCATTCTTAAATTGATGTTATCACTGGTTCAGTTGTCAAAGCAATTTGACATTTGCACATTATAACTGAATTAAGCTTTAATCAAGAATCAACATTGTTTAAGTATTTTTGGAAGGACAAATTAAGATGAACAGTTCACGCTGATGTTTTTAGTCACAATTCAGAAGAATAAAGCACTAACATATTCAACATTATTATTCTTATAACACATGCGCTTTTTTCACAGCATCATTTTATTGTAACGTGGGAAAATGTATTGATGTCCAGTTACAACAAGGTTGCCAAACGATTTATGAATATAAATCATACCAAGCTTTAAAAATCTCACCGACATTTACCTAAGATTAAGATAGCATAATAGGCTATGTTGTCTCTTACAATTAACAGTAATGCAATCACTGGCTGTCAGGAGGCGGTGGAAGTCCTTTAAATACAAGTCAAACTGCATGAAAGCAGACACAAGATGGCAGTGTCATCTTCACAAAGCCCCAGATTTACACACGTGTTCGGTTCCCAGTGGAAATAAATAACATTCACAAATATGGCTCATGTTTGTTCATTCCCCTGTGGAAATAACCTTCGCAAAACTAATATAGTGTTCGTCTTTATTTTTTTTTTACTGGCTCTTTAATATTATGATTTTACAGCTTCTAACTTACTTTATATAATATTTTATGTTTTTTTAAATGTTGTAGATTTAATCAGCAAATGAGAATTGCTAAATTAATGCATCTATTTTGAGACAAAGGTCCTCTTAACAGTTTTCAGTTTTGTTTAAAACAATTAAAGCAACAGTTTTTAAATAACGAAAGAATATGTAAAAGTATGGTATTTGGGGTAAAAAGAGCCCCTGCTGTTGTGGCTAAGGGCGCACAGTAATTAACATGATAATTAATAGATCACTGACTTTTCCATTTGTTGACATGACATGGATTGAGATGGTATATTATGTTGGGTGTCCTGTGTCCATAATAGAGATAATCACTATGTTTAGAATGAAACAATCATATGAAGAGTTTATTTGCGAAAACAGTAACTTGTTTTTTTTTTTTCAAAAATCGTGATTTTTATTATGTACTGTTATGTTATTGTTTTTATTGTCTTATTTTGCAGTTTTTTAAGTTTTTTTTTTTACCTAGTCAAAATAACCCTACTGCAAATTAACTCTTCATATTTAAAAACATAATATTAATTATATAATATCATAAAATAGTATTTGTTGTTACTACTGTAAATATATTACATTATTATTGGATCTCCTTTCAATACTTTCAGAATCTTTACTTAGTAAAATGATTTTGTTTCTGTATTATAACAATTTTTTTAGATTAACACAATTTAATGAAAGTATATTTATTGAACAAAAAAGTTATTTTATTTTTCATATAAGTGGAAAATAGTACAAACTTTGCAAAAGCGATTGTTTTGAACAAGTATTAACTTAGACATTATTTTTTAAAACATTGTTTTAGCTGAAGTATTTGTATCAATACTGTGCCTTTTACCCCATGCTGGTGAAGTTTTTAGTGCAAACTAAACTGCATACCTGTCTGTCCACCGAACTAAATGAAAAGAGCTCGGCACATGGATCACGTGTAATAAGACTACACTTCCCATGCTGCACCGCGCTCGCGTCGTTCCTCTGCTGTCACTTTGCCGATGTGAGAATCGCCCAGCAGCATCTCAGCCGAGCAGCAGCGCACAAATGCACTGAAATACGCATCTTAGGACATTTCCACCCTCTTTCGGTTTGCCATGAGGGCGTGTGATGGGAATAACGGGGATGTTCGCACCGGATTACGTCCCTTTATTTTGAGAGAAATGCGGATTGTTTTGCGCTCGAGGTGTTAACGCAGAAAAAAATACAAAAATGAAGAAGCAATTCAATCGGATGCGACAGCTCGCCAACCAGACTGTTGGCAGGTGAGCGCTATGATCTCAAATACGAGCGTTTTACACTATGACGAAGTTTATTTATTATTTATTTAATTAGCTTATTTATTTGCAGAAAACAATCCCTAACTCACATATATTTTCCCATTCAAACTTTCGCTGTTTTCTAAATTTATAAATGCATATTTAAACATGTTTATTAGCCATTGCTACTAATAGCGTCTAGCTATTGCGCAATGCATCTTAAAATAGCTTTATGCATTATCACACCCATGCATTATTATGCATCGTTATTATAAAATCATGATTGGAGGTTGTGCGTGCATCCGTGTGTTGTGCGTAACGGGTTCACTGCAGAGGCATTTCTTCCAGCAAAATGCTTCTCGGAGGTTCCCCATGGCACTGACACTACACCCCCCTGCACAAGGCTCCCGGATGCATTTCCATCAAATGCAGCTTAATGTAGCACTGCTGTTTCAGCTCACGATTTGAATGAGAGGTGTGAGAATGACATGTCTCTATACCAGCTGATGCAGATGAGAGAAAAATGGCAAAGGCGCAATGTTTTCAGTGCACACCGATCTCTGGGAAAAAAAGAGGAGGAGTTGGGTGCAGTACATCAGCAAGATCTGTCAGTGATGGAGAAGGTCATCATTGCTTCAGAAAGCATGGTTTCGAATTTCCAAATCCAGAGCATTATAGCGCAGATTGTGAAAAAGTTGCTGCAGTTTTTTTATTTTCTTGCTTACCCCATTTATCTTGTTTATGCTGGAGTGGGTGTGCGATGCTTGACCTTTCACATGTTTGGATTGTTCTTTCCGTTCTTCGCTCACCCACCTCTCTTCTTGTCATGCACGGGGTGTTGTTAAAGGCCAGAAGGTGTGTGTCATTATCAAGCAGCTCCTTGATGGGTGATTATGCCACAGTGTTGTGGGTCATCATCATTTCAAATCCATTCTCAGTGGGTGGGTAGAAGGGAAGCTTCTCTTTCACCGCCTCTGGTTGGCATCAGCAGCCCAGTGGAAAATGGCAAGCCGAGCTCCTCCGACCCGGTTCCAGCATTGCTCAGGGAATGAGATTGTGTGTGTGTGTGTGTGTGTGTGTGTGTGTGTGTGTGTGTGTGTGTGTGTAAGCCCTGCATTAGTATTCTCTACCTGTCCCTGGTAATGTCCAGGGAGCTGTGGCAGCGGCCTCTGTGGCATTCTGTCTGTAGCTGTACGGTAATGAGAAACAACATTTTCCTAAACAACACAGTGTCCTGACTCATTAATAATATGTTCCAGGGTCTGGGAGGGCACGCCGGACTGATGTTTGCTTTGGAAAATTTGCATGTTCCTGTCATGTATCAGAAGTACAGAGTCACATCTCCCAATATCAGCTGAGAGTTGCACTTAGACACTGTATTCATGACCTTGACAGACTCGTGCAGGGGTAATGCAGATGATCCATGACTCTTGTTACATCACTATTGTTATCCATTATCAACACCAGTTTCTTTGCAAATATTTAAAGTCAGCATGAAATCAGTATGGATTTTATTTTCTTAATGTGTGATCTTATTGTGAACAATTTTTAACGCATAAATGTATTTTTGACCAAATTTGAATTGAATTGTCATAACTTGTTCTTTTTGTGATATGATCAACTTCTCTCTGCTGTTTGTAGTCAAGCCAATCACATTCATTTCAGTATTCAATGTTCGCTTTTCACTTTAAAGTTGATCATTTTACCGACTCGGACCTTTGAGTCTCGTTCAGAAGAATGAACAAATCTTTTTTTGAGTAATTTCATTCATTTCGTTCATTTTAGCTAAATTAATTAAAATGTTAAATGTTACGTCCCTAACACATCGACTACTTAGCAAACGTTGATCACACTACAAACAACACAAAACTATATTGCTATAAGAAACAGAAAAGATTAATTAATTGTTAACCTGGGTCTTTAGTCTATGATTAGCTCTCCCCCGAAGTCTTTGGGTTTGAGTCGTTCGTTCATCACGTGACAGCTTCATAAACTAAACCTATGCAGTCTGATCCAGAGAGAATTGATTAGTTCATCTCTCGAGTCTTCGTGCTTTTGTCACATGACATGCCAGCATTGGATAGAGAAATTAATTAATTTACAAGCTTCCTTACAAACGGCTGCATAGTTATTATTATTATCATTATTATTTACTCTTACAGTTACGTGATGCGTTTCTGGTTTCAAATTGTAGCTTTTTATTTCTTAAAGTTTATAAATGTGTGAATTTCTGTCATGATGGTTCTTTTCCATAGCACTGAATGTGGTAACAAAGGTAATAAACTAAAGAGTTGGTTATTATTATTATTATTATTATTATTATTATTATTAAGTATTTTCCCCTCATACTGCATTAGTCACGTGAGGAACGAATGACTCGAAAAACCCGAAGACTCGAAACAGGTGAACTTATTCAGTGCAGAACCTGTCGGATGTTGCGCATGCGCGACTGAACGAATCACTCCCCGAGACGACTCGTTCTTCCCGAGTCACATTAAAAATTCTTCAAAATGAACAAATCGTTGAAGAACGACCCATCACTAACATGAAACAGAAATGATGAAGCATTTTCAGTTATTTGATTAATTTCTGTTTGTTGTTTTCTGATTATTCTCGAACTTTCGAGTAAACGCTGTATTAAAATGAATGAATAAGAAGTCTTTTTATAATCTACAAAACAGCAGACTCAGACTCAAAACAGTAAAAGCAACATTTTTAAATGAATAACCTACCATTCAGAAATGTGGGGTCGGTAAGATTATATCATTTTTTTTATGAAAGAAATTAATCAGCAATTTAACATTAAATGAGACATAAATAGCAGTAAATACATTTATATTCTATTTAAAACAAATGTTGTTTTATTTTGCTGTCCAAAATTTAAGTTTACACAAAATAAATTAAGCATCCGAAGTGTTTTCAATATAATAAGAAATGAGCAGCAAATTGTATTTATGTATTTGACATTTGTTCCGATGATTTTATAGCTGTGTCCTCCATCCTCCCCGCTGTTTTCATTTCTCATCATTTGTAAATCACATTTCCTGAAAATGACTAAATGTCAAAATGACTACCCCCTGCTCTGTGTGTATGTGTATTTGTGTTATCAGTATTTGTGCTCTTTCTCTGTGTTCTCATTGTGACTATATTTATAGTCCTCTCATTCATGTTTTTGTGGCAGTGAGTGTTTGTAAGGGTTTTTGGTGGGGTTGTGCACTGCCTGTAGTGTTTTCTCTCTCAGGAAGTATGGCAGCCTCCCTCTTCCTTCAGAACTACCAGCTTGTTGTTATTGGGAACAGTACATTGTACACTGAAAATATGATTCATTGAATCTACTCAATTTTTGTAAGGTATGTGGTTGCAATCAATTTATTTAAGCCACATTTAATAAAAAATAAGTTGAAAGTCAGTCAAATAAATTTGTTTATTTAAATGTAGCTAAAATAAATTGATTGCAATCACTTACCTTAAAAAGTGAGTAAATTCAATGAATAATTTTTTTTCTGTGTAAGTGCTTATGGAGTTGTGTGTGTTTTTCCGTCAGCAGAGAGCTTGGGAACAGTGTGTATGTTGATTAATGGCACTGAGTTACAAACGTGCTTGCACAACAGGGAGTGCCCACATGTTGCAGGGAATCCTTTCTTATATTCACCAAACACTAATATATAAGGGGTTTAATATCTTTGGCCGTTCATTCACACAACAATGGCGTTTTTTGGGTCCACGTGTTTTTTTAAACTATGCTGTTATCGTCTCCTTGTAAACTACAAAAATTATTTGTTCAAATGTTGATTTCATCCACATGTGTTTTATAAAACTATAGTGGCCTAATGCATAATACAGTGTTTTAAGTCATTTTTCGTGGATCTGTGTCAACAGGGATTGTTTTGACTACATTGTTAGTACATCGTTTTCACGTAAAATCATCATACTCATAGTTGATATGAAACCGGAGTAAAACTGAGATCTGAAGTATAGTTCATTTGAACTGTGGATTCCTTCAGAGTCATTAACTTGTGGTAAACAGCTGTCACTAGTACTCATGGTGGAACTTGTGCTGATAATGTAAATATACTGCAGTTTGGAGACAAATAATATGTCAAAGGCCTACGAGGACACAAAGAGTAGTTTAAACCAAGCAATGAAATAGGGCTTGCATAGCATACAGAAAAGCAAGCCAGTTTCTGATGATCGGATTGAGACGCATTAACAGATGAGTCTGATACAGATGAACCTGAATATGTGTTGTGTGTATTGAGGCAGACTGAAAATGAAAGGTGTCCGTTTCAGTTGGAATCTGCAGTGAATTGCTTGTAAAGGTATTTGGAAACGTTTTACAAAAATGTAGGTAGAGGCACATTTTTGCCAATGAGCGCATGCAACCAAAACTTTCAAGCTACAATATAGTTTATAAAGCCATAGTAAAAGTAATCAATGTGAATCAAGCAGTTTCATCCATTTGTTTTGTAGAGACATGATTGCTTTATATGATGAACAGACTTAATAGGCTTTTATTTATGTATAAACTTCAATCAATTCACATACGTAAAGCACAACAGGCACTGAAAAATATAGTATAGAAACAACATGTATTATGAAATTAAACATGAAATGAATTTAACATAACATTTTGAAGTAGAAAGATAGCATTCTTGTGCAATTACTGTATTTGTCACAAAATATACTCCCAAGTTTTATTTACAACTTCAAAAAAAAATTAATAATAAATTACAGCATAGTAAACAAAAGTTTAAAACATGCTTGACACATAGATTAAATATATATATATTGTCATTTGTGTACTACTGAGCTTTTGTCTTTTAATTTTTTTTTATTTATTTAAATTGTGGGGTAAATTATCCATTTAAAGCATCATAAGGAAGGCAAATTAATGCCATATTTGATACCTTATTTTGGCAAAATTCTAAGCCAGCATCCCAGAATGCATTGTGACCTCAGTGAAATAATTGTGGGCAGATTTGATAAACTAATTTATAAAAATACTTTAATTAATTCAGATAAGTGACAATAAGAACGGTCCATTTAATTGAAAAGTGATTGTTTTACCCAATATTTGTGTGCTGTGTTAATGGTGTTAGCTTATAACATGCTAAGAGTGTTGAACTGTTAGCATGATTTCCTGTGTAGATAGTTTATGATTTAATGTATCATTTTTCATTTTGGTTAGATTGCTGCCTTAAAAGATAGCTGTCTATGTAGGCAGTAGACAACAAGGCTTTCTTCTTCTTCTTATCTTCGTCTGGTATTGGCGGTTGTTCTATACCAGTCTATTTTCATAATATTTCTCATCCCTATAGTCCAGTGGTTGAGTTTATGTATTGTTCTCTGATGTCATCATTCTTTTCCTTGAAGACAATGTGACACCTCCAATTTCAGATAATTTCCCAGTTCTAAAACTTGTCCTAAATCACAGGCAGGGTCAGTGTGTTCCAGCCTGGGCTCAAACGTCGAGTCTTTAGCCCCGCTACTGTAGCTCTATCATTAGCCGAGCCTATATTTGATGTAAGTCACAGAGACAGTGTCTTTTTTCAGACATCATGGCGTCTCTTCGTCTATGTATCTGCAGTGGCCTAGTTTTTAATTAGCTGGGAAACGCTTCTATAAAGAGGTCCTCCTTCCTTCCCTTCACTCCTCCAGGGTCTCTGGGGCGTGCAGGTGTGCAATGTCAGCAGCACTAAGACTAAACTTATGCCAGCTCACTGGTTAGTGGTGATCAGTCCCTGCAGTGAGAGCGAGTGGATGACTGATAGGAGTTTTTCACTGGCAATAGAGCACAGCAGTGACCAGCTACAGTTTAAGTGGCCTTACTTTTGATTTTCTGAAAATCATTTTTCCTGTCATTTTCTGTTGGAATTTCAAACATACAATAAAGAGTTCTAGAACTTTAATTTGAACTTGCTTAGTAGTATTAGAACATTAGATTAAAAGCAAGCATTAGGAGAAAAGTAGAAAAGTATGTTAGATCGTGTGCCTATTTTATAGCGGAATGAGCTTTTCATGAAGCATTATTAATTACAATGTATTGGATGATGCAATAGAGAATTGTGGCCTAAAGTCTGTAGGCTAGTTATAAAATAAATATCATAGGTCTGAATAACTGAATTTATCAATTTCTATTTTTGCAAAATATTCATATTCTTCCACTGTCATTCAAAATTTTGGGGTCAGTGTTTTAAAAATAAATTTATTTTAATACTTCTATTCAGCAAGGATGCATTAAATTGATCAAAAGTGAAAGTAAAGACATTTATAGTTTTACAAAAGATTTCGATTTCAAATAAATGCTATTTGTTTGTTTTGTTTGTTTGTTTTTACTTTGTTTATCAAAGAAACATTTTCCATGAAAATATGGAGCAACACAGCTGTTATCAGCATTTATAATAAGACAATTAAGCAAAATCAGCATATTAGAATGATTTCTGAAGGATCACGTGACACTAAAGAATGGAGTAATGGTGCTGAAAATTCAGCTTTGCATCACAGGAATAAATTACATTTTAAAATATATTGCAATAGAAAAACGTTATTTTAAATGTGAAAAATATTTCACAATGTTACTGTTTTTACTGTATTTTACTGATTCTTACCAACCCCAAACTTTTCAACATTAATATATGTTTTTTGGGATGTAGATTTACTCATTTGAGTCACTCGCAATGCCTCATGGCAGTGCGAGGTCACTGTTAAACATTTCCCATAGTTACCATTTCCAAAGTAACAGAGCTTTTCTCATTGGTGGACAAATATATAAGACTAACCATCTATGGCCAATGATTAGATGATTGGTCTATCAGAACTCATAACCTGACATTTAAAAGGCCAGGAAGGCCTTTCCCTTCAATAAAGAACTCTTCTGTATTTTTAAAGCACACCTTCCGGATGAATCCTCTGATTACATCAGAAAGCAACTTTGAAGTGTAATTGATTAATGTAGCATATCATAATTATTTTTATAGATTACTGAATATTTCAGAACAGAACATATTTGCTGAGACCTCTAGCGTCAGATCCTTGCCACCAGCACACTTTCCACTTATGTCTTTCTCCCTCTTCCCCTTTTTTCTCTCACTCCTGCTCTTATTCCAAAGCCCAGGCCTTTTGAGATAATACTCGTTGCTGTGCAGTAATAAATGTCTGTAGAGCAATTAAAGGCAGGCGGCCCCTCTCTAATGCACGGTCCAATTACCCGAACGAATCCACTGTTTGGAATGGACAGTCCTCTTTCTCACTCATTGTCTCTGTCAATCTGTCTCGCCCCTCTGCCTGGCTCAGAAAACACACACTCTCAAGCCGGAATACATTACCGCTGAGTTGGCACACAAGCTTCTCGTGAAGTCCTTCTGACCACAAGCAAGCTTTTACAGTCACAAATCGAACCTAGATTATAACCAAGCAGACTGGTGCTTTCTGTGATTGGGACTGTGAGACTTCTTAAGGCTGTGTGTTAGAATGCATTCCCTATGAAACGAGGTAAAACTAGAGACAGTATAATGAAGAATGGACACAGCAATGTTATGAAAGACATGCTCAGTATGGCAGGTGTAAGAAAGGAAGTTTAATTATTTGATTTCCAACCAGTGACTAGAAAGCAGAATTAAAATGTAATAATGTTAAATTTGAACTTTCCACTATGAAAACTAGCGGCTGTAAAACACCAACAACTTTTATTCCTTTTCACACAACTTATGATATCTACAGGGGCAGATTATGAATTAATAAATATGTATTTTCATGCTGTTCCTTGGACAATACCATCTTATTACCTCAAAACAATTTTATCATAGTGCATGTTTTTTTTAAACTTGTACATTTTGATATTTGCGTCACGTAACCATCTCCATATGTTTGGATTTTCTGACATTGTAAACTTGCTCGATAGCGCACCTGGTACAGCAGTGTACTTGCGAAAGCTCCAGTGAACCTTGATTAAAGAGATCAAGCACTTGTGGAAGCAAGCTAAAATGGCACGGTTGATGCAGCAAATGCATTTTTGTCACTTTTCCTTTTTGTTAACACTGTCAAACACAATAGAGCATTAACTTTAAGTGCCACTTACCAGATATTTCATTTCCAATCTGCTGCGATGCATACAAAAAAAACATTGAGATTCATAGATTCTCATTTGTCTGTTATGTTTAAAACAGAACACATTTTTAGCAGCACTCGCTGAACATTTCATGTTCAAAGTGTTAAAAAAACAAGCAAGAAGTAAAGTAATACAATTTTGAAGAAATGTTGACACAAGCTGATTTTTCCAAAGAACCATAATTACCATACTTTTCAAATATGATGATAATGTAAGCTTAATCTGTATTTTCTGAGTATTTTACCCCATTTAAGGTGACAAGAGTTGTATCTTATTACCTATTACCTACAGTATATATAAAATAGCTGCTGAGGGAGTTACCAAAGGGGCTGCAAAATGGACTAACATTAAAAGATTTTGGTTATAACTTCTTGTAGTATTATTGTTTTTTATCAGTTATGCTGAAAAAAATGATCATAGCTGTTTATGCCAATAACATTTTTTGTTATGCTGGTTGAAAGTCTCAATAAGTTAAGCAGTCTAAATTTATTTATATTGTCTGCGGAAAGGATATGACCATAAAATCTTCGTCCAATCATATCCCTCAGCCCGAGGAAGTTGATAAGCTGTCCTACCTGCCTGTTAACCTATGTATTTGCATACCTCTATGCACCCTGTTCATGCAGACATAATACGCCATCAGCGCATTACATTGCATACCAAATGAGAATGGAAGTGTTATTATTGTAATATTATGATCTTTTACTGTAATGTTTTCTCTGTGAATGAGGTAATCTGTTAGCATTGCATTCAGTTTTCAACCAACGCTGTCCCTCATCATGTCGCTGGTTAGTCTCTGGTCTGCCTGTGTGTGTTCATGTGTTTAGGAGGAGCATGGCTTTAGAGAGTGATTATGCAGGGAAAGTGGGATCTTATGCTTTCAAAGCTTGCTTGCTATTGCTAGCCTCTCCAATATACAATACTACCTTTCATGACCAGAATCACCAGAAAGACTACGCTTATTGTCCAGCATTACTAGCCAACGTGATACCAGTTTGATGCTATGACTCACAATGTGATTGCAGATTATGCAATGATTCAACATCAACAGCATAGCGGTACAAAGCTTTTGCAGTTAGACAGGCAACCTACCTAGTAACTAACATGTTTAGAGCTTTTCTGTTTGGCAGCTCTAACAACACGATGTTGGATGCATCCAATTTGATCTGGAGTGTTAAACTGGCTTTGGTTTGCCAGCTTAAGGTGCATCAGTGCCACCTCCATATTGTAAAGATGCAGAGTAAACATGAGACTAGCAATGGCATGTAAATAGGTTTGATTCCCAGAGAACTGATTTGAATGCGGTGCTGCTTTTGACCAAAGTTGCTTTGGTTTTGTGTAATTCTGTGTAATGAAGTGCCACATCAGATTCACCTGAAACTTGTCTTGACAATAAGCAGCACTTCTCTTGTTTTCATGGCCATGCACAAGAACTTTGTTCAACTTTGTGCATCAGCTTTGAGCTTGCTTGTGATTGATTGTTTCTAGCTGTGATGAGCTGGTCAGAAACAGCAGATGGGAGATCACCCAGTTCTTGAGACGTAACAAGGCTTTCTCATCCAGGAGTTCTTGCATGATTGGATGTGTGGTTGAATCAGGTAGATGTCATTACTGCTCAAGACTCTGCAGGACTTTTCTTACCTGCATTAGGCAGCGCTCATTATTAGACTGACTCATACATTTCTCATTCACTCATTCGGAGCACTTACAGAGCATATGATTTGGATAACTGCTAAATTGCCCTCCTCCGGTAGCTAACTGTTCCTGAGGGCCTCAGGATCATGCAGGCCACAACGGGGGCTTTTTTTGGTGATAAAACTGTTCAGAAGGTTGAACCTTTTCCATTACCTTAGTGTAGTTTGCATCTCGCCAAGTCACCTTAAGTTGCATGTGCAAAAATTGCAGATTTATTTGCACCACAAGATATTTAGACAGGGGAAAGGAGAATAGATTTTTAAAACTAAAAGCACTGCATTTTTTGTGCACAATTTCTTTGTATTTTTGAACATGCACAAGCATTTGGTAATACCTTGGCTCCATGAAGTGACCACGAATAGTTTTTAACTAAGATGCCTTTTTAAATTATTAAATTTCTTATATGCATAAAACATGGCCATATTTCTATGAGCACTAGCAATGGAGGAACCGAGAATAGAGGCAAAAAAGAAACTTTGCATACTACAGAGGTGAGGTATTACGTAATCATAGATGTAAAGGCTTGATAAAAGTGCTCTTTTTGCTGGTCTTTGCAGGAGTTTCTAATAAAAGATAGATTGCTGAGTGGTAGAAAGTTACAGTGGCCGTCAGCGTAGCTGCTTCTTAACATTATACACTTACTGAAATGGAAATGTTCATTTGTACAGCTGCTAACTGATTATTGCTGCCTGGCAATACAAAAGATTTTACCATCTTGCAATTACAAACATTTAACCAAGTAGGCAGCAGTTGAAATTGAGTCATGATATTTCAGGCTTCTTCACAGTTTGGCCAGATATCATGCATAGTCTGCATCTGAAGTCATATACCATCACAAATTTATAGGAATCATGAGTTGATCCAGGCCACTTTTCTGCTACTTTTGTTGTGTTTGATTGATTAATATCCACAATATTGGGGTCAGTGTTGTTATAGCTAATTAAAACTAAACAATTAAAAGTAGCTTTTGGTAATTTAAGCTTTTTTTTTTTTTTTAAATGAAGCTAAAATGACCCCAAAAGCTAAAAAGCTAAATAAATAAATACATTGTAATTCATTAATAATAATTAATTAATTAAAATAATTATTATTATACTGAAATATTGCCTTGGTAATTCACTGAAATAACATAAGCTGAAGTTGTAGGCTATATCTGATAAAAAAAATAAACAGAAATAAATTAGCTAAACAGAAATGCAAAAGAAGAGACAAAAGCGCATAAATTACTAAATCTTATATAATATTATAAATTTTTATGATATAATGATAAATACTATATAAATAATATTAAAATAACTTAAATATCTAAAAATTAATAATTGGGTTTTCCTTTAAAATGTTGTTAGAGATACCATAGATTTAATGTCTTCTTTTGGGATGTCAGAAAATATATCATAATGTCTTTAATTTTACCAATATACACTATGTGTAATGAAGAGGCAGTGTAGTTAGATCCAATTGCAGCTTTATTGATAGGCAAGAGGTGGTCAGACAGGCAATGGTCAAAGGTAGTAACAGGAGTAATGAAGGCAAGGCAGAATCAACAACAGGGGCAATGCAAAGGTCGGGGCAGGTGGCAGACAGAGAGGATATCTAAAGGCAGGCAGGGTCAAAAGGCAGGCAGCAAACGGTCAGAGTAAATAGGCAGTCCAGGTGAAAACAGGGGAAACGCTCAGAATGCCAGCCGGTGCAAAACAAGACTTTGCACCGTGTTTCGGGAAGTGTGCTGCTTATATGTGGGTGAGTTAATGAGGTGCAGGTGTGGCAAGACAATCAGGGTAGATTAGTGACAGCTGTGTAATTAGTGCAATGGTGGATATGTGTGTGTCGTAGTGCAGTGAATGATGGGAGTTGTAGTCCATGGGTGATGTGTAGCTGTAGTGTGGTGAGAGGCAACCAGATTCGTGACAGAGCCCCCCCCCCAAAGAGCGGCTTCCAGACGCCACACACGGCACACAATCCAGGAGGGCGGTGGAGCGGAGGTGGAACCGGGGAGGGAACGGAGGGCCAGGTCCATGTTTAATGAGACAGGAGCCCACCAGGGCGGGGCAGAAGTGACAGCAGAGACGTGAAGTGACACTGGGTAAACTGCTGTGGCGTGACGAGACTCTGGCAGGTCGGCGGAGGCGACTCTGGCAGGTCGGGCGGAGGCGTGAGGTGACTCTGGCAGGTCGGCGGAGGCGTGAGGTGACTCTGGCAGGTCGGCGGAGGCGTGAGGTGACTCTGGCAGGTCAGGAGGCGTGAGGTGACTCTGGCAGGTCAGCGGAGGCGTGAGGTGACTCTGGCAGGTCGGCGGAGGCGTGAGGTGACTCCGGCAGGTCGGCGGAGGCGTGAGGTGACTCCGGCAGACACCCACCAGGGGGGAGCAGACGAGACAGACGCCCACCAGGGCGGAGCAGACGAGACAGACGCCCACCAGGGCGGAGCAGGCGAGACAGACGCCCACCAGGGGCGGAGCAGAGAGACAGACGCCCACCAGGGCGGAGCAGACGAGACAGACGCCACCAGGGCGGAGCAGACGAGACAGACGCCCACCAGGGCGGAGCAGACGAGACAGACGCCCACCAGGGCGGAGCAGACGAGACAGGCGCCCACCAGGGCGGAGCAGACGAGACAGGCGCCCACCGGGGTGGAGCAGAGGAGACAGGCGCCCTCCGGGGCGGAGCAGAGGAGACAGGCGCCCTCCGGGGTGGAGCAGAGGAGACAGGCGCCCTCCGGGGCGGAGCAGAGGAGACAGGCGCCCACCAGGGCGGAGCAGACGAGACAGGCGCCCTCCAGGGCGGAGCAGACGAGACAGGCGCCCTCCAGGGCGGAGCAGACGAGACCCCTGGCAGTGACTGGGACCTAGAGGAAACTGACACACAAGAGACAGAGAGAGCACATATAGTCTTAAGGACCGAGGCAGGGAGTTTAGGTGGCCATGGTAGATCCAGGGCCTCAGGCAGCCAAGATGAATCAGGGGACTCCATGGGCCATGGCGGGTTCGGGGCCTCAGTGAGCAATGGCGGGAAACTCCCCCCCAGAAAGTCCCTGGGGAGCTCCACTACCTCAAGGGGGCACTCTGGAGGCGCAAACGTCAAGGGGCATTCTGGAGGTGCTGGGTCTCGGGGGCGCTCGGAAAGCGCTAAACTGGACAGAACCAAAGGAGAAGGCGAGCTGGGCAGGACCAGCGGAGACGAAGGAGAGCTGGGCGGGACCAGCGGAGACGAAGGAGAGCTGGGCGGGACCAGCGGAGACGAAGGAGAGCTGGGCGGGACCAGCGGAGACGAAGGAGAGCTGGGCGGGACCAGCGGAGACGAAGGAGAGCTGGGCGGAACCAGCGGAGACGAAGGAGAGCTGGGACGGAGCGGCCTCTGGAGCGGACTCTGCGAGCTCCTGGCACGGAGCGGCCTCTGGAGCGGACCTGGCGAAGATGTAGGAGTTGGTCTATGGAGTCCATGGTTGAGCTGGGTAGCCGAAATAAAGCCGCTGGATCTGAGGTGGCGAAGTCTTCTGTAATGAAGAGGCAGTGTAGTTAGATCCAATTGCAGCTTTATTGATAGACAAGAGGTGGTCAGACAGGCAATGGTCAAAGGTAGTAACAGGAGTAATGAAGGCAAGGCAGAATCAACAACAGGGGCAATGCAAAGGTCGGGGCAGGTGGCAGACAAAGAGGATATCTAAAGGCAGGCAGGGTCAAAAGGCAGGCAGCAAACGGTCAGAGTAAATAGGCAGTCCAGGTGAAAACAGGGGAAACGCTCAGAATGTCAGCCGGTGCAAAACAAGACTTCGCACCGTGTGTAGGGAAGTGTGCTGCTTATATGTGGGTGAGTAAATGAGGTGCAGGTGTGGCAAGACAATCAGGGTAGATTAGTGATTGGTGACAGCTGTGTAATTAGTGCAATGGTGGATATGTGTGTGTCGTAGTGCAGTGAATGATGGGAGTTGTAGTCCATGGGTGATGTGTAGCTGTAGTGTGGTGAGAGGCAACCAGATTCGTGACACTATGATTTTAATTTAAACTCAAATATTCCTCAAAAATACTTTCAAGTTTAAATTGTCAGAGTTATCCAGTCCACACTCATTTTTAAGAATCCATATCTCTACAATATGTACTTTTTCAACAGTTCTTGTTTAATATTACCTGAATTAGCGAATAAGATAGTTTACCGTATCTACTGTATTATTCAGCAATTAATTAGTCTTTTTCCTCCTGGTTTATTAAATGTTATGGATCTGGTTCAGCTTTTTGAATTAAAGCTCCATATAGTTTGTTCATCAGGCCAGATTCTCCCTCCATATCTGTATTCATCTCACTGTCACTGTCTATTTTTTTTCATAACTTTGTCTTGGCTGTTAATGATATAGGAATCTCACATGTGGTTGCCTAGTAACCATGCATCTCGGTTTTTAAAGCATGTTCATCTACAGCATGCTGCCTACTTGATATTGGTAATTGCATCATGTTATTTCAGGAAGGTGAAAAGACAAAGCAGAGCCCTGTGCTTCAAGCATCCAAGGTCCAAATGCACCCCACAGAAATAGGCTGTAATTAAATGACTGCATATTATTTGTTAGGGGACTTAATTTGGGTAATGTGCAGCATAGCCTTATAATCAACTTTTAGAACTGTGTTACCCATATGAAAGAAAAGTCACTTAGAAGATGTTTTTAATGGCTTGATTGTTTTCTTGCACTTTAAAGGTGGCATGAAAATTCAAATGTATTTGTAAATACATGCTATTGATCTTGTAGTGAACATTCATGCATGCATAGGTTTAATTTTTCAAAAAAAAACTTTATCATGTTTAATCAACATGTCATAACTGGATCTTCCAGTGGAGTGACAGACTTCTCTCTGGTGATGTTCTTTGATCAATCTATCTGCTTAAAGGGCACCTATTATGCCCCTTTTTACAATATGTAACATAAGTCTCAGGCGTCCATAGGATGTGTCTATGGTGTTTCAGCTCAAAATACCCCACAGATCATTTATTGTATCATTTTGAAAATGCCTTTGAGTGGAAGCAGAAACATGCTGTTTTTGTGCATGTCTCTTTAAATGCAAATGAGCTGCTGCTCCCTGCCCATTTTCTAGATTAAGGCTGTGCCTTTACAACTCCTACTTCAGATACTCTGCTAAACAAAAACAACTGTTTGGTGTTGATTATGATGTCTATCATGCTGAAATCATGTGTTTAATCAGTTATAAATTCCGATATAAGGTTTTCTGAGTGCATACATCTGAAGCACATGCACAGAAAGCGGCTGTCACATGGCATGTGAGTACTAAATTATCTTTATATCTTATTGTGCTTAAACTGTCAAATACACAAGTTTATGTTAAATATAACACAAAAGTTACAAAAACAGTCAATTATGTCTATGAAGGTAAACAGCTGGGAAAGAAATTATATGTTTATTTTAGATCTGTGTAAGTAAGAGTAATGTAATATAGAGAACCAACTGCTGTCTATGCTGCTAATATAACCACAAAAAAATGAATAAAAACAGAAAATTATTTACTGCACTAATATCTGTAGCTCTAATAAGAAGACAGCTCTTACTTGAATGCTGTTTTTATATGCACTAGCTTGAAGATAAGATGGTGGATTGTGTGCAGCTCACTCAGGGCAGGATATCTACCAATACGGCAGTGTCTGTCAAAACAGTCATGGGCGGGGCCTGTGTAAAGTAGGGATGTGCAACAGCGATCGAGTACTCAATTACTCAGCCGTGACAGCGATGATCGTGGAAAAAAAATTCTGATTGGTTATAGCAGCACTTTGGGCGGCACCCTGAGCTCTAATTGTTTCACGTGCAAGCGGTTCAACTTATAGGCGTGAGAAGAGAGAGAAGCTTGGCTTGGAAGTCACGTAGTGATGTCTGGGTTAGCTACATACATATTTGATTCATCTAATACAGGATGAGTTGGGAAATTAACATTTATTTACATGCCGAATACACTGCATATTACCAATAGTTTCATGCTCAAATACAATGCCCGATATTGACTGTTATTTGAGATGGTCATATTGCTTTTAGATGTTTCTTTTTGTTCATATTTGTTCAACAGTATGCATACTTCAATTACAATTGTTTTCGTACTTCGTACAGCTTCAAAAACACACAGGCGATTTTTGGAATCACTTGATTATGTAGATGAAAATATAGCACAAATCTGCCATAAACATTAATGACACAAGCATTATAATGAGAACTTTATAGAATGTGAAACCTATAGTAAATCCTCTCCTTTCCCGTGTCTCAGTCAGTGCGATGTTGAAAGCGCATCATGGCGGGAGCTCTCTCTCTCTCTCTCTCTCTCTCTCTCTCGCAACTCTCTCTATAGCGCATAAAGTTCATTGGATATTCATAAACATAGCATTAAATTGAGAACTTTATAGGATGTGAAATCTATAGTAAATTCCATCTTTACCCATGTCTCAGTGCGCTGTTGAAAGCGCATCACGGCGGGACCTCTTTCTCTCTATATAGTGCGTAAAGTTCACTGGAACTTCATAAACATAGCATTATAATGAGAACTTTATAGGATGTGAAATCTATAGTAAATTCCATCTTTACCCATGTGAAAGCGCATCAGCGGGACCTCTTTCTCTCTATATAGTCTAAAGTTCACTAGAACTTCTCTCTCTCTCTCTCTCTCTCTCTCTCTCTCTCTCTCTCTCTCTCTCTCTCTCTCTCTCTCTCTCTCTCTCTCTATATATATATATATATATATATATATATATATATATATATATATGTATATAATGACTAAAATAGTTTGTAGAACTCTTCAATACATTTGGTAAATAAATATTTTTCCTCAAACGTGGGGAGGGGGGCTATATATAGTCTCAGGAAGAGGAAAATCTAAATTTTCATGGTATTTTCTTCAGATTTTAAATATAAATTCATGAGACATGTGACTTTCAACCCATTACATTTCTGGATTGCTCCAGGACTTATTTCATGTATTTTTATATGAAATACAAATTATTATTGTTTTCATTCATTGTGGTACACTTTTTTCAAGGCACTTCAGTCTCAATAACTTTCTATCTTTTTGAACATTATCAAATCTGGATGAAGGATAGTAAAGCCCAAAGGGTCTTCTTTAAAAACACCAAAATTGTGTGTGTAGCACACTGAAGTCAGGAAATGTTATAATTTTAAGTTTGGTACTTCTTTTTTGAATGTGAGTCCCAAAATCCCAAAATGGGGAGTGCTGGCTAACAGGTTAAATATGAGCAGGGCTTGATTGTTTGTTTTTAATACAAGAAGTTATATTTATAGCAAATAAATATTAAAAAGCCCTTTCTCACCAAAAAGTGTAATGAATAAACCTCAGGCTGAAGGAAAAGTAAATCACGTCTGTAAAGTAGAACGCAGGAGAAGAAATTCAACACTTCAGCCATACATTTTATTTATTTTTAGTTTATCTAAAGTCATTTTTGCTTATTAGTATGGTTGAACTGGATCATCAATGTTCAGCAGCAAAGACATTGGTTAATAAAATGGGATTAGATACATTTGTGTTGTTAAACATATTTAATTATTGCAGGTTTGTGTCATATTCTGAGTTTGCATTTCAACATTTTAATTCATTTTGATGAATACTGAATCTGTTTTTGTGAGTGGGATGAATTAAAGCACATTTAGTCTAGAACTACAGTAAGATCATGTTCACACAGCGCACTGTCAGTCAATAAATGGGAAAAAAGAAACTCAGAAATGTTCTTGTAAATTAAAAAGTTATGCGTTATTTTACTAGTTACTTGAAAAAAGTAATATTATTACGTAACTCGCGTTACTTGTAATGCGTTACCCCCAACACTGATCATTTCAGGTTGGTTTTGTACACACACCGCCAACACACATTTATGTTCAAACAACAGATAAAAGTGAATTTTGCATAATAGATGCCCTTGAAAGGGATAGTCCCCCCCTCAAAAAAGAGAAAAATAATATTTCATCACTTACTCACCCTCAAGTTCCACAAGATAAAATATTTTGAAGAAAGTTGGTAAACAGTTGACGGTACACATTGACTTCCATAGTATTTTTTTTTCAATACTATGGAAGTCAAAGTCAATGGTGAATGGAATTAATGTTTGTTTTATTTGCAATGTCTGAAGAGATCGTCTCGGTTACAAATGTAACCTTCGTTCCATGAAGGAGGGAACGGAGATGTCATGTCGTGTGACCGACGAATTGGGATCTCGCTTAGAGAGACCAATCCACTTTGAGTGTAACTAAATGAGCCAATGCACATTGGCATGCGATCATTGCATCCAGCTGCCGCTGATCACAGCGTGAGTATAAGTAAGTAGCAGGTGCAGCACATATTAAGCTTTTTGCTGAGGAGCAGAGCCGGTGACCCGGCCGCTCAGCAGTGGTACAGCAGCCGTGGCGATGGGACGTGAGGTTACATACGGGTTACATACGTAACCGAGAAGTTCCCTTTCAGTCGGTCACTCCGAGTCACGTCGGGTGACCGAGGATTTTGGATCCCTACCAAAAGGCCACGGATACCGCCCCTTCCAGTGCCTTTCGAAGCCTCCTGCGCCCCTATTCTTTTGCCTCAGCTCAGGGCTTACCACAAGAAGACCTGTTACTGTTGCTATGGCACTACCCACTCAGTAAGACTGGATAACACTGGGGAAATGTACCCGTTCCACATGAAACAGGAACTGTTTCGGAAGCTCAACTTTCCCGAAGGAGGTTTAGAAGCACTTACACATATGAACAACTGTTTAGGTGCATGTGGAAAATTAAAGGTGATTGTAGCCTCTTATAAATGGCAGAAATTCTGCCGGGGAAACGTGGGCTCTGAGGCTATACCGTGGACTTTACACATATGGGATCTAATTAGGTAGCATCTCAATGCTCGGACGGGACAAAGCAAAGCTAGGGCTGAGTCTGCTTCCTATGGGGGCAGGGCTTGCAGGCTCACCACCTGGTCCCTGAAGGGAGTAGTGAGAACCTTGAGCACAAAGCCAGGCCGGGGCCTCAGGATTATCTTGGAGTCAGCCGGCCCAAACTCTAGACACGAATCTTCGACCGAAAATGCATGCAAGTTCCCTACCCTCTTGATGGAGACATATGCAAGCAGGAGCAGAGTCTTCATTGAAAGAAACTTCAGCTCGACTCTCTGCAAAGGCTTAAATGGGTCCTGCTGTAGTGCTCTGAGCACTAGAGACAGGTCCCAAGAGGGTATAGAGGGGGGCCGTGGATGATTTAACCTTCTCGCCCCCCTAAGGAACTTTATGACCAAGTCATGCTTCCCCACCGACTTCCCTTCCACATGGTCATGGTTAGCAGCAATCGCAGCCACATAGATTTTAAAGGTTGAAGGGAGACAGCCTTCACTCCAACCCTTGCTGCAAGAAGGACAGCACTACTCTGATCAGGCACTTCCGGGGGTCTTCTCTGTGAGAAGAACACCATTCAATGAACAGGTTCCACTTCAAGGCGTAAGCATGTCTTGTAGACGGCGTTCTCGCCGAAGTGATGGTGTCAACTACCTCTTGGCGTAGGTCACCTAGAACCTCCGCGTCCCATCCAGGGACCAGGCATGAAGTTTCCAGAGGTCTGGACACGGGTGCCATAAAGTGCCCCGTCTCTGAGTCAGTAGATCCTTCCTCAGAGGAATCTCAGAGGAATCTGCCAAGAGTTGGCTGTCCTGAGGAGCATCAGTTCCGAGAACCAAGTCTGAGTGGGCCAGTACAGGCGCCACGAACAGGACCTGCCCCTCGTCCTCCCTGATCTTGCACAGTGTCTCACTGGGGGGAACGCATACTTGCGAAGGCCCCGTGGCCAGCTGAGTGCCATTGTGTCCGTACCGAGTGTTCCCTCGGTCAGGGAGTAAAACAACTGGCAATGAGAGGTCTCTAAAGATGCAAAAGGTCTACCTGATCGAGTCTGTAATGTCTCCAAACCAGCTGGACCATCTGGGGATGGACTCTCAGGACTCGTAGCAGAGGTCAGGAGTAGAACGACTTTCCAAAGTGAAAAGCTGAATATGCGCTGCACCTGCTGCCTACTTATACTTACGCTGTGATCAGCAGCAGCTGAATGCAATAATCGCATGCCAATGTGCATTGGCTCGTTTAGTTACACTCAAAGTGGATTGGTCTCTCTACGCGAGATCCCAATTCGTCGGTCACCCGATGTGAGTCGGAGTGACCGACTGAAAGGGATCTCAGAACTTCTAAAATGGTGCTCTAATTTGCCCAAATACAGTATGATTTCAATATGAACTGAAATCAGATTCTTCTAAATTTAAATGATCTGAGTTATGCGGTTCACATTCATTTTATAGCTCTGTATATCTGTAATATTATTATTTGTGTTTTTTTTCTCCTAAAGAGCTTTAAAGGTGGGGTAAGTGATTTTTGGTAGCCAAAGTTGACATTTGAA
Organism: Gymnocypris eckloni scoliostomus; assembly: GCA_027564155.1. Lineage (NCBI taxonomy): Eukaryota > Metazoa > Chordata > Actinopteri > Cypriniformes > Cyprinidae > Gymnocypris > Gymnocypris eckloni. Next base: position 19,694,204 of record CM050415.1, read on the forward strand.
ATCACCAAAACAAACATGCCCCTACACCAATAGGGTCTCGCCCCTATTTTGATATCTCCGCCCCACACATACATACGGCAATGATTAGTTCAATGAAAAAGCAAAACCAATGTTACTCACCGATCGAGAAGAAACAAAGCAACCTCGCATACAATCACAGGCGTTCCAGCTCCTTGAGTTCTCTCCAGTGCTGGAAAACTGATCCAATATTTACATCGGTCCTACTGAATTCTTGCCTTATCGTAACACTGTGTCTACACTGGACGCGAGTGGCACTGCGCTACAAAATACTTATAGAACTCGTTTTAGTCAGTGACGCTGTCTACACTGGACAGTGGCATGCAAAAGGGGGGGTGGGGGATTTTGGGGCTCGAGCCCCTGCCCCTTAGAGGTCGACGCTAAAGTACCCTTGCTGTCCGGTCAATGCGATATGAACAATACTATTATGCAGAGTACCGCAGTTTACATAGGGCACCAAGTCCTATACATTTTTCTTTTATCAGTATGTGTATTCCCTGGGAATCGAACCCACAACCTTTTGCACTGCTAACGCAATGATCTACCACTGAGCTACAGGAACAGGAAATACCAGTAGAGACCAACAGAGTCCATTACAGTTTCCATTAAAAACAAAACAAGTCCCATTATAACCAGTAAAACTATTCCAATTTTGTGATGGTGTCTATGTTCTCGTTTTTTAATAACAAAGAGAAAATAATGACAAAAATTTGTATCTTCAACACGACAACTTTCGCGTCCGGTGTTGACATGGTGTATAAGTCTTCTTTTCTTCTGCAGACGTATTCCTCTTTGTTTTATCCACCATCTCTATCTTTCTGTCTTCGCTCGGCTCGGCTAATGTCCGTCATGTGCACTGAGACTCTCTCCCTTGCATCTTGAGTAGACACACCCCTTACTGCTGATTGGCTACAAGTTTGTTTTGGTATTGGGCCCGACTCGTTTTCTAAAGCACTTTTGAAGAAATGCATACCCCACCTTTAAGAGAAAAATCTAAAATTATGGTGCTGCTTAAAACATAACTAAGAACTCCATTACATATCCTGAACTGTGAAAAATCAACAAAAAATGTGTGCTCCAATTGACGTTGTACCATTAGGTCAGACACCTGGGCATATGTGCTGTACTGCAGGGCAGGAAGTTTCAATGCTATTTTTATAAATCAGATTTTACACTCCCTGAATGAATGATGTTTCAGAATGTGTGTGTGTGTATGTGTGTTCCTTGCAGTTATTCTTGCATATTTAACAGAGTGGTGACCTAGTTCATCACACAGCCCTAGTAAGTGGGTTCCTCTGTTTTACTCATCTTGTCATTCCCTTATCTTTATCTTAGGATCGTGTTTATGTCTCTTGCTGCATTTCGATTTAGAAATTTTCATAAATATACTCTGTAGAGATCCTCTAAAAGCAGGTCTCGCATGAAAATGCAGTTCACCGCCAACGCTCCAGGCCTCCTCCTGCTCCTCTTTCTCTCACACACTCTTTCTCAGTTTCCTAGTTATTAAAATGTAGCATCTCTTGTATGAGAGGGAGAGTGGGCGGCACAGTGGGATAGGAGTGTATTTCTCTCTCTAGATCAGATATACTCATCTTAGGTGCAGAGTGAGGAGGAGGAGGAAGAATTTGAACTGCCAGTTTCCTCTGCACCATTTTTCTTACACACTTAAAAATAATGGGGGTATTTTGGGGGTATTAAAATGTCAGCTGGGTTGAATACAGTCAAATTGCAAGTGTGACCTCTAGCAAGAAATATTCCTCTGAGCCACATCATCTCATATTCAGTTATGAAGCTGAACCGTCTTAATGGGATAGTTCACCCAAAAAAATGTATTCTGTCAAAATGTACTCACTATCAAAAAGTTCTGCCCATGTATGAATGTCTTTGTTCTGCTGAGCACAAAGGAAGATATTTCGAAGAATGTTTTTTACCAGGCTGTTTTGGGGCACCTTTGACTTCCATAGTAGGAAAAACAACACTATGTCAATGGTGCCCCAGAACTGCTCTGTTTCCCACTTTCTTTAGAATATCTTCCTTTGTGTTCAGCAGAAAAAAGACATTCATACAGTTTTGGAACTATTGAGGGAGAGTAAATGATGACAGAATTGTCATTTTTGGCTGAACTATCCCTTTAAGGCTGAAGTCTTAAAATCACTCCTGGGGTTAAAGGCAGGAGCTTGTTAAAGGGGACATATAATGGAAAATAGGATTTTATTTGCTCTTTTGAAATATATGAGTTTGATGTACTATGTAGAAATACGCTGGCATTCAAAATCCAAAGCTTCATTCCCACTCCACACACATCTTTTATGGAAAATAGCCACCAAAAATAAAAAAAATGGGATAGCATTGCCTTGACAACCATGAGCGTGTGAACATACAGTATGACCGCCCACGTTCACATATCAGTGCCTATTCAGTATTCAGAACTTGGCCTGGCTTGATGAAACAGAGTGAACGATGTCATTAAGCAGAAATTAGCCAATCAAAATAAAGGGTCTTTACATAGTAGTCTTAAAGGGTTACTCCACCCCAAAATGAATATTTTGTCATTAATCACTTACCCTATGTCATTCCAAACCCGTAAAATCTCAGTTCGTCTTCAGAACACAGTTTAAAATATTTTGGATGAAAACCAGGAGGCTTGTGTCTGTCCCTTGACAACCAAATAATTAACACTGTCAAGGCCCAGAAATGTATGAAAGACATTGTCATTGTCAGTCACAAGCCTCCCAGTTTTCATCCAAAATATCTTAAATTGTGTTCAAAAGATGAATGAAGTTTTACGGGTTTGGAATGACATGTGGGTAAGTGATTAATGGCAAAATGTGGTCACACTTTATATTAGGTATGGGTAGGTTTAAGGGTGGGTTAAGGTGTAAGGGATGGGTCAACAGTGTAATTATGAATTAATTTTAACAGAAATTAATTACAGATGTAATTACATATAGGTATTTTTTAAAATAAAAATACAATGTAAAAACATGTATTTACACAATAAGTGCATTGTATCAAATTATTAATTTAAATGTAAGTACATAGTAGTTAAGGCCAATATAAAGTGGGATCCAAAATGTTCATTTTGGGGTGGAGCAACCCTTTAATGGTACATAAGCCAAAACGTGATTTATTTCAAAGGGTAAGAGAGAGTCTGGTGGTACAAGAAACCTAACATAGTGGGAAAATATAATATGATGTAGTGTAGAAAAATCTTCAGTTGTATCTGCTCATTGTTTGATTTATGATACAGAGTGTGAAGAAAAGTGCTGTTGCGCCCCAATATTTCAGCAAAATAAACTAGTCGTGTTTTGGTTACAATCAGCGTTTTCTTTTTTAGCAAATATTTTAAGAAGTGAACAAATCGTTCTAGTTCACTTGCAATGTTTCTTTTTTTTTGAAGGGATTGATTTGAATCCTGTAAATGCTTTGTTGGTTTCTTTGACTGTTATTACTAATACTCACCTTCTTTCAGTCAATAAATTCTCTGTAAGGTCATAGACACTGAGGTGTAGCTTTACTTCTTACTTTTCATCCATTTTCTGCTAATATTTGAGCACTGTTGAGCCGATTCTTAAACACTGCTAATTGGCCAATGTGTTCACGCGCTTAACAGATATTACTGGGATTGGCTACAATGATCATTGCTTCACAGTTCACACTCTTCACCAAGCGTTTACACAGAAGCACTGGTACCAAAGACGGTACTTTTGACAACACTATTTGAAATTACACAGATGAGTAAACTATATCATTTTCCTTTTTGTGTGAACTGTCCCTTTAAGGCTTCAGTTTCAGTAATTAATGTACAGAGAGATGGTGACAGATGGCCGTCTCAAACTGCTTTTGCGTGACTCTGCCCACACGATTATGAGCACAGACCCCTCTATTTAACAACTTCTAATAAAGTTGATATATAGGCCACATCATACAGAATATACAAGTCACATAAGCTTTCACATACAAACTACGTCCTTCCTTCCACATCCTGTAAGGCTAATAAGACCAGTGTTTGGGTTTATATCCTGTCCTGTCCAGAATGCAATTGACTTTTGGCATTTGACGTGATAGGCAGACCAAATGCATGTCAGAAATCCCAGGAGGAAACTCCTCCCTCTGAAAATAAACAGTGTAAAGTCTGTCTCTGTAAAGATTCATGCTGATACAGACCCCCGACTTTGATCTTGTTTCTGGTAACAGTCCCCTCTGGCCTCCTGTGTTACAGGCTGTGGGAGACACTCAAGTATGCTCCTGTCATCTTGCTGCCTCTCGGGGGCTTATCTTCTATCCGAGACATGGCAGCAGGGGAATGACTACCTGTCGGGCTCAAATGGCTAGTCGGCAGACAAGTGTAGCCACCCTATGTGTAGGAGGCTTCACTTGGATGGATATGTCTGTTTGCTGGACTCCTCCGGGTATCAGTCTCTTGCAATCTTAGACACCATTGCTTTCCAGATGCAGAGGAAGAATGCAAGTGTTTGCCTTATAACCATTCCCCTTTATGGCAAACATGGTCAAATTCTGCCAGAAAATACTGCTCAAAACAAGTTCAGGAATTGTTTGAGAGAACATAAAGAGTTCAAGGTGTTGCTTTGGCCTTCCCAGATCTCAATCCAATTGAGAACCTATGGGCAACAATTTATCTATCTAATCCTATCCATGGAAGCCCCACTTCATAACTTAAAGGATCTTGGTGCCAGATACCACAGGACAAATTTAGAGGTCTGCTGTAGTCCATGCCTTGACAAATGAGAGTTGCTTTGGCAACATGAGAGGGACATACACTATAATAGGTGATTTTAATGTTGTGGCTAATTTCTCTCCATCAGAGGCTCCAGCATAGCTTTCTAGTTTGTAGATAGCCTTACTCTGCCTCACTGCCCAGGGCTGTTTGCACACATGACCGACCCACAGCTGCTCCGCTCTATCTCTGTATCATGTTGTGTGTAAATCTGCTGAGGGTATATTGGGATGAAGAAAAACAACTGTGTGAAATACCAGCAAACAGATATTTTTGTTTGTTTGTTTGTGTTTGTAGCGCTGTGTACACACCTGCTAATTGACCCTTCACTGGGAGTTTGATTTACAGGTGATCTGACCAGTCAACACCGAATATGCTATTTTGTCCAAAAAACAAGAGACAAGAGAGTAATGGAAAAATAGATTTACATTGGTGAACTTGAAAAATGGTGTGTATTGAATATTGTCATCTTTTCGCGGTTGAAACAACATACCTTCTGATGCTCATTTGTGTTTATTTTACACTATAGGCCTAACTAGTAAAGAGAAAGAAATGATCACTTCATGTGCCACTTGAACTGAAGCGCTACAGTGACATGTCACAAAACACATTAAAGAGCCACAAAACAGTATAATTTCTTACAAATAATAACATAATTTGATTGTTTCATACCAGAAGTAACCTGCTTTATCTTGTCTGTTGTCAGTTTTCTCTTTGCTCCGCAATATATTTTTCTCTACGTGAGAAAATGGTGTGCAGTGTGAGATCGCACTGTCTTGTCGGACGTAGCAACAGTAACTAAGGAGGACATGTCTTTGCAAAGGGTCCATTTCCATATTTGGTATTTTGGTCCTTTGCCAGGCTCACAATTTCTCCATATTATATTCTCTGGCTGCATGTAGAACATCCTTAAGAAAGATGTGGTCCACTTCTGTGTGTGATGCCCCAGATAACTGTCCACATATCCCACTGTATGAGACTTTTAATAACTGCTTGGATTTAACATTCAGTCATAAACACACAAATATAACCTTTCTATCTTCCCTAAGTACATTATTAGTATATTGTCCTATTGCTGCTCTTTAAAAAGATGCCTAAAGCTTCAGGAAAAACTAGCGCTTTCCACAAATGCAGAGCACTGTCTACATTACTCCCTTTTGAAGCATTTATCAATCCAGAATTTGAAATCTATTCTTGTTGTAAGAGCTATTAAATATAACTGTTATTTATCATTAAATTCACCTTAACATTAGAGATGCACATACATTTTTTTTAAACAGAAATAATAATTTAAGTTTTCATTTAGTCAAAAAGTGAAACCAAAAGTACATTTTTGGAAATTCAATTTAGGTAATTTGGCTTGTACAGTTAGCACAGTATCCAAACAAACTATTCTAGCATCTTTTTAAGTTTCTTTTTTTCCACAGGAAAGTGCATCCACACAGCTGAGATGATAGTTTATCCACTTTGTATGCATAAAATTATGTATAGCCAACATAGTACTTATAACCTCACCAACTTATTATGTTTTGTTTACCATTGTTGCACTGAAATTAAGGGCAATATAAGTTTATTAATAACTAGTACAAACCAACATTTAGTCTTATGCCAAATTTATTAAGAATGCGCAGTATATCGGCCAACATATCGATTATCATTTTTAATTTTAAAGCATTATCGGTTATTGTTATCAGCCAAAATTTTCATATTTTGCATTCCAAAAAATTACAAAGCAAAGATGGCACAGAAGCACTTCTGAAATGGCATTCAGGTGTCTTCACACAAACTGTTTAATGCAGGGTTGAAAAAATGCAAACCACATGTAAAATAATAGAAAAGAGCAGCTCGTAAAATATTTAGTTTGAACACCTTTTCTCTGACCAATTGAAAAAAAGCTCTTATTTTTTAAGAGTTTCAGGCCCTATTTTGTACCATATTCTTGGAAAGTGCCAACTGTTTTAGGCCTGACGGAGTGCTTGAAATAAGATGGAGGAAGAAGTTGAGCCAAGGAACAGATGGCAAAAACAATCCCTGCACCACAGGGCTGTTGGCATCAGATAAGAGCCCAGATAGCAGCACTATTCTTCTCTGCAGTGATAAAGTCTCATTCTGTCTTTAAATAAAAGCAGTAGAATAGCTATTATGCAGATCGGCCCGGCAGAGGTGTGGCTCTGCTCGAGTCACAATTGCAGGAAGAGGTTTTGTAGACAGGACAGGAAGTGGGTAGGAGAAAGGGCGTGAGTCTGTGTGGCTGCTGTCTTGACTGTCCTGAGGTTTGTGATTAGGGCCGTCCGAACACACATTGTTCCCTCTGTGTCAGGCACCAGCCCGCTCACACAGGAAGTGCCGTGTGCACAGACCGAGTTTGGAATTCTTTGGCTGGGATCGGACAGTGCTCATAATAGACCTGAATGGCAGGGATTCCATTCAATCTGTATTCTAGGTATTAGAGGGATTTGTATGGAATATGGTCATAGGACACATTTAGAGGACCCCTCAGATCTTACAATTTGTACCCTTCTTGCATGAACATGTCATGCATAAATTCATTTAAAAAAAGCTGATTGTAAAAGGTAGCACTGTCTTCACAGCCTGTGGTGAACAGGGTGTTTTTCAGTAATACACAGACCACAAATAGAGATGACAAATAAACACCTCAGCAGGTGTACATTTAAAAGTATGCTCTGATCCTTCTTTGTAACACCTCTTGTTATCTATGTTTTGTTAACCAATGTTGCCAGATTATGTTGTTTGTGTATGTCGAAAATTTTGGATAATAATGTTGTTTATTTTGATAGAATGCATGAAAAAATACTTACATTTTGTTAATTTGATTTAGTTGCGCTAGTTTGATATCAGCTGGATTTAGGTGGTTTTCTATAATAGATGTATGGCAGCAATTAGTTCTGCAACAATTAGTGTAATTGATTCAATTCATCTGCCAAACATTTATTTGATTAATAAATCAATTGGATATAAAATAAACAGATTTTTATATCAAATAAACCTGTTGCTTTAGATTTTTGATACAGTTTATAATTAATGCTTTAAACTTATGTTTAGGATAATAGATGTATGGCAACAGTTAGAGCTGCAATTAGAGTAACACTTAGTTTAGTAATTGATCAAATGAATCAAGTATTTCATTGATAAAAGTTTAATCAAGTAATTCAGATGCAGCTTTCCATGATGAAATCAGAGAACAGAGAGGCGTTGATATAGTACCATTGTCATATCATTGCTAAATATGCATTTGTTTTAAAAAAAATTGTTGAATGCCTTAAAAGAGTAATGAAACTTAATAGGCTATTTAATAGGAATTCAGGGCTTTTCAAGTCCATTTGGTAAAGCACCTTTATTTGAATTTACCTAAGGCTTTTAATATCAGTCTCATCCAAAGTGATCTCACGAGAAATCATAACTATTTTATGACATTGTCTTGTAAATTCTTACAATGTGATTTGTACAAAAATGTGCATGAGCATGAACCTCCACTCCCTACCTCATCTCTGTCAGTGGGGCTTAAGCAGGTCGAATGAAAATGTACCAATGGAATTGGAAAAATTCATTCAGATCAACCACACTTTAGGCAAAATTGTAAAATAGTTACGAGTTTCCATACGATTGTGCTGCTTTCAACCCATGACTGAGACACTTGTTAATGTTCTGAATCCCAACTTGCATGGGCTTTAGGGTTTGACTGGTTATCATGGGCATTTAGTTATAGCTACACTTCTCAGCAGCAAAACGCATCTATATCCAATGAAAGCTTTTCAGTGTCCCTTTATTTTCTTGTGATGACTTCAACCAATCAGCACTGTCATGACATCTTTTCCCCTGGTAATGTGTGAAGAAATTATGGTCCTATTCCATGAAAGCGCCAATAAGAAGGGAAAATTCTGCGTGTGATTTACTGACAGTGCGCACATTAAAGAACACAGACGCAGCATCTCATTTCCATAATGAACAACGCAATCTACCCAGAGCAGTGCAAATTACCGCCTGCTTTAAAGGGTTAGTTCAACCAAAAATGAAAATGAACCTCACCCTCAAAGCATAGGTGTATATACATTTCTTCTTTCAGATGAATCCAATCAGAGTTATATTAAAAATTGTGCTGGATAAGCAGGTGTTTTTTGACAACAGTTCAGAAGACATGAAATAAAGTGCGTGCATCCATAGTAAAACGTGCCTCACACGGCTCCGGGGTGTGAATAAAGGCCTCCTGTCGAAAGCATTATGAATGCCAAACATTCCGTAAAGCTAATGGAAGATTAGAAGTGTTAAATGTCTACAAAAGTTTTAAAAGAGCGCAACCCACTTTAGGTCGAAATGATCTATGTGTTTAGTGCTGGATTCATTTCAGAAGTTTAATTCTAAGGTCTGAGGAATGGGAAATATCAACACATTGCAGCCTTGCAACCACTGTAATAAAAATAACCAATTGCCATCTTTGAGAGTTGTCCTGTAGAAGAGTGACTGGAGGAGAGCTTTGGTGAGTCTCCTGAGGGGCCGAGTAGATGTGTGCGGGACACTCTGGGCTCTCAAGTCCCCGGTCAGTGCCTCATCTCTGGCCCGGCCCCAGCAGGCCTGTCTCACTGAGCACTAGGTCATTCACATGCATCATCTGTTCTCTTCTGCCAGGCCGCTTGTTTGTTTTTGTCTTTGCCTTGGGAAATTTGCTGTGTAGGAGAGCGGTTCAGCTTGAAGCATCTGTTGTAGGCAGCCTGGGTGTTATTTTATTTGTAATTTAATTTTTTTAATCAATCGACCTGAAACAGGAGGATACTGCTGCTCAAAAAACAGGAGAGGGAGAATTTCATAACTCAGATTTTGTTTTAGAATCTGTGCATTTCAGTCATTTTATAGCAACACAAACACTGCTGTTCAATAAATAGTTAGATGTGGGAGATTTAATAAGTGAATTAACTGTAGGCTGTTTATGATTGGCATGCGGTGTAGTATCTTGTCTCATCGATGTAGTATGTCTGCTCACATATTGGCTAGTTTAAATGGCTAATCACATTAGAGTCGGAACTGTACATTATATATTTATTATTATTCTTGCACAGACTTGGTTACGTCAGTAGAAGAAACATAGACATTGCAGAGACTTTTAATGAAAGATTATGAAAGCAAACAATCTTCGGCTATATAATAGTGTGTACTGATTAGTCATACACAATAACACTAGGGACATGTCTATGGCGAGTCAATAGGGTCTGTTTCATGGCATCTTCAAAGTGAACAGACAGACTCAGTGATGAATCACCAGCAGAAGGATAACCAGCATACTGATTTTAGTAAGGGCAAAAATGAAATTGAAAACTGTTGTTTGGATGGTAGTCTTTTAATTATGAATTGCTGCTAAAATGTGCAAAATGGGAGTGAAGAGAATATTTCAAGGCTTTAAACTTTAAAAAGTCACACATTACCTTTTTTAACCTTCAGAAAACCTATGCAGTCAAGCTGAAGGAAAAGAAAGAAAGAAATCTTCTAAATATGGCTTAAACTTACAGCAGTTTATCTATTTAATTAATTAAAATATAATGTAGTTAAATATTAAATACATGTATTATTAAATATTAAATAATTATACATAAATATCTAATTTAAAATGTTGATTTAATTAATTTTGGATCATATTTAGCAATCTTCCAAATTAATTATTTTTATTCAAATCAAATACATTTGCTGAATATCCAAACAATATGATCTTCTGTAAATATGATTTGTCTCACTGTTGCAGGTCAGTTTGACATTTTGTTTTTTAAGTTGTTGGAAATAATGGTTAGCCTGATGTGTTTATTGAAATTTTGTGACTTTTTCTTATTTAAGGTCATGAAAATGCCTGCAAAAGTGTTGTGTCTGATGTGTTGTGTAATGTGCATACAAAATGTATATTACAATTATCATGTTTGTGGGTCAATATGTCCACATATTTCATCCTTAAAGATAGCAGCACAGACATTTTTGAGGTATGTTATGTCAGATTTACATTTAAGCATTTGATAGATATTTTAATCTGCAAAAATATACACTGCATTGAAGTACATTTTTATTAGTTTATGCATGTCCATGATGCACATTGAATTGCTTTTCCACACCTCTTCTATTTAAAATGTTAAAATGTTTTTAAAACATTAAGAAATAACTACAGTATTGTTTTTTTAATATTCACTGCACAATATTATAACATTCTTTATTTTTTGTACTTTGATTTAGGTTATTTTTATATTTTTAAATTTTAAAGGTTTAGTCATTTTGTCGTGTTTTTGTCATTTCCATTAATTTTTTATAGTTTTTTTAGTGTTTATAGAGTTTTTATTATTTTTATTTAACTAAAAGAAAACATCTCAGGTTACCCATGTGACCGTGGTTCCCTGAGAAGGGGAACGAGACACTGCGTCCCGAGAGCAGTAGTTCTCAAACTTTTTGCAGTGGCATACCCCCTGGGGCATTTAACATTCTTCCGAGTACCCCCGCTTAGACCGCAGTCACACCTTTGCCACCAAGGGACAATATTTGCCACCTTAAATTGATTAACAGGTGCATTTTTACCTTTAGGCAATGTTTTTCTTGCCTTATTAATTGTATGTCATATTCTTACCATTCCATTAAGTGTATTATTAATACAATAAATAAAGCAATAAATGATGGCAAAACGAAGTGATACTTGTAGATTTAAAATTAAAATTGCCAGTAGGTGGCGGTAAGTCACTGTCTTAATGAGCGAGGCGTCACGTCATTTATTAATTTATTGATTCAGTCAGCCAGGAAGCAAAAATGGTTGTAGTTATGAATGGATTATTAATCACGGACTCTCTGAGTCGTTCAAAGCCGCAGATTCCTTCACTAACGAAACACAGCTTTTGCTTGGAGACGCACCAGTTCTGTTGCGTATTTCATTGGAACTGTTATTATTTAATTTAAAAATATAAAAACAGCTTTGACAATATTGTTTTTAAAATGTAGGCTACATTTAAAATTTAAAATGTTCACTTAATATTACCTTTTTTGTTGAACTGTTATTTAAAATCAATGTCACTTTTGCAATAGTTTGGATATTCATGGAAAATTGCATTCTTGCTCGTATTTTGAACTTGAAACAATAACTCGCACAGGGTGTTTCTGTATCAACGAGGGTTTCTTAAATCGATCTCAATGTGCAGTCCACCAATAGGCTATTTGTTCTTCATGCTGTTAAGCGCTACAAATCTACAGCGTGATTTGCTAAAGCAGTATATTTAGCGGGCATCCTATTATACGCACAATGCTTGTGTGGATGCAGTCTGACCGCAAAAGATGAGGTAGTTTGATGTTATTTGGCTGTTTACGGCACTCCCGTTTTCCTGTTTTTTTAAGTAGAAATGGCATTTTGCTTGTTAGAAACAAATGGTCGGTTTTAATGTTACTTTAAGTTGGGGTAGAATTGAATGACTGCCAAAACTCAGCATTTTGTTTGCGTACCCCCTCCGTGCACCTCACACCTACGCGTACTCCAGTTTGAGAACCACTGCCCTAGAGGACACTTTGGGGAATGCCCTCAGCATGACCAGTGTCTGAAGTGCATATGAAAACATGACAATGAACTTGACATTGGCCTATGATGTGTTACTGGTGTGACCATGAGTATAATAGGGCACCTGTAGAAAACATCATCTGCTTCTTGTCTGAAGGAGACATGCACAGGAATGTCTGAAACATGGCAAGGGGACGCAGTGTCTTGTTCCCCTTCTCAGGGAACCATGGTTACATGGGTAACCTGAGACGTCCCCTATCGATAGGGAACTCGCACTGCGTCCCCTAGAGGACATTTTGGGGAACAAATACCCACGCTCCCATGCTGAAGGAATGAGTGCCTTATCGGCAGGCATACACCAGGAACTCTAAGAAGTTCTCATTCCCAGAAACACACCAGCAACTGGCCTTATTGCACAACAGTGCTAAGAATTGGGAACATGAGAGGCGATACTACCCCTATTCCCAAACTTAAGTATCTTGAGTGTTACAGCAGGAGTGGGATGCGAGTCGTAGAATAGCCCACTATCTCCGCATACCTCTCATCTCTGAGCGCAATATGGAGGGAAACCCCACCCCCTGCGCTATTATACAGTAAATTAAAAGAAGTGGGGACGATGTTCATTCACTCTAAACCGTCTTGGTATTGTGAGGATCACAGCTGAAGAGGTGGGACGCGAGCCGCGGAATAATCCATCATCTTCGCGTACTTCTCACATCTATGCACAGAAACGGAGGGAAAAACCCTCCCTGTGCTATCACACAGTAAGTTACAGGACGTGGAAACACGAGAAGCGGTACTGCCAATCTACTCTAAACCGTCTTGATATTGTGAGGAACACAGCTTGAGGAAGTGGGATGCGAGCCGCGGAATAGCCCACCATCTCCGCATACCTCTCACATCAGTGCGCACAACACGGAGGGAACAGATAAAGAAGTGGGAATGCAAGCTGCAATAGTGCCCATCTTGTCGACACATCTCACAGTCTTGTGCAGTATGAAGGCAACCTGTCTCATCCTGTTCATATGAAATAAGAATTGGGAAGCAATAAAAGATTCTTCCCAACTTTCTAAACCCATAGCACAATTCGTATGACAGAGAGAAAAAAAAGCTGAAGGAGTGGGACACGATTCACGGAATAGCCCACGTTCCTCAACACCTCTCACAACCTAACACCGATACAACGGGAAAGCCGACAGTGTACTGGGAAAACTATGAATTGAAATTAGGGACTTATCCCCAGTACATGATAAAATTTGTAGTAGAAGAAATAAATATATTTCAAGTTGCAAATGAGAACATAAAGTTGAAAAAAATTGAAATCACTATTCAACTGAGGCTAGTAGGGGGCTCTATTTAACTAAAGCTAACAGAAAATAAATAAAAAGCCTTGGACTCAGGGCTTCGACTTGCCTTTCTTGGCTTCGATAAATTCCCTGAGGTCTCTGCCTTGCACGAGGTTGCTGCCCAGGCTCTCGCTGCTACACTCGCCTTCTGACTCTGCCACCAGCTTGGCCCGGCGGCAGGCTCAGATTCAGATGGTTGACCGAAAGGATGCCGCCTACAGCGAGGGATGTAGTGCTCAAACGTCACTGACTTAACCTTCGCCTCCCTGAACGTACGGACTACTGTCTCGACAGCAGCTCTGAAAAGCCCAGCAGATGAAACTGGGGCATCAATGAGAAAATAACTGTACTTTTCCTTTAGCCCTGACAGGTTAAGCCATAAATGCCTCTACATGACAACGAGTGCCGTAAGAGAACGGCCGATGGCACGAGCCACTTGATTGGTCGCACGGAGGTCAAGATCACATGAGCGGCTGAGCTCCTCGATTTCAGCAGATCCGCCTGGTAAGCCGCTGCGTATGCCTTGCCCACTAGCCTACAGTGGGGCAAAAAAGTATTTAGTCAGCCACCAATTGTGCAAGTTCTCCCACTTAAAAAGATGAGAGAGGCCTGTAATTTCATCATAGGTATACCTCAACTATGAGAGACAAAATAAGAAAAAAAAATCCAGCAAATCACATTGTAGGATTTTTAAAGAATTTATTTGCAAATTATGGTGAAAAATAAGTATTTGGTCACCTACAAACAAGCAAGATTGCTGGCTCTCACAGACCTGTAACTTCTTCTTTAAGAGGCTCCTCTGTCCTCCACTCGTTACCTGTATTAATGGCATCTGTTTGAACTCGTTATCAGTATAAAAGACACCTGTCCACAACCTCAAACAGTCACACTCCAAACTCCACTATGGCCAAGACCAAAGAGCTGTCAAAGGACACCAGAAACAAAATTGTAGACCTGCACCAGGCTGGGAAGACTAAATCTGCAATAGGTAAGCAGCTTGGTGAAGAAATCAACTGTGGGAGCAATTATTAGAAAATGGAAGACATACAAGACCACTGATAATCTCCCTCGATCTGGGGCTCCACGTAAGATCTCACCCGAGGGGTCAAAATTATCACAAGAACTGTGAGCAAAAATCCCAGAACCACACGGGGGACCTAGTGAATGACCTGCAGAGAGCTGGGACCAAAGTAACAAAGGCTACCATCAGTAACACACTGCGCCGCCAGGGACTCAAATCCTGCAGTGCCAGACGTGTCCCCTGCTTAAGCCAGTACATGTCCAGGCTCGTCTGAAGTTTGCTAGAGAGCATTTGGATGATCTAGAAGAGGATTGGGAGAATGTCATATGGTCAGATGAAACCAAAATATAACTTTTGGTAAAACTCAACTTGTCGTGTTTGGAGGAGAAAGAATGCTGAGTTGCATCCAAAGAACACCATACCTAGTGTGAAGCATGGGGTGGAAACATCATGCTTTGGGGCTGTTTTTCTGCAAAGGGACCAGGACGACTGATCTGTGTAAAGGAAAGAATGACTGGGCCCATGTATCGTGAGATTTTGAGTGAAAACCTCCTTCCATCAGCAAGGGCATTGAAGATGAAACGTGGCTGGGTCTTTTAGCATGACAATGATCCCAAACACACCGCCCGGGCAACGAAGGAGTGGCTTCAAGAAGAAGCATTTCAAGGTCCTGGAGTGGCCTAGCCAGTCTCCAGATCTCAACCCCATAGAAAATCTTTGGAGGGAGTTGAAAGTCCGTGTTGCCCAGCGACAGCCCCAAAACATCACTGCTCTAGAGGAGATCTGCATGGAGGAATGGGCCAAAATACCAGCAACAGTGTGTGAAAAGACTTACAGAAAACGTTTGACCTCTGTCATTGCCAACAAAGGGTATATAACAAAGTATTGAGATTAAATTTTGTTATTGACCAAATACTTATTTTCCACCATAATTTGCAAATAAATTCTTAAAAATCCTACAATGTGATTTTCTGGATTTTTTTCTTATTTTGTCTCTCATAGTTGAGGTATACCTATGATGAAAATTACAGGCCTCTCTCATCTTTTTAAGTGGGAGAACTTGCACAATTGGTGGCTGACTAAATACTTTTTTGCTCCACTGTAGATGTAAACTGGCATGGTTTTGAAGGCAAGGTAGGAGCCCTCCATGAAGATTCCAGGGGAGCAGCGAGATAACCCGCAAGGGATTCCTCCATCCGAGGCATCTTTGTGTGCCCGCTGTCTTCCAACCCCTTCGCATTAGCGTAGTTGGACTTGCTAGGGGTAAATACGCAGGCAGAAAAGTGATTTCTCCATGACCTCAACAGCTCGCTGTGAAGCTCAGGTAGGAATGGAAGGCTCGGAGGGGGTGGAGCGTTTATGACCCGCTAGGAAGTGCTTATCCAGATGGCTACTAGACGCGCATTCCACCAGCTCCGCCGATCAGTTCAGGGCTATCCTGGCGGTGGTGCGGATCATGACGTCCAAGAGTTCCCCATACCTGGGTGACGAGGAGGAGAAGGAGGAGGAGGAGGCGGTTTGTGATGTAGCATCCGCCTCGATTTCTGTCAAGTCTATCTCTTCAGAGCTAGACCGGCAGAGAGCATGTTACTCAGAAGAAACGGGGGACCGGGCTTCCAGATTCGGTTCGATAGTAACAGAGCTGGCGACCGAGGATTGGGATAGGGAGAGACCCACCACAAGCTCGTCAGCCAGATTTAACTGTGAGCCCCATGAGTGCAGACATCGCTCTGCCTCGGCAGCAGGGGGTCCAGCACCACAAGGCGCAGATGCTTGGCTTCCGTCCTCTGTAAACAGAGCCAAGCAGGAGCGCTACTGTTTCACCGTGAAACGATCACAGTGGTCACAGCCGGCTCCCTCGAGAGCTGACTGTGCATGCTGTGCCCCCAGACACACCACACAAAGCTCATGGGAATTTCTAGGTGTGATGTACCTTTCACACGGTCACTCATAAGTATTATTATTATTTTTTTTACTCTCGCTCAAGCACAAACAAACAGCTCCTGAAGACAAGAAGCTGATGATGTGTTTTAAAGGTGCCCTTTTATACTCAGTGGTCGCACCAATAACACGTCATAGGCCAATGTCAAGTTCATTGTCGTGTTTTCACATGCACTTCAGACACTGGTCACGCTGAGGGCCTTCCCCAAAGTGTCCTCTAGGGGACGCAGTGCGAGTTCCCATTCGATAGGGAATGAGAAATGTTCCTTTGGCAACTAGCTAAAATTAAATACATAATATAAATATTATTATGAAATTCTTTTTTATTTCAAGTAAAAAAATGGTTTTACTTAATGAGATGTTAGTGTAATTAAGTATTTATTGTCATGCTTCTCAAGAAAGTCAAGCATATACAGTACTTGTATATGTAATTATAGGAGAGATTCAATTTTCCAACCGTGTAAATTCTTGCAAATTATATCATTGTTCTAAAATGATCTCTTTAAAAAATATATTTAAAAAACATGCACGCTGCTGTCTCTGTCTTAGATATAAAATGCACCTCTTTCTACATCAAGACCCTCTTTTACACTTTATCAAGTCGCAGTCATCGTGGATGGGAAGGAGATGTGCTGTGTCTATTTTCACTCGCATTCGGCATTTGCTGCCATGGCAACCTGCTCTTCTGTATGTATGTGAGCACCATATGGGTCATGCTACTTATCTGAGGCTCAGCAGAAACAGAACCTGCTTTGAATCCTCTCTGTGATTCATTATGAAAATGTAATGGCCAGAGTTCAAAATGGCACATTCATACAGGATTGTGAAAGTTGTTTTAGTGATTTTCATAGCTCATGGGTGTATGTGAGCTTGAAGAGGCGGAGTCCAAAACTCTCCCCAGTTTGAATTGTTAAAAGTAGTGACTCTCAGTCAGCTAGTTATATAGGAACTGTTCTGTTGATTATTCTTATGATTTTCTCAGTATTCAGGCGAGATTAATTTAATGATCTGGTATCAAATGAGAGAATGTTAATAAGGGAAGGACCAGTTATAATCTTGTTTTAGTAGCTGGTGCTTAGTTTGTAGTTTCTTTTTATGGAAAATAATGTGTTACGTTACTTTTGCATTAGTATTTCTCTTCTGGCCTGGGCATCTATCTATCATCTATCTATCTATCTATCTATCTATCTATCTATCTATCTATCTATCTATCTATCTATCTAAATTGACATTTGTGTCAAAATATTGTTTGTGTTTTGAGCAACATGAAGGTGCTCAGATGATGATTACTTGATGAGTCTAGTATGATTCAATTGGACAAAGAAAATGTATTCATCCTCTACTATTTTATGTTTTTGAGTCTTTTATGCTTACAAAGACTGCATTTATTTTATCAAAAATACTGTAAAACTAATATTGTAAAATATTATTGCAATATAAATTAGCTGTTTTCTATTTGAATATATTCTAAAATGTAATTTATTTCTGTGTTTTATATTCTTCAAAGCTGAATTTTCAGCATCATTACTTCAGTCTTCATTGTCACGTGATCCTTCAGAAATCATGATTATTTGATGCTCAAGAAACATTTATTATTATTACCAGTGTTTAAAACAGTTGTGATGGTTAATATTTATGTGGAAACAGTGATGCATTTTTCTGTATTCTTTGATATATAGAATGTTCAAACAGAAGCATTTCATTGAAATATAATTTTTGTAACATTATTAATGTCTTCATGCTGTCAGTTTTAATCAATTTATTGCATTATTGCTGAATAAAATGATTGATTTCTTAGTAAAAGACATGCTGACCCAGCAGTATAGGATAATGTCATTTAACATACAATACAACTTTTATCTTATTTTATTTTTAACTGACTTTACTATTCAAATTATCATAATATATGAGGTTGCTTTCCAAATCCATTCAAAAATCTGCTGAGCGTGTTTTTGCATATAAGTGTCTTAACTTGGGTTTAATTAATTACTGAAGGGATTTATAGTCATTCCCCTGTTAGATGTGCTCTCATAAAGTGTGCTTAGCTAAACTATCCAGCCTCTTGCTAGTGCAACACCTAAATGCCTCTTCTCTCTGATATTACAGGGCAGAAAAAACAGAGGTACTGAGTGAAGACCTGCTGCAGGTGAGATGAAATCAGATCAGTGTGAACACAAGCTGTATACATTCTTATATATACTATATATACTCTTGTTTCTACTGCACTGCTCATATGTTTCACATGTGTTTATTTTGCATTCAGGTGGAGAAGCGTTTAGACCTGGTAAAGCAGGTCTCTCATAGCACACATAAGAAGCTGACGGCTTGTCTTCAGGGACAACAAGGCACCGATTTAGACAAGAAAGCAGTCAAATCTCCCTTGGTACATCAGCTCACACCTCACACTCCTGTTTTCTGCAATGCAATTAATTACACTCATAACAGTTTGATTGTGATTTTCCCTAAACAGAAAAAGTTGCCTCCTACGATACTTGCTCAATGTATGGTGGAGGGAGCGGCTGTGTTAGGAGACGACTCTCTTCTTGGGTGAGTTTGTCTTTGTATTTTGATGTCTAACTAGATTTTTTCAAACTGTTTTCCTTGGGCTGCATCATAATTTATAATCAAATGGGCATCAATGGATAGTTATGCTTTTAAACCCACAAACCCACAAAAAGTCATTTTCTCCGTATTTTCTCAGTGTTTTCCATTACAAATATCTAAACATTCTTAAATCAAGATACATTTCCTTACAATTTCCTTGTAAGTCTTGTTTAATGGAAGACAAGGAAAAAATGTACTAGGGGGGTAAGAAAGATGAAGTTGTTTTCGCTTTTAATTAAGTTAGCCTACACCACAAATGCTTTATGTTGTTTTAAGCATACATTTAATTTAGATTTTTTCAGAAAACAAGACTTATGACTTACATAATCCCCCACCCCTTGGTATATATTTTTTCTTGTCTTCCAGAATGTGATTTTTCTTCTCAAGTAAATGTCTTAAAATTTTAAAAGGGGAAATGTGGGAAATTAACAGATGGGACGTCAGTGTACACTAAGAAATGGCTATACAAATGGCTCCAGGTTGAGCTGAGGAAGTGATGCCAAACAAGCTGTGATGTGTTCAGATTCAGTGATATCACTTCACTCATTTCACACATACTGATTAAATATTTTAGCAAAAATACTGAATTGTATTATAATACTGATTCAGACAAAAACGAAAAAAGCAGACGAAAGGGTGAATCAATCACTTAGATTGTGCAAGACAAGTTTAACAATTGCACATAGAAAATCAGAACAGAGGCATGTAATTCGAGCTTGCAATATATGTATACATTTGTGTGTGCTTGTTTTTGTGACTTATGAGGACACACATTTGTGTAATGACATGGGTATGACATAGGTATTACAAGGAGAAGGTGATTTATGAGGACATTCTCAGTGTCCCCATATTTCATACAGAATCATATAGATTCTGTATATATCTTATACATACATAAGATATACATATATCTTATAAATCATACAGAATTAGTTTTTGAGAAAGTACAAATGCAGAAATGTTCCTGTAAGGGGTAGGTTTAGGTGTAGGGTTGGTGTAGGGCGATAGATAATAAGGTTTGTACAGTATAAAAACTAATAGAAGTCTATGGAATGTCCCCACAATTCACAAAAACAAACCTGTGTGTGTGTATTTTAAATTATTTTAAGTTAGTTTCAAAATTCATTTTTTTAATGTAATTATATAAATCTCTTAATCTAATATTTTTAGATTTATATGATTCATTTTATCATTAAAACACACTCGTTTAATGTTTTATTTTTAATTTTAGCTAACAATAAGACCACTGTCAGACTGGAGAATATCTACATAAAATACGAAATATTCCACAAAATTACCAGAAGCAGGTACAATTATTGTCACAAAAGTTATTTGAAACGGTGAATTTATAGGATATAACAAATAATCCTTTAAAATCTAAACTCAGTTGCCATGCAGTACAATAAGTGGCAGTAATATGCATCTACTTAAGTTGGATTGCAACCTGCCAGTAAACCCAGTAAAGAAACAATATGCTTATTTTTTTCTTATTTTTTCAGCCAGGTGGTGTAATTACTACATCCTACCAGCAGGGGCTAATGGGATAATTTTAACCTGACGCATCTTATTCAGACTTCTTGTGGTCAATATTTGTTTCCTAAATGTCTCTTGTCACACAACCTGCATTGGTTTGCACCAAATTAATTTGGATAGTTTCTACCAAGGGACAGATGAAGTAGCATCACAAATATAGAGTTTGATTAGGTACACACCCTTTGACGTCAACATCATATGGGTAGTTTCTGCTCACATTTAAGCTCTTGAGATCTTTCACTGAGAAGTGTGTGAATTAGGATGCAGCCCTGGTTTGGTTGACTGCATTGACTAACCTGTGGTCTCCGTCTGCAGTAAGATGCTGAATCTCTGTGGTGAGACAGAAGAGAAGTTGGCCCAGGAGCTGCTCGTCTTTGAGGTTCAGATTGAAAGAGATGTTGTAGATCCTCTGTATGCGCTGGCTGAGGTGAGCGTGTTTTTCCTGTCAAAGTTACACTGTAATACGCATATTGCGTCCTTTTTCTTCTGTATCTATCCATTTAGTACCTGACATATGAAATAATAGTACGAATAAGCAATGTTTTAATTGAGTATCATACTTGATACATCTGGCTTCAATGGCGTAGTTTTATTATGGTGGAAAACATGTATGCAGCAGGTTTGAAGAAAAGTTTTGATCATGTTGTTATGAACCCCACTTCTAAAATGCTCGTTGAGGAAGGGGTTTAGTTAACATAAAAGGACAGGCGAGGCAGAACGTCAATTTAACCATTTATTAACGGTCAAACATCTCGCGAGTCACATTTAATCAGCTGGCAACAGATACAATGAAGAATTAAATCAACTTATAAAGTAAACAAAACATAGATCAACACGCACATACACACATCAAACACAGATCAAATGCACAGTAAGCACCGCTTTTCACCGGTATGCTTGACCACAAGACACGCACAAAGCTCGCTGGCTGCATCCATCAATGGAGGTCGGACAAAAGGGGCTTCTGGACAAGTGCGAATCATGCTCATTGAAGAGAGTGGTAGTAACTGTGGCAGGACATGCGCTGCAACGGGGAGAGCCACCAACACAACCGCAACTTCCACCTTATATTCGGCCCAGAGGGTCATCACCGAACAAGCCGCAGGTGTGTAGGGTCGGAGCTCAACCTCGGAAGAAAAGAATACTCCAAATCAGTACAACAGAGGGGATAAAAAGACATACCAATACCCACAAAATAGGGACAACCAAGCTTTGACCGTAACACTTCTCCCCCTAAAAACAGAAACAGTTTTCTCCTTTTCCACCTTCATCCTTTTGGAAGAATGAGGAAATAAACTGGTTCTGAAAATCAACAACTCCGTGACAAAGCATCAGCCACCACATTCTCGGATCCTCTTTTATGACGAATTTCCAGATTATATGGCTGCACTATTAACGCCAATCTCATCAAGCGTTGATTATGGTTGTACATTTTACTCAAGAAAACTAATGGGTTATGGTCCGTATAGACCGTAACAGGAAACATACTGCCCCCAATATATACATCAAAGTGTCGTAAGGCCAGTAAGAGTGCTAAAGTTTCCTTCTCAATGGTCAAATAATTTAACTGGTGGTGGTTAAATTTGGCAGAAAAGTAGGAAACAGGGTGAGCTACTCCATCAGCACCCTCCTGGAGAAGGACAGCTCCTGCTCCAACAGCACTGGCATCCACCTCTAGCTGGAACACACGGGACACCTCCGGAGCAGAGAGAACAGGAGCACTGCAAAGAAGAGATTTTGCAGACAAAAATGACTCTAAAATGATAATTTAGAGTCCTTTGTGTATGAAATATGCATATTAAATATGATACAGTGGACATTATAAGGTTAGACGCTAATCCCTAAATCCCTTAACATTTGTGTTCATGCATATTGCTTAATTCTTCTCATATGGATATGATTTGCTGTTTAGGTGGAAATTCCGAACATTCAGAAACAGCGAAAACATTTAGCCAAACTCGTTCTGGACATGGATTCTGCAAGGACACGGTATGAACTATGAACAATATTACTGTTGATTCCTTGATTCCCCTGCATTGCCCACATTGTGCTCTGACAGTGTCATTATCATCCTCCTGACCTCTAGGTGGCAACAGTCATCCAAATCTTCAAG
This sequence comes from Gymnocypris eckloni scoliostomus, assembly GCA_027564155.1. Classification (NCBI taxonomy): domain Eukaryota; kingdom Metazoa; phylum Chordata; class Actinopteri; order Cypriniformes; family Cyprinidae; genus Gymnocypris; species Gymnocypris eckloni. The sequence continues at coordinate 19,717,040 of CM050415.1, forward strand.
TCACCCTATTATTGTGCAGCAGGGCGGAGCTAAGGCTGATTCCCTGAGAGAAGAAATGGAGGAGACGGCCAATCGGATGGAGATCTGCAGGGTGACGATTCCTCTTACTCTTTCTTCATCATTTAATTAAAAATGTAACCAAATGGGAAGCAAAGTTTACGGTGCCTGGCAGGGGCCATCTTCGGTTCACTTAGTTTTGTCGTGGCCACGACATATTAAGTTGTGGGGACATCATATTAACTCGTGGGAACGTGATAGTATGTTGTGGCGACTTCTTATGTTGAGGGAACTACATATTTTTCTCGTGGCTACGAGTTTAATGCGTAAACAAACCTACGTGACCATAGCAACCCAGGATTATCAGAGATGGATAAAACAATTAATTTTACTTAACATTAAACATTTAATTTAATATTATTATTATTATTAGGTTATATTAACTTGTTATATACTTGAGCTATATATTTATATTAATTTAATATAAATATATTTTATTATTTCCCCTTTCAATTTGTGTATCGCTTTACCTAATTAACGTTCTGTATAATTATGCTATTTTGCTACCATATATTTAGCCAATACTGTAAACGCCTGACTATCATGCCAATACTTTATGATTGTAGGCTATTTATGCCCGTGCATGATGATAAATGAGCTTGTTGTGTTTTCATTTACAAATGAAACCACGTGAACGATTCATTTCTCAACGAAACACTAGGCAGTAGGCTATAATATTAATAATTATTCATTCCCATAAAAAGAAATATATGTTAATATCAACCTTTAAACTGCATTTCCAATAGTCTATAAATTCCAGTCAGCATAATCAAAGCTTTATGTCGAGCATTTACAGTAGGCTTATTTACAAAACTGATCAGAACGTACGTTATGTAAAGAGATCGAAATGAAGGGAAAAACGAATATACAAATATAATAATTGGCTAATAATAATAATAATAATGATGATGATAATGATAATAGCTAATGATAATATACAAATATTACGGAAAAATATGATCAGTTAATGGACACACACAGCTAGCAAGACTGTGGGATGGATGAAAAATATATTGTAGGTCTATTTTATTGCATCTACTTTATGTAACAAGCTCCAGTTTATTCATATTCTGTATACTGTGCCTTAATGCATTTCTCCCTGTGTCTTTTCTCTAGTATTCAAGATGTAGATAAAAGACTCCAAGACCTTTTGAGTACATGTGAGAAGCTACCAGAAGACAATCTGAACAACTTCAGGTGTGTGTGGTGCTTGTTATTTACTTATTATTTGTTATTTCTGACGAGGCCTTTGTCTTTGAATGAGTCATGAATGCAAGAGCTCATTAGAAGAGAGGGTGTCAAATCTCTGTCATATCACCAGCGATGCAGAAGTTCCTTCACTGACAGGAAGTCGGCATGTTTCTGAAATAATCAGAGTTCATTAGTCCTACTGAGAATATTTTTGAGTCCTTCAGTCCAGCCTCTTTAGTGTGCCAGCTATACAGACGCTGTCTCTGGCAAATACAAATTCATTCATTCATTTAGCCGTGACTGATTTGGCCATAGACTATGAGCCACACAATAAATAATACATCATTAATCCAGGATTAAGTTCAAACAAAGCTTCTGCTTAAGAAAATAAGGATACTTGTTCATATGGATTATGCATTTTATTTACAATTCAACAATCATGTGGATATTTGGCATGTCTTTACATCTAGCCAAGGTTTCCAGATATTCTCTGTTGGTCTTGGATGTTTTACTGCACCTGTTTTCTGTCAGACCTACTGAAATATCGATAATATACAGTGACAAGAATAGCAAATTAATTTTTTTTGTCTTTTTCCCAAAACAGATATTTAATCAAGTTCTTAGCCAAACTCACAGAGCATCAAGACGCTAATAAAATGACGCCAGGTAATATTGCAATAGTTCTTGGACCTAACCTGCTGTGGACACATTCAGAAGAGTGAGTGCATGTCTTCCGTTTGGATTATTTCATACATTTTTGTTGAGAGCAGCAAATTCACAAAGCAATTTAAAGGGACAGTTCACTGAAAAAAATCTATTTTGTTATTACATACTGTACATATGACTTTATTATTTTTCTTCTGTGGAGCAGAGTGTTGTTATTGTAAACTAAATCTAATAAAAATAATTTTCTTGAGGTAAAAGTGCAATAAGATATAAATATTAGATAAAAAAATGTAAATATGATACAAATAGAAGTTTAAGAATTGCCAAAATTGCTAAAACAGAAAAAAAACATTAAGTAAATCGAAATACAAATATTGACCAAAAGAAATTAATTATCAAAGCTAATAAAATTATTTAAGCTAAATTGAATCTAAAATGTACAAATAAAAGCGAATTCAAAATAATAATAACTACTATAATAATATATAAATAATAAATAAATAGTATTTTTGAAGAATCTATAGTATAACAATGTCTGTCAAACTTTAAGGATGATAAAAACACACTATAAAAAATAGTTCATATAGCTTTTGCACTATATTTCAACCTATTTGAAGTCATGCAAAGGTTTTCTGTGTAAAACTGACTGTTATTTAACGTTTGTGGAGCTCTACAGATGTGGTCACTGTGAAATATTGTTTTATTGATAAGAACTATCCTACATGAGGATTATTTAAAATGTAACCTTTTGTGTTCCACGAAATAAAGAGTCATTCAGTTTTGGATGGACATAAGTGAAATACATATTTAGGTATACTACTTCTTTAATGTATCTAGTAGCTTTAGATATATTTTGATATATTATTTAAGATGTATTTTGATATATGGGTCATTGATCTACACAGGAACATGACAGAAATGATGACCACCATGTCCCTGCAAATCGTTGGCATCATTGAGCCGATCATCCAGCACGCTGACTGGTTCTTCCCTGGAGGTTCGATAGAAAGAGTTGTGAAAACATACTCGCACATACACACGAGCGTGTTCTCCTGCGAGATTTGGACTAATTTGTCTTTGCTATTCTTAGATATTGAGTTCAACCTGACAGGCAGCTACGGCAGCCCGGTCCACACCAACCACAACTCCAACTACAGCTCCATGCCCTCGCCTGATATGGACCAATCAGAGCGCAAGCAGCAGCACGACCAGAGCCGACGCCCACTCAGTGTTGCTACTGACAACATGATGCTGGAATTCTACAAGAAGGATGGGTAGGTTGTTCTGCACACTTGGCTCTGTCTGCCTCCTCCATCTCTCCACTTTTCCTTTTCCCTCCCACACTCTTCCTTTAGCTTCTCATACCATCCCTAATCTTAAAGGGACAGTTCACCCAAAAATGTCATCATTTACTAATTGCTCCAAACCTGTACGACTTTCTATTTTCCATGAAACAAAAGATACATTTTCGAAGAATATCCTGCCAATTCTCACAATATGGCTCAGTGTGAATATCAAATCAAAAAGGCTGCAAATTGATTAAATACATATGTGTGCTGTGGGTTTCAGAGTGAAGTACTGTGTTTATTTACACACGAACAGCTCATGATACAGTGTTTTCAGTTTCTCAAAACAGCTTGGCTCACCGTAAGTGCATCTGCTTTTCGTTTGAGTCACTTAGAATGTGCTTTTGGGAACACAACATGCGTCAACCAACTTCCTAAATTTGTAAAGAGAAACACTTTGCCAATTAAAGACATGCTTGTTGACGAGGCTTTTGTGCTGAAATAAAATGTTGATGGTTTAACATTTGAAAACTTAAGAAATTAAGATTGAAAGACTGTAAGTACTGTAAAATGTAATTATTTTATGTAATTTTACTTAAATAATTCATATATTTTTTATTTTACAGTAAAATATTACAATGGTAATGTTTCTTATTTTAATAATAATATAGTATAATAATATTTTAAGTAAAAGTAGTAATAATTGTATTTTATAGTTGTAGTATTTTCATATGTACTGTGTGTGTGTGTGTGTGCGTGTGTGTGTGTGTGTGTGTGTGTGTGTGTGTGTGTGTGTGTGTGTGTGTGTGTGTGTGTGTGTGTGTGTGTGTGTGTGTGTGTGTTGATTATTGTTTTTATTATGTTCTTTTTTGTCATACAGAATTTTCATGTTCCTGTGAACTATACTTTTAAATTAAACATCATTGCACTAACTGCCTATTACTGACAGGATTCGATAGTGCCGCTTAAACCAATTAGCAGTGGCGGAGGAGACAGCGGCGGATAGCTAATGTGTTCAGCGACTAATTCACTTACACTGGGATATCAGTCACGTCGTTATCCAGTAACCTCTCAGTGACATTTGTTCTCAATTGGAGTTGAGATCTGGGAACATCTCAGCGACTCCCACAACCTGCCCTCATTTGAATAGAGCTGGTGTTGGGCTGATGGGCTGCCACAGTCTCTATGGTAACGCGGATGGAGTGTTGAAGGAGGGCTTATCATTCACTGAGGGGGCTGGATTTCTGCCGCTATCGACAGAGACACGTGGCAGATGTGCCAGGCTCTGACTCATGCCACCTGCAATGCTCCAGCAGGTGGAAAAATACCACATACGGAGGAGGAGATCCAGACTTCTGTTAGATAGAGTCCCACTCCAGGCTAGCTTATGACAAATATTGCGTTCAGGCTAATATTTGGCAAACATTGCTGATAAATTACTACATATCAAATACTAGGTTGTGTGGAATAATGTTTGCAAGTGCTTTAATGAAACAATTAATGAAAGGAAAACAGCAGCCATTATAACTGAAGGGAACATGTCCACACTACTTTTAGTCATTGTTCATTTCACTCCCTTACACTGTAAAAAATAATGGTGACCTGCAATTTATACCTATATTTCTACCTAATTTAAGTGCTAAAATAGTATGTATTTATGTATTTAGGCTGATTTATGTGAAATATGTTATTTTCGAATCCCCAAGCACGAGAGCATGTTCTAGTACACCCCCAAAACAAAATCAAGACTTTGTAAAAGAGCATAATAAAACCCCTTTAAACATTCATATTTAATCTTATATATATATAAATATTTCCATGTGTGTTTCCCTCAGATTTCTTCATGTTAAAATGCTCCTGATGTCTGCTGTCATTTCAAAGTTTTATAGATTACATAACAATTAGAGAGTCTGGTCCACTGTATTTTAGGACTGATGTGTTTTTGGTAAAGGGGTGGCTAAGTGTCTGATTGTTTATGGCCACAGCTCTCGGGGTAAATGCAATTAGAGTAAATGAGGCTTAATGGTGTCGCAGCAGGCAAAAGTGCCAGCTGCTCATTTAGGCTGACATGTTCTCACCTCTGGACAGCCCTGATCCTCCAAACACTGTCAAACTACATATGTCCCCCACTGCACGCTACACAGTTCTCATTTAGCTGTCCTCCCCTGTCCCCATGTCATTTACTTTTGCTCACTCTACAGACATTCCTGTTAAATGTGAACTCACTGTGTTTTCTCTAAACTCATTATTTTATCCACACTTAATGCAGCATTAGGAAAATTCAAAGGTACCGTTCACCTTTTCTGTTATACTGTGGGTTTGTTTTTGGTAACTCTTTTTAATAACTTAATTAACAATCATTTCATTTCTGTATTGCTTAACAAGACAGTCATGCATGTGTGCTCAAATCTAAAAACACCACCGTTCAAAAGTTTGTTCAGGTTGTGGTCAGGTAATTTATTTGTTTATTTATTTATTGATTTATTAAGCAAGAATATATTTAATAGATCAAAAGTGACATTAAAAACATTTATAATGTTATTAAATATTTATATTTTGAATGAATACTGTAATATAACAAAACTATTATGTATTTTAATATTAAGCAGCTTACCTCTTTTCAACAATGATAGTAGTAAGAAATGTTCCCTATCAGTCAGTCACGTTCGACGTAACGTCAGAGTGACTGACTAATGGGATCTCGCCGGAGAGCCCAATCACCTTCGAGTGTTAACAAAACAAGCCAATGACAGTTGGCGTGCGTGTTTCGCCATGCGCATCCCGCCCCGTGGTGCGGGTATAAAAGGAGAGCACGTGCAAACACACAACAGCTTTTCGCTTCGGAGCCGAGCCATTGCAAGTCTCATGAGTGTTTGCAAAACAAGACTCACAGCGTTGGTGTTGCTGTCCAGTGCTTTCTGTCGCTGCATTCACTGCTACTCTCCCTGGCGCTTCAGCGCCCTAAAAGAGAGTTTCAGAGCAATCTAGCTCCAGCGACGGGCGTCTTTTTAAAGATGGCTTCCGCCGTGCGTTTCTGGATGTGGTCGCTTCCTGGCTTCATCTGATGGTCACGATCGCTGCCCCTCGTGCTTGGGCTTTCGCACGCTGAGGCAGCGCTTGTGAGTCATGTTCTCACTGGAACATGACCATGGCGATGTTGCGCCCAGATGCCTCCTCGCTGACAGGGGTATCCCTTGCCCTGCCCCGTTCTAGTTCCTCCGGCCGGAGGACTACGGTGATTTGAGGATCACAGTGAGAGCTTCCCCGTCGAGTACGTCTCCGCGGGCCTCTCACTCCTCGAGCACATCGCACCGTCTGGGGTTCCCGGATGAGTATGCGGGGTCCTCGGACAGGGCGGGGCCCAGCATCTCATTCGGTGCCCCAGCAGATGACGGGATATCGATCACTGCATCGGGGGATGAGCTAGGTTCTGGAGAGGACGATTCGGCTGCGCTGCCTCCGTCAGGAAGAGTAGCGTTGCCCGAGTCAGATCCAGAACTGACCGCTATGCTTTCCCGGGCCGCTGAGAGCATCGGGCTGCACTATAGGCGTCCGCCTTCTCCCGAGCGCTCAAGGCTGGATGATTGGTTCCTGGGGGCGCAGGCCGAACGTCGGCAACCGCCTCCGGTTCCTTTCTTCCCGGAAGTGCATGAGGAGGTGACTAGGTCTTGGAAGGCACCTTTTTCTGCCCGAAACAGGCCTAGTGCCTCCTCCGTCCTCACCACCCTCGACGGTGGAGCGGCCCAAGGGTATGTGGAGGTCCCCCCAGTCGAGCGCGCCATTGCCATGCAGCTCTGCCCGCAAGGCGCTGCCGCCTGGAGGGGTAATCCACGCCTTCCGTCCAGGGCCTGTAAGTTCTCATCCGCTCTAACGGCCAAGGCTTACGGTGCTGCTGGACAGGCCGCTTCCGCCCTGCACGCCATGGCCCTCCTGCAGGTCCACCAGGCCAAGGCGTTGAAGCAGTTGCACGAGGGTGATGCTGACCCAGGTGTGTTGCAGGAACTGCGCACAGCAACGGACCTCGCACTAAGGGCGACGAAAGTCATGGCGCGGGCCCTGGGTCAGACGATGTCCACATTAGTGGTCCAGGAGCACCACCTGTGGCTGACCTTGGCGGATATGAGGGAGTCCGACAAGCACCGCTTCCTGGACTCCCGATCTCCCAGGCCGGCCTATTCGCGGCGGTGGAGGATTTTGCCCAACAGTTCTCCGCCGCACAGAAGCAGACGGGCGTTTCGTCATATCCTGCCCGGCGGTCCGCTGCTGTCTCCACCCCACCGCCGGCTGCAGCCCCTCCGCCTGCTCGTCGCCGAGGGCGCCTCCTGCTGCCTCCACCTCCGCTCCAGCTCGGCCACAACAGCAGCCTTCACTACGGCCGCAGCGTGGAGCTGGCCGCAGGAGACGGCGCAGCCCGCCTCCGCCCTGCCAAGCCCATGAAGCGCCAGAGCAGGCAGCGCCCTGAGACGGGCGACCCGGAGCCTCTGGATCCTGCTCTTCAGGAGATGGTGACCGCACCACTCCTTCCCCCGGAGGAGGGCCGGGTGGAGAATCTTTTGTTTCCTTTTTGTTCTGTTCCGCCACTGACCCCCGGGTCAGCCAGGTCAGTGTCACACCACACACTCAGACCCCACTTCGAGACGCACTGCCTTCGATTCGGGCCCCTGTGATCCACTTTGCTGCCCCACCGTGGGTACATCAGTAACTCCCTGGTCCCGCACGGTCCCTGGGGCCTGGCTAGAGCTCCCAGGCCGTCTCGCTGGCTCCTGAGGACTATCAGACTCGGCTCACGCGATTCAGTTCGCCCGGCGTCCTCCCAAGTTCAGGGGTATTCGGTTCACCTCAGTGTCGAGCAAGGATGCCCCTGTCTTGCGTGCAGAAGTCGCGGTCCTACTGGCGAAGGACGCGATAGAGCCGGTCCCTCCAGCTGAGATGAAGTCAGGGTTCTACAGCCCCTACTTCATCGTACCCAAGAAAGACGGTGGGTTACGACCAATCCTGGACCTGCGCGTTCTGAACCGGGCCCTTCACAAACTCCCGTTCAGGATGTTAATGCAGAGACGCATTTTTCAATGCGTCCGTCCCTTCGATTGGTTTGCAGCAATCGACCTGAAGGACGCTTACTTCCATGTCTCGATCCTCCCTCGACACAGACCGTTTCTCCGCTTTGCGTTCGAGGGCGAGCATACCAGTACAAGGCCCTCCCCTTCAGGCTATCCCTGTCGCCTCGTCGTGTCTTCACCAAGGTCGTAGAAGCAGCCCTTGTACCGTTAAGGGAAGCAGGCCTTCGTATCCTCAACTACCTCGACGACTGGCTCATCCTGGCCCAGTCTCGAGCACTGTTGTGCGAACACAGGATATGGTGCTCAGTCACCTCAGCCGGTTGGGACTTCAGGTCAACCGGAAAGAGCAAACTCTCCCTGCAGAGGATCTCTTTTCTCGGCATGGAGTTGGACTCGGTCAACCTCACAGCACGCTCTCAGAGGAGCGTGCTCAGTCAAGCTGAGATGCCTGGAGTCTCTCCAGCGCATGAGGCGGTTCCACTGAAACATTTTCAGAGGCTCCTGGGGCATATGGCATCCTCAGCTATCACGCCGCTCGGATTGCTTCATATGAGACCGCTTCAGCGTTGGCTTCACGACCGAGTCCCGAGATGGGCATGGCGCTACGGCACATACCGGGTCTCACTCACCCCGTCCTGCCGCCGCACCTTCAGCCCATGGTCGGACCTTGCTTTTCTTGGGCAGGAGTTCCCTAGAGCAAGTATCCAGGCATGTTGTTGTTTCAACAGATGCCTCTACCACGGGCTTGGGGCCATGTGCAGACGGGCACGCAGCCGCTGGGCTCTGGACAGGGCCCCAGCTGCAGTGGCATATCAATTGCCTCGAGTTGCTGGCAGTATGGCTTGCTCTGCGCCGCTTCAGAACGCTGCTACATGAGAAGCATATACTGGTCCGTTCGGACAACACTGCGACCGTTGCGTACATCAACCATCAAGGCGGTCTACGCTCCCGTCGCATGTCGCAACTCGCCCGCCATCTCCTCCTTTGGAGTCAGAAGCATCTGAGGTCGCTTCGCGCCGTTCATGTCCCAGGCGAGCTCAATCGTGCAGCCGACGAGCTCTCACGTCAGCCCGCCCTTCCGGGAGAATGGCGACTCCACCCCGAGGTACTCCAGCTGATTTGGAGCGCTTGGGGGCGCTCAGGTAGACCTGTTTGCCTCCCGGACACGCCTCTAAATCCTCCTCCGCTCACCTGGTACCCTCTGGGATCTCCCTCAGTCCTGTCGGCCTTGAGGGGCCCCTTGAGCCTCTGCAGTCAGTAGAGCTTAAGTTTCTGTCACTGAAGACAGTGCTCCTCACGGCATTGGCCACAGTTAAGAGGGTAGGGGACCTGCAAGCATTTTCGGCACAATTCGTGCCTAGAATTCGGGCCGGGTGACTCTCACGTTGTCTTGAGACCCCGGCCTGTATATGTGCCCAAAGTTCCCACCATGCCCTTCAGGGATCAGGTGGTGAACTTGCAAACGCTGCCCGGAGGAGGCAGACCCAGCCATTGCTCTGCTCTGTCCCGTTCGTGCCTTGCGCATCTATGTGGACCGCACGCAGAGCTTCAGGACCTCAGACCAGCTCTTTGTCTGCTTGGAGGACAGCAGAAGGGAAGAGCTGTCTCCAAACCAAGACTCGCCCACTGGATAGTGGAGGCTATAGTCTTGGCCTATCAGGCCCGGGCGCTTACCGTGCCCCCTTGGTGTGAGAGCACACTCCACGAGAGGCGTTGCTTTCTCTTGGGCTTTGGCGCGAGGCGCCTCAATAGCAGACATTTATAAAGCTGCCGGCTGGGCGACACCTAATACGTTTGCGAGGTTTTACAATCTCCGTATAGAGCCAGTGTCCTCCCGTGTACTTGTCTCGGATGGCCAGTAACACTGGAACCCGCTCGGTGTCAATCATGCTTGCTGCGCCATTCCCCTCTACGGACCGGATACGTGCGCCTTGTTGCTTCCCGAACCCTGTTGAAGTTCCTCTCGCACCCTCGGCAGTCAGGTGTGGCGGAGCACCAGACGCCAGGTCCAGTACTCGTACGTTGCCCAAGGTCAACCCTTGTGCTGGGCTAGGTGCCCATGTGTAGTGATTCCCCTTGGGTGATCCCACATGTGTATTCTTCCACGGTACGGCTCCCCCCACGTTGAGCCTGTGTCTTCCCTGGCAGAAACCTTCTGCCCTCTCTGCTGTGTAGCTATCTCACCCCAGGCGGGCTGGGTCTACCTCAGAGACTCCCGTATGTAGTACTGCCCTTGGCCAGTCCATTTGTGTAATCTCCACATGATACCTCCTTATGCGGGATGTGGCTCCGTAGCGTTTCCCCCTACTTGGGGTACGCTTTCCCAGTGTTATTCTACCCACTGAGCGGAACAGCAGTGGCGGTCATCTCTGCCTAAACCCTGTCCTATCTTCCATCCCAACTGGTGTGGGGGGACTTGCCGGCTTCTGCAGAGCACTGGAGGGGGTCAGCAATAGTGGCGTTTTCCAAGGGATCCCATTAGTCAGTCACTCTGACGTTACGTCGAACGTGACTGACTGATGAAGGAGGGAACGGAGACGTAACGTCCCGTCGCCATAGTTGCTGTACCACCGCTGTACGGCCGGGGCACACAGTCTCGGCTCCTCAGCGAAAAACTGTTGTGCGTTTGCACGCGCTCTCCTTTTATACCCGCACAGCGGGGCGGGATGCGCGTGGCGAAACACGCACGCCAACTGTCATTGGCTTGTTTTGTTAACACTCGAAGGTGATTGGGCTCTCCGGCGAGATCCCATTAGTCAGTCACTCTGACGTTACGTCTCCATTCCCTCCTTCAGGTAACAGGGGTTACGCAAGTAACCGAGACGTTTCTTGAGCAGTAAATCAGCATATTAATTATTATTAATTATTATTTCTGAAGGATCATCTGACACTGAAGACTGGAGTAATGATGCTGAAAACTCAGCTTTGAATCACAGGAATAAATTACATTTGAAAACATTAAAATAGAAAACAGTTATTTTAAATTCTAGTAATATTTCACAAAATTACTGTTTGTAATTTAATTTTGATCAAATAATGTAGTCTTAGAGAACATAAGAGTTTTCTTTCATAAAAACTCATAATCCCTAAACTTTTGAACAGTAAGGCATATTATTCAAAATTTGAATCAAAATAATATTCTATTCTCTAATTATACCTTGAATCAATTACAGTAATTCATGTTGATTGTAATTATGCAAGGTACCATAAAATGTTTTTTAACACATAGATTATAAAATGACAAAAACATTAAATTTTTTTAAAGGAAAAAAATCTATAATAATATAATCCTAATTTATAGAACTACACATCTGGCCTTACTTTTAAATGACCTTCACCACTTTTGTCAGCCTTTTTAAAATTGTAATATTACATCGTAAATAAAAAGCACACTTGCGATATAGAGAACAGTCATGGGTTATGGTTAAAGATAATCACACAAGGTGGCTAGTTAGCATCATGCATCAGTGGGTTAACGTTTCTGTAACGTACATCTAGATGTTGTGTTTTCTGTAGTGGTTGTGATTGATGGTTTGTGGGTCTTTATGTGGGCAGTGTGGGTGTCAGAGTCATGGACACATCATGGGTGATGGGCAAAAGTTCCTCTACGCTGACCCGCAAAGCCTCATCCACGCCTCCCAGCGCACAACCGCCCGGCTCTCCTGCAGACACACTGATCACTGAGCAGCCCGGTGAGCTGGCCACATCTCCAATCCCCACTCCCCCTCCTGGAGACAGGGGCAGGTAAAAACACACGATTCCCATCATCCTCTACATGTTTTAGAGGTCATTTCATTTCAATGTACTGTATATGCATTTCATAGTAGAACTTGTTGCATCAACTAACTTGTGACCTCATTGTTTTCCATTCAGCAGTTAACTCTCTTGCTTTCCTTGCATTTGTGTATTAATGACATCCTTTCCTCTGCTCTTTCATGCTTTCCTTGTTCTACCTAATGTTTTATTTGTTTGCCTTGGCGTATAAATATAATATTTTTTTTTACATACAGTAGTGCAGACAGTATGGCCGTGTACACACTGCAGCTAAATACGATTGTCAGTCCTCTTTTGAGTTGTTGTTTGACATCCGCATTCTGCAACCAAATGAACCGCATATACATTAAACAAAACCAAACTCAATAACTAGTCCTTGTAATGTAATAAAAAGCCCATGCGATTCTCTCTTCTTCTGATGCGAGGCAAGAAGATCTCAGGAAAGAGGTACACTACCATTTGAATGCTTGGGGTCAGTAAGACTTTTTAATTTCTTTTCATTTGAACTTTGATTAAAGAATCCTGAAAAAAATGTATCATAGTTTCCACAAAAATATTAAGCGGCACTACTGTTTTAACATTGATTGGTATGAAAAATTAGCTGCATATTAGCAGTGTTGTGAAGATTACTTTGGAAATGTAATATATTACAGATTATCCTATTTAAAATGTAATAAGTAGTGTAACTATTTCCATTACTTTATTTAAGCAGTGTAACTAATTACATTTGATTATTTTTCGCTGACCTTTCTGAATTTCTTATTAACATTTTAAGGTTAAGGCAGTTAAGGTTCTTGCACACTGAGTCCGAAATGTTCACATGTTAAAAATTAAATACGACCTTACGGTGTCTCAATCACATTTACACACTGCCTCCGAAACTTTCATCCGTCATAAAAAGAATCAGATCAGGTTCGATTTTCTGCAGGTTTTGCATCCACAGCAAGCATTCTGGGAGGTGTTTTGACAATTCAGAGCCACCTTACAAGCGAACACCGAGTTCACGTAAATTGGTGGTCTTCTTTTTAACCTGTGGCTGCAGTATCGCTTGCAATGCATCAAACTGAGCCACTGACATCCTGAAGTAAACTTTGAATCACTAGGGATAATAGTACCGCAGCTCCTTGATAATGAAGTGGAACTCTCCTTTCTCTCTACGCTATCTCAGGATCGGACCCAATATTTCCTCTCTTTTTCTCTCTTTTTAAGAAGAGAGAGGGAAAACAAAATCATCCTCTCTGCTTGAAGGCTCCATTTTGTATTGTTTTGCGACTTTGTTTTGCAAGTCCGAAATTCTTGTCCGAACTTTTTGCACGTAAAAAATAAACATGACCTCATCTTGTGTCTATCAAGTTTACACACTGCCTCCAAAACTTTCGTCCATCATAAAAGATGTTTGGATCAGGTTCAATTTTCTGCGTTTTCACATCCGTTGCAAGCATTTTGATGGCAAAAGATGACAAATACGAGAAAGAAAAAGATACAAAAATGTCGGAGTCAGTGTGCAAGGACCTTCACTGTGCAAGGTTTCTGTGCGGGATACATTTTTAAGATGACGAATGCAAAAAACACATACAAAAATGTAAGACTAAGTGTGCAAGAAACTTTAATGTTTAAAAAATAAAGCAAATACATAAACGCAAATAGGAAATAAAACAGTTATTGAATAAATGTGTCCTAAACTCCTGAAACACTGCTGAAACAGAGCACATACAGTATGTTTCTTTAGTATGTTTCTAACCAAAGATTTGTGTTAGTGAGTTAGTGATCAACACCTGTGAGGTGGATGGATTATCTCGGCAAAGGAGAAGTGCTCACTAACACAGATTTAGACAGATTTTTGAGAGAAATAGGCCTTTTGTGTACATAATAAACGTCTTAGATATTTGAGTTCAGCTCATGAAAAATGGGGGCAAAGACAAAAATGTTGTATTTATAATTTTGGTCAGTGTAATTTGCCCTTTCATGAGTGAGTCCTGTATTCTGTTCACACCCAAAATGATAATTTATAGGAATCATTTCTGTATTTGAATGCAGTTGTCAATTTTGCAGTGTGTACAGGCGTACATGATCATTTAGTATGGTTAAACCGTCACAGTTTGGATTGGTCTCATGAATGTAATACATTCTTGCTGTGGCTTCCTATTCATTCAATTTCACTAATAATAAACTCATAAGCCCATATGCAAAACATACATTAATGAAGTGAAGGTCACACCATGATTCAGTCATTATATTTAGGGTTTGCAATGGCTGATGATTTGACTGGCTTACCTCCCCCCTCTGACACTCTTTCAGGCCATGAAAGGGTTTTTGTGTCTGTGTTTAACTGCTCTGGGTTTTCACCATATTTAGAGACCTTGGATTATAGGGCTATTCACCAAACTCTCTCTGACGTTTGGTCGTTCAAAGGCTTTTTTTCTTGCCTTGGTGCAGTGCGCAGACACAAGGTCATTTTCAGTGTAATTTTCTGTTTTCTTTTTTAATTTCAATGCATCGCTGTGCTTTTCCTCCCAGTGGAGTCAGATGGTGCCTGTTTTCTGTTGCTAAGCTTGCTGTTTGCTAAACCTGTTGCTCATTGCCACGCGCTAAACTGGCTAAATGCTCATACCAGCTTGAGACACACATGCAGACCAAAGGATCCTGAGAGTATTATCAATATTGTATAATGCTAGCGAGCCACAGTTGGAGCTAAACATCCACTTTCCTGTTGCGCTGTCATGCGTGTGCAGTTGACCAGAGCTCTCTCTCCTGTGTTTGCTCTTTATTGTTTTCAATATCTGCAGCTCAGACGACGTGTCGTCCAATCGGCCGGATTCCTCATATGTCTATTCGTCCCACGCGGAGGAGCGGCCACCCCCTCCGTACCCTTCCTCGTCCTCCCATCCCGGCCCTCACCACTTCTACCCCAAGCCCCCTCCCTGCGCTCGGCCAGTCGCCCCCGGTCCCGAGTCCCAGCCTCCCAGCTCCCCGCCTCCACCCCTGCGCTGGACAGGCTTTGGCCCACTCCTTCTCCAGCCCCAACCACCCCCATCCTCTTCTTCCTCTTCCTCCTCTTCCTCACTCGATATCAACTCCAACCCTAAACCTAGCTGCCTGCATTTTACCAAACACGGTCCCATGTGTGATGCGCCGCATGCCGCTCCGCCTGATGCCAATGCCTCACCCCTCTACATTAAAACCCCTCTCGTTCTGACCCGCCACGATGTGTCCCTCGGAAACCCCCCTAGCCTCCCCTCCTCCGCCCCCCCGCCGTGGGCCGCCTGTCCATGTGCCCGCGAGAGAGGACCCCCCAGGCTGACTAGGTAAATACCACCTGCCTGCGGCCACCCCGCCTTCGCAAAACACACTGTGACGGCCATCAGGGCTCCCCACACTGTCTGAGCGCTCACCTTAGATCATGCATACTGGCTCCCACTTTTCCATCTTGTTTTTAAAACTTGCTTTGTAATGTTATTGCTTTTTCAATCCCATCACGCAGATTCCGTAACATTCTCATTGTCCGGGGAAGCCTGAGGTTGCCTAGCAACTGAGGATGTTACTGGCATTTAGTGAAAGTGGATCCTTCACCTAAAATCAGTGCTGTCATTGATAGCTTTTATTAATATTTTGAATCAGTTCTTATTTTCTGCTTTTATTTTAATTTGAGTTCAAATTTTTTTTTTTTGTGCTTTTAGTTGATATATGTATATGTTTTCACTTATAGCTCTTTTAGTGCATCAAGTTAAACTGAATGAAAATGTTGCTTTGGCAGCTAGCTGAAATAAAAAAAATATATTTTATTTATCATCAGTTAACATTTTTTTTTCTTCAATTAATGATAAAAAAAAACGGTTTTAATTTCAGTTTTAGTTTTAACCCTGCAGATAAATACATTGATGGAGTTGCATATGCTGACATGAATGTATTATGCTTATGAATGTACTGATTGTGACATTGAGTCAAGAGTTGTATTTGATGTGCATGAATATTAATGCCAGCTCTATTCCAAAACCTAATGAGCTGCCCAATAGGCATCTATTTTAGTCATCATAGGCACTCTCTCCAAACAATAGGAATCAGATTTATTCTGGCCTTATGAGATAGCTTTGGGAAAAGAAATGGAAGGACTTCCCAAAATCAATTGCAATGATATAATCTGATTGCCACTTTACATTTAATCATTTCTTAGAAATTCCATCTAATTAAAATGCATCCATTCTGACAATGTGGAGTGCTGCAGTGATGACATATTTTAGTACAACATCTTGTAAGTTAGCATCACCCTGGTTCCCTCTACAAAACCCCAATAGGGCCTTTCCATTGGCTTTTGGTTTATTGCAGAAAATTAGCTTTGTGATCAACAAGATTGTTATGATTCTTACAAGATAATCTTCACTAAGGAGTTTTAAAGCCTAAATACTATCATCAGAAGTAAAAAAAACTTAAACATACAGTAACCTATATAGGAGCTGTGTTTTGACCTGCAAAAATGTGTTATCCGTGCAGCACTCAATTAGAGGATCTGTGAATGTTGAGTCTCTTGTGCACTTTACTTGAGGAGTGTTTGTGGCAGTGGAGGTCAGTGATCCCTTATGAAACTTAACTATGTTTTTACTACAAATAAAAAACCCAACATGGTTTCTATAGTTAAAGGGTTACATTATTTTGCCATTAATCACTTACTCCCATGTCGTTCCAAACCCGTAAAAGCTTCGTTCATCTTCGGAACACAATCTAAAATATATTTTTTTGCATTCTGAGAGCTCTCTAACCCTCCCATAGACAACGATGTGATTAACAAGATCAACATCCAGAAACAAAGCAAGGAGATCTGAGATCAAAATTGTTACTACAATTTTACCATAACAAACCTATGGTTAGTTTACGTAAGGGATTAAGACCCAATTAAATAGTTTGCAAATGTTTAAACCAGAAAGTTGGCATGGGACATATCAGGACTTGTTGTTAGTAGCCAAAATGCTTTAGCTTTTCTATCTTCATCTAAAGCCCAATGTATACTTCAGTTTCTGTGCAAAACTTTCTAGTGTGCATGTGTTTGCGCAAATATTTGCATCATATCATACTTTGGACTTTAGCTGTGAACCATGATAAACTACTCGCTCTTGCTAATCAGAAATAGATGGTTTTAAAAGGGAATACATTCTTGTTCTAGAGAGCAGTTAATTTGACAAACATGTGGATAGTGCAGCTCACTATATTTAGACTCTGACTTTGTTTCCCTGACGACTAAAACTACATTGTAAGTGTATATCTACTCAAAGTTTGTTTTGCTAACCTTTAAGGAGTACACCAACATAGACAAATCTAAAGGTATGGTCATATTTACCATAGTTCACCAAAATGTTTGACAAAAATTCACAAACTATAATTTCATTGTTTTACAGAGCTGGTGCTCATTTACGATATTCATTTCAGTTACAATTCGGTAGCTGCTGACAAGAAGGACCACAAGGCAGCTCACTAGATTTTGAAACACAGCAGGGCCACATAAAATGTCATAATTTCACCAAGATTAAAGTCTTCCTACTTAATAACCATCTGAATTTGAGAACTCTAAAGCCAAATGCACTGGCAAATCGTCATACGGCAACTACCAAAATCAAATTAGAATTCAGACGTTTCACAGCAATGTAGGCCATACTTTTAATTGAGGTGGGAATTGTGTATACAAATGCTCTTTTTTTAGACCATCAATCTCCCGGGTTGTTTGAAAGGTTGCAGGAATGTCAGTGGAATTACATGAGTTCCCATCGCTTGACACCAGCAATGCAATAAAGATCTATCCAAGATCTTTATTAGAGAGCTTAGCATCAGTAGAGCCAATATCAGCCATATTACTAATGGTGTTGACTGTGTATTGCAATGGCACAGGTTCCCCTCCCCATCTACCCTCATGAGCCTTCATTCAAACGTCACAGGGAACTGCAGAGATTGAGTCATAGATGTGGCGGATTCATTCCAAATGTAGTCACATAGATGCAGATATTGCAGCATCATTCTCTGCATGTCTGCACGGATATAGATGTAGAGGACTCATGTGTCCATGTGTGCACATAGATTTATCTTCCCCAGAGTTTAGCAGAGAGGCGCCTGAATAGAGCTGTCAGAGAGAAAAACAAGCTCTACACGCTCAGTTATATTAAAGATACATGCTCTGTGTGTGTGTGTGTGTGTGTGTGTGTGTGTGTGTGTGTGTGTGTGTGTGTGTGTGTGTGTGTGTGTGTGTTGCTGGGCAAGGACACTCAATCCCCCTCCTGCTGACGTGCATGAGAAACACTCGGTGTAAATCCACCTTCACATGTTTTTTTATAAAAATTCACATCACACCCACATTCTAGTTGTGGATGTTCAAGCAATAACTGAAATGTAACATCTATTTTGTCACCATTTTGTTTTTGTAGCTCATTTGGGAAAGCATGACGCCAGCAACACAGTTGTCATGGGTTCTATTCCCATGTCAGTTGTGTCATGGTGCATTCAGACACGATTAAAACCAGCAGAATGTTATTTAGCACTTAAGTCACTGTTTTTAGTTTCAATTATGGGGACGTGAAGGGTCCTTGCACGCTGTTAGTCATTAATGATACAGTGGGTGCAGATTGATGGCAGGCCAGGCAGTCATATTTGTCTCTCTCTCCAGCACTCTGAAGAGCAAGGAGCTCTCTCCTGTGATTGGCCACAAGGCTGTGCAGCTGTCAGGAGCAACAGTGCCCCCTGTCAGCGGTCAGCAGAGCAACAGCCAGTCTCCCCACTCTGCCGAGCACAGCCCCCACACCTTACACAAAGGTCCGTCCCACTGGGATTCCTCTTTAATTTAATCTACAAATACAATCCTCTTTAAATCTGGTATAATTGGGTGATCAGATCACTGTATGCATCTGGTAATAACACGTTTCTCATTCTGTCAAGGTGATTTTGTGATGACATACATCACTTACTATCCATATTTGTTTCTTTATTGTACTGAGAAGTCTTGTGCATGTGAATATAGGTGGACTTTATTACACATTTTACAATGGGATGGTTATTTTAGTTATTAAAATACTTGTTTTGCTACAGTGATTAGTGTTATGTTGGTATGCAGCTGCATTTGAAAAAAATATAGGTACAGTGATTTGAATACAACTTAATTTCTGAATTAAAATTAATTAGATATGTTTAGGGGCATAAATAAATAAAATATGTCAGAATGATATAACTCTTGATATAATGAAGAAAAATACTCATTCAAATAATGCTGTTCTTGAAGAGAAAACATTATTAGTTTGGAAAGATCGTATTTCTTAGAACAAGAATATTTTAACACAACTGTTTCATTTGTTGTTTACGTTAAGAAAATGATTTAAGATATTAAGTCTTGAATTCTGAAATATGTATCAATATTAAGTAAATTCATGATTAAAAAATAATAAATACATGTCAGTGAGTTAAGAAAAACAAACTTAATTCAATGAGAAAATAAGTAATTTTTCTTAACCCGGTGACAGATATTTTCTTGTTATATGCATAAGCTCAATTACTTTTAATATATTTTTCAGAAAATAACACTTAATAACTAAAGTCATATTGAAGATTTTATTTTATTTATTTATTTATTGAAATGTTCAGGTTGTAAAATGTCATTTGATATAACTCCCCAAAACTTAATGATATCCATAAAGTAATAATTCATTTAATATTTAGAAATACTTCTTACTTGTGAAGGGTATATTAAAAAACATAAAAAAATATTAAGATGTGTACACTCTGTGTACATGCTTTCATGGTGTAATGAAAATATTATTACATTTATTTTTACTTCAGAATCATTAAATGTAAAGAAATTCCCAAGATGTATTGCACCCAATTTACACCGTGAAGCACTTTGAATCTGTGATCTGATCACCCAAAACAAATGTTAATACCAGGTGTAAACAGGATTGTAGAGTAAAGGTTACTTGAATGCATATTTGATTTTGTCTTATCTCTCTCTCCTTACAGCCTCTAAGAAACTGGCCCCTGTACCGCCCAAGGTTCCCTACGGCCAGTCGGGGGGGATGTCAGACCAATCCACAGGTCAGCCGTCTCCGGTTAGCCTGTCCCCACTCCCCCAAGTACCCCCTCCCCATACGGTTTGGGCTATCCCCCTGGACACGCGCCCACCTCTTCCCCTGGCCAGACCCCATTAGGGGGACCCCATACGTTGTCCTCGCCACCCTCTCTGACTGGTACGCTCACAAAGTCCCGACCCACCCCAAAGCCCAGGCAGAGACCCAGTCTACCCCCTCCCCAGCCACCCACCGTCCCCCCTACGGCCTCCCAGACCCTGGAGCAGGGTCTACTTGACGGATTGTCCCCCGGGGAGAGCATGTCCACAGGTAAACATGCCTCAGTGGCAACATCACAAGTGGGAGTCCAGCGTCCCTCTCTCAAACTGTCTGTCTCTTCGTCCTACGCAGGCGATGGACTTTAAGGAGCCAGATCCCCTTATGAAATGTGAAAACATTTGTCTTAAATATAGAGTGCCCATAGCTTCAGTTGACTTTGAGATGTATAGTATGATAATTATTTTACATTTTATCTAGGATTGTATTTTAGCTCAACGATTTTAAGAAAAAATGGAAACAAAGGGAATTCACTTTAAGCCCAGGGATATTCTGTATATATTTTACTACAAAGTGAAGTGTGTAATTCTTGCACCACCAATAGAATTGTAAAAATTAATGACTTTCTATACAAAGTTTCCGCCTACTCTTCTGCTCCACCACAGGTAGTCTTGCACCAATTTTATGCCATTACTTGAGCCAGAAGTTGTTGGATGTCTCGGACTGCTCAAGCAAAGCAAGCAGTGTTTTAAAAGCGCCATTGAGTTTACATTTTTTAGGGTGCAAAAAGAGTACAAATTGGCAAGTACTTGCTGAAAATCTTCGACTCCAATTAAATCTTCGACTAGCTTTACATTCAACTTTCAGGGATTGAAGGCACGGTTATATTTACCATGGTTTAGCAAATTTTCAGAGGTGAAATCCCGTCATTTCAACAAGAATACAAATTATCAGGAATCACACGCGAGGGTGAACTGTTTCTCAAAGCACAAATTTAATAGGAAACACAAATTGTTTGCATGGAAGAAATTGGCAGGAATTGCTGAAAATCTACTCCAATTTGACCAATTAGTTTTACTTTCAACTTTTAGGGGTACAGGTGAAAGTCACATTTACCATTGTTCAGCAAATTTTCATTGGTCCAGTCATTTCAATAGAAATCCGTGCGATCAGGAATATTCAGGTGAGAGATATCCAGATGCAGATTTCGCAAAGGGTTTAAATTGGTTAAATAGAGAACGAAAACTGCAAGAACTTTCTGAAAATCATCAACTTCAAATGTATGGGTAGCTTTGTCTTCAACTTTCAAGAGTACATGGGCACTCACATTTCAAGAATTACACATGAGGGTGAAAGATTTTCCCTCTCAGATTTTGTAAGGGATTCAAATGTGTCAAACAATTGAAAAAATTAGCAAGCGCTTGCTGAAAATCATCAACTCCAATTGATTTGTTAACTTTACATTCAACTTTCAGGACTGAAGGTTCAGTCACATTTACCACCAAGGTTTCACATGAAATTGCCTCTGAACAACAAAATCCAAACAAATTGAACTCCGGTTGGTCACGTTAGAAACTGCTATGTTGACCAGTCTGGCTACATGAGACTAACCAAGAGCGAAGCATTTTAACATGCAAATAATTACACACTTCATCTTTGAAGTTCAGTATGAGCCCTATAGTTATTTTCTGAGCTTTAGTGTGAGACTGTTTCTCTAAAGTAAGGTTTCGTGGTCTTTGTATCATTCTAGTGGCCCGCTGTATGGCATTGATTGTATGTTCTCTCATGTGAGGCGTGTCTGTCAGTCATTCTCCTGAGCACTGATTGATGTATGACTCTTTTATCCCCTGTCATCATTGTGCACCTTGCAGCTGTGTGAGGCCAGGGACTGAGTGTGGGCTGAGTGTGAGGGGGACATTTAGGGTAAGCCAGAACCTGCTGTGCCCGTGTCATAGCCTCATCTCACACCGTCTGGCCTGGTGCTGTGGCTGAATCTGGGGCCTCTACCGCAGCCATGCTCTCTGTCTCATACCGTAACACTTCCTTCTCCGGCTCTGTCCTTGGCTTCTTCATTCTGTCAGTGTAGTCTGTGCATGGTGTGAGACTGGTCTATGCATGGCTTACGGCCTTACTTTTTCCGAGCAAGATCGCACATTTGCC
Organism: Gymnocypris eckloni scoliostomus; assembly: GCA_027564155.1. Taxonomy (NCBI): domain Eukaryota; kingdom Metazoa; phylum Chordata; class Actinopteri; order Cypriniformes; family Cyprinidae; genus Gymnocypris; species Gymnocypris eckloni. Next base: position 19,739,321 of record CM050415.1, read on the forward strand.
AATGTCGTTGCTTATGAAGTCCATCTCAACGCCTCAGCCCTGACCTCACATCGTGATCCATTCCCCCTCCCAATATCCCTGCCACCACATAGGCGAGCCCAGGTAAACCCCAACCAAACTCTCTTTGAGTCGAGTCCATCGCAGGACGTCAGTACAACTCTCCGCCCCCCACAGCCGTGACTACACCATCTCTCGTCCATCTCATTCTTACACTGGGGAGGTCATCACAATCAGATACAGTCCACCAATACACATAGTCCACTGACAAGGTCCTTAATGCTACCACATCTTCAATTTGCAACCATCTTGTTGTCTATGTGTGGAGTATTTTGTTCATTGTGGTCAGTGTTGGGGGTAACGCGTTACAAGTAACATAACCTTATGTGCGCATATTTCTTATCGAGTATCAAGTAAAGTAACATGTTACTTTTTACATTAATTTGTGTAAATTGTAATTAAAATGAAGACTCATGTTCAGTCTTACATCCAAACACAGAGCACGGGATTGCTTGCTAGACAGTGTTGACGTTACAGCTGCTAGAGCGCGGAGAAAATGAAGGACAGCGTAACCACTGAGGGTGGAAACTATAGCAATGCAAGGCTGTCAATCAAACCCCGTGACCCCGCCCTCCGAAATATGACGTCACACTGCGGTGAGAGTCAAAACGGCAAGCCTAGTGAGACTGACTTGGTTTAAAGGGGATTCAAAAATGAGGAGTGGGTGGATTTTTGTAGGGTGGTTGTGTTCACACATTGCCAACACACATTTGTGTCCAAGCACCATGTAAAAGTGGATTTTGCATAATAGGTGCCCTTTAAACATCCTTAAATGTGGTTTCATGCTATATGTGTTGTTGTGGGCAAATCATGTCAGGGAAAAAATACTTTTTGACAGCAAAGTATACGGTGGCCAAGAGAGCTCAACACGCTGCAACTTCAGAAAACACATGCAAATAGAAAAAGCACCCGCAAATCAAGAAAATATCATCAATTTGACAGCAGATGCTGCAAATAATCACAATGCAAAAAATAAAGAAACGCTCAGGAAATTCTCACAACACAACCAAATGGAAACATTTATTTGCAGCGCATTTCTTTGTTTGGCGCGTTGAGCTCTCTCGGCCACCGTAAAAATTACCCAAAAATATCTGCAAGCCAAGCAGTAATCCAACATTTCTAGAAGATAGATGCATTGGCTTATTGACACCTGGACAAAATAATGCAAAAATATCATGTTACTTTTCATAAAAGATAACAAAGTAATCGAATTAACTACTTTTTTAGGAGCATCGTACATGTAACGAGTTACTATTTAAAGTAACATTCCCCAGCACTGATTGTGGTGAACTGTTGATTCTATTGTTGTTACTTTTTGAAAAACTGCAAAAAGCTTTATGTAATACTTTATTTTTTATATGAGCATAGCAGAGATTTTACACTGAGGCAGGACAGGTTTCATTTCAAATTACAGATATTTCACCTTCCTCCCCAATGGCTCAGTGTAACAGAATCCCTGAGCAGAATGCCAGGAAACAGTCTGATGTGCACCTCTCCTGCTGCAACACACATTCAACACCCTTCGCTGACTTTACCTCTAACAGTGTTCTGGGAACTGAATTTGCTTTTTGCTCTCTCTCTCCTTGTGTCGTTTTCAACATCCTCATCATCGCCATTTCCATCGTTTCTCTCTGTACTGTAAACTTGTCTTGTTGCTTCACTTTCGTGGCCATCGCTCTCATTTGCATGATCCTATAGCAGATTACTTCAGTTTGGACATTCCCTCCATCAACGTCAATCTGGACAGCCTGTTGGACGAGTTCAGGGTGGCCCCATGTCGGAGCTTCTTTGCTTCAGTCAGCTCTCCGGAGGGTGAGTCCGTGTCCGAAGAGGAGGGCCAAAGCACCACGATATGACCCCTGAGCCCACCCAGCAGCATGCCAGATTCGCCCAGAACCCATCCACTCCTGCTGAGGCCCAACTGGAACCCCACCTTGGACAAACCCTCAGTCACGGATATTACATGAGAGACTCGATAAGACGCCAACCACACAACAGGTGCCATTGAAAAAAAGCAACAGAATGGATTTCGTTCAAATTGCCACTGGAGGAACCTGGAGTTTTGTGTTCTGATTCCTGTTTCTCGCTGAACGATTCTGTCTGTTTAATTTTGTTGTTGTGTTGGTTTCGTTTGATTGGGATGTTTTTATTTCTGCCTTATCAGAGCTGCAATTAAAATACAATGCACATAGGGAGCGGTCTGCTGACTTTAAAGGAACCTCATACACTTTGTCTTGCTGGAGGCTTTGAACTGAGACGCACCCTCATGGTATGAGAGTAGGCCGTCTTCGTTTTCCATACAGGGTCCATGCTATGCTCTTTATAGATGACTTGGTGGCATATAGCATGTTTAAGTCTAATTTTGCAATGCTGTGGTCTTCTTTCTTTCTTTCTCAATCTCTCTAACCTACACTAATCACTGCTTTAGCAATCCAATTCAGTTGGCCTTTCGCTAAGTCCCGCCTTAAAGTGCTACTGACCAATCTGGCCTTAGCATCTGTTGCTGCCCATTATATTATCAGACAAGTGCTAATTTCTAAAGTAGATCTATGTGGTCTGCATGTTTAAATAATTTTGTTAAATTACATTTAAAACAGAGAATACATTAAACTCTTGTTGCCTATGGCTCAAAAAGTAGAGCATAGCATATTTGGCTAAATTTCGGATGCAAAATCAAATGATGTCCAATGCCGACGTCAGCTGTGCCTGCTGGGCTGAATAGTTGCTTTAGATAAAAGCGTCTGCCAAAATGCGTATATACAAAAGTAAATATTGCCTCATAAATGAAAGATAAAATCCCCCCTTTCCAAATCTTAGGCATTGGGAATCGCATGAGGTGAAATGAATAAAGTGTCCTGAACATGTAAAATGGTAAACTGAATTTGCCTGAGTCAGCAACAGAAACTGAGGGGCGGGGCTTAACAGGGAGTCAATCAATTTGCTGTAACATTTTTATTGATATGTGCGTTTATCTGTGGCAGAACATTATCAGAACTTTCTGAAACGCACATAATACAGTAACACAACTGTTGCAGTAAAGTGCATTTTGCTAAAAAGCCAATACAATATAATGGAATAGATGGAAGCAAGGTGGGAAATCCAGGGTTCCCACAGACACGGAAACTATCAGGGAATTTTAATAGCGTCATCAAAAATTTTTAAATCCCTCTAAAAATCACGTACTTTTCTATAGTCTGTATATTTCTTTCTGTTCTGAAGTAGTTCTGAAGTTTTTTTTGTGAGAGTTTGTGATGTCTTTAAAATTATATTTAAATATCCTTATCCTGGAAGTCTGTTCATGGAAATTCATTGGTCAGAAAGTGTGGGAACCCTGGAAATCTCAATTCCTCATCCTTTACCTGCAAAACAGAAACAGTGTTTGTGCTCAAATGGGTCACAGCAAACACTTTCATAAAATACTTTTGTCATCCACTACTGAGATCAACGACTGGTTCTGTTTTAATGCACTGCCTTGCATTTTCTGTTTGTCTTTCTGCACTCAAATGCCCTCTAAAGTGCTTCAAACGCAGTGCCACTCTATCCCTTCTGTATATACCAATACTGTACATAGAGATGTGTAGATAAGTGTCAACGAGAGGACAAATGTAAAGGCAAATATGAATTATTTATTCATAAATGTGACATGCCATATTTATCTTGTATAGAAATAATGTTCTAAGTATTATTTTGTCCCTGAACACTTTTTGTCAGGTTCACATAGCAAGTGAGTTTTTTGCACTTTTGTAAGCCATGAACTAGATGTTGAAATATGAATGCACACGTGGCAGAAGTTTAGGTAGAGTTACTCCCGAGATAGATTTTATCCCTAAACCGACCTCATCAATAACAGCCTTAATCAACAGCATAAATCAACTGTATAGCTACTTGCAGTACTATGTATGATTAGAAAATATATGAAGTCGACAGATTACTCTAATCGTATAACATCGGTTCAGTCTTACTCTTGTATAAAAACTGGTAGATTATATCAATGAAAATACTATGGCCCTAAAAAGTTGTGATCAACTGGTGAACTGGTGTCGCTTTTAGTGGATGTATGAGTTTATTTCCTCATGCTATGTGTCTGCATACTTTTTAGGGCCACTGTATAGCATATCTCGCCATTAAAATCAATGGGAAAATACAGATTTTTATAACTTGATCATTCCGAAATGTCATCTCAAAGATATCAGGCCCTAAAGATCCTTCAAAGTCTCATTGCTTTTCCCCAGACACACAATCTGATGGAACACTGAGATGGCACATTTGTTTGGGTATACAACACTACGAGACTACAGGATGCTGCAATTTATCTCGTTTGAACTTGTTCAAAAAGTGCAGGACATTATTAAGGTCAAACAAACATTAGCTCACTTCTGTCCCGTGGAAGGAATGGGCACAGCGAACCTTCTCCGTTCTCATACGAAGGACTCTACTTTGAACGATGGATAGCCATGGCTTGTATTTCTCTCTTTGAATAAGCATTAGTGTACGTCAGGGACAAAAGGAATTTTTTTTTTTTATCTGTGAAATGCCTCAGTGTGTGTTCTTGATGAAATATAGTCTAATGATTATTGGTGACTGAGTTCTAGTTGTAGTGATTACACAATGATAATTGCAAGTGCCCTCACATTCAGTATTTATAACCTGAAGCTAACGGCGAGTTTCGTGCGTATGTGAGGTTCTGTTTGTGCCGTTTCCCGCGGTGTTCTGTGAGGAGGCAGTCGTGTCTGTTCGAGTGTACTGACTGAATGTGATTTCGCCTTTACTTGGAAGTGCACTAGAGTAAAGGCCTTATAGCAGCTGCAATAGACGATGCATGGTTTATTTTTCTTTATGCTCATCTCTCTCTTTTAGCACTCATAATGAATGCTTATGTTGTTGTTAATGAAGATGTGGGAGGGTTTTATACAGTATGTACATGCATTCTCATTCCGGGTCAATACTGCATTTGTTATCACATGCTTTTCTTAGTTGAAAAGGCACAGGTATATGTTATCGTAATGTGATTTATAAATTAAGGTAATTAGATTCATGCCTTAATTTACAGGTGACGATGTTTAACATTTATATCCAGTATGTTCAAGAAAATGGTCAAAACAGAATGGATGTAATAGCCATGATGGAACTTTTAAACCGATGAATTGTACATACATCATTTTAACTGATGATTTGACCCACACAGGATCTGCACAGGTCACGTATCACCCCAAAATCAGAAGAAACAATCAAGAAATTATGCTTTATTTAAAGAACAAGAAGCTTATATTAGTTTAAATGATTCAATCAAATGATTTTCAAGATGAGTAAGCACAATATAATTCCCAAATGTCATTAATACAATAAAACAACTATGTAATATTGTTAAATTGTGCTTACTATCATAATAGTATGTGTTGTTTGTTTTAATGTAATGCCAAAATGCACAAAAAATGATAGTCATAAATATATATATTTTTTTTATGATTTTGTTCTTTGGATTTTGGAGTGAAATGCCCTGTCCTTGACCTGTTGTTGTGATGCTTTTCATTGCATTGTATGCACTGAAATCGTGAGAAATCAGTACAGAATCTAAATGGGATATATGTTAAATTCTTATTGAGCACTGTAAGCATTATCATACAAGTCAAACATTTATGTTAAACCAACATGTAAAGGGCAGAAATCTGCAAAGATATCTGCAGGCACAGATTCCACGCAGGCCTAATATTGAGTCAAACTGATTTGATTTCAACATTTATCTTGATTCAAGAAAAGATCTGTGCAATTATAGTACAAATGTTCTTTTCAAAATGGGATTTATCAAATAAAACAGTCATCTAATGCACCTATAACAAGGACATAATTTGTACTGATACATTTATTTCTTAATTTATCTGACATTTCCAACATGAAATATGTTCAAAAAGAACTAATGATACAAAGAAGCCACAAAGTTATACAAGTGACACTGAACTGAGGATTTCTCAGCACTTTCTCAATCATCTGTTTTGAACATTTAGATTACTATATCACGCATTTACATCACCCCGTGAAAGCCAGCAATTTGGAGTAACAGAGCATGCATTTAATTATTCCCTTTAGAAAATCACATGCGTGTTCAATAAAACATTACCATATAATAAAGGGAGTCAGCGATGAACCAGGGATGTGTGAACAGGGGATTCAAAGGTGATAAGTTGTTCAGTGCACATTGTCCAACAATGTACAGCCCTCTTTACCCCGCTAATGTACCAATCTGCCTGTAAATCACCCTCCTCAGCTTAGCATATCAGTGGAAGAACACAGTCTGTACTGTGAAGCCTGCCGCAGTCCTTATCAGAATGTCAGAAATACATAGATATATATTAAACTCTACATTTGTAATACTTTTGGTCCAAGTGCGTTTGTTTTCTTGTGTACTGTTCACCTCAAACTGCTGTAATAACAATGCCTATCCATAAATAATATAAGGGGAAACAGGATATTGATCATTATTTATGTTTTTAAAAATCAAGTATGGTGGTTATCTCAATATAAACTCAAACATTTCAAATTATGTTGACTATTGGAAGATTATCCACATTAATTTTATAGATATGTATTGTACGTCAGCAAAAGACAGTATGTAAAACTCCGATATTGTATTATTAACTCAAGTTTGTTAGTTTTTTCATCTAATACTTCCAAAACCTAATGATCTGAGCTATGTAATTCATATAATTTTTATACCGCTATACTCCTCATGTGCGGTCACATTAGCGTCATTTCTGTAAAATTGTATAAAACGCTCAGTCGCTCACACAGAAGTTGCTTTTAAACTTCAAACCCTGGTGAAATTCTGCATCATGTAGAATCATATGAGCCCTTTTCACATTTCTGGGGTTCTAGTTGCGTCATCTTTGATAGTGGTGAACTAAAACGACAAGAGTTTTTTTATGTGCTGTCAAATGATTAATTGCGATTAATCGCATCCAAAAAAGTTTTTGTTTACATAATATATGAGTGTGTACTGTGTACATGTATTATGTATATATAAAAACAAACAAGTGCATGAATATATTTAAGAAAAATATGTTGTATTAAATATATTTTATAGTATATAAAAATGTAAATATATAAATATAAACATTTTCTATATATATAATATTGTAAATAAACGCAGTACACATATCATGTAAACAAAAATGTAAATAATATGTAAATAATCCAAACATTCTTTTGGATGCGATTAATCGTTTGGAGATTGTCAAATTGTCACTCCCTCAGTTGTTAGCTATATTATAAACTCAGACAATGACTAATTTTCTGCAATTTAAAAGCAGGTAGTTTAACACAAAATATAGTGTTTTAAGTAGCTATTCTTTTATCTAAAATATTTGCACGCTTTTAACTATGGAAATGTGTCATCGCAGTCTGTGAAAAGGGTCCATTGAAATGACAGCACCTTTACAGTACGTCTCATTGGTGTGCATTTCATTAAAAGACTTATGAAAAAACATTTGGGACAAATTGATACTTCAAACTGAGCAATCGATTAACATCACTTGAGCAACCTCTGAGCAATATAACTGACCTCTGGGAGAAGACACATGGGTCAACGGAGTCAACTAGTACAAACACGTACACATACGATTCTGAAGTGCATTGATATAGCATTGCTGTGCAGGAACGTCACAGAAACACCCTCCAATCAAGTAATGACAGTCAACTTGCGCAGAATGTGAGGCATTAGTCATTCAAGGGCTGAAACTAGCTAAAAAATGTGCTAGCCCGTGTGACAAGAATTTCAGGACAAGCAAGGGTGTGTTTCATTCCTTCCAGACAATGCAAGCCGTAGAGAAAAGCTCAAGCCTCCTTACACCCTTCCCCGTCCTCCATTCTCAAACTTGCTGTGTCCATAGTTGTAACTGAATCCCACCTTGTTTCTACGAGATCAAGTGACAACCAGCTCATCTTTTCTTCTTCACGTTTAAATGGCCCAGTCTCCTCACAGTAACTCGATGAGCGTGGCAGGTTCAAGATCAACTCGTTTTTACTAACAGCTTTGTTCATTCAGATCCAGAACAAAACACTAGTAACACTATATATTTAACTGTTTTGTAAGGAACCCATCAAGACATGTCAGAAAAAGCCTTGGAAAAGATCTCAAAAATAACTGTCTGTTCTTCATAAAATATTCATTGTGTCTTGTGAAACCATCTCGTTTGCAGTGACACATGTGAAGGTAAGATTCAATAACCATACATAGTCTTAAAGTGATTTATCTTACACGAAGTACCATATAAAAGCAGCTCTGGACACTTTAAGCCAACAAAACCCAAGGAAGTGTGGCAGCCACCAGAGCCAGTAAGGTGAAAGTGATCATTAGGATCAGAAGGCAGCAGGAGAGGGTGCAAAGCCTCTGTCCATTGCTGCTGTAGTCCTGCTGCAAGGCTGAAGTTGTCCTAAAATCAATGACATCATCCTCTGTCATGGGTCGACCCAGCTCACTGATGATGAACACTCTTGAAGCGTCTTTGGGACAGACGAGACTTCGTCTACATAGTCTACATGATGAAATACTCCTCAGACACCTGCAGATACAGCCAAGACCTCCAGTGTGAGACCCAACAGGAGAGGGCAGAGGTGGTACTTCCAGTGTCTTTCCGATCGTTTTGGCTTCAGTCGTTGAGACTGTGAATCCGTGGAGCTTTTTGACGAATGTCAGGTGTCTGCAGACGGGGCAGATGATATTGTCCCGTTTAATGGATCCGTTCAGGCTGGTGTTCAGCAGAGTTCGTACTAAGCAATCATGGCAGAAGTGATGCCCGCAGCTGAGCGTCCTGGTGCTGTCCGAAAGATTCTCGTAACACACAGGACACTCGCTGTCCTGAGCCTCCTCGTCCATGTCTCTCAGTCCACCTGGATCCCCTCGACTGGTACACAGCAGCCCGCGGGAACACGCACGCACACTGGCGCAGGTGACTGATACTGCCGTAAGATAACACGCGGACGCCGTGACGACACAACCGCTGTCACGCCAGAAATGTTGACAAACTGGATCTGAACTAGAGAAGAAACTAGAACCAGCTCAATGTTAACACTGCGGTTTTCAAGTATTAGTATCGTTAGTTTGGGTTGGGGTTCTTTTTTTACATATGACCTTGACATTTAGAGGTAGCCTGTTAACATAATAATAATACATTCATTTATATATTTTTTAATTAATAATATTAATAAAGTATAGTTATGTATTAATTATTTATTATTACAACAATAATATTAATTTATTATTATTATTATTATTATTACTACATGAAAATATATGGAAATTATATGGAAATAGAGAAAGTTAGAGAAAAATTTAAAAATCTGAACGCATAAAAATATAGTCATTAGTATTAATAATAGTAGAAATAGTTATAAAGACAAATGAAAATGAAACGCATTCATAAATTAACATTTCATAATTGTATTCAATATTTTATATTATTGTTATTATTATTAGTAGTGTATAGGGAACGTTTAAAGAGATAAATAAAAATATATAGGCTAATAGAGAATTACAGAAAATATATAATATAATATAGAGAAGAGTAAATGCACAAAAAATAAACCGAAAACAATAAAAGTCACACAAAGAAAATAAAAGTAACAAAACAAACATTTAAAAATAAAACTACAATTTAAAAGAACCCTTAATAGTTTCAAATGTTGTTTTATAATATTTAAAAACAATCTACATTTAATAGATATACAGTCAAACCAAAAATTATTAAGACACCAGATTTTAATATGTATGTGTATATATATATATATATATATATATATATATATATATATTGTTTTGTTTTTTTACTAGTTGGTGCAGGAAACTATATTTATGTAAGTGAGCATCGCAAAATAAAGTAAATTGTAATATATTATACTAAAAAAATCTTCATACAGTGGACTGCCAGTAAAACTGATAAAAAATTACGACCAAAAATTGGATTTGACACTTGGACCTGACCATGTTTTGTTACATCCTTCTTTCAACGTTATCTGACATTATCTATATGATATGATTATCAAGAAGTTGCTCTGAAACAGTTTGACTCTTGAGTTCGTTCATATATTATTACAATTTTCTAAACTATAGCCAATAAACTGTGATAATGTGAGAAATGTTGAAGGTGTCTGAGTAATTTTGGTTCGGCTACTTTTTATTATTATTATTACATCTATAATGGAGACCTAACGCGCCATCTTGTGGTGTGATATTTGGTCAATTGTAAAGGTGAAACATGAATCTCTGATTATTCCCCGCCTTATTACACACCAATATATCCGATACATCGTGTCGATTTCAGATTCAGAGAATCCCTGCGATGCATCATAAATAAGAATGTGCTTTGCCTGCGTTCTACTGACGCGAATGTGACGCAATGACGTGGTGTCGTCATCTTACCGGAAGCTGAAGAGCGCAATCAGTGGAGTCGCGTTGGCATTTCTCTATCAGCCGACGCTCGAGCGCTGGAGACGCTGAGTTTGTTCGCCGACTTCAGGAACAGGACATGATAAGGTAAACATTTAATGACATTTATGATTTTATCAGTGATAATTAAAAACACTGTGTGCGATGGACGCTAATGGAATGTAAGGCTTTATAATTTAAACAGACTGTTATCATTTTCTGGCTTTTCATGTGCCGGTTTCTTCTGGGGTAACGTTACAGCAAAAACGCCTTTGATCGACCGATATAACGTTATATATCGCTGAGATTTTAAACCGCATGTGATTGATATAGACTGATGACTAAATGAAGATATAGACTCGATATTGACTTTCATTTGTAAATGTTGGTGACATCCGCTGGCCTCCCGGGAGAAACATCAACTTAAAATAGCTAACTTAACGCTATTTACATGCGGATTTATTCGATAACGAATCGTTTTGGTATCATTTAACTGTTTTGCTAATGTTAAGTGTATTCAATTTCATCCTCGTGATATTTTAATTAAATGATGACCGCTAGTCGTCGTCTGGTTTGGTCATCTGACGTCATTGGTCTTACGTCTTAACCTTAACAAACAAGGCAGCATGTGTTTGCTAAGTCATGTACATCTCTACATGGAAATGTATTATAATTACACGAACACGCTGTTTATCATTCACTGTTTACGTGATGTGAATAGGTTATTTCATCTGTTTTAAGTTATCTTACACATTTAATACAGAAATAAATTGTACCTTTAATGCAGTGGTTCTCAAACTTTTTCAGGAGGAGGCCCCCTTGCGTAGGGTGAATTCTTTTGTGGCCCCCCCAAAAGAAAACTCATGACGAAAACATCCTCAAACTTACAATTTTACTTACAAATTTTAGATTGTACCAAAAACAAATTAATTTACAAATTAACAATGCTGGAACAACAATTCTGTTTGTAGCCTAATGTCTCTGATGTTGAATATACAAAATTGGTTAAAGGCTACATTTCATAAAATATAACAAATTGTTATAAAATAGTTTTGACAGTTAACAATAATATTGTCTGGTAAGTGCAACAAAAGTATTAAATAATGAACAGTTATTTAGGATGTCCATAGTAGAAGATCAATACTGAAAAGTTCATTTACATTTGATTTGTAAAAGTGCATTAAACTTCTTACATTTGAATGGAGTAAATGACAGTGGCTCAAGTTTGGTTTGCAATTTGAACAGCAATCTGTTTGTTTTTCAGCAATCTGTTTTTCTGCAAGAAACATGAAAAATGTCTGCTCTACTTAAAAAGAAATCGTTTTTCAATATAGAAGACATATACAATATTATACAAGTTTTACAATATAAAAGAAATCTTGCAATGCAGATTTTGCTCCTCCCGAGCATCACTCGGCACATCGGATCGCGTGAGGCTTTTACATTTGGCTATACGCAGGGCTGCAGGATACGATGCTTGCTGTGCTTTCGTATTCGTGATATGTTAGTCAGTCGTACCTTTTGCTTGATGTATTCTTCTTTCTTTCTCTGAAAAAAAATCCTTACTTTTATTCGCAATTAATTGTTGTGACATGTCGGTTGAGTTTCAGTGCTTCAACGGATCACATTTTCAAGCACAGTGTGCACTGTTTTCTGCCGTCACTATATTCCATAACGTCATATTTTATGTACAGTCAAATTTACGCAGTTTCGTTTTTTTCACGCTGGGCTCTTCTGTATTTACCTTCTCAGCTGAGACACTGCATCCTCTATCTAAAAACTTGTACATTTTAAATAGTCTTAGCATTTATCAGTGTGTTCGTGTCGATGTGTTCACTACGTCAACGGTTTGGTGACGTTTCAGCGTAGTGTGCTGCGCATAATTGATATGTTTTAAATATTTAGATTTTTTTAAATACATCATAGTTCAGATAGGACAATCCTACGACGGCATTTTAGTGCCACATAAAAAAATAAAAAAATCTAAGATTACGAGATTAAAGTCGTAATATTTCGAGAATAAAGTCGAAACTACGAGAATAAAGTCGAAACTACGAGAAAAAAGTCGAAATGTTACGAGAATAAAGTCGAAACACTTCGAGAATAAAGTCGAAACACTTCGAGAATAAAGTCGTAATGTTACGAGAATAAAGTCGTAATATTTCGAGAATAAAGTCGTTATATTTCGAGAATAAACTCGTAGTAATACGAGATTAAACTCCTAATATTTTGAGAAAAATCACAGAATTGCTAGAAACAATGGATGTGGAGGATTTGGTTAAATCCTACTTTAGATTAGGATTTAGCAATAAGGAAATTCTTTGTCTTTTGGCGCATCAGCACGGAGTTATAATTAGTAAAAGGACACTGCAGCGGTTATGTAGGAAACTTAATATATTCAGAAGAAAAACTCAGACAGACATTGAGGAAATTGCCTCTTTTGTGCAGTCTGAGATGGTGACCAGTGGTCGACTCCAAGGATATCGATGGTTACATCTGCGTGCTATTCGAAGAGGATATGTTGTTTCTCAAGAGACTGTGAGGATGGTGATCAAAGAAATCGACCCTGAAGGAGTTGAACTTCGGCGCGCTCGACGTCTCCGAATATGCCATAATGCCACAACGCGTTGGGACCCCGGCTGAAGTACTGGCGACGTCGTTATTTTTACATAACCGCTGCAGTGTCCTTTTACTAATTATAACTGATGCGCCAAAAGACAAAGAATTTCCTTATTGCTAAATCCTAATCTAAAGTAGGATTTAACCAAATCCTCCACATCCATTGTTTCTAGCAATTCTGTGATTTTTCAAAATATTAGAGTTTAATCTCAGACACGAAGTTTATTCTAAATATTACGACTTTATTCTCGAAATATTACGACTTTATTCTCGTAGTGTTTCGACTTTATTCTCGTAACATTTCCACTTTATTCTCGAAGTGTTTCGAGTTTATTCTCGTAACATTTCGACTGTATTCTCGAAATATTACGACTTTAATCTCGTAATCTTAGATTTTTTTTTTTTATGTGGCACTAAAACGCCGTCGTACAATCCTGACTTGCATACAGGTAAAAAAAAGTAATATTCTAGAATTTCTTTGCGGCCCCCCTAGTGCCATCTAGTGGCCCCCCAGGGGGCCGCGGCCCCCAGTTTGAGAACCACTGCTTTAATGTATGACAACTATACATTGTTTACACTTTGTAACATTAGTTTGATGCCATTTAGGTCTTATCATACCAAAACATATTATAAATAAAAACACTTATTTGCATGAAGCTGACTGCATATAACTGTATGGACACTACTTGCTTGCAAGTCATATAACTCAATGGTAGCACGGATCACGTCCCCTAATCTTTGAGGGTATGTCACATGTTTATAGTGGATTACTCAGCAGGACGGTGTGTGCTGGATTGGGATTCTGGAAATAATGTCATCCGTGGAAACAAAAATCTGGCCTGTCCTCTGAACCTCTGACTGTGCGTATTTCTGGGAAAGAGTGTAGGCTGCTGAAAGCATTGCGTTAGACAGGAACCATCCCACTGTCCTGTGGTGCGGGACAGGCGCTCCGTGGCCGGACAGATGGCCTCACTGTCAGGAGTCAGTTTGGGAGGGGGGAGGCTCTCTGCGTGGTGGCTTAAGACATTATAAATGACCACAATTGAAATTACATCAGTTTTGACAGCCCTCAGGAGAGCAAATCCCATTGGAGCCCCATTCTACTCCAGAATAGAAAACCACTGCTGCTTCGGTGTTTGATGGCTTCATTATTATGTACACCTTTGATTTTGTGTGTTTCTTTAGCATATGTTGTTTCTTTATATTAGAGAGCAATCTGTAGTCATTTTTGTCATTTTTTCGTTCAAATCAGTATTTTTAATATGAGACCTGCCAATAAATGCCTGAGTTTATTGGGTCTTTAAAGAACAGTACCTAACATGACTATTACACAACTCAAAACAGGTTTCATTTATCTTTTGCCCTTTTTAATGATTTGACTTCGTACTTATGTTTTACACTTGTTCTCAATTAATAAAATGGCATTTTAAACAAACAGACATGTCCTAATACAAAGAAAGTTTAAAATCGTGACATTCAAAACAAATAAATGACTTATTAATGTACAGGATAAATATTTAAAATCTTAATTCAAATATTTCAGACCGAAGATAAATCTGGAAATTTGACAAGCAAACTGGCAATAATGAGGATGCTACAGGTGATTTAGTTTTATTTTCTATTTAAATGGGTCATTTGGTTTGTAAATCCCACATAGTCATTTAAAGCGGGAATCTAGGAGTGCTGGGTCACAACATGTGACACTCCTTAGAATCCAGAAAAGAATCAGGAGAATTGCAGAGATGTCTGGAATATTTCTGACTGTTTTAGGAGCCGAACATGTTTGTCTGCTGATAGAGGCCTTGTGCTGAATGAAACTGAACTTATGGCTTCGGCTTACAGCTCTTTTTCATGTCCGATCTAATGAGCGATTGCATACAAAAAGATCTATGACAGAAATTAATTGAATGGAAGTTTCGAAAAAACACTGGATCTCTGTGCTGCTGGTCAAACAAATGATGTCCCAAAACCAGACAAGGATGAAGAATGTTAACGAGAGGTCATTTTCAGACACGCGTGAGTTATAGAGGCACAAACATCCAAGTGTGCCTAATGTTTTAAAAGAATGATATCTGTGGCCATTAATTTCATTCAGAGCAAGCTTTTATGTATGGAAAGACTACTCTGTTGTCTTTTTGTGATAAATGGCTTCATGTTTGATCTCTAAAACTGAAATGTTGTCCTTCAGTGTTATTCTACTTATGTTCGTTCTTTTGTGAAACACAAAAGGAGCTCTTACTGGATATCCATGATTTAACCATAAATATGACTAATGTTTAAAAATTTTGGCGATAACTGTTTCTTTAGCAATATCAAGAGAGAAATCAAGTGAAATCAGAAAGTCGTGTTATGAAAGGGACAGTTCATCCCGAAATTATAATTATTCCTTTACTTCACCCTCATGTTGTTCCAATTTCCCAAGCCATTAAACTTTCATTAATCTTCAAAACACAAATATAAAAGACATTATTAATGCAACCCAAAGTATTTCTGTCCCACAAAGGATGCAAAATGTAGAAGCATTAAATGTAATCCATATTAATCCAGCAGTTTAATTCAAAGATTCTGGACAGACACAAGTTAAATTAAATTTGTTCATCATATAAAGCGAGTGTGTCTTTTCTGAAGACTTGGTTTAAACCGCTCAGTTCATGTGGATTATTTTTACAATATCTTTGTAAATATTTTTAAGCTTCCAAGTTTTGGTGCAATGGGCTTTCGGGAGTGGGACATAAATCTCTCATGTTTTGTTAAAATATCTTCATTTGTGTTTCTAAGTTGAATAAAAGTCATACAGGTTTGGAACAACATGAGGCTTACTCTCGTAAATGTTGACCAAATATATTTTTGGGGGTGAACTATTTCTTTAATGCTTTTCCCTGTAGGATGAGAATGAAATTAGTCTTGTGTAAAAATCCCCCCAAAACTGAAAGTGAATGCTGCAACCTGTAAAACTGTGAGCTTGTAAAGGATGATGTGAGCCTGGTAGAAAGCCAAGTGAACAAAAAGTGTTATTGGATGTGTCAAATGAGGACACACACCATTGTCCCTCAGCCTGTGATCTGTTTGTGGGGCTGTACTGGGACATAACTGCAGTAGGAGGTGCAAATGAACAAGCTGTGTGTGTCTCTCAGGACTGCTCTAATTTCCATCTGCTTCCACAGGTCTCCACCATGGACACAGAGATGATGCCCAAATTCTCCTCGAAAGATGAGGAAATCAACTTCTGGAAGTGCTCGTCTCTCAAATACAAGAAGAGGTAGGCCGAAGTCATTAACTACTAAATATAGCAACCAGCTGAGCGTTTTACAACAGCGTGCACTGTGCAGTTTATCTTCACATAAAAACATGTGGAGTCAACCATTTATGCTCTGACAAACAATGCTGATTAGCTTTTAAAAACTTGCCCACAGTATTTAAGTTCAACTTTGGCTAGCTGTGACAATAATTGTTGTTTCTGTGTTCATACCTACAATCACAAGCCCCGGGTGATGAATGGCTGTAAATATGACTGCAGCACTTTTTGTCATGGAAAAATGGAGAAAATTCCACAACACACTGAGAGCCGTTCACTGCCCTTGACAAAAGAGACCCTCTGTTAAACTGAGAAGATGCTCCATAGCTCCAGCTGTTATGTTTAGTGTCTTGCAGTCTCTTTTATTAAAATGTCATGTTTGAAACCTTGCACTCTTAAAAATAAAGGTGCTTAGATGCCATAGAAGAACATTTTTGTCTAAATGTTCCAAAAAAGAACCTTTAACATCTGAAGAACCTTTCTGTTTCACAAAAGTGGCAAAACGGTTTGTCGGATTATAAACAGGTAAGAAAGAGATGCTTCTTTAAAGAACCTTTGACTGAATAGTTCTTTGTGGAACCGAAAATGTTTCTTCTATGGCATCGCTGTGAAGAACCTTTTAAGCACCTTTATTTTTAAGCGTGTATGTTGTGCTGCTGGTAACATTGTAGGCAGGCTTGATGTGGTTTGTGAATCGATTGCGTAACCTTCTCTATTCTAAAGCTCAGGCCGTGTTTTTGACTTGAACTAAAGTGGCCTGAGAGTGTCTCTGATCTAAAACAGAGCTCACAGGTGGTGCTGGCACTAATGCTGACCGTGTGTTTGCTTGTGGTCTCTGTCTGTGGCGCTCTGAACTCCTACACAGTTTCAGCACGTGCACATGCTCCTCTTGATCTGTGGTTTGACTGCCCCCGAGCTTTGGTGGAGCACAGGAAGATCTAAAATCCCAGGAATTTCCTGTTGAGGAAGAAAATAGTCCCACAAATGAGCCCCTTTAACTCACTTGACAGAACATGAAGTCTTAAAGATGTAAGCAACCTCTCACATTTACATTAGGCAAAGGTCAAAACATAGTACATAAATGTTTGCCATTCCAAAGTCTGGAGTCGGTAAGATTCTGTTTTTGAAAGGCCTCTTGTGTTCACGAAGGCTGCATTTATTTGATCAAAAATACAGTAGAAACAGGAATATTGTGAAATACTATTACAATTTAAAATAGCTGTAATATATTTTAAAGTTTCATTAATTCCTGTGGTTGTAAAACTGAATTTTCAGCATCAATGCTCCAGTCTTCAGTGTCACATGATCCTTCAGAAATAATTCTAACATGCTGATTTGTTGAATAGAGACTCCTTCAATTAATAGAGCGTCATTGTACAGCATTTATTTGAAATATAGCCATCTTTCTATCATTATTATTGTCTTTATTGTCGCTTTTGATCAATTTAATTATTTAAGATTAAGTAATAAATTATTTAAAAAATAATTGTACTGACCCCAAATTTTGAATGGTACTGTATCTCATTAAGGACTGTAAATATGCTTTTGAGCAGCTTCCTGTTGTGGAGTGAGTGTTTTCATGATTTGTGCTGAGGAGGCCGGCCCGCACATGTCTGTTATTTCAGGGAAGGAGGGATGAAGTGTCAGATTTAAGGTTCCCTTCTGCACATGACAGAATGAGGCTGGGGGAAGTGACCAAGGTTAAAGGGACGTGTCCTCTACCAGAGCTTCGGAAACGCTGTCTAAAAACAACCAAGACCATGCATTCAGACTGTTGAGCTCATTTCCTGCCACCAGACCTCACTATTCATCTCAAGCCTGCCTGTGACCCCTGACCTTCAAGGGCTCAAAGTGAACATTTGGCCAATATTTTTCCATAACGTCACAATTTCTGACCATGATGAGATGTTCCTGATATTCAGGAAGTGCTGAATTCTGCTGTGGTGTTATTGTTGGACATGGTTAGGTAAAAGGGTGTCCTATTTTGAATTGGTCTTAGGACCTCCAGAGGGGCCACAGCCCTGAGTGGCTGTCATTTATTATCTGCTATAGCACCAGCTGTCAAGGCCTAAATGTTCGGAGCATGTCAGCTCTTTTGTTGCAGTCTGGGTGTCAACTTGCTTTGCATAGTTAATGTGATGAATGTGCCGCCGCTGTTCCAGATGGCTGGTAATGTGTGTTTTTGATATGTTTGCGTATCTGCAGTTATCATGACGCTCAGGAGGAGCTGCAGGAGTTCCAGGAGGGCAGTCGAGAGCTGGAGGCCGAGCTGGAGGCTCAGCTGGGGCAGGCCGAGCACCGCATCCGAGACCTGCATTCAGAGAACCAGAGGCTGAAGAGGGAGGTGGACACACTCAAGGTAGGACAAGAGCTGAAATGTCTTTACTCTTTTGAAATCACACAAAGCTCCTCCTCAGGCCACCCAGACCATCTATGGAAATTAAACTCTGAAAATGGGTCCTTTAGAAATCGGCCTTAAATTTGGGGAATCTCATGATACCTCTCCTCAAGCATGTCCATCTCTCAAAAATGTTTCTTGAGCAGCGAGTCAGCATATTAAAAGGATTTCTGAAGATCATGTGACTGAAGATTCTGTTTTTTATTTGTTTGCATTGTGACTATTTTCAATTAAACATTTACCACCCAAATTCTAATTACTGTAATGCCAAATATTTAAGCATTTAAAAAATTCTATTTTTTTTATAAGAATAGTGTGGCAGTGTCAGAAACGTAATAGGCTTTGTTTTATACACACAAATTATAGAATATATATTATTTTAGGTTATAAATGTGACGTACTAGTTGTCACAAGTATAAACATTATACCTTATATAAGGGTTAGCCAGTCATAAGAGGTTATTTAAAATAGAAGTTTTACTGGTAAAGTGGGTCAAAGGTCATGTTAGGCACAAGTTCCCTGATGAGCGTGAAAAATGTTGTGGACTGTAGGGAAATAAAATGCTACTAAAGTGTACAGTTTGGCGGAGCTGTGGGTACAATGGCAGCTAAGGGCAGAGGTACTTTCACACACCTTTAATCTGCTGATTTATCTGTAAAGCATCAGCAGTGTCGCCGCTCTGCTCTGTGATGCAGCATTGCCCTGTGTGAGCGCTGTCAAGGGTCTCTGTTAATCCTAAGTGTGCTGTAATTGGTTGAAGAGGAAGAAAATAGAAGGCTAATGGATCAAGCAGAGAAGTTCACTTATAGCTCAGTTGTCCCTCTAAGACCCTTACATATACTTTTAATGGCTTGGGTTTAGGTAGACCCGGTAAAAGAGACTGATTTTATATTTGTGCAAGGTCTCCTCACACAAATTCAATTTGAGCTCGTTGCTGTCCCAGAAAGCATGATCATTAAATGATCACATTCTTAGAAAGACTAGTAGCCTTTGCCCACTGACCCTGCGTTTGTTTTGAAGAATATGGGACACTCATTATTTTGCCATGGCCGAAAACAACACGCTTATTTAGAAGACAAGAAATGAGGTGTATAAAAAGTAGGTTACCTACATGAGAATTTGAGAGGGTTTCTATGTGTATTGGTATATCTCCTTTTCTTGCTCCTCATTAAAGGGGCATTTCAATCAAAAATTAAGCCAAATGCAGGTAAAAATTGCTTCTATTTTTTAAGAAAATGAAACTAACCTGTCACTATATTGTGCCACTGTGAGAGAAAAAATTAATCCATTGTCATAAATGTTCAGATGGAATTGGTTTTCTAAATGAGGTTTGAGCTTGACACAAAACATCTGCATTTTGGAAAGGATTGTTTCTGATGGTGACTCACACTGTCTCCCCTGTGTCTCTGACTATAGGAGAAACTGGAGCAGCAGTACGCTCAGAGCTATAAGCAGGTCTCCATGCTGGAGGACGACCTGGTCCAAACGCGCAGCATCAAGGAGCAGCTGCACAAATATGTCAGGGAGCTGGAGCAGGCCAACGACGACCTGGAGAGAGCTAAGAGGTACACGACAAGATCGTTTGTAGTTCTAAACTAACTCAGCCCAGAGTTCCTTGCTAGGCTATGCAAATCTAGTCTACATGTCACCAATGCCCAACAAACCCAGACCAAAATACATGGTGCAAATGTCATGCTAAAGATATATCGGTTCAGCATGTTTTAAATGACATCCTGGATTGTGCAGGTCCACCATCACATCTCTGGAGGACTTTGAACAGAGGCTAAACCAGGCGATAGAGCGGAACGCCTTCCTGGAGAGCGAACTGGACGAGAAGGAGTCTCTGCTGGTGTCTGTGCAGAGGCTGAAAGATGAAGCTAGAGGTAAACTTCAATTCACAGCATTGTCATTAAAGGAGTATAGCGGACAATCCCTCGGTTTTTCAATTTGACATGGCGCAGAGATTATGACTGACATTTCTTCACTATGGCGTGTATCCGAGTGCAACGGCTTATTGAATGAGGCAGAAAAATGTACGACACGACTTCAATTTGTCCATTGGGAATTGATTGAGGTGTAGAAGTGGACACTTCAATCTAAATGGGTGATTGTTTCACGAGAGAGACATGTTAACAAAGGGGATGGATTGAAACTAGTCTAGCTTTTGGACAATACACGAGCACAAAAAGTGATAAATAAATGATAAGAAACCTTGCAATATTCCATTAAAAATAAGAATTGTCCAGTTTTATTTCATGGTGACTATAAAACTTTCAAAAAGTTGGGGTGTGTACATTAACACAAGTACAGTGGAAGTCAAGCTTTTTTTTTTAGTTTGCACCACCCTGGTTCTCTCAAAAACCCAATAGGATTTTTATTTTGGATTATTGCAGAAAATAAGCTCTGTAACCAACAAAAGCTTATGATTCTTACATGTTTTGTAAAGAACCACGATCTTCACACAAGAACAAAACATTTAAGAACTTTGAAGCCTTAATAAAAATGGCAGAAGTAAAATGCTAAATGTAGGCTATAAGCAAAACTACACCATGGTCACATGACTTTAACGTCACCAACATTCAGCTACTTTCACTCTTTATAAAAAAACAACTCGTCTCAATCTTGACAACCTCTAGTCCCAATTAGCTACTTATTAGAAGTCACCTTTTTCAAGACAAACAAAAAAACAACCCCGAGTGGGGTATTCCAAATTTTGGAGGATGAAACATGATATCTTGAGTTTGTGTGAACCACATAATTTGTGTTAGGCATTAACCAAAAACCAATAAAAAATGTAAATGAAAATAAACATTGACTTCTGGGTGATGGACCTAAAATTGCCAACTGCTCAACTCATTCCCAGGTTTTGGCCTAAAGAATACATGCATCCCTGCAGCACTCTATTCTGGATGGAAAGTGAAACTGAAATGTCAAAAAACTCAGTGAATTGTCAAACTAATCCGTTTTCTGTGGTAAGAAGCATACTGCAGATGCTCTCGAGTTAAAGAACTGAACACATAAACATCAAGCATGCAGGTTTATCAGTGCTAAATATGCATGTTTTTCTAGACTTGAGGCAAGAGTTGGCCGTTCGAGAGAGGACTTCAGATGTTGGCAGGATGTCGGCCCCCAGCTCTCCCACCCTAGACATTGATAAGACGGACTCGGCAGCGCAGGCCTCCCTGTCCCTCCCAGCTACACCTGTAGAGAAGACCATGGAGCATCCTTTCATTGCTTCTAAAGGTTTTTTTGTCTTTTTTTTTTTTTTTTTTTATAGTGTAAATTTAAATATTCAATACATTTCAGCATTTTGTATATAATGTGTATTATATATAAGCATTTTGTTTATTGTATATTATCCTTATATTGGTCACCTTGTTCTATAGTTATCATAACCACATTGGCCATTGAAACTCAATGCACTCTTTAACAGTCTGACTGCCAGCAGTTACATCCATGTATCTTTTTTTCTCTCTCCAAAGCATTGACCAATGGCTGTGGAAGCTCTCCCCTCACGCCGTCTGCAAGGATCTCGGCTCTTAATATTGTTGGTGATCTTCTGCGGAAAGTTGGGGTAAATTCCTGAATGCTTTCACTGTGAAACTGGCCCTACATGTGTTTCACTTTAACACTTAGCAAGGACTACTTGTGATCTCTTATCAGAATGGACTCGAACTAAAACTAGAAGCACATGCTAATGGAAATACATGGGATGTCTCTTTATGCAGGCTCTTGAGTCTAAACTCGCTGCCTGTAGGAACTTTGCCAAGGACCAGGCAGCAAGGAAAAATTACACAACAGGAAATGGAAACCTCATCAACAGCAACGCAACCAAGTTCTCTCATTCGCTCCACACAACGTATTTTGACCAGACGTAAGTGCTTAGCTTTCTATGCTGTCTGCTCACCAGCCCTGCACAGCTTTCTGTGGAGAGTTGGACATTTCTTTATTAAAGCAATTAAGTATTTAATAGATATGAGTAATTATATGGATATTACAGATTATAAAATATTTTGGCCTATTTAGATTATTTTATGCCAAAAATCATTAGTATATTAAGTAAAGATCATGTTCCATGCAACTATTTTGTAAATTTCCTACCGTAAACATACCAAAACTTCATTTTTGATTAGTAATATGCATTTCTAAGGACTTTATTTGCACAACTTTAAAGGCGATTTTCTCAATATTTTCATTTTTTGCACCCTCAAATTCCAGATATTCATATAGTTGTATCTCAGCCATATATTGTCCTATCATAACAAACCATACATCAATGGGAAGCTTAATTTTTTCAGAAAAAAATGACACTTAAGACTGGTTTTGTGGCCCAGGGTCACATATAGTAGTTATTGCTTTACATGAGTATACTGTACTCAATAGAAATTTCACATATTGTGTATCCAGGTAAGCTTGGAGATACTTATAGTAGTTGTATAATTAATTCAGGTTAATCATGTATGTGGTCTTACAAAACCTGTGAGTTTTTGTTTAATATAACAATTTGGTGCCGTGAAAAGCCTAATTTCTATTTGCTGATGTGCATCACTGACATGTTTAAGTGATGCATATGACGAGGTAATTTTTTGTATCATATCACCCAACCCCAAGAAGTGTAACTGAAGATTTATAATGCTCATTCATAAATTGTTCACAGTTTGTTGATATATTGCTCATCTCTTTTCCTCAGGAATATGAATGGCCTGGATCCCGGTGCCCTGACAGCCATGGCTTCCCCGCAGACCGTGTCTCCTCCCGGCATGCTCCCTCTCAGCGTGTGAGAGACTTTCCCAGCAACCTCCACACAAGCTTGGACACTGTGGAAACAGAGGACACTCGAGAGTGTGTGTGTGTGAGCGAGATACTGAGATGACGTGCCTCGAGCATGTCTGACAGATTCATGTCAGGCGTGAGTGTCCATTCCTGTGAGAGCGAGCTTCAGTTGACCTCTGTTCTCACGAGGTCTCGCCTAAAGCCAGCAAAACGACAAAGGTCTGAGTCAGGCCACAGCTTCTGTGTGAGTGTTTGTGTGTCGCACGATTTAAAAGACGTTAAAGGGGTTTTCTTTTGAGGTGAACGTCACTGTGTGCTTGATGCAAATGCGTGTGTGTGATCTGAGGTAGATCTGAACGTCCCCTCAGCCTTGATTTATATGTCCACTGTTTTCAGCTTCAGTAAAGGGTCTAAATGTGGAGGTCAGCAGATGTTTTACTGGAATGAATGCCCAGAAAACGTGTTCAATAGCATGGAAACATCGCCTACCTTTAAAAGCGCTCAAATGAATTATTAACCCAGTTACATCAGCTGACTGGTCATCAGTTTGCATGATGCAACCACTATTTTAGGGCTTCAAAAGGTTTGTATGTATGTTTCTGAAACTGCACTTCAAAGTTAAGTGTCTAGACTCGAACCACAAATACTGTTTCACTTGTGTCTCTGTGCGGTGTGACCTTCCTCACAGAACTTGTCAGTGGTTGTATGAACCTCATTTCTATCCCATGTGCCTCTGCTGGATCTGCTGGTGAGTTTAGTATTCACGGTTTATTTATTTATTTAATTTGTGGAACTGAAGCCAACTTTTGTTTATCAGTGTTCAGTTCATTTATGCCAAACTTTAGCATCAAGTATAGGAGCACTTGTTAGTGTTATTTTCCTCTGAGTCTTTGATTTCAGTTGTCACGCACTTTGTTGGCTGTTTTGTTATATCTCATGTAAATAGATTTGTAAACATAGCAGCGATGCCCTGTCTGTAGATACTAAAATTGGGCTGATGTGCTGTTTAATTTATTTAAGAATCTTTATGGCATGTTTTGACACGAGTGAATTTTACATACTGTGCATTGGTTTAAAACAAATATAAAGATGTAAAATTGGTTGTCTAATATGTGCAAATAAATAAAGGGAAAAGTGGGCATTGAGTTTTCTTTTTTTACATTGATCATGAAAATCATTTTAGATTATGCTTTACTAACAAAAGATGTTTTTAAGATAAATGTATTAATATTTATAACTACAAGTTGTGTAACCCTTTACAATAAGGTTCATTAGTTAACATGAACTAAGAATTAACAATAGTTCTACAGCATTTATTAATCGTAATGTTAATTTCTTCATTTATTAATACATTATCACAAGTTTTGTTTAACAGTTAATGCACTGTGAACATAAGCAATGAACGACTGTATTCTGAATGTATTATTATCAAAGATTAATAAAGTGTGTAATGTAGTATTA
This sequence comes from Gymnocypris eckloni scoliostomus, assembly GCA_027564155.1. NCBI lineage: Eukaryota > Metazoa > Chordata > Actinopteri > Cypriniformes > Cyprinidae > Gymnocypris > Gymnocypris eckloni. The sequence goes on from CM050415.1 coordinate 19,764,341, forward strand.
ATTAATACACTAATGAATGATGCCTTATTTAATGTTTTAAAGATCACAATGTTTTTTTTGTGTCTCCAAAAGAAATCTATGCTCACCAGTGAATAGCGGGGAATAAAATGTATTCATGTTTATAGTAAAGTATTTTATGATGCATTCATAAAGTGTATTTTATTAATCATTTAATCAAATTTATTTATATGTTTATTAAATAATGTGCACATTTATTTGCATGAATTGTGAAATCGCATTGTGTACCTTTAGACATCTTCATGATGAAAACAACAAAATAAAAACACATGGCAAGTTTTTTTATACGAATTTAAATCAGTCACATATAGTTATGACATTGCTGTCCTCTTGTGGTGAGACTAATATTACTAAAAGTAAAATGAAGCCTATAATCTTCCCATATTTTGTCTGAGGAATATCAACCTTTGCCATCGACTACAAGACAGAGTACCGTATTGAACAGATTATGTAAATCTGGAGTTCATCAGTCAGTAAGATGTATTAATCAGAATAGTATGCAGCAAGATTCGGAGGAATGGAAGGCACCTAAGCTTTTTGCATTGTAGATGGATGTGTAAGTTTGTGTGTGTATTGTATTGTGTAATGTGTACTGCTGTGAATTAATGTTAGAAAGTAAACACTATGGGATACGAGACCATTTTTGGAAGAAATTCCAACAATAAAGTGAAAATTGAATTGAAATTGAATAAGCAGCAGCACTGTGCTAACACTCAATTAATATTAAAATTACATTAAATTAGTAATTAGTAAATTCAATAAACACAAATGATAATACATTTTGTGTATTCATATGCAATTTGATGTTCGATTTTTAGCACTGTCCTGAACAAACCGTTTATATAAAGTGTACAAAAAGGAATGTGTGACTGTCCAGCATTACTTGATTTATTATTATTATTAGTCCTCGAGAATTAGTTTTACACGTTCAGCACAGTCAACTATTTACCATAGAGCTCAAACACAACGCTGAGACAATGAAACAGACAACACACAAAGCAACTGTCTTTAATACATACAAATATATAAACAAGTAACTGATTTTAAAAAACAGTATCTGCACAAAACTAAAAAAATTATAATAATTTACAAGATATTACAATTGAAGTCATCTAGAAATATATTTAAAAAAATAATTCATTGCACAATCTCACATTCTCAGTTTTTTCCATTCATTTGTTCCCAGACGAATCTAAATTACAGTAATGTGAATGTCAATTACAACTGGCCTTTGTTAGCAATCCTTAAGGAGGCTAGAGTAATAACTTAAATTAGGTTTTCTAAATGTTTCGAGGGATGATCTGAAGTGATTAAAGTTCCCATGTGGCACCATGTAATAGAAAAGGACTATGAAAAGGTAAACCAGCAATTCTGGTCCAGTCTATTTTTACAGCAGTACAAGAACCTTTCTGCACTATATCTGTGTATAATCTATGACAAATACATCTGATTGTCCACTAACAAGATAAGGAGAAGAAAAGACTGTAGCTGTGCAATGAATGAACAAAATGAGTATGGTGAAATACACTGGTCACACATCAAACATCAGTCTCCATGTCTCTGATATTGTTAGCATGTAAAGGCACTGGACTGTAATCACAGTCTAAGGTCATCTTAGTGCTGGGCTTCAGTGAGTTAATGTCTTTATGAGTAAAGGAGGTCTTGAGCTCTCTGCACTTCTGTCTGTCCAGCCAGTAGAAGGAGAACATGATGAAGAGACCAGCGGTGGAGCCGGTTATACTGCAGGCGAAGAACACATAGGCGTATTGGCTAGTGCTGTCAACCAGGATTCCTGGGGAAAAAAGTCACATAATAAAAAAGAAACAGCGACCCCCACTTCTAAGCAGCTTTTGTTTCCAATAATTAGGTTTGATATTAATTTTCTCTATATGCATTTCAGAAAAGAAAATGTATGGATGAGAACACATTAATTAAATAAAGAGACTTTATTTCAAATTTGAAAAACAGTATTTTTATGTACTTTTACGACACGATCTACTCCAAACCATGAATCGTTGACTTATCAAATAATGTAGTAACTACAATATTGTGTTTGGCATAACGTCTAATTGCTTCTTTTTTAAATATATTTTTAAATGTAATTTTTGATGTAAAGCTAATTGTTCTCCATCATTACTCCAGTCTTCAGTGTCACATGATCCTTCAGAAATCATTCAGATATACTGATTTGATGCTCAAGAAACATTTCTTATAATCAATGTTGAAAACAGCTGTGCTGCTTCATATTTTTTGTGGAAACAGTGATACATATTTTAAAGATTCTTTGCAACATTAGAACTGTTTGTACTGTCACTTTCAATCAAGTCCTTTCGTAATAAAGTATAATTTGAAAAGAAGTATTAAAATATTTTTGAAGAATATTTCTAACTAATCAGTTTTAATTACTGTATATTTACAGTTTGTAACAGTACTTTTGCCCATACAAGTCAATCGAAAACAATTGTTTGGTTACCAGCATTCTTCAAAATAACTATTTGTGTTCCACAGAAGAAAGAAAGTCACTCAGTTTTGGGTCAATATGTGACCCTGGACCACAAAACCAGTCATAAGTCGCTGGGGTATATTTGTAGCAATAGCCAACAATGCAATGTATTTCATTTGGACAACTTTAAGGCGATTTTCTCAATATTTTGATTGTTTTGCATCCTCAGATTCCATGGGCCTCATTTTTTAAATGTTGCACAGAAACCATTTTAAATTTGATCTTACGACCATATTTTGAATATGCGTACGTTTGTTTGATTCATAGAATGAACGTACGAACAGAAATCGCGACACGCACACGTCTCTTTCTGATGTAATATGAATGGCAAATGATCTTGACCTCGTGTCCAATTGAATGGTTTCTACGGTGGCTGAGAGAGCTCATCGCGCTGCAAATAGAAAAAACACCTGCAAATTAAGAAAACAACTTCCTCAATTTGACAACACACACGCTGCAAATGCTCACAACACAACCAAAAAAGAAATGCGCTGCAAATCAAATTTATTTGATTGTGTTGTGAGCATTTGCAGCGTGTTTCTTTATTTGTTTGTGTTCGGAGCATTTGCACCATCTGCTGTCAAACTGATGAAGATGTTTTCTTGATTTGCTGGTGATTTTTCTATTTGCTTGTGTTTTCTGAAGTTGCAGCAAAACTGTTTCTCTCGGCCACCGTAGGTTTCAGTTCTCTGCTTGTAAAAGACTCCTAATTAATGCCATTAACATATAAAAGATCACCAATCATCATAATTTAGAACAGAAAGCTGCAAGAACAGCTTACATTTAAAAATAACCTGCAATACTCCGACAATAAAACGTGCGTATGTCTGCTCAGACCCTGACGTGACGCTAAACACTTTTCCACGTCAAAGACCGTCTTTATAAATATGAGTGCTGGCGTGGATTTAAGCCAAGCCTTCCCCCCCCCTCCACACACAAAACCAACACTTCATTAAAAACTTAATTCTGTATGATTTATAAGCTGTTTTCCTCATGGGTGGAAAATGGTCCCCATTTATAAAGTAGGGAATGCCAGTTACACACATTAACCAGAATTCTAATTTACTCATACTTCACTGGAACGCACACAAAAATGGTAGGTGAAAAATGTTGGTCTATTCCTTTATGAGAGCATTTAATGACTATGGGATGTCAGCTCAAGAAAGCAGTACCATGTAATCAACTATTATGTAACATTTCAGGCCATGAGTCTAATACTCATGCTCATATTATTATCAAGAGTCATAAAACAAAAGCAGGGAAGTGATCTTTAGTGTGTATTCCTTTTGATCCAAAATAAACAAGAGAAAATAACAGTAATTACTTTTATTTAATTAATATGTACTAATGAATTAATATTAAAACATTTATATTTGTATATTATTAATTAATAAATGTATAAACTAAATAAAAAGTAAGCTCCACTGCTTTTTAGGTTTGATCTAACTAATGAGTATATTAATTTACGGAAGCTATTCTGAGTTGAATGATAACCACTTGCAACTGAGTAGGAAAATAAAATAAAAATAGAATATTATAACAAAAACAAGGACAAATCTGTCATTGGACAGGCCAACACTTTCTTCAGTTCTCCTGATGCCCAGTCCGGGCCAGCTAAGTACAGCCCTTACGAAAAATAAGTTTATTCAAGTGCGCTATTAGCAGGGGCGTCACTAGTGGGGGAAAAGGGTGACAGAGAGCATAGGGCCCAGAATTACTAGCGACGGCCCTGGCTATTAGTACACTTCTTTTAAACTAAAAAAAAGTATATTTTAGTTTACTTTTTATATATTTCTTAGAAATTAGCTTTATATACTTCTCAGAAATATACTTAACATTACATTTAAGTCTACTTGAAAAATCTATTTACACTAACTCTGCCCACTGACGTGTGATATGAATAGTCAAAATCGCAAAAAGACGCATATTCAATATCAGTTTCATTGGCGTAGATGGTAAGGTGTGTGCTTTTTGAGGAGATCGACCCAAGTTTGATCTCGCCTTTTGCCGAGCTGGACCTGGACCTGGACCGCGGGGCTCCACTCAATTGCATGGGTTGCGTGGTGTCTAAACAGCTACTGAGTTTACTACTGTTATACTTAAAGAATACTTAAAAAGTATACTTTTATTTACTAGAAAGTGGGCCAATTTAGGCCCAAAGAGTGATGAAATAATTTACTTACAAGTATACTACTACTACGCTGATATTTGTAAAAATTGATAAAATGCTGACCTAAATTGTGGTTTGTTTATTACAAAAGTATTATACACATTTGTCCTTGACAAATACAAGTCAGCATTCTGTTTTAACCTACTAATACAGTATTAAAACATAAGCAAACTTTAGAAAAAAAAGCATTAAATCACCTGCTAATGGCGGGCCAAGCAGCAGCATGATGCTCTCCATAATGCTGATAAGGCCCAGGGCGGAGGGGAAGCGGCTCATCTCGACCGTGTCCATCAGTACGGTGAACAACAAAGAGCCGATGATGCTCAAGGAAAACCCAAACACTATAACATACGCCAGCAGTACTGGGAAACTTGTTGCCATCCCGCAGATGCAGTTGCTTAATCCGTTGATCAGCACCGCTGTGGCAAACAGGTAGGCAAAGTTATGGCTTCCACGGAAGCGAGGCAGCCCAATTACCAGCGCCGTCGCTGGCCGAACAATGATGTTGATCAACCCCAAGATGGCCATCAGTAGGCGGCTTGGTCTTGCTCAATACCGTGGCGGTGGCATAAGGAACCAGGTAAATGAGGGGCACCACGAAGCCCAGCATCATCCAGGACACCCCAAGGCGTAGGCACAGAAGTGCGGTTACTGCACAGCAGGTCGAAAGCCATGTGCCTGCGCAGGAAAGGCATGACGGTGGAGAGAGTGGCCCACAGACGGCCTTTCAGACCCTCGTTCCTGAGTAATGGAAAGGCAATTGGTTTTGAGATGGCGATTGTTCGTGTGTCCGGTTCTGGCTTCCATCTTTGGTTTGGCCCTAAGCGCATTACACGGCCCCACAAACGCAGCAGTTCAGCAAGACCTCCCATCACCAGAAAGCTGCCCGCCAGCCAAAGCTGCTGAGCAGATAGTTGGCTAGCAATGGTAGGGTGCTCAGCCCGTGCGGTGCCAGTGGAGGACAAGGCATTGGCAAACGCCCTGCGCCAAGACAAAGTAGTGGCCCACCATTGTGATCGATGGCTGGAAAGACAAAGAGAATCCCATTCCTGAGAAGGAGAGGTGATAATTCAGTCCATGCGGCCTACTGAGCAATAATTTTTACACCGCTGTTTCTAAGAAGCTAATATACAGGCCTACCTACCTGTGATAATGCCAGCAGTGATATACAGCTCTACCATTGTTCAAATGAGCTGGCTGCCATTCCCAGTCCGCTCAGGATCCCGCCAATAATTATTGTCGCACGGCAACCGAGGCACTCCACGAGAACACTACATATGGGGCCTACGGAAAGACAAAGGCATTGTAATGTGAACAATGATGAACACGGTTTGTCACGAATACAGTGTCACGGTGTGCACACATTAGCTGCATCTGAGTTACAGATGATCGCGTTTAATGTCTGCACACATATGAAGATGATGACAAACAATTGTAGCTATTTGGAAATTAAACTCTCTATATCTGAAAATTAAAGTTTGGTCGCTGCATTTGATAAGCTCTGATACAAAGTCCTGAATGTGATTATGGGATCAGGCTGCCATTTTCATGTAGTAATATGCTGCCCACATAAACATGAACTAGATTTACACAAATCACTCAAATGTATGGAACCTTACAATGACATGCGGGGGGGGGGGTAGTTGGCTGCTCTGAAGAAACAGTTCACCCAAACATAAAGTTGTTTTCATTATTTAAACAACATGATGAATATAGTCATTCCAATTTTGTATGAAGTTCAATCATCATTGAAACAAAATTATATGTGTCGGCAGAATGTCTGAACTGCTCTTTACTTTCAAGGAAAGTAGATGGCTCCAACAAGGACAAAGAAAACCATTACAGTATTTCTTTTTTTCAGAGCTCTCATTTTCAATAAAAACAGAAGCTTAGAACTTCTGTCTAAGATGTCCATTTTGTATTTTACAGAAGAATAAAAATACGGTATCGGAAAGACCTGAGTACCTGATGACAACATTTTTATTTTTGAGTGAACTAAACCGTAGTATTGTCTGTTGGATTATTTTAATGCCCACTACTGCCCAATTTGGATTAAATTAAGGAAATAATTTTATAGGGCCCTATTATTATTTAAAAAAAGGACCCTATACAAAAAAATTAAATATAAAATACAGGCCTGTAGCTCTTAATTTATTTTTATTAATTCACCATTAGTAAACTGATGTTTACTGTTCATTTTTATAAATATCAATAACATGTGTATTAAAACTATATTCACTTCATGTAATAAAAATAAATGAGAATCGGGTCAGAAGGACGAAGCCGCCAAAGGAAGCCGCTGCCCCCTTGCGCCCCGGACCTAAGTGGGGAGTGCGTGCGGCCGCCGGACTCCGCCCTTTTTTTGGTCCCCCTCCTTCTGAAAACTGACCATCCTTTACTAACCCCGCAACACGGTGAGGACACTAGATTCCCTGTTTATTTTGAGATTCTTTGGAACACGGAGGAGAACAATGGCCTTCTCGGCCACCTGAATAATCCCAGGAGGCGAAAGATCAAGAAGCACTGCGGGAAAGGTGCTAGAATCCGCAACAGACTGAGGAAAGGGCTCAAAATCCTCCTCTACCGAGTATCATGCTCACTAATGTCCAATCCCTGGATAATAAGATGGACGATCTTAGAGCCAGGATAAGTTTCCAACGGGACATAAGGGACTGTAACATACTTTTTTTGGCTGAAACATGGCTCACGCTCTTGGTCCCGGACACCGCTTTAACGCCATCTGATAACTTTTCTTTTTTACGGATAGACAGAACAGCCGAGGCCGGTAAATCCAAAGGTGGTAGAGTGTGTTTCATGATCAACAAGAAATGGTGCGACCCCAGGAATATCTCCATTCTTTCGCACTCCTTCTCACCCCATCTGGAACATCCCTCCATTATCTGCCGCCCATTCTATCTGCCCCGCGAGATTTCATCGATCATTGTTACTGCTGTTTACATTCCACCACAGGCAGACACTGACTTGGCTTTGTCCAAGCTTCACGATGGACTCAATGGCTACATTAACAAACACCCTGACGCTGCCTTTATTATCGTGGGGGACTTTAACAAATCCAACCTCAGCAGGTCATGCCGAACTTTCATCAACATGTATACTGTTCAACTAGAGGACCGAATACACTGGATCATTGCTACACTCAGTTTAAAAAGGCCTACAATGCCCGCTCACTACCGGCTATTGGCAAATCGGACCATGCCGCCGTATTCCTCACACCGGAATATAAACAAAGGCTCATTCAGGAACAGAGTGCGGAAGAAGGAGAAACTTTATTTTTCGCCACAAAATAACGTAAACAATATTTAAGATTCCAGAGCTGGCCGGCAGTGTCTGCGGGCCACACGAGCTGCTGGATCACCGTGCGTTCAGTTCTGCCGCACAAGGGGACAGATAGACAGGTAAGTGACAATACGTGCAAACACAAGCAAAGACAAGACAATCTACTCACAACGAGTAGTAGAGACAGAGACATATATGGGAGATGGGGAATGAGCGACAGGTGGGGGAGAGTCAGCTCGTGATCCGTGCACACCTTCTGTACGATCGGCACAGATTGCCCAATCCACGAGCTGCCAACATAACAAGACAACAGGGGGAGCCGAGAAGGCACCCTGAACCGTGACACCCCCAGTGGAGAGAGTGGTGATGCACTGGTCCTCCCACTCAGAAGCTATGCTGCAGGCGGCTCTTGATGACGTCGACTGGGACATGTTCCGGATGAGTTCATCTGACGTCAGCGAGTTCACGGATGTAACAATAAGCTATGTCAACATGCTAAACGAACAAGCCACTGAAACGGTAACTATAAGGAGATTCTCAAATCAGAAACCATGGGTGGACAGAACAATCCATGATGCGGTTAACCAACACACTGCCGCATACAACACCGGTCTTCTGTCGGGAAACATGAGCGAGTACAAAGCATCGTGCTATGGTCTCCGACGTGCAGTAAGAGCAGCTAAACTCCGATACAGGGAGATAATTGAGTCTCATTTTCAGCTCAATGACTCCCGACGCATGTGGCAGGGACTGAGGACCATCTGTTACTTTGGAAATAAATCCTCCGCAGAGGTGAGAGCAGATCCATTGCTGGCCGAAGAGCTAAACACCTTCTACGGCCACTTTGAATGTAATGGCGGCAGCGTGACTCTGCCGATCAGCGCGTCAGGAAGCAGCAGACAGAGCAGCGATGATCATGTTATCACCGTGTCGGAGGACGAGGTTTGGAGGAAACTAAAGAGAGTGATCGTCAGGAAAGCAGCCGGACCTGATGGAATTTCTGGCCGCCTTCTGAGGTCCTGCGCTGATCAGCTTGCTGGTTTGTTTACATCCATCTTTAATGAGTCTCTTGTTACCTCAGTGGTTCCCACCTCCTTTAATAAATCTGTCATCATCCCTGTGCCTAAGAACAGTAAACCCTCTTGCCTGAATGACTATTGCCCAGTTGCCCTCACATCAATAGTCATGAAGGTTTTTGAGAGACTTTTAAAGAACCACATTTGCTCCTCCATCCCTGTTACTTCGGACCCTCTTCAGTTTGCCTCCACTTCTATTGTCAAATTTGCTGATGATACTGTGGTTCTGGGCCTCATTTCCAACAATGATGAGGCCGCATACTTGGATGAGGTAGAGAGACTTACATCATGGTGCCAGGACAACTGTCTCTCTCTGAATGTGAGCAAAACTAAAGAGCTGATCGTGGACTTCAGGAAGAGACAGCAGCAGCCCTACACTCCTCTTATGATCAGTGGGACCCCTGTGGAGAGGGTGAGCAGCTTCAAGTACCTTGGTGTAAATATCTCCGAGGACCTGACTTGGACTAAACACATTCAAACACAGGTCAAGAAAGCCAGACAAAGACTGTACCATCTGCGACAGCTGAGGAAATTCAGGGTCTCACCAGCTATCCTGAAAACTTTCTATTCAGGGGCCATAGAAAGTGTATTAACTCAGTGCATCTCAGTGTGGTATGGAAACGCCTCCAATCAGGACTGCAAAGCTCTGCAGAGAGTTGAGCGCTTAGCTGAGCGCATCTCAGGGTCTGCTCTCCCCTCTCTGCAGGACATCTACCTCAAACGCTGCAAAAACAGAGCTTCTAAAATCATCAAGGACTCAAATCACTCCGGTAACCATCTTTTCTTTTTACTGCCATCTGGCAAGCACTTCCGGAGCATGATGGCAAAAACTGAGAGACTTAGGAGGAGCTTCTTCCCCCAGGCCATCAGGCTCCTAAACTCAAACTCAGTCTAATAACATCAACATGCCTCAATTTAATAAACAGTAAAGATATAATAAAGATATCCACTATTCTCCATCATCCGTATTGCTGCTATGTATATACCCTGTACAACCTGTTTGCACATTCTTCTTGCACATCCCTGCTTATACCCGAATCTGCAGCTTCAAATAAATTATCCACCCGCCAACTGCCCGCACCTATATTTTTGTCTGATTTAGATAACCGCACCCGACCCGTAACCGATCTTCACATTCAGGTTTCGTATTCGGACATGAAAAACCTGGAAAAGTCATGGAATTTTAAAACAGCAATCTCCAAGTCTGTATCGATTTGGAAAAATAAATAAACCCAGAAAGTTTTGGAAAAGTCATGAAAATCTATTTCAAAATCCTCATAATAGAATTATGTTTAATTATGTCCTGAATTTCAGTGCAGTATTGTGCATATATCACATTACTCATTCCCGCAGCTTTCAACTTTAAAATGAGGGAAATTACTGCAAAAAATGTATTCAATATAGCGTATATAAGTTAAATGAGTAAATAAATTCACACAAACCATCAGATCAAATCAGTCATTTGAAAACAGCGTGAGTGATTCAGCACCGAGTCCTCTCTCTTTGACCTTTTCTTCACATCGGTGCATCTAGAGCTGCTGCACGCTGCGTTACAAGACTTTAGCTCACGTTTCAGAGCAATTGACAGAATTTCAATTTCCTAATCAGTCTTTGTTGCATTGTCACAAAAATGTATTATTTTCACGTCTTTTTAAGCCAGTCGGTACTCGTGCTCTCCTTTTCTGTGCGCTCACATCCAGAGCACGCTTTGCGAGTACCAAATCAAAGAAGCAAAGCTTTTGCGCTTAAGTGGCCAAATACACACAAAATGATGTTAAAATGGTCGTCCTGGCAAGTATCATCGTAAGCACTGTCAGTTTTGTCTTAAGTTAATGTAAACAGTTACGAAAGAAAAAGCGCATGTGTATCAGTATTGGATTCGTGAAATAGGACTGCAGCCTATAATAAAACTGTGCTGTCTGTCATTAAAGTTAATCAAACAATAACAGACAGTGAAAATCCCTCGCTCTTGACTAAATAGCCTAATGTTTTGTTGAATAACTTTAATATGTTAATTTACACTTTATTCGATATCTGTAGCCTATTTAGAAAATGTAGTTAATAATTGCATCATTAATGATTTATCTTATCCACCCGCGAGTTCTCGACCCACCCGCAAATAATCAGAATGCATTTTTTATTACCCAACCCAACCCACCCGACACGCGGATCATCCGGAGCACCCGCAGATATATCCGCGCATCACTACTACTCCTTCACTAAACCCGCAGCACGACAAGGACACCAGATTCCCTGTTTTGTTTGGACACTTTTCCCTTTGGACACTTTATTTTATTATTTCTGTTCAATAAAAGGCCTAACGCCACACCCATTGTGTCTGTCGTTTGGCGGGAAGAGCAAACATATATATATATATGTGTGTGTGACCCTGGACCAAAAAAACAGTATTAAGTCGCCGGGGTATATTTGTAGAAATAGCCAAAATGACACTGTATGGGTCAAAATTATCGATTTGTATTATCATTCATTCATTCAATCAACTTTAAAGGCGATTTTCTCAATATTTAGATTTTTTTGCACCCTCAGATTCCAGATTTTTAAATAGTTGTATCTCTGCCAAATATTGTCCGATCCTAACAAAACATGCATCAATGGGAAGCTTATTATTCAGCTTTCAGATTATGTCGAAATCTCAATTTCGAAAAATTGACATTTAAGTCTGGATATGTGGTCCAGGGTCACAAATATTAAAGTAATCCTCCTTAAGTTGATCCTGTCCCAAACTCATGCCATTGGAATGAATGAATTTCAGAATGTCTATCCACTCTGAAATTGTTTATACTTTTCAGTAAATCAGGCTATTTATTAATGGTTGTCTTTGCACATTAGCCTGGGGGGGAGGGAAATACACACCTTTAAAAAGTTTTTTTTATTTTTTTTTATTAGAGTTTGAGATGGTATCATATCATAAGACACAAAGAGTGACACAGAGTGTCAAAGAATATCATCATCACCTTTTTTGTGTTAAATGAGAAACTTGATTTGATGTGACACTTAGCACGCAATGAGCACAGCAGTTAGTACAGTGCAAATTACATCAAGCTCTTTAAAACATCAAGTGAGATTGAACATTTGCCCTGCTTAAATTAATGCTTTAGGCGTCACGGCACTGCATGAAAACAAACTCATAAGATCTCCTTAACATTGTCTTTGGCACTTGCCCAGCTGACAGCAAAGAGAAAGGGCTGGAAAGACAAATAAACTTTTCTCAAAGAAAAACAATAATATCTTGGCTGTTCCAGAGCCAGTCCAGGAATATAATAACAACCTCCCGCCTGATTCAGAGCTGTCTGACTGAGCATAAGCTTTTCAGTTCACTGGTTCCTATAAAGTGTGCTCTAGGTTACACTTTATTTCGATAGTCCACTTGAAACTTTCTACTAACTATAAGTAACTTCACAACTAACTCTCATTTGTATACTGTTAGTTTAGGACATGTACTTACATGTTACTTATAGTCAGTCGATTATCTAAAGTGGACTATTAAAATACAGTTAAGGCGAATTAGGCAATATTTGTAGATGTTCAGTACAATACAAATTATTGTGTGTGTATATAACTTCCAAAAGTTTGGCATTTCAGCAAGGACACATTAAATTGATCAAAAGTGGCAGTAAAGATATTCGTAATATTACCAAAAATTATGTTTGAAATAAATGATGTTCTTTTGAACTTTCTATTTATAAAAAAAATCTTAACAAATAAACAGTATCTCACAGAAGTGAGTACACCCCTCACATTTTTGTAAATATTTTATTTTATCTTTTCAGGTGACAACACTGAAGAAATGACACTTTGCTACAATGTAAAGTAGTGAGTGTACAGCTTGTATAAGTTTGCTGTCTCCTCAAAATAACTCCACACACAGCCATTCATTTCTAAACCGCTGGCCACAAAAGTGATTACACTCCTAAGTGAAAATGTCCAATTAGCCATTTTCACTCCCCAGTGTCATGTGACTTGTTGGTGTTACAAGGTCTCGGTTGTGTTAAATTTGGTGTTATCGCTCTCACTCTCTCATACTGGTCACTGGAAGTTCAACATGGCACCTCATGACAAAGAATGGCCTCCTAATAATCCCCATCCACTAGATTGGCTCTATGACTCTCTCTCCTGTAGCTGGTGTTTGGTGAGCGCACTGGCGCCGTTGTCCTGTGGCAGCCGTCGCATCATCCAAGTGGATGCTGCAGACTGGTGGTGGTTGAGGTTAGACTCCCCCCCCCCACATGATTGTAAAGTGCTTTGGGTGTACAACAATACACAATAAAGCGCTATGTAAATTAATTAATTAATTAATTCAGCTCCCTGAGGATCTGAAAAAAACAATTGTTGCTCTACATAAAGATGGTGTGGGCTATAAGAAGCTAGCTGAAACTAAGCTGCAGCACGGTGGCCAAGTGGCTGTCATCCCAGAAGAAAGCCTCTTCAAAAGACGATGCACAAAAAAGCCCACAAACAGTTTGCTGAAGACAAGCAGACTAAGGATAAAGACATAGGGACATAGGGGGCAGCCATGGCCTAATGGTTACAGCGTTGGACTTGTAACCCGAGGTTGTGTGTTCGAATCTCGGCTCCGGCAGGAATTGTCCATGACTGAGGTGAGACCCTTGAGCAAGGCACCGAACCCCCAACTGCTCCAAGTGTGTGTGCACTTGGATGGGTTAAATGCAGAGAACACATTTCACTGCTGGTAATACTCTGTATAATTGTGTATGTGACAAATAAAAAAATTATTAATTCATTACTGGAACCATGTCCTTTGGTCTGATGAAGATAAACGTATTTGGTTCAGATGGTGTCAAGCGTGTGTGTCGGCAACCAGGTGAGGAGTACAAAGACAAGTGTGTCTTGCCTACAGTCAAGCATGTGGTGGGAGTGTCATGGTCTGGGGCTACAAGAGAGCTGCCGTCACTGGGAAGCTACAGTTCATTGAGGGAACCATGAATGCCAACATGTACTCTGACATACTGAAGCAGAGCATGATCCCCTCCCTTCGGAGACTGGGCCGCAGGGCAGTATTCCAACAAGATAACGACCACTGCCTTGCTAAAGAAGCTGAGGGTAAAGGTGATGGACTGGTCAAGCATGTCTCCAGACCTAAACCTATTGAGCATCTGTTGGGCAGGTGGAGGAGTGCAAGGCCTTTAACATCCACCAGCTCTGTGATGTCGTCATGGAGGAGTGGAAGAGGACTCCAGTGGCAACCTGTGAAGCTCTGGTGAACTTCATGCCCAAAAGGATTAAGGCAGTGCTGGAAAATAATGGTGGCCACCCAAAATATTGACACTTTGGGCCCAATTTGGACATTTTCACTTAGGGGTGTACTCACTTTTGTGGCCAGCGGTTTAGACATTAATGGCTGTGTGTTGAGTTATTTTGAGGGAACAGAAGATGTACACTATTATACAAGCTGTACACTCACTACTTTACATTGTAGCAAAGTGTCATTTCTTCAGTGTTGTCACATGAAAAGATATAATAACATATTTACAAAAATGTGAGGGGTCTACTCACTTCTGTGAGATACTGTATATGATTTCCACAAAAACAATAAGCAGCACAGCTTTTTTTTCATTGATAATAATGAGACATTTTTCTTGAGCATCAATTCAGTATATTAGAATGGTTTCTGAAGGATCATGTGACACTGAAGACTGGAGCAATGATGGAAAAATGCAGCTTAAAGGAATACATTATATTTTACTATTTATTCAATGGAAAGCAGTTATTTTGAATTGTAATACAATGTCAAAATATTATTGTTTTTACTGTATTTTTGATTAAATAAATGTAGCCATGCAAAAAAAATTGAATTCCTTTAGAATAATAGTGTACATTGTATATAGTGCAGAATCATTCATACTCAGAAGTCCTGTATTTAGTGATACATTAATTGTGGTAAGTTGATAAATCAATTATAAATGTAAATAATTATTATATGAAATACTCAAAATGAATTACTACATTAATGTGATTTTTTTCATATGACGATAAATGTGATTTAAATCAAATACAGTATGTATGATTGGTGTCTTTACTGTTATGTAACAATGGTAATGGTTTGTAATGGTTGCATATCTGGTGTACTTTGTCCTCAAGCACAGCTGCCTAGTAACGATGAATGAGCTGCATTAAGCTGAATAAAAATGCCGTCCCCCCAAATCCTTTTCACCATGTCGACTATTCATTGAGTTAGTACTGACTGGGATGGTTTGCAATAACTGGATACATTCCTCTATGAAGTGATATGTTAATGCACACTCCTAACAATTTCGAATCTCACTTAAGATGGACAAAACTCCCACTGTCATCCTGGGACCTCTGTGTGTGTATGCTTCATGTTATGAAACAGGTCAGTTTTGCACAACCAATTAAGTACAGTAACTTGATAGAAGTGTTTTTCAGATACTGTACGTAACCCTGTGGTGCGGGTGAATGCGGGAGCACCGTGAGGATTGCATCACAAAGCTTGGATGAACTAATGCATCAAACACATGAATCAGTAATATTAGAGATCCTCCCTACCGCCTGCATGCAGCACTGCCATCATGATGGCTGGCACCCATGACGTTTCAGTGTTGCTGGCTTGGAAGTTGTTCTGCAAGTCTGTGTAAAATATCCCGATGCAAGAAGGGAAAGCCAGAGTCATTGCTAAGACCAGAACGGTAGCCGCAACCACCACCCAGCCCCAGCCACCATCAGGCGCCTCCGGGCCACCGCTGCTGTCCTCCGCTCCTCCAGTGGAGTGATGCTGCACCTCTAAAATACTGGAGGAGTCCTCTTCTTGTTGGTCCGGCTCCTCAGACCCAGGATCTGTTTCTACAGAAGCACTGTTTGCCTGGGCCTGATGAACCTCCACACCCTCCGTCATTATGTCTCCTCACTCAAGCGTCTACGGGGATGAGACAACAAGCAAATTATCATCTATTGCAGTACTATCAATCAAACACATGTTAAATGTGGGTTTATGTTTTGGATCATTTTGGGATGTATACTTAAATAAATCAAAATTAAAATCTTGCATTGTCAAAGGGAGATTCAAACTTCTTTAAAGTCGACTCCACTACATCCCAAATACTTTCAAAAGGGTTAAGGTCAGGACATTTATGTGTTAAAATGATTCCTCGTGGTCACTGAACCGCCGTCCCCTCATACCTGGGACTGATCAATCATCCACACCTGTTCCCCATTTACACACACACATATAAGCCACACACACACAGACCTGTTGCGAAGTCTTGATTTGCCTTGCTGTCATTTCTGAGTGTTCTACCCGTGTTTACTTTCTTGTTATCTGACCTTGGACTGTTTACTAGTTATTCTGATCGTTTGCTGCCTGCCCCGACATGGATTGTGTTTATTGGACTGTGATTGTTTGCCCCCTGCCCTGACCTCTCGCCTAGTGTTCAACTCTGTCTCTGCCTTGCCTCTACTGTTCTGCCTTGCTGGTGTCTGACCCTGTACTGCCTGACTATTCTCAATAAAACTTCAAATGGATCCAAACTTATCTGACTCTTCGTTACAGTTGCAATGTGTTCAATTATTTTAAATTCTTTAGAAAATGACATTATTTTATTTGGACAAAATATATATTTTATTTTATTGACAAAATATTTTATTTGTATTTTTTTGCCATGAGATCAAATAAGGTATAAAGCTGTGATACAGTCATGTTACAACATGCCCCTCAGATGTTACAATGTACCCCACCTAGGGGCATGTTGTCACATTTCACTTTCATTTTTTGAGGGAAAATAAAGAAAAAACTTATACACTGTAATTATGAAACAAAGCAACATATTTGCATGAGACAAGTGTGAAATTACTGTGGATAAAAAAAATGCTATTCTGAACCCCATGTGGATTTACACAAACTGACAAAGTCAAAAAGTGTTATGTTGTGCCCCGCACTCCCCTTCCACTTCTGCCATGATTGTGTGAGAAATAAAAGCTACACCACATCAGTCATAGGGTTAAAGGATTTGAATTGTTGCCAAACATACAACATGCCAGAAACATATTGATCAAACTGCAATAATTATTCAATTCTAGACTCTTCTGTATTTGCTTATTTAAATCCAAACAGCAACAATTTATTAATTTATTTTTTACTTTTTTTGGCAAATAAGTGCATAGGGTGGTTGATTTTAAGCACTCCTTTTTGCATGCAATTTCTCTGGAAACTTCTTTGCTTTTAAGTTAATATAATCTGTCGCAAGCCTTTATCCACACAACTCTATGTGTATTGTGAGTGCTGAGTAACTTGATGTTTGTTAGATCATTGTTTGTGTCAAACACTGAAAGCCATATTATCATGTGACAAAGCAAAAATAAATAAATGTATAAATAACTAATCAGTAAATAAAACGTATATATTTTTTTATTTGAGGCATATTTTTGTTCATATTATATTATTAGAGTATTGTATAGTATATTTTGGCTATGTCTAAGTATGCAAATATTTTATTTTGCATTTGAACAGGGTTATGGGAATGTGTATTTTTGCATTTACATTTCTAAACATAGGAATGTATTAGTGAAATATTAAAATTGGTCTCAAAGTCATTCGTTTTTAATTCTGACGGTCCATTTTTAAATTTATATTCTTCTTACTTGTTTGAAAAAAAAATTGTATTCTATTACGAATTTTATTCGTATAGGCTACTTCATCATATTAGGCCTAAGTTACATTGCATGTTATCATATTTATCATACTTTATCTCAGCTATGTCTCTTTATTATAGCCTACACCAGGACAAAATAAGCTTTCTGAATAGCTCTGCACAGGAATAATTGACGAATTAATTTGACTTGATTTGACGTAGCATAAGTTTGATAGTAGCTTAAGCCAACAATGTAGCTTTTTTATTTTCTGCTCTGTTTATAATAATAATAATAAGCCAACGTTCACCGGCGGCAGCATCACGATGAGTTCTTGAAAAGCACCTGTGTTATCCACACGGACCGTTACGTTACGCGTAACAGTCTCGACGACCGAAAAAGATTCGTATTCGTTCATCCGCTTCATACTTTGTTCACCTGTCTCCACGAGAGCGGCTCGACGAGACAGGACTTGAACCACAGCAGGATATCGGTTGGCACAGCGCGAGTAGCCTAATTCATTTAATCATAACACAATTAAAAGTGCCTTGATTCACGATATAAAGTATCTATATCATCAGATAGCTCACCTTTATACCGCAAATCCGAATAACGCAAATGAAGCTGTCTGATGTCAAAAGATAAAGACACCATACCTGCTTCATTTACGGTCAAGTATTGCTCAGCATGAACTCCAATAAAGCAGCCAGCAGGTTATTATGTCCGGCTGAATGCGACCAAATAAACACCCATATGTGTTTCCTCACCTTCAGGAGGTAGATGACATCTGTAGGCTACCTGACGCTGAGTGCTCCTTGTGTGTGTGAGCAGCGGTTGACCGCACGCCCGCCCCGCCCCTGTGACCCGCGGGACCGAACACAACGGCACCACCGCGCTGAAAGAGACGGGATGCATGCAGGGATTAGACACAACTCGTGACTGTACTTTATAAACTACGGTATGATTTCTTAATCACTGCCCCTTTGACACGCTATCGGACGATAGTGTCGCCAATCGCATCCACGTGCACGAGCATAAGACGTATGTTTTGTTTTTTCGTACAATTTTGTTTTATTATTTTATTACATTTGTTGATATTTGGTAGTTATACTACTCCCAGTCACCACTGTTATGGGGTTAAAGTAAAAACGTAAAAGTACACTAATATAATTTCCAATATTCAAATATATTATGAATGATATTGAAGACTGTGTTTTATAAAGTTTGTGGTGCTGAGTCATTCTGGAGGTCAGCATTAAGTGCCCTAGCATTTGATGGCTGACATAAACACCTTATAAACAGGTGTTCTCTTTAGCTCGCTTGTGGACTACTGCACCGCATGGAAATGTGGTACACACACACACACACACACACACACACACACACACACACACACACACACACATGTTGTTTTTATGGTTTACGGGACTTTCCATAGGCGTAATGGTTTTATACTGTACAAGCTGTATGTGCTATTGCCCTACACCTACCCTACACCTAAACTTAGCCCTCACAGGAGGTGCATTTATATTTTCCCTCAAAAACTCACTCTATATGATTTATAAGCGTTTTTAAATTATGGGGACAGTGAAAATGTCCTCATAAATCACCTTCTCCTTGTAATACCTATGTCATACCCATGTCATTATACAAATTTGTGTCCTCATAAACCACATAAACATGCCCCCACACACACACACACACTATATACAGTGTATATATATATATATATATATATATATATATATATATATATATATATAGGTGAACCAATACTTTTGGCAATATAGTGTATAGGCCTATATATATGTATATATGTTTGTATGTATATATATATATATATATATATAATTGTATATATACAGGTTCATCTAAAAAATTAATATCGTGAAAGATTTGTATTTTTACTTATTTCAAAGAAAATAACTTTATATATTCTAGATTCATTACATGTAATGTAAAACATTTAAAAAATGTCTTTTATTTTGATGATTATAGCTTACAGCTCATAAAAGTAAAAAAATCCAGTATCTCAAAATATCTCAATCAATCAATCAATATTTCCTAAGATCAATCAATCAATCAATCAATCAATCAATCAATCAATCAATCAATCAATCAATCAATCAATCAATCAATCAATCAATCAATCTTAAAAAAAAGGATTTGCAAAACAGAAAAGTTCTAGTTCTTTAACTGCACTCCTTGAACAGCACCCCTTTCATTAATGACCCTCTGTGACTTTGTGGAGGGCGTCAGTGTTCGTCTTCCGGACCATTGCCAAGTCCGCAGTGTTCCCCATTATTGTGGTTTCAAAGAACAAGAGATACCCACAATTTATATTGTATTGATGGTCATTAATTGATACTCAAATGTAAATATTCTATTTTGAGATACTGATTTTTGACTTTCATGAGATGTAAGCTCTAATCATCAAAATTAAAACCAAAACCAAACATTTAATATTAAAATATTGAAATTGACATGCAATGAATCTAGAATATATGAAAGTTTCACTTTTGAAATGTTACTAAATTAATGTAATTTTTCACGATATGCTACTTTTTGAGATGCACTTTATATATATAATATATTTTATATATAAATATCTTTATTTGACCCTCTAACTCTATTACTCTCTATTCTAATTTTATTTGATCTTTTAAATCTTTTTATTTAAAAAAGCGCACAAACATTTGACCCTCTATCAATTCCATATCTATTCTCTAACTGCTAGCTTTTCTTGTAAAACTAACACTAGTTTTTCTTTTAAAACTAACACTATAAATATATATATATATATATATAAAGTGCAGAAAAAGAAGTCAGACATGAAGCATCGCTTCAAGACAAGCAGAAGGGTCAGTGCTTTATGTGTACAAATCCGAAACTGACAAAATGCCATTATACTTTCAGGAGAAACTCTACAAAGACAAGCAAAGATATGTGAATATTTTGTGGATATTTTCTCAAAAGCATTGTGTAGTTGCATAACAAAGCTTGTAGGCTAATATAAAATGGAACTGAAACTGTAATTTAACTGTACAACAGCCAACCCTTTTACTTTTCTGAAGACAATTTTATCGCAATTCAAATATCACCTTTTCGTGGAAATTGGACCTGTTTCACTACTTCCTATAATGCCCAGAGAATCAACGAGAGTCACAGACAGGCAGAAGGCCACAGGTGAAATTTAAGACCAGCAGGTTAAAATGGCTGTGCCTTAAAATAGTAAAAAAGGTGACTTGCGTCATCCACTTACAGACACAAATTAACTCAACATGCCATGGGGCAGCTGAACATTGAAAGTGTTCAGTGTAAATATGTAAATAATTATAAAAAGAAATAAAAATAAAAAATAAAAATAAACATGTAGGCGGCCTATATATTGACATGTCTCCGATGGAAGGTTTTACATAAACAAATAGGCTATTTGATCCATTCAATTATTGTAACAGCTTATTTTTTTGTGTGTGTTTTGGAAAAATGTACTCTATACCTTGTTGACACACCCTTAGCATAAACATAACATTTTGCCATGGTAAATATAAGTCCCATCAATATACAAAAATAAAAATGACACTAAACACTGACTCTGAAAGTATCGAGAGAGGTCCCACAACAATTTATTATGATTTTAAATTAACAGCAACATCCACGGTAGCCATAAAGGTAGTTAAAATTGTTTAATAACATAATGAAACTCCTAATTGTTTTCATTTTTTTTACTAAATGTTTGCAGACCTCTAGAATTCCTATTAAAACTTAACAAAACTTAAAACTTGCAAGAGTTGGCAAATTGACTTTTTGTTCTGTTAAAATAATCTTTTGTCAGCTTTAGATGACTGGCCTGAAAGCTACACAAACTAAAGTGATGAACGCTATGTCTGTTTGGCGCCGTGTGAGTGCGAGTGCACCGCAGTGTCGTGTTCTCTCCAGTCCGCTGGGGGTCAGCAGCGAGCGGGGCTTTCTTAACCCGCTTCCGCTCTCAGTCCGGCGGCCATCACGCTTCTGTCATTGCAGCGGCTTGATCCTTCAGCAGTAAGTACGTGTCGAAATTCAGTCATTTGACAAATATTACAACGCCGTTTGTTTTCATTTGAATAAATAATAAACATTAGACTTTATCTCCCTGTTTATGAGAAAAAGGTGCGGTTTTGGGTGGTTATATTTGTGTTTATCTTGTATAAGTCATACGCTGACCTTCACTTGTGTACAGAAGGCTTTTACATTGTAGATGTTCTTATTAACCAAATTTCTGATAAAAAACGGAGAACAGTTAACTATAGGAAATCTTTTTAAAAGCGAATCCTATTTTTTTTTACTTTCTTTAAGTATGCTAAGTTACATCCATCCGGCTGGTGTCTTTCTCAGTGTATGTATTAGATGTACATGTGGATTATGTTAATCTGGATAACATTAAGTGCTTTGCTTTAAATAATAATACAACAAATGTAGCATTAAAATATTTAAAGTCTTAGTACACATTTTGGCCCTACAATTTGCTTTGCATGCAGTTGGTCCAGTTTGCTAAACTTGTGGAAGGTCATTGTGATTCTTAATAACCATGTCTGCATGAAATGTTTTGACAGGAACAGAAAGATGGCAGGTCGCCGTGCAGCTGTGAAGGCCATTGACTGGGTGGCTTTTGCGGAGAGGATCCCACCGAACCAGAGAGCCATGTTCAACAGCTTGAAGACCCGCAGTGATTCCATCGCAGCAAAGTGAGTCTGACTGCTGCTCTACATGAAGGACATCAACTACACAATTTCTACTAATGTTAGCTCAGAGGTCGGCAACCTGCAGCTCTTTCATCGCTCTGCGGTGGCTCCCTGTAGCGCAGTGTATACAATACCGGGGGAGGTGTCCCCCCGACTTTTAATACAACCTAAACTGTTCCCCTGCACTTTTTCTCGGTCAAGTGTGTTAAAGTAGAAGTTTTCATGGCCCAATGTGAGTAAATCTAAATTTAAATTAAAAGGGAAAAGATAGTAACTTCGTTTTGGATGCGTTTTATTCGTATGCAAAATGATGTGAACATCGCGGAGCGCTGAACACTATCACGCGCTGTATGTTTCATTCATTCTCGAAGTCGGAGGGCGCTCTCGCACAGAAAGTCCAAGACGGACTCGTATGAGAAGTTATAGTAACTTTTTACAGGCGTATCGCTGTAGCTAAGCTGAATAACAAGCATAAAACTTAACTGATGAAACGTGAAGGCGATATGGTTTGTGTGTTTTTCAAGTCTTCTCCAGGTAATAAATATGAACAATACAGTGGTAATTGACAGCATTAATTACAGTACAGAAGCTATACAATATGTGACCCTGGAACACAAAACCAGTCGTAAGTGTAAATTTTTCGAAATTTTGATTTATACTTCCTCTGAAAGCTGAATAAATAAGCTTTCCATTGATGTGTGGTTTGTTGGGAGAAACAACTATTTGAAAATCTGGAATCTGAGGGTGCAAAAAAAAATAATCTAAATTGCTTTTAAAGTTGTCAAAATAAAGTTCTTAGCAATGCATATTACTAATCAAAAATGAAGTTTTGATCTATTTACGGTACAAAATATATTAATGGAACATGATCATTACTTAACATCCTAATGATTTTTGGCATAAAAGATAAATCGATCATTTTGACCCATACAATGTATTATTGGCTATTGCTACACTTAAGACTGGTTTTGTGGTCCAGGGTCACATATATTTTCTTCCTTATTCTGTGATAAAATGGAAAAAGTGTTTGCAGTATATACTGATTGTACACTCATAACCATAAAATTGTCATTAGTAAAATATTTATCAAAAATAAGAAGACAAATTATTGGTTATTGTCAGCAGTATATTTTATTTCTGAGCTAAAATTTATTTTTTGTGTCAATTATACATACATAAATATTACAATACTTATTTATTATTATTACTACATTTGACTTCTGAAATGATTGATATTCCTCTGCCCTGTAACATAACTGAATATAAAACTTTAGCTATATGCCGTGTTATCTTTATTTGGGCATCAAATATTTTGTGGCTCCACATGAACTTTATTGGGTAGGAAAGGGGCGAAAATGGCTCTTTTGGCGTTGAAGGTTGCAGACCCCTGTAACATAGTTTATTACCCTGGTGGTTTCAAAGCTATGCTGTTTTTTTGTTTGTTTTGAACCATCAAGGGGCGATACATAAACCATCATCATTGTGCCCTTGAGTGAAACACTGTCATAGGTCAGGTGCAGGTCAATGGACTGTCCTGGAAATAAGTGTACTGTATGTTGGCGGAATTTTTTTTTTTACTATAGCTTTCTATGCATTATTTAGCAATTCTTCTTTCTAGAGATATTCAAATAAGGACTTGTGCAACTTGTTTCAATATTTTGTTTCTACAAGGGCTGTTTTCAAAGTTTGTCTCAGTCCAGTCCGGTCCAGTTTTGTTGTCCAGACAATATTAGGCAAAAAATATATATTTTCTGATGCGTCGTTGGTGTAGTTCAAATATTGTGATGCTTCACGATTCAGTCTCGATGTTTTCAAAATATAGTTAAATATTACAATTTGAAATAAGTTTTCTATTTGAATGTTTTTATAAATGTAATTTATTTTCAAATATGCTGATTTGCTGCTCCAAAAAAAAAAGAAATGATCGTGCTGCTTAATAGTTTTATGGAAAATGCGATGCACTACCATTCAAAAATTAATAATTTTTAATCATTAAGGACACATGAAATTTATCAAAAGTGATCATTTATAATGTTACGCAAAATTGATATTTCAATTAATGCTACTCTCTTGAACTTTTTTCATCAAACAATCCTGAAAAAAAAATATTAAGCAGTAAAAAGTGTCAACATTGATAATAATAAGAGCCATTGTTAATAATTGAGCAGCAGATCAGCATATTAGATTGATTTCTTTAAAGGATCATGTGACAGTATAGACTGGAGTAATGATGCTGATTCAGCTTTGCATCGCAGGAATAACTTATATTTAAATTAGATTTGCATAGAAAACAGTTGCTTTAAATTGTAGTAATATTTCACAATATTACTGATTTAATGCATGTTTGATTAAATAAATGTAGCATTGGTGAGAAAAAGAGACGACTTTCAAAAATAGTTAAATATTCCAAACTTTTGACTAGTCGTGTGAATAAATGCTGAAATACACAAACTCAGGTTTTTGGATTTAGAAATAGATTTAGCAAATTACAGAAGCTGAAGTTTCATATCAAACAAGTCAATTATTATTTGCGCTGAACTATTTTGACTTGCAGACTTGCATCCTTGCCAGAGAAGCCAGCTACCATCGATTGGAGTCACTACAGGAGTGTTGTGGCCAAAGCCGGCATGGTGGATGAGTTTGAGAAGAAGGTGAGATCCAGTGGTGGCTCAGTCTCTCAGTTTTTTACTGTGATACGTGTCTTATACGCTTCTGTTTCTCAATCTACAGTTCGCTGCATTGACGGTCCCTGAGCCAGTGGACACTCAGACAGCTAAGATTGATTCCCAGGAGCAGGAAGCTGTGAGTCTCTCGTCATACTTCAGCGAAAGCTTTTCAGTATTGTGATTAAACGAGCACACCAAAGATATTCCTTTTCATTTAAATACACCTATAAATGGTAATAAACCGCAAGATTACCCACAGTTAGTTTGGACATTTTAACACTTCAGTGTATTTTTGAGTGATCATGCAAATTTATGTTAAAATAGAAATTAATTTTGAATTAAACTTGACAATTTTAACAGCAGGGGAATATGTCGCTCTGTAAATACAGGTCGTTTTACTGTACCAGGCCAAATTCTTTATTTGAATAACTGTTTACACCAATTATAATTTTTTGGTCATTCGCATATTATGTTGTGTCCTCTTGATGTATTTCAGAACAAAACCGCAGCTGTTTACTTGGAAGCATCTAAAGCTCGCATTGCTGAGTATGAGAAGACGGTAAGTTCAATCTGCAGCGTCACTGTATCGTGTTAAATGTGTCGATGGTCATTTAGCAGTTTATTCCAAGCTATCTTAGTAAATTAGTCTACAGTGCATCATGCAAGCACGTGAACCCATGTCATGTATTTATAATAAATAATGATTGCTTGCTGACCCAATTAATATTGAATATCCTGCTGACAACAACAGAAGCAACGCACTTGCACAAAAATGCACATTAGCAGCTCAGTGTCTGAAACTTGTCCCAAAACCAAAGTATGTTTGGCTGTGCTTATAAATAAAACTTTGGTCATAAATAAAATGATTGGATTTGATCAAATTCAAAATTTTGAAGCATTTGAATCATATTTTTTCTCTTCTGACTGTTTGTCTTTGGCAGCTTGAGATGTTCAGGAACATGATTCCTTTCGATCAGATGACCATCGAAGATCTCAACAACACCTTCCCAGAGACCAAGCTGGACAAGGAAAAGTATCCATACTGGCCATACAAGCCTATCGCCGACCTGTAATTTATTAGCAGCACTCAGAGCTTCAGTCATGTATCTTTCGGTCTGAGGTTGCTCTCTGTAGTCTGGTTTAAGTAATGCTTCGCTGTAGAGGTGATTCCAATCGTGACATGACTCGTTGTTTTATTTGTGGATGAAAATAAAAATAAATTGTTTAAATGACTTTTTAATGGTTTTTAATTGTATTTTGAAACTGAAGCAAAGTTACTAATAGTATATATTAAGCAATAAGCCATGACAAGTTGTGTTAAAGATTTTAACCAATAAAGGCTTTTGTTAAAGGAGTAGGCTAGTTCACCCAAAATTGAATATTTGCTGAAAATGTACTCACTCGCAGGCCATCCAAGATGTAGAGGAGTTCATTTCTTCATCAGAAGAGTTTTGGAGAAATTTAGCATTACATCAGTTACTCCCCAATGGATCCTCTGCAGTGAATGGGTGCCGTCAGAATGAGTGTCCAAACAGCTGATTAAAACCATTGCAGTACACACAACATTGACACTTAGATTTTAATTGTTGCTAAATGCAACAGAATAATTTAGCTAACAAACTTATTCACAGTGGACAACAAATGCATAGATGGCTCCACTCTATTGGCAACGGCATTTGAATCTATAGTGTGCTTTTAAAATTGGCATTTATTAATAATTTACTGCATGTCTTTCATCTGATCACACCATGTGCTCTGCAGCATCACTGGCTGATCTGCTCAGAAACACAGCATGAACACTGGGTTATGTTGGGAAAAGCATACTACCATGTTACGCTATATCTGCAATAGACTGATACAGTAATGTATAATGAGTGCATGCTTTTCAGTACGCATGGAGTTCCTGGATTAACCTACTACATTTGCCAAAATCAACTTGACCGTTTCCAGTTTGAATGAGTTTTCAATGAATCTGGAGTGATATCAACCATGATTTTTATAGCTCAACTTTTTTGTGTGTGAGATGACAGGATTTTTTTAGGGAACTGATTAACTGGAACACTGAAAATATTCTGAAATATTCAACACATTGAAGTAGAAAGACTGAAATAGTATTGTGAAACATATTTTTTCCTTTACTAGCAGAAAATGTATTATATTTGAGTTTCTTAGATTTTTTTAGATTCAAGCCAAAAGGCTGTTGTAATCTATAAATTAAAGACTGTAATCCAAATCCTATTTCACTGAAAATGATGTGTGAAATTTGAATTTTCATGAATCAGCTAAACAGTTTGGTCATCTTTGATTAATGGTCCCCACTGTATAAAAATTATGAATAGAAATTGGAGCTGAGCAGTGAGTGTCTTTTATGTGATGTTCAGTTTTGGTCATGGCTGTCATTTCAAGGCCACATCATAAACCTTCATTTGTCATGCTCGGAAATTTGAGAAACTCCATGTCATTTTGGGCATGAAATATGTACTCTGTGTGAGACGTTTTTTCCTGAAGATGATAAATATTTGAGGCCTCCCTCCAAAAATCCTCCTTTCTATAACATTGTAAAGCTATGAACCATCATAACCTGGCTTCTGGCTTACAGAGCGTCTGATCCCTCAGCCACTAGAGAGCGCAGTGGATCTATATAAAACTGACTGGATGTGAATACAGAAAGTGCTTCTGAGAAAGCATTGTCACAGGAACCTTGGATGTTTTGATCATAAAATGTGAATCAGTAAACAACTAAATTAACTTGAATATTACTCTCTGACAAAACTCAACATTTGTACATTGTAAGAACCAAGTTTTAAATTATAATTCGATCCCATCATCTCAAATGTGCCCTGTAAAGTAATCCTGGATTAATACCTGATAGTGATGCAATATCCTGTGGCTCAACAGGCATGAGTGCAAGAATTTACGAAAGTTAGCTGTGATGAAAATGTGTTCAAAGAGAGAAAAAAACAACCCTATTTAATAAACTAATAAGTCACGACAGGCCTGTTTTGTCTTTTGCTATGTTTTGGGTGCATTAGCTTCTTAAAAAACAAACAAACTGAAAAGCAACCATTGAAATTCTGTAGTTTTCTCAAACACCTGGGCAACATTCTGGGTAATTAATATGTATATGTTAAATATTAATAATAAAACCATATATTTAAAAATTGATTTATTCCTCTGATGCAAAGCTGCATTTTCAGCATCATTACTCCAGTCTTCAGCGTCACATGATCTTCAGAAATCATTCTATTGTGATGATTTACTGCTCAATAAATATTTATTGTTATTATCAAGATAGTGATAGTATAGTGTTCTTGTGGCTCAGTGGTAGAGCATTGCATTAGCAGCACAAAGGTTGTGGGTTCGATTCCCAGGGAACACACATGCTGACAAAACATGTAGAACCTGAATGCACTGTAAGTCGCTTTGGATAAAAGCGTCTGCTAAATGTAAGTGTAAATTATCAATGTTGAACACATCTCCTTAATATTTTGGAAATCATTTTGAAATGTTCCTCTCAGGATTCTTTGATTAATAGAAAGTTTAAATAAAAACCATTTAGTCAAACATTTTTGTCTTAATAAAATTAAAAGTGTTAAATGTCCCTTTTGACCAATTTAAAGCATTCTCGCTGAATAAAATAGGTTACTTAAAAAAAAAAAAAAAATTACTAAACATATATAAAATAAATAGACTTTTATGTATATAGATGGGCTGGAAAGTAGATCCTCCTGGAGTTTACTTATAGAAGAAGATTTCCACTTACGCACATTCTCTTTGTAAGTGGGGTATTCATGGCATCTGACATTCCTGGGCAGTCATTCATGTTATAGATAGCAGAGGTTGAGGGAATTTTTTGTCAGCACATTTTCCAGTTTAAGAGGCACGTCTGTCCACCCATAATCAATCTGAGCTCACGGCAGTAAACAGCAACAACTGTTTGAGCAACCAGGCATTCGGTCAGTCAGTGAGAGGAATGTCTGCGTTCAGTGTCGCAGAGCATGACCCTCAACAACAGCCTGAAATATGCTCACAAATGACTTTTTATCTGAGAACACCATTCAAAACAGAAGGCCAGAAACACTGGCTGTATGCTGTTAAAGACTGAGATGTCCTACAGTCTCAACACATCTCGTGGGCTGCTTTTCATCTACTATCCGCTCATTCATTCAGTATATATTTTTAATACAAATAACATTTCAATGAAATGCATATGCAAGCACAATTTGCATGGTCTGCAGCTTTTTTTAAATCAAAAAGGTTTTAAAATCGTAATAACCAAAAAGTAACTTAATTTTTTTTTTATTGTCAAAATCAAGTTTTTCATACATTTAAACAATGATACATTTTAGTTACATTCCAATTAACAAGCGATTTAGTTTCCTAAAACATTACACGAGTTTGCCTTGCATGTGAAACATTTTACAAAGCTTTTATTTTCTAGAAAGTGTGTTCAAATGCAATATCTTCTCATGAGATTCACATGTAACGATCGTCACAATCTCAATGATTTACAGCCTCATCACTTTTGTTTACCCTGTGCTCATAATATACAGCTTATTGCGTTTCCTCTTCCACTTGCTGGATTTAAACACCTAGAAATCATCATTGTTTGCTTCCTTTAGTTGTTCTCCTTGCCTGAGCTCATTCTGAAGGGATGATGAGATGTTACTGCTGCTCTCATGAAGAATATAAATGTCTGGATTGTGCATGTGTGCAGCAACCACAGTGTGTGTATAGTATGTACTTTCCCTCTGCTCAGCCATTCTTTCTACAGCTGATGATTCAGCTGTCACACACACACTTGTCTCTGTTCATAGAGCTGTCATCACACTGATACCCGCCATAGATCGTGTAATGATAATGATCTGATCGTGTCCATAGCTCAATGCTTCTGATAAGCTGCTGTTTTGTGACACTTTCTAGCAGATATTACTCATGTCCTGTCTGGAGGTGTTTGCTTGAGCTTTGCGCTTGGTTGTTTAAACAGCTACACTTTTAAAGTTAATGGCTTCTTGCAGAACTTTCTTTCTTAAAGTAGTGATTTCAGGGAAAACTGAAGTCCTAATGAGGTTTTTTGAAGCCCCAGTGGGACAAACTATTTCTGAGGCTTTAAAAAAAACTATTAGGACTTCAGTTTTCTGTTTACAGTATTATTATTTTTTTTAAAATAAATGCAGCCTCGGTGAACACAAGAGACAAACAGCTTAAAAATGTTACTGACCCCAAACTTTCAAACGGTAGTGTTTGTTTGTTGAATACATGTATTTTTTATTGTTATTATTAACTTTAAATAAAAAAAACGAATGAAACAAAACACATACATTTAAGTAAACTGAATAATTTGCTTATATTATTATTACCATTTTTATTTTTTTATATATATTTTATTCATAGGTTTCTTTGTTCTCTATCAAATAAATGGCCACTTTTTTCACGCATATCGGAAACATTTATTTCAAAATCGTTATTTTGTTACCTCTTACTGTTTGCCCCCCCTCTCATTTCTTACATAAGTTGTATCAGAGGAGAGTGTCTGCAAACAGAGCTCTTTTGTTGTGCTGGAAGAAAACAGGCCTGAATTCCATCAGGTGATCCAGTGATTGCATATAGAGGCCAATGAACCTGTTTGCGCTTGGCTTGCAGCCTACATGTCTAACAGTAGTAATTTGTAGTCTTTCCTGGCAGAGAGGTGAGACACTGAGAGATCGGTTTCCTGTATGAGATGACACTATTGTTGTCTGTTTCGAGTAGCTGAGACAAAGTCGGAGGATTTGCTAAACATTTCAGACTTGTTAGAACATCCAAACAAGAAGCAGCTCAAAGAATTATGAATGAGCTACATTCAAATCTTTTGTAAAAATCAGTTTAATGGTTATTGAAAGCTCAGATTTGCCACAGGAATAATTTTTTTGAAATATATTTAATTTGTTTTTACCAGCCTTAATGAGCATAAGACATGTTTCAAAGAGCATTAAAAACCTTACTAACCCCACACTTTTGAATAGTAGTGTGTGTCTTTTCTATTATTTCTATTTTTTTCTATTATCTATTATTATAACTTTAAACATATATACATAAAATACAAATAACAAAAATGTGAGTAAATTAAATAAAATATTTTATAAATATATGCTTATGAAATAAAACTTTGTTACCTCTTACTCTCTCCCCCTTTTAATATTTTTTTTCTAAAAAACATTGAATTATTTAATGGTATTCTATATCTCTGCTTTGTGTCATGCCTAGCTATATCCTTTCACCGTGGTAATATCACTGTAACCACTGCCTTGTTTTTGCTTTATTTTAATCCACAATATCTACACCAAAGATAATATATATATTTTCTAAAGGAAGATACCCATTCTACGACAATCTCGCACACACATCTGTGGAATGACATCAATGTCTTTGTCAATATCTTTCAACCCCCACCTTTCCATCACTCTCACTTTGTCCCGGAGCGAACAGCTCACATCCGCCTCTGTGTGGCCCTCCGTCTGCGGTTCCCATCTATCAATCTCCTCGTCCATTGTGCCATGGAGAGATCCATCCATCATCACAGCCCGTCCGCCTGCTGTTTCCTGCTGAGCCAAACCAACATTGTCATCTCACAATGGCTGTTGTCTGTGTGACACTGCTATGACCCCGTCTGCCCTTATTCTAATGACTGAATTTATCCTGGGTTAGTTCAGGTCCAACCACATCCTCGATGAAGTGGTCCAGGTCAGGGTGGGCCGCCTGGTTGCCAGGGAGTCCGTTAGAGCCACGTAACACCACAGACGCCTTTACTCTGAACAAACAGCCGGCTTTGCAGACAGACTCAAACGCTGGTATTTAAGTGTGAAAGAGATGCCTGCTTCTGAATTAATGGAGACATAGTTTCTCTACAAATGCTAATATCTGTACGCTCATCAGGTTGAAAATCTGGGAGAATCTCAAGTCTAAACTGACAGCAATGCACTTGATTAAAGGAGTAGCTCAATCAAAAGGACAACTGTGGCATCACTTACTCACTCTCATGCTGTTCCAAACCTGAATTTTTATTTCAATAATAGCGCTTTTGTTGAACAGCATTTATTTATTTATATATTTTTTTGGTTTGGTTAAAATTGAATTAACAGAGCTTTGTGATTTATTCTAAATAAAAACAAAAACAAATGTTAGCTTAATTCATGTGATCAGACATTCTAAAATGGGACAGTTGTTAACAGTGTAATGGACTTCATACACAAACATGTAATTGTTATGTTGTTGTCATCTTCTGTTCTTAAAAGGACACTGAATAATAATGAAATATATTTCTTGCAATCCATCTTATTCTCATATATTAACATGCTGACTTTTGCTCACTGTCATCTTCCTTAGCTTCTCAAATGAGCTATTTGCCTATTTAGCTAATCTGCCGCAAACACTCTATTCAATAACGTTACATGAACACAGCTACTTCTAGTCAATGCACCCCATCCTTGCTGTGGTTGGTTGAACTGTTGATTTAACTAGCTAACTGAATAATAGGACATACAGCACATCTTAAAAGTGTATTCTGTAGTTAGCTAGTTTTAGTATTGTTCTTCATCTACTTTAACTACTGATGGTACTGCCATCTATCGACGTCACTGATTCTAGTGAGTTCTAAAGAATTAACTTAAAGTTGCAGTCCGTAAGTTTTGCCTCTTTGTCGCCATCTCTGTTTGAAAACCTGGAATTACAGCTGCTTGCAGAATTCTCTTCCTTGCTTGGTCTGTACTCCGATAAGGCTCCAGCGTGAATGAATCTAATGTTTTGAGGTGAATGTGTAGCTGTCAGTGTGGATATTTACTGTACTTCGCAATCACACATCCTAGCCTACGTCTTGGAATATATGACCCAAATAATAATTTTCACCGTATATTGCCATCTGAATAAGTAAGTAACAAGTCTGCCACGTTTGTTCTGCCCAAGTGAGGAAAAAAGCATTACCATAAATTGCACTACCAATTGTGATTTAATTTAAAGATCGGTTAGCTTATATCATATTAAACTGTGCTAATTATTATTATTGTTATAATTTATTGTCTAATTATTAATGTTAACAACATCAGCATTGCATGACTATGAGTATAGTGTCTATTAGCATGTAGATTTCAATTTCTGTGCAGTCTAATAATTGCCATACCATTCAAATTTCATATAAAAAAATAATTTTAACCCAAAAAGCAAACTATGCTCTCTTCGAACTGGTTTTCTTTCAAATTCAAAGCTTGTGTAATCCCAGGCTATCTGTAATCAGAAGTACATTTAAAACTGGAATATAATTTAATTTCATTAACATGTGTTTCATAAAGTTCCTCAGAAACAGTTGTGGTTGAAACAAAGTGGTTGCCGAGCAAAACATAAATGCAGAAACAAAGCTGTATGTTAGTAATTTATAACAGCTTTGACCGCAGTTCAACCAATCAGAAACAATGACTATCCGTTGTGTACATATAATTAAACACTTCTTAGAAAACTATTATGAAAGAAAGCATTCTTCATTTTGTGTGCATCCACAAGTTATTTCTTAACGGGTGAAACATGGGTTAATGGTGTAAAATGGAAACAGTCCATTTTAAATGAGCCTTGGCCAACAAGACACAACGGTGCTTCTGGACCATGTTTACATATGGCTTCCTTTTTGCATGACAGAGCTTCAGTTGGCTTCTGCAGATGGTACGGTGGATTGTGTTTACCGACAGTGGTTTCTGGAAGTATTCCTGGGCCCATTTAGTAATGTCAATGACAGAATCATGCCGATGAGTGATGCAGTGTCTTCTGAGGGCCCAAAGACCACGGGCATCCAACAAAGGCTGGAGAGCATCTGCCTATCTTTACTTCTGAGAGACTCTGCCTGTGTAATGGTGCATTTCCACTGCATGGTACGGCACGGTTCGGTTCGGTTCGGTACGGTTCAGTTGTTTTTGTTTTTTTTCACTGGGTACAGTGCCTGGTACCTGGTACTTTTTTCAGTACCACCTCGGCTGAGGTTCCAAGCGAACTGTACCATTAACACAATGTGACGTGTAAACTCTGCTGATCACTGATTGGCTGGAGAGAATCACTACTTGTGTCACTGAATTTGCAACACGAGACACAACAGACCCACTAGATTCAAATCAGCCCAGCCAGCGAAGGATTGAACACAAATGAGCTCACCTTTTTTTAACAACCCAAAAATGTATTTTTAGTTGTCTGTTGAGGAAGTCTGTCCTCTCTTTGATAGCCGAGGATCGGATTCCAGTGAGAGCTTGATGGAGCAATGCGGAATGAAAACGTTTTTCAGGAGTCACGGCAGTAGAGGCGGCGCAACTATAACAACATGTGAATAATGCCACCCATTTTAAAGTGATACTAAACTGCAATGGAATCTCAAACTGAGCCGAACCGAGCTGTGCCAAGCCGAGTCGTACCACACAGTGGAAAAGCATCATAAGATATCCCTTTTATAGCTAATCATGTTACAGACCTGATGTCAATTAACTTAATTAGTTGCTAGATGTTCTCCCAGCTGAACCTTTTCAAAATGTCTTGCTTTTTCAATGCTTTGTTGCCCCCGTGTCAACTTTTTTGAGACCGAAAGCAGGCATCAAATTTGAAATGAGCTCATTTAGTGGAGAAAAGTGTAACATTTCTCCCTTTAAACATTCGTTATGTTCTCTGTGTTCTATGGTGAATAAAATATTGGTTCATGTGATTTGAAAGTCTTTTAGTTTTCATTTTATTCAAACTCAAGAAATTTCCCAACATTTCTGGAATTCGGGTTGTATAGGGCTTCTGGCCAACTGTCAGAACTGGCCAGAAGTGATGTTTATAGCTAACAACTATTATTCATACAAGGGTGTGGGAACAAAAATCACGCCCTGTGTGACTTCTGTTTACCTACAGTAAACAATATAATTTAATTAACTGACAAATTAATTTTGATATAAAGGAGCATCATTTGAAGTTATCATAAATAGTCCCCTCCCTGGTAGGAGGCTTATCAGAGCACCAGACAATGCAGTATTTCTTTGTGCCAAGATAATCAATTCATGACATCATGAGAAAGTACTTACCCCTGTGACATATTCTCCTGTTGTCATGGGGCCACTGAAATGGCACTGCCAGCTTTTAGCAAATGGCGACTGGGGGAGGGTGAAGAGTAAACAGAATTGCCTTCGGTAGTTTGTTTGTCCAACATCTTCCTCTTCTCTCATCTAGACACAGCTTATTTTGGGGGTGCTGAGAGGGCCATTCTCAAGGGCCCTATACCCTGTGTGTTTGCTTACAGATCCCACGAACATTCACTCATGTGAGGTGACAGACGCTCAACACACAGCAAGACTGGGTGCAAATCAATGGCAGAAGAGGAAGGTTGTAAATCCAGTGTGACGTAATTATCAGTTTGATGTCACATACTCATAAACTTATTTGTCATTTGACAATTTCAGATCAGAAAGGTCCCAATAAAAACAGCACTGACTTCCTGGAACAAATGGCAGATGTGAAATGATAAGCCTATGGGTGATTTATTACGCTGTATAATTTCTAAGCAGTTAGAGATTGACTTCCATAGTGTTTAATTTTTTTTTTTTTTTCAGACTATGGAATTCAGTGGGAACCAGCAACTGAAGGCTACCTTTAAAGGCCCTATGTAGTTAAAATTATGGTTTTGTGACTTTTAGCCCACAGCCATTAGCCTGAGTATAGTGTACTCTTAAAGGATATATTCACTTCCAGAATAAAACAAATCCTTATAATACTCACCCACATGTGATCCAAGATGTTCACGTCTTTTTTTTCTTTAGTCGCAAAGAAATTAAGGTTTTTGAGAAAAGCATTTCAGGACTTTTCTCAATTTAGTAGACCTCTGATGAGAGCCAATGGGTTGAAGGTCCAATTTGCAGTTTCAATGCAGCTTTAAGGGGCTCTACATGATCCCAGTCAAGGAATAAGTGTCTTATATAGCAAAATGATTGGTCATTTTCTTAAAACAATAAAAATGTATATATTTATAACCACAAATGTTTGTCTTGCACCAGCACGACTTACGTAATCGCGTTAGAAAGGTGAAGCATGACGTAGGCAAAGTAACAACCCAGTGTTTACAAAGCGAACTTGCAAAGAAAGTCAAATACGCTTTACAAAAAAGTAAAACAACGATGTTGGATGATTTTGAAGTTGGAAAAGAAAATTTGATTAAGTTTTTTTGTGCAGAAGTACACAGATGAATAACTAACCGCGCTTGACATTTACGTAATCGTGAAGACGTGCAAGATGAGCATTTAAAAAGTATATATATATATATATATATATATATTAATTTTTTTGAAAAGGACCAATCGTTTAACTAAAACCCTTATTCCTCAGCTGGGATCGTGCAGAACCTTTTGAAGCTGCATTGAAACTGCAATTTGGACCTTCAACCCATTGGCCACCATTAAAGTCCACTTTATGGAGAAAATCCTGACATGTTTTCCTCAAAAATTTGAATTTCTTTGCAACTGAACACAAAAAGAAATGAACATCTTGGATCACATGGGGGTGAGTAAATTATTAGGACATTTTTATTCTGGAAGTGAACTTATCCTTGAAACACTGACAAAGTACGCAGTTAACAAGCAGATATACACATTTACTCTTAAATGTGCATTATTTCTGTAAATGCTTGTCATACACAATGCACATGTTCTAGAAAATTAACATCCTTTACCAATAAACTCCAAAGCACCTGCCTCCGATTACCATGCAGCAAGTAGCAAATTGAGGTTTGCCAATGTGTCTTCAGTCTTGTTAAAGGTTTCTGTACTTTTCCTTTCCCAACTGTGAAAGTAGATGGAATTTAAATTCATTTAAAAAATATATGCAGTGTTTTCATTCACACATAGCTACAAGCTAAGCTTAACGCAATTGGCTGTCTTAAAATGTAACAAACCTACAAAATGCAAAGCCCAAACTTTCTGTTTCAGTTTATGTCAACACAGGAAAGACAACTGCTCACATTCAACTATTTCACCTTTTAACCCTTGTGAAAAAGATGCACACTTCTATATGCATAGCATTAAATAATTTTGACAGAAATAATACATTTTAAAAGAATGTACTTGCAAGTGCAAACTTAATGTTATACTTTAAGTGCGTTATAATTACAATCAAAAGAAAATGTATTCTATTTTGAATTTACATTAAATGCAGTTACTTGATATTTACTGTTTTTTGACCCACCTTAAGTATCTTAAGTACACCTTTTTATGTAATTTCATAATAGCCTGTTCTTTGAAATATGGATAAAAAGAACTGCTGTATGTACTGACAAGCATTTGTGATAAACTAAAATATATGTTAATGTCATTTGTATTGAAATATTTGTGTCCTGTATTTAAATGCATTTGCATTACATTTCAAATAACACACTACAGTTAAAACTATAATCAAGTTTACATCTGCTTTAGTATGTTAGTGAGCAGAACATAATATCTAAAGCATGAAAAAATAATATTGAAACATGTATTTAAGATGCAATTTCACATTACAATTTCACAATAATTTAAAGTGGACTTGAGTGTGCTTAAGTGTGCTGAGGCGTTTAAGAAATAGTCATGAAATTGGCCTCTCCTCGGTACATTTAAGTGTCCTTTAATTGATTAATATATTATTTGCAAGTTAAGTTTTTTTATCAAGATTTGAAGTACACTATAAATGCATACTTGATATAAGTGCAGTTCTACAATTAAGGGAAAACAGAAGTCAGGCCACCTTGACTATTTGAAGGGCAGTTGAGTTTTTGTGTAGTGGACTTGTTTCACACAATTCCCCAGACTTTCATGCACTTGGAGATCATAAAACACTAACCAGTCCTCAGCGTTCAGTTCCATGCTGGGTTTTGGCCTTTCACATTCAATTGCTATTTCAGACTCTGTATTTAATTTAATTGTCACAAGCTATTTAGTTTGTATGCATACATCACACAATATGTATGTAAAAAATAGAATAAAACTGCAAAAGGTCATTTACAAAGAGGTTATGACAGAGACAAGAATTTGTTTTTCCGCTCAAACCTGTGGGACTTAAGTCTTGTGTGATTTATAGTGAGGGCTCTCAAATTTCTCCTCACTGATTATTATGGAACATTTTATCATATCGCTCTGTCATTTTAATCCCAGCCTTCTGTTTGGAAAACATATTTTTACCACATTGTCATTTTTATTAGATAAAAGGCTTTAATGCATTTTCCAGAACCTCTTCTGGAGGTTCATCCTCTTGTTGGGTAATGCTTTTGTAGATAATATTTATTTTAAAGATAGTGTATACAATAGACCCTTAGGCCTCATTCATGTAGCACACAAGCAGAACAAATTTGTATATAAATGGTTTGTAAATCCATTGTGATGTAAATTGTTGCATTTATTCATTGAAACAATTAGTTCCCCTTGTGTTTCATGAATGAGGCTCTACATTTTGAATGGAAAAGTAGTGTACTGCTTACTGCATACTGAGCAGTGTACATTGAATACTGCCTACTATTTTTTTTATAACGAGCATCTGAAGCAGAGGCATTATGCATTTTTTAATTCTAAACATTAAAATTCATGACATATTGTTGAATGTTTAATTCAGCAGTGTATAAAAAATGTTTAAAATGAAATATTTTACACTTTTAGCCTCTGAATAAGCTCATTTAAAATTTGATGCCTGCAACAGGTCTCCAAAAAGTTGACACATGGCAACAAAGGGCTGAAAAAAGGAACATCTAGCAACTAATTAAGTTAATTGACATAAGGTCTGTAATATGATTATCTATAAAAGGGATATCTTAGAGAGGCAGAGTCTCTCAGAAGTAAAGACGGGCAGAGGCTCTCCAATCTGTGAAAACAATCTTTAAAAACAACAATCCTCAAAGTAAAATTGCAAAGGCTTTGCAAATCTCACCATCCATCCATCCATCCATCCATCCATCTTCTTCCGCTTATCCGGAGCCGGGTCACAGGGGCAGCAGTCTAAGCAGAGATGCCCAGACTTCCCTCTCCCTAGACACTTCCTCCTGCTCCTCCGGGGGGATACCAAGGCGTTCCCAGGCCAGTCGTGAGACATAATCCCTCCAGCGTGTCCTGGGTCTTCCCCAGGGTCTCCTCCGTGTGGACGCGCCTGAACGCCCAGGAAGGCATCAAGGAGGCACCCAGAACAGATGCCCGAGCCACCTCAGCTGGCTCCTTTCGATGTCGAGGAGCAGTGGCTCTACTCTAAACTCCTCTCGAGTGACCGAGCTCCTCATCCTATCTCTAAGGGAGCGCCCAGCCACCCTGCGGAGAAAGCTCATTTCGGCTGACTGTATCCAGGATCTTGTCCTTTCGGTCATGACCCACAGCTCATGACCATAGGTGATAACATACAGTGCCTAACACCATCAAAACATTTAGAGAAACTGGAGAAATCTCTGTGCTTAAGGGACAAGGTCAAGACCTTTGTTGAATACCCATGGTCTTCGGGCCCTCAGATGACACTGCATCACTCATCGGCATGATTCTGTCATTGACATTACTAAATGGGCCCAGGAATACTTCCAGAAACTACTGTCGGTAAACACAATCCACCGTGCCATCTGAAAATGCCAACTAAAGCTCTATAATGTAAAAAGGAAGCCATATGTAAACATGGTACACAAATGCCGTCGAATCCTGTGGGCCAAGGCTCATTTAAAATGGACTGTTTCAAATTGGAAAAGTGTTTTATGGTCAGACGAGTCCAAATTTGACATTCTTGTTGGAAATAACGGACAATGTGTCCTCCGGGCTAAAGAGGAGGGAGACCTTTCAGCGTGTTATCAGCATTCAGTTCAAAAGCGATCATCTCTGATGGTATGGAGGTGCATAAGTGCATATGGTATGGCAGCTTGCATGTTTTGGAAGGTACTATAAATGCTGAAAGGGATATAAAGGTTTTAAACCAACATATGCTCCCCTCCAGATGATGTGTATTTTCAGGGAAGACTTGTGTATTTCAGAATCATCACAAAATCATCACAATTAAAAGAACCAAAGGCTTAAACTACTTCAGGCTGTGTGCATTGAATTGATTTAATACACAAGTTTGACAATTTGAGTTGAATTACTTAAATAAATGAACTTTTACACGACATTCTAATTTATTGAGATGCACCTTTATACACTATTAGTGCACATTTGATATAATCAGTGTACTTCTTTTTCATTAGGGTAGACCCTAATGCATTGCTCATTTAGTAAATATACTAGGTCAGGTGTGTCTAACCCAGTTCCTGGAGGGCCACAGCCCTGCAGATGCCTTGTCCAAATACCCACACTTGCGGTCTTTGCACTTGAACACTTGACAACTTATATGATGTATTTCCTGTATTTGTTAATGCTCAGTAGTCCCTATAACATTACAATTTTTGAATTTGTGGTGCTTCTAATTAAATGATAAAAAGCAG
Source organism: Gymnocypris eckloni scoliostomus (assembly GCA_027564155.1). NCBI lineage: Eukaryota > Metazoa > Chordata > Actinopteri > Cypriniformes > Cyprinidae > Gymnocypris > Gymnocypris eckloni. Next base: position 19,804,856 of record CM050415.1, read on the forward strand.
TTGCAAATGTTGTACAAAATAAATATTACCTCCACTCATCTTTGCACCAATAAAGCGTAAAACATTTTTCTACCAACTTATTTGTAAGGTCTAATTATTATATTAATATTTAACTTACATTGTAAAGGTTTCCGTTACCTCTCACGAGATCTCGGCAAAACGTCTCACGATTTATTTCCAGAACATGATGCATTGTGGGATACACTTAGCCTCAAATACTGCTCCAGAGCGGAGATAGTGTGGATGTGCGTTAAGGGCACTTTCGCTTTGCCGTTTTGCGCACTTACTTCATGTAGCGGGCACATGCTCTCAAGTGACCAGGACAGCAAATGTGGGAATTTGGACAAGGCAAGTATTTAGATTCAACTTATCAAGTCCTCCAGGTTATTTGAAAACTACATGGTATGTGTGTTGGAGCAGGGTTGGAACAAAGATCTGCAGGGTTGCGGCCCTCCAGGAACTGAGTTTGACACCCTTGTCCTAGGTAATCTGACTATTCCAATCCATGCGTGAAGATATTTTAAATAGTATGGTAGTATACTATTCTAACATTCTGACAATGCTAGTTATAAATAATATACCATCGATACTTCCCAATTTTTCTGTGTGAACTCAATTTTCAGTTCCTGTATTCAAGTTTATAAATGCTCACTGGACAAAACACTCACTCAGTGCTCAGGGCTGAAAAATACTCACTATATATTCTGAGGTGCTATAAGGACATTTGCTTTCACATCCACAATCAAGATGTATGTTGTTCTTGTCTGTGTGCAAAGGTCTAGCTGGTGGGTGTCCTCTGGGCCGAGGCGTAGTGTTTGTACTGGAGGAACGTGCAGACGCCACAGAGCTCCTATTGATTCGCCCTCACCAGGGCCAGGCTTCTGGGGGCGGCGTGTGTGAAGTCAACACATTCCCAGCATTCCTCCACTTCCCTGCAGGAAAGATGTCACTGTCCCACAGAGCACCAATCACTCGCTTTGTTCGCTTGCCCATCTCCTCTCCCCGGGACCCCCGGCTCCTTCTCTGGCCCTCTTGCTGCCAAGTCACCACGCTATTTGCTGTTACTGCAAATATCTTGACCGCTCGATGTTTATTCGGTCCACCCCAAGGATGTCCTCAATGAATAGTTTCCCGTATTCTCATAATTTGAATGGTTGGATGTACATTTTACCATTACTTGGACCAGAACCATTAATTGTGATTATAGGATTTAGGTGCCAGGAAACTGTGTCTGTTGTCAGCACTAACCTCAACCTTAGAGTGAACAGGGTGAGCAACAATAGCAAGGGCGTCTGCAGTTTGACATGGCAAAATATACAGCTTTGCATGAATATTTACAATGTGTCATTTGCCTTCAGATTTTCAGATTTATTGAGCTTGGATGCCATATTTGCTTATTTTCCTTGGTGTTGATTGTTCAGCTGCAAAACAATTCAAATACGTATTAATAGACCAAAAGACTGGAAACATTGATTGTCAAACCAAAGGCTTCTGCTTGGCTTTGAAATGGTCAGTTTATGCCAAGGAGGGATCAAGGGTTGGCTGGTTAGCATTTCATTAGCCTACATTATAGCTGTATGTTTTACCAGTGAAACGTTTTTGGAGGACTTTTAAACTTTTAAGGACTTTTTTTTTACCTTACTAGGGATCAGTGTTGTCTTCTATTGTTTAAAAAGTCAAAACATGCTTTAAAATATGTTATTTTGTGGAAATAAAATTTCTGAGGGTTCATGCACCAGACGACAAGTCACATTTCATTGATTTGCATGAGGATGCTAACATATCGTTTTCCAGGTGTTTTCTTCACAAAGAGGTCAAGCAAAATAAAACTCTTAAAATAGTTATTATATTTTAAGAAAAAAATGATGGAACAGTTATAGGCTAATAGTTGCTATACTCCTGGTTACAGTCAGATTTACGGAGGTGCAATATTGTCTCTTCAGAACACTTTGATTAAACCGCTTTTTTATGTAGGGTGGTGCTAATTTCTAATTTCATACAACTAATTTCATTGTCATTTAAACTGAAATTTCGTAACCGACTAGTCATTTAGTCTAAATACAAGAAACACTCAGAAGACAGTAAAAATATTATGTGTATATGCAATCCATTTGGAATACTTAACCTATGAATCAAACAGTCAAATAATTCCATATACAGTACCTTATCCAGAAGTGTTCTTATTTTCCATCAAATGGTTAAAATGTACAACACTGACAGCAACAAAAGCAGGAGACAGGATGAAAGAAAACGCAGATTCATTCTCTGACAATAGGTGGACAGAGGGAGACACTTTTGTACTGTGGTTATCATGGTTATCCCTGTAAACAAAGCAGCGCTGCGCATATTAACTTTATTTTATTAGGCATTATTCGGAGATAACATTATAAGTTAGTTTCATTCATAATGTTTTCCCCACATCCAATGTCAACTATAGCAGCAGCATTTTTGTTAATCAACTGGTCGACTAGTCTCACACATCCCTACCTTATGATGTCTTTTTTTCTTTTCTTTTTTGAAGCGTCAAAGCTGTGGTGAAATGGAATTTCAACCGAGGTAATGGAATCTCTCAAGTTGAACCATTTCTAATCTAATAACTTATATTTTCAGCTGAGTCCAAAAAAAAACAGATAAGCTTGGTTTTGGGGAAGGTCGCTCTGCGAGACACAGCAACTTTATCATTGTGACTGGGGCACAGGTCCACTTCCTCAGTTTATATATAAGTCTACATCAACAACTAAACAGTAGCAATGTGGAATCAGGGTCAGCGTCTACTTCCAGAGGGAATATCTTATCCATGAACCCCAAACATACTTCACAATGTGGTCGGGATGCACTTGGACAGAGCGTCGCCAGCGAGACACTCGAAGTGCCGGTGCAAATGGACAACCACGCTTCTTTTCCTTTCTTTTCCCTTTCACCTCGCAGGAGCTCAGAGCGAGGGTTTGCTGTGCAGCAACGTTGTCATGGGAACACTGTTTGCATTTCCCAGTGAGCGATTCCAGAGCTGCCGCCGTTGGACTGGAATTCAGACTCTCCATTGAGCACAGATCAGCCTGCAAAAGTAATTGTCTATTTGTGGCCACTCACTGAGAGACATTATGGGTGTGTTTCTGTCAAAAGTAAAGCAGAACAAGATGGAGCAAAGGAAAACTCCAACGAGAACCAAAAGTTTTTACGACAACTTCTTTGAAATTACATACTCTCATTTCTATATGTTGAAATAGATGATCTGAAAGTGAGCCACGAGCATCAGGAATGCTCAGATTCATTGTCCACATGGCCCGCTCCTCCATTTTGTGTGGCATCACAGGGCTCTATTGAAGCTGTCTCGCTCTCTCAGACCGGCCCGGCTCGCACAAAGAGCCCTTTCACTCTGACCTTGACTGAGCTCCTCCCTGGGCAACCCGTGGAGAGGAATCCGCTCCAGTGAATGATAACTCTCCTGTATGGCTGGAAAACCAGAAGTAATGCAGTTCATATGGAGCTGGACCAATAGACCAACCATCAACACCAGCGTGAAAGCCATATATTTCTCAGAGGGAGTCCAGACGGAAGTGAATCCACACACATTGCTCAATGGATAAGGCTTGTTATGCATCATGTTTTTGATTTAATAATGGGAGGAGGAGGCTGCTTGGTTAGTTAATCGCAAACATGAGGCCACTACAATGACAGAGGCGTTTTGTTAGAGAAGGCAGAATTTATGAAATGCTCAAAAATGTTTCATTTACAATTGGCATCAATAATTTAAAAGATAGTCAATAATTACTAAAAAATGCTTTTATTAAATAATATTTAGTACAACCCTTAATTCACTAATTGTGACGATGCATTTCCAGAGATATTAACATCATTATTAACTATGTAAATATTTTTGTTTACGTTAATAACATCTTGATGTGAGTTTTGTAAAGTCAAAGAAACACTTTTGTGGATTTTCTTTTTTTTTGACAAATAGGAACACAAAAATATATTGTTGTAGATTCCATTCACCACTATGAAAGTTTACCCAACTACTTTAGCAGGATGACTGGTATAAATTGTATTTATTTTGTCTTTTGGGAAACTTGCAAATATCTTTTGTGGCTTCTGAGGGGCAGTACAAAATAAAAAATTAAATACAAAAATATTTAAAAAGTTTCCCGGATCATCCTGTTCAAAGCCCCCCCTCCCCACTCTTAATGCACAGTGTTTACTTCATGCATTATTAGTGAATGTTTGTAACTTTTGTAATAGTTGTGTATGAATCCCTCAGTTATCATCAGAGTGAAAAAAGGGATCTCAAATCATAATCGTTGTTGAAAATGGGTGCTGAATAAGATGCTGGAAAAACCAAAGAATGTGCAGGACCTGAAGGATTTCTCCTCAGGAAAAACAAAAGACTCATGAACAACTGTCCAAAAATAACAGTATTATGTATAAACCATATACACTTTTTTGAATGAAGTACAGTAATTGTTATAAATTCAGCTATTATTTTGTCTTGTGGATTATATATAAACATATATTATGTAAAAGGATTTTGCAGGATAGAACTAAATAGGGAAAAACAATGATTGCTCTTTTTATTGTTATAACATTTTGTAGATTCTGCAAAGTGTATTATGACCAAAACTGTACTTTGTTGTGAAACTAAAAACTCAAATCAATCAATCATCACTATTACTATTGCTACTGCTCAGGAAATAGAACAAACCAGGGATCAGTAAAATCTTTTTGGACTCTGAAAGTGTACAGTGGAAAACTCTTTGGTTTCATATAAAATTATTGGAACAAAATATAACTAAACATTACTAACGGCAAGTTCTCAACCAAGTTTACGATCTGTAACACTTGAAAGGGAAGTTGTTCCTGTTTTCTAGTATGACTTTCTGTGGAGCACAAAATAGATATTTTTAAAAAGGCTAATTTCGCCTTTGTTTCACTTCAGTTTGAAACAACACTAGGACCAGATTACATTATGTACTTTTCTTTGTGAACTCTCCCTTTAAGCATGTACTATATTCAGCTCCGTTTGTGTTACGGACAACACTACCCTAAAAGTGTGTGGCTTGTAGAGGAGAGGTGTGATATTCCTTTTCTAAGTAATCTGCCTTAGGAAAACCCTCACACAGTTACATTGAATAATGATTCAAACCATATCTAGAATATCAATATTTTGTTCTGTTTTTGGAAACAGTTGATAGATGAAATATTTCACAATAGATGGCAGTCCTACACCATGACCTAATTTACATTAAATAAAAACAGGCACATGATTTGATTCCAAAGAGAAAGAAAATAGTTTTAATCCTTGGAAAGACACATTTGCAATTGAACAGCCTGAAGAGAAAACACAGGCAGGAATTGCACTTCAAATCACAGGCAGGAATTGCACTTCAAATTTTCTTAAAAAATACAAATTAAAAAGCAGGCTTTTTCATCAATATATTTCTGTCATAGAAACAACTGCACGACTGTACATCAAGCTTTTTACAAAGCATTTGGGACTTCCATTTTAGAATGTTCTTTTCACATTTTTACACATTCATCAGCCAGATCTGCTACATTGTGACTGCAAAAAAAAACAAATTCAGGAATATCAGTCTTAAGACATATCGGGAGATATGGGCATTGGCTTAGTAAATCCAACTTCGGTTGTCTTTGCGGGATGTTTTAAGAGCACGAGTCGCATCTCAGTCAATGCTGGGACAGCAGGTTTCTGGATCGGTATTGCAGTCTATCGATTTAAACCCAATCTCTGCAGACACAAACGGAGACAGACAGCTGCGCAGGGTCACAGTTCCTCACGACGAGGCGGACCGTGTGGTTTCCTGGAAAGAATTCAGTCTGTGTCCAAATGACAGGGGTTGGTCCCTTGCTGCTGTGCGTCCTGATACATCCTAAGGAAGTCCTTGTACTTGAGCGCAGCTGAGCCAGGCCTCTCCGAATCGCACTGTCCCAGTGAAGAGGAACTCACCTCCTGGTTTAACCCCGCACTGCCTGGGCATCTTCACAAAGCCAGTCCAGCGTTTAGCCCGGCCGCTGACACAAACACTTGTGTCTTCTGTCTGTAAGGCCAGTCAGGGACACGGTGACAGAGGTCTGGTCCTCCTCCTTCGCCACTCCAAGAATACTGCCCACGCCACTGTAGAGGGAAAAAATAAAACCATGTAAGAAAAACACAGTTGATTCTTTTTTTTCCTCTCCATATGACTGCATTATGGGATGTGCCTGGTCAAACAATCCTTAACAAAATGTATATGAGATATAAACATATATTTATATTAATAATTTCTTATTAGCAATGATCAAATTGTATTAATTAACAACATGAGTGAAGTGTGTACGTTAACTTTGATGTTGGCTCGAGAAAGCCTAGTCTAATCTTAAAGTTAGATTTAAGATGGATTTTGAAGAGCCTTAACTCAAACATTTTGTTAATTTGATCATCCATCTTAGGAAAACTGTAAGTAAGTTTTAATTTTAATATATCTAGGCATTTTTTCATTATTTCTCTGCTCCATATCTCACATTTGTGTGAGATATGGACAAATATACAAATATATGCTCTGTGTGCATGTTTATTCTTAAAATACTTAATAATAATTACGTTTTCTTTCAGAATTATAATTCGCCGATGGAGAGGAAAAGTTAAATACTACAGCATTTTATTTTATGAAAATGATATAAAGAAGTTTTCTACCTTATTATGTGCATACAATTTAAATACTTGTTTGTAGTATAATGTAGTTGTAATAGGAAATATTATAGATTAGAAATGATTGATTATTGTCCAGCAGTGCGTTTGATTTCTAATAGCAAATTCAAAGTAAGAGATAAGAAAATAATTTATTGTAAAAAAAAATAATAATAACACATCAAATTATTGTATTTGACATTTGTCACTTCTGAAATGATGGCTATGCCCCTGGTGTGACAAAATGTTAGCCTATACATAATACTTTTAAAGTTCTTTTTTAAAATCTTGGTTTACATACATTTCTACACATGCCATGTCATGCCATAGCATCATTAAACTAGCATCTAACAATGGACAAACTTTAGTTTTACTCTAACCTATGGTAACCATAAAGGCTGCTGTGTAATTTGCCCTCTGACTAAGCATTTAAATCATTTAAATAATCCTGTAAATGCACTTAAAGAATGCAGAATTGAATCATTATCGAATCGAATCAAATTTGATTGTGAATTGAATCGTTTTGAATTTGCAAAAATCATTCTTGAATCAAATCGAAAACCTATGAATCGTGAATCGAATCGATTCGCAGTCTACCCAAAGATTCACAGCCCTAGTCTGTACTACTCTTCAGAACCAAACCCTGCAGGAATTCCAGCTTATTCACTAGGACCTTATTTGATTCTTTGAAGAATCTCGTTTGATCCCATCAAAGAATTCATGTAACTCAAACAGCTGCCTGATGGGATGGATGCTTTCAGACTGGTTCCAAATTATAACTGAAATTCAATTCCTAACTTAATTTGATTTTAAACTAGTGATTATCAAAAACATTTAAAGATGTGACTTGTCTTACCAAAGTCACTGGTGCACACAGCCAGCAGGACCTCCGCATCTGTACAGGGTTCACAGGGTGCTGTGGAGAAATGCAGAACAACAAAATCAAACCAAACACATCCAACGCTTGATGGTAAAGCAACAGTAAGAACATCAACATGTGCATAATATAGCGTGTTGTTTTTCAAAATCTATCTACACCCGCCACGAGGACTTTCAAAGACATAATTAATTTCTGCTGCAGATGGTTATTTATTGAGCGTGAAGAAGCCAACGTTATCGTCATGGTTTGTCGGCTTCTAACCAAACAGAGATGAGGGGTGGCCTGCGAGAAAGACTCCTCGTAAAAAAACTAAACAAAACACACATCTGTAGTTGGTGGAGAGGAGGGAAACATCTCGACCCTTCCCCCTCTAGAAAAACACTGACACAAACACACCGCATCCTCACACCCCAACGCAAATGAGACCCAGCTGAGAAGAACTCCAACAAGGAGCAGAGACTGCAAGGACTAGTCGCTCTGGGTCCAAAACAAAAGAGAAACGTCCAGAGGAGCCCACGTTCCACCAACAATATAGTGCGAGTCGAACACTTTGTACTATTTAAGAACCCATAGCGACACATGACAAGAGACAAACACTCCTTTGATTTTAGGTGGCTGCAGAGTCATGTGACTGCTGTAAGGCAATCAGTGTAACCTAAACACTGGCAGCACCGTGTCGGCTTTGATCAGCGCGTTTCTCTATCCAAATAAATCAGGCCACAGTCTCGTGGCTCTGGGGTCATTACAGCCCCCACGTGCAGATATAATCCAGCACATTTATCTGGAGGATCTCAACGCTCTCGGGCTTGCAGGGGCTGAGCGAGCAACTGGTTGTTTCAGGTGGCTGGGTGGAGGGGTTTATGGGTATTTTACAGGTTTATGGGTAGCGGTCTGTGGGTCAGGGCAGGTGTGTCTTACAGGCAAAAGTTTAGTTGTCTATTAGTGCAGGTGGATTGAGGGGCTTTACAAAGTTTTCCAAAACTGTAACTACAGGAAATGGGAGTGTTATGGGTGGGGACAAGGAATTGCAATGTGGTTGCTAAGGTATTTTGGTTTTAGTGCATTGTGATGCAATGGTTAAAGCATATTCTGGTCCATAGCTCTAAAATACAACAAAATTGCTGTAAAGTGAGTGTTATATGGTGCCTGACACTCAATCTACACTGGAAGCAAGTCACAAGAATGACAGACAAGCGTCCACGAACACAACCCAAGTAGGATTAGGGATGTAGAATATGCAGAATGTGTGCTTTATAAGTACTAATGAACAGCCATTATGTTTATAATAGGCATGCTAATAAGCAACTAGGTAATAATGAGAATTGGTCCCTATACTTAAGTGTTACTGTTTTTACTATAGTAAATACATTCAAGATGTGTAAAAAGGACACCGCAAATAAAGTGTTACACATGTTTTTTTCTTTTAAGAAGAGAAAGTTTGAAAGAGTATAAATTTAATTATTATATGAATACATACAGTCACTTTTGAACAATTTAAGGTGTCCTTGCGGACTATGTATTATTTTCTTTTAAAAACATTAAATAAAAGTCATGTTATTAACCATAACAAAACTAAATCACTCCCATTATAAATGCATGCATTGCTTGTGCATCGGCAATGGCTGTTTACAGTGTAGGCTGATAGACGGTTTAAATAATAGCAATCTAGATTTACTAGTATCACCGTAGATTGGGCGCTACCATGGAAAGTGGGCAAAATAACTGTTCTGTATCAAAACCCGATCTGCTGAACCTGACCCTTCACACATGAGCACAGTAGGTCATGACTGTTGAGGACATTGTGGGTAGAGGAGAGCGGACCAGAGGTCGGCCGTGTAGCAACACAAGAAACATCGCACCACCAGCGGGGCCAGAGGTCATCTAGGAATCAGCGTCGCAACAGCTGGCAAACGCCAAAGCGGGTGATCGTTCAGAACGCTAGGCCTGGCAGAGGTTTGATGTGAAGCGTTAAATGCTGCCACATCCTGCACGCTAAAGCCGTGCTTAAAGCACAGATGGGTTTTTTCAAAAGCTTTGCAGCAGATCACATGCAAAAGTTGAAACTGAACCGCAGGAATGGGCTGGCGTCTGAGTCAGCAGCTCTCGCTACCCCGAATTAATGCAACGCTGCTGGGATCGCAACCACTTCACACGCTGGCAGGGCAAAAGGGGTAAGATAGTGTCCCAGTTACATCTGGTCCCTCTGCATTCCATGCTAATGGAGAAAAGATTCATATGCCACTTTGCCTGCATCCCAACCACTTCAGAGAGGCGGAACGAAAAGTAATGAAGGAAAAAGTGAGGGAGGGGAAGCCAGAGAGACAGGGGAAAAGAGGAAGAGGAAGGGAGTAGGGAAAAAAGATGGAGAATATAATATGTCCTCCCAACAGCTGGTCTAAGATGCATTCCACAGTGATGGAAAGCAACTCAATTCCAGCACAGCAGGTCAACATTCATGAGGTGATCCCGAAAAAAACACACAAGCTCGGAAAAAGGAAAACAGGTCACCTTACAGATCTGCCCGCTCATATCCCTGTAATCCCAAACGGAAAACACACAAGCTCTCTAGAGGACACTGACATCATGGGCCACATCAAACCATGCGTTAATGCCACACTGTCCCAAAACACGGAAACTGTTTAAAGTTTCTCTGCTTTATACTGCATCCATGCCTGCAAAGTACAACTGTTTATCAGAGCCAGATTTACATGACAGTTATGAACTCATACCCCCCTGAACAATACTTTTGCTTTGTTTGGGAGAGGAAAAACAGACTTGTTATATGGATGTAGCTACACTGCTTCAGGCCACGCAGCTCTTCGGTTTTGGCAGGTGCACTGCTTTAAATTAAATTTCTGAAAGGAGGCTGGATGTTTCACATGTTTTGCTGGTGTAAATCACAACGGGGTGCTTGTGACGTCCCGTTGTGAGACTTATGCCACACATCCTGAAAAACACAGCCAGTATTTAATCGCACGGAAAACAAGGTTCAAATCAGTATCGCTTTCCAGAGCAAATACGAGCACAGATCCACCATCTCTGCATCACAGAGGGGAGGACGTTTCCTGAGGTAAAGATATCATCTGTTGCTGGGCATGAAAACATTGGCTTCGGATCGCATACTTTTTAAAATAAACAAACCCTCTGTATTAATAACAGTGTACCCAAAAACCCTGGAGTCACAGAAATGTAATAATGCTTTTTTGCTGAAAGAAGCAATTATTGTTGGAATTCGATAGAAAGGGAGGGTACATAAAATGAAAACTTTTTAAAAAAAATGTATGTACATTTTTAATGTTATAAAATATTTATATTTCAAATAAATGTTTATCATCAAAAAAATGTATCATGGTTTTAAACAATGATGATTTTCTGTTTCTTGAGCAGTAAATCAGCACATTTAAATTATTTCTGAAGGATCATGAGACACTGAAGACTGGAGTAATAACACATTAAAACAGACTATTTTAATTTCACAATATTACTGTTTTACTGTATTTTTGATCAAATAAATGAAGCCTTGGTAAGCTTCTTTCATTAACATTTAAAAAAATCGTACTGTTCCTGAAATAATCCAGGAAATAATCTTTGGATATTAAGTCGATGCGTGAAAGCTTCGAGACCGTTTTATGTTTTACATATTACCAAATTCTACTCTACTCCTTAAATTTGGCACATTTTTCTTTCAGGAAACACATCACATGAAAGAAAACTGTGCTTGTCAAGCAAGTCTTTAAAGATCAAGAGAACCTCATACCAGATAATGACTGTGGATCTGCTCCTGGTCTGTGGTTGACCAGCTCATACTGGAAGGCTGTGATTTTTCGGCTGATGTCCCTTTGAGGCACTGCCTCGATGAAGAGCGCCCCGTCCTGGATGCTGAAACAGTGCACTCTCCCCTCGGCCTGATCTTCCTCACGGAGGAGCAACCGCAGTTTGCCCAGCCGGTCCAGGTAGATGCGGGTCCCGCTGGACTCTTTAGAGGGCTTGATGCAGATGGAGAGAAGAGACGCCGCTGGGGACAGTATGTTTGGCCGCAGGTTGACGATGATGGCCCCCGTGGGGTAAAGCCACTCCAGGAACCCCTGGGCACAGCGGAGATACACCTGTTCCACATCCCGAGTGTGTCCCTCATGGGTCAGCCCACTACAAGAAAGGAGAAAGGAGATATAAGCTCTGTTCCAGAACCTACTCTACTGTATACGGCAGAATTCTACTGAACCTCGTAAATAAATAAACCAAAACACTCTACTTAGGCAGCAGTTTATTTATTTTCTTCAGTCAGATGATGGGCAAAATACATGACAATATACAATTTTGTAGAATTTATTAGTAAGCATTAGTTTATTACGTTAGTTAACATATCCAAATGCATTGTATACAGCATGTGAAAATTTTAGTCAATGTTAATTTCAACATTTAAGAATAGATTTTTAAAAGTTTTATTTGTGAACATTAGTTGCACTGTGAAGTAACATGGACATTTATATTTTTTATAAATAGCATTGTTAATGCGTTTATTAATGTAAACAAGTGAGACCTTCTTGTTAAGTTTTAACCACAATTTAATTACATGTGTAAAACTGCTTTAAATTGAATAAATTAACTATGCAGATAACCATTTACCTTATTTAACAATATTTATATTGCAAATACTTGCAGATTAGTGGCTGAAGTCCCGATACACTTTTTTAGGGTGTCCAATGACTGATATAAAGTCAATGAATATGATATCACACCACTTAATATAAAGTAAACGACAAGCATAGGAGTTTCCAAAATGCAATTTACATTTCTTTACAAAATATTTACTAAAATAACTATCTTAAAATGAATCAGCTTGGGAAATCTGTAAAATAAACAGATTTATACTTAAAATAGCAAGTTCTTCTATGACTTCAAAAATAAAATACATTTGTATTTATTTTAACATCAGCCTGCAATTAAAATTCACCCTAACTGCATTCTAAAAACATACTATTGATCTTATTGTGAATCCCACATCTCAACATCCAATCATCAGCCGATGGATAATAACAAATCCATGCCCTACATTTGCTTTTTTCCATAATCTGTAACACTCTGAGATAGAATATAAAAATCTAGGGCTACATCCGCTTCAACTTTAAAACCATGACAAAAATTTGGCACTGATGGCCTTGTGGTTTGTGCATCGACACAACCAGAGTTCGATTCGAGATCCTTTGCCGATTCCGCTTTCCTCTCTCTGGCCTATGGTTTCCTGTCAATTCTCAACTGCCCTATCAAAATAAAAGGCATAAAAAAAAAAACATTGAAAAACAATGTAAGAAATCTGTGCCATCTATAGAATCAGAATCAGCGAATGCTAATTTAAAACTGTACATGGTGAATATGAAATATGACATTGAGTTCTCAACACTGTCAATTAAATTCACAATTATGACACTTACTATCCAAACATTATATGATATATAAGCCATGGCAATATAATGTTCAACCACTAGAGCAGCAGATTATCTCAAAACGGTTGAAAATATGGGCCACTATATCAATCTAACACTGGTAAAACTGTCTATTTTTAATCAGATTAGTCTATTTTTTTGTTTTGTTGAAATACAGTTATAATCCATGTTTCTCTTGACTTTATCTTCCATCCTGGAGGAGTTTTGTTCGCTAAGCGCAATCATTCTGGGATTGGCTTATCCGTGAATTCAGCCAAAACAAACCATTTCAAAAGGCAGCATAATTCTGCTGGCTACTGTCTGGAAGCAATCGTATGATGCCTTAAATTAACTCTAGAAGGAAAAAAATAGGCCGCTCACTAGGATTTTGAATGGAGCCGTCGTCAAACATCAAACACTGATGGATTACTCACCAAATTCTGACATCCAGTTATAGCTGGTTAACTTTCACAAATAACTACTTACAGGCCTTAGATTAAACGAATCAAAACCAAACTGTTTTGAAGCAAATGACTGGTAATCCCCCAAAGAATGATGGTTGGATCTTCAGTCAGCTTTAGTTTAGTGGCCTTTTACGTGCTACACAGTAAAGGAAACTTCAAACATTAGGGTGATTGTTCTGAACAGTCTGCGCCAGAGTCGAGTCCAAAGCTGAAGCTCATATGAAAGAAAAGCTTTTCTCAGAGCAGGAAGAATGAAGTTAATGTCTTTTCACACAAGGTGTTAAGACCCACGCGCAAGGCTTGCTGCATGACCCGTCACGTGCAAGCATGCGCGCACACACATACACATTAACCGTCTCTCATGTTTCTTCTCTCCTTTCCAACTTTTTGGCAAGATCCAGCGCTGGCATCCTGCCGTGGGTAGGATTTTTGAAACGCAAGTCAATGGTTCCTTGGACACAGGACTCTCTGCAGACAAGTGCAGAGACAGTAGCCGAACCCGGAGCATGCAAGTGCAAATGCAGGTCACGCAGTGAACCTCCCCTGGCTTTCAACTCCTCAAAAAGACGAGGAGCTGCATGTCCGGGCAGCAGTCCTGCCACTGTCCATCGGCCACACAAAAGACTCTCTCCGCTACTTTTAGACATTATCTGCGGTTCTGTGCCTTGAGTTTGTGGCCCACTGTCAGTTGGGCAGAAAATGAGCCATCTGCTTCTGAAGCCTCCGGCGGTTCTTCAATCAGAGATGAAGGCCTGCTGCAAGACCACAGATTAAACTCTCACCAAAATGAGAGGTGAGGACCAAAACTCCTGCGGAGCCTGGGGTGACACATGCTGGAGCAGACTCACAAACTGCCGTGTCCTCATTTATAACGGCTCCTCTTTAATTAAGAGCATTTGAAATCAGCTCTGTCGTAATGAGAGGCTGAACTCAGGCCTGGCAAATCAACACCAGATTATAAACGCACAGTCAGAGTACAGTGCATTCATCTATATTATTGTAAAACGACTTCACAGAAAGCCTGAATATGCAATGTTGAAGGAATTTGTATTTTTAAGGACAGGAGCTATTGTTGAGGAATATTAACAAATGTTATGAGATGAAATAATGTGGTGGGGAAATCTGTAGCATGAACTAATCTCCTCATTAAAGATTTATCACCAACCCAGATAAGTTCAAAATGTCTTTTACATCTAGCTGCACACTGAGCTTGAAGGATTTAAAAGCCATCTTGACACAATATTATTATTATAGAAAGTTACTAAAAGCTGCAGTGCAAGCTTATGTGTAATAGATTATTAACTCAGGTAAAGTTAAAACGCCTTTAAACAAACAATAGAGTGATTTTATGTTACACACACAAGGGATTAATATGGGTTTGGTCAAACCAGTGAGCAGAAAAGAAATCACAGCTCAGATAGTTTCTGATTTCAGGTTAAGCCAGCAGTAATTAAGACTGCGAGTAAGAAAATAAATACATACACACGTACTATTAGGAAAGACCAAAATAATAACTGAAAAAATAAGAATATAATAATAAAATGTTATGTTAATTAATTGAGACAGGTGCTACAACCACTCATAATAATCACTCCTAACAGGCCACCAAAAAAACTGGGCCTTACACTAATACTACTAACGTTACTACACTCATATAAACATAACCAATAATACTATTACTGCTTATACTGAGCCTAAAAATAATAAAAGTACTAATAATATTACATTTTATGGAATGCTATTATAAATATTTTAGCATCAAATCGTTTGTTTTTAACTTACTACCTCAATATAACTGATCAATAGATTTAATCAGAGTTAAATATCTAAATATAATTTACTAAGATAATACAATTAATTTCCATTAACACACGAGTATGAATAATCCAACTGTTTAAAGAGTGTCTCACCTGCCCCTCCAGCTGCACTGGTCGCTTGAGTACTGGGAGCGTGCAATCCGACACAGAAGCACAGCCGACAGCAAATACGCCATGAACCGCGAGCGCATGTTTGTCCCACCGCTGTCCACTTCTCCCCCAGCGCGATACTATACAGCTCTGCTCAGCAGGTATGGAATAAAACAGTCCAGCGTACGTATTTTCTTCACTACATGGTGTTTTTCTTCAGTAGCCTATCGTTTCACTTTCTAGCCCGTAATTTACTCAAGAAGCGCAACTAATGCCGAAAGTCCGAGACGCGCGTTGGCTCGTTCACTCCATGTCGAGCTCTGAGTAACTCTGAGCAGCAGCGCTCTCCTCGAGTGAAGAGCTGAGGAATCCGAACTGAGCCGCTCGCTGAACTTTGAAGAGTGCGCATGCGCAGATGGCGGCAGCGCTTTACTCCACTGGAGGAGCGTTCCTCAAGAGTTCAATGAGCGGCTCCGCTCGGATTCCTCTGCGCGTCACCGCCAGCTGACTGACTCAGGACGCATGCGCAAAAGAGCTCCAGACGCCGCAATCTGGCTGATTAAATTGGCTCATTTGTTCATTGAGACGTGTGTAAAGTTATGGCATATTCATCACAATAATATTAATGTCGTTGGTTGTAGGCTTGTTTCTGTCACATAATTTGTATTCATGAATTTGTTTGTTTGTTTAGAGAAAACATACAGTGGGGTTCAAAAACAGAGACTACTAGTATTTGCTTAATGCATGCTTGTAAAATACTTGTTTATTTGGCTTTATTATTTATACTAGCGAGTTTAACAGATTTTTCATAAAAAGAAAAGAAAAAGAAAAGGCCTTTTAATCAAACGTTTAATCGCATACAAAATAAAAGTCTGTGTTTGCATAATATATGTGTATACTGTGCATATTTATTATCTGTGGTGTATTGTAACGAAGTAATAATACAAGTCTAGGGTGAGTGATATACCGTATATCTTCTGCAATAATATGGTAAGTGTTGTTGTAATGTTGCCTACAATTTCTATAGGATTTGGCTTTGTTTGCGTGTGCATACCGATCGGGTATGACATCGGATGACATTGAATCAAAGCAATATAGAAATCCTGGCCATATCACGTCTGGGGAAATAGGCACGTATGGTTGTGATGATGTGTGATCTGACATGATCAAGTAGGCTATATCACCAAATCAAACACAGAGTGCACGCGCGTTGATTTATTAGTCTATTAAAACTCAACATTCCAGGTATTCTAAACTTTAGATGGCAAAACTGTTTCTGTATACTTGTTATATTAATATAATGTAATATAGTAAATTTGTATCTATATCACTCAAAGAGTACTGTTTTTTTGCAGATATTGGCATGACAACACATTTAATAATAATTGTATGCATGTTCAATAGAGCAATAAGTGACTTACATTTTAGACATAATATTGCTTGTTTTTGCTCAATTTTGCCAATGAAAATAGTTCCAAACAAAGATCACAGCACAAAAGATCTCTGAGTAATAGACGGTGTTTACTCATTTAACAAATCAACTTTTTGAACAAATTGGTTGAATAAATGATTCGGTGATTCACTCATTAACACAGTCAAAAGCTTTGGCCATTTCTCAAACGTAAGGCTGCATCCTCCGTAGGTCGCATTTGTAGGCTGCATACGTCATAAATAATATATTGTTTTAGAATATTAACAGTTATACGTTTGACCATTATTCTTAGTTAAGTGTAAGTTTTTGTATTACGCTTTTGACTCACAAATGTAACGCTCAGTTAACTGAAGTAAACCAGGCTTTATGACGTTTGCAGCCTACAAATGCGACCTACAGAGGATGCAGCCTTCCGTTCGAGAAACGGCCTTTGTTTCTGAATGAATCAGCCGTTTGAATTAATCAGTTGAATCTCAATGACTCACTCATTAACAGTCACTCGCTGTCACCAACTGGCGGTTTTCATTTCATATTTTGACAAAATTATTTTCATGGCTAAATATTTCAAATATCAGTATTCAACATTTTATTTAAAAAATTGTGCTGTCAAATGATTAATCGCATCCAAAATATATTTTTTAACATATTATATGTGTGTATATTTATTATGTTTATATAAATAAAAACACATGTATGTATATATTTATGAAAAATCTGTTATATTTATATGTGTGTATGTGTGTGTGTATATATATATATATATATATATATATACAATTATATGACTATAAATATAAACATTTACATACATGTAAATATTTTCTAAATATATACTGTATGTGTGTGTCTTTGTATACACAAAATAAATATGCACAGTAGACACATGTATTGTGTAAACAAAAACTTTTATTTTGGATGTTCTTAATTGTTTGACAGCAGTAGTTAAAACAAAACATTAGGCCTATCTGTAACTGCAGTTTAAATGCATCCATGTCACCTCTGAGAGACATAAACTGTATGAATACATCTAAATGCTATTTCAGATGCAGATTCCTGAAGTGTTTTCTTATGTTGGAATGTAAGAAACTAAGTACCAGGTGAAATGTTTCTTATTCATACCCAAAAATACAAAATGGAAGAAAGAGTTCAAACTGAACACAATCTTGCTACTCGGGCTGTGTATGAAATGTATATATATATATATATATACAGTGGGCAAAAAGTATTTAGTCAGCCACCAATTGTGCAAGTTCTCCCACTTAAAAAGATGAGAGAGGCCTGTAATTTTCATCATAGGTATACCTCAACTATGAGAGACAAAATAAGGAAAATCACATTGTAGGATTTTTAAAGAATTTATTTGCAAATTATGGTGGAAAATAAGTATTTGGTCACCTACAAACAAGCAAGATTGCTGGCTCTCACAGACCTGTAACTTCTTCTTTAAGAGGCTCCTCTGTCCTCCACTCGTTACCTGTATTAATGGCATCTGTTTGAACTCGTTATCAGTATAAAAGACACCTGTCCACAACCTCAAACAGTCACACTCCAAACTCCACTATGGCTAAGACCAAAGAGCTGTCAAAGGACACCAGAAACAAAATTGTAGACCTGCACCAGGCTGGGAAGACTGAATCTGCAATAGGTAAGCAGCTTGGTGTGAAGAAATCAACTGTGGGAGCAATTATTAGAAAATGGAAGACATACAAGACCACTGATAATCTCCCTCGATCTGGGGCTCCACGTAAGATCTCACCCGTGTCAAAATGATCACAAGAACTGTGAGCAAAATCCCAGAACCACACGGGGGACCTAGTGAATGACCTGCAGAGAGCTATGACCAAAGTAACAAAGGCTACCATCAGTAACACACTGCGCCGCTAGGACTCAAATCCTGCAGTGCCAGATGTGTCCCCTGCTTAAGCCAGTACATGTCCAGGCCCGTCTGAAGTTTGCTAGAGAGCATTTGGATGATCCAGAAGAGGATTGGGAGAATGTCATATGGTCAGATGAAACCAAAATATAACTTTTTGGTAAAAACTCAACTTGTCGTGTTTGGAGGAGAAATAACACCATACCTAGTGTGAAGCATGGGGGTGGAAACATCATGCGTTGGGGCTGTTTTTCTGCAAAGGGACCAGGACGACTGATCTGTGTAAAGGAAAGAATGAATGGGGCCATGCATCGTGAGATTTTGAGTGAAAACCTCCTTCCATCAGCAAGGGCATTGAAGATGAAACGTGGATGGGTATTTCAGCATGACAATGATCCCAAACACACCGCCGAATCCGAAGGAGTGGCTTCAAGAAGCATTTCAAGGTCCTGGAGTGGCCTAGCCAGTCTCCAGATCTCAACCCCATAGAAAATCTTTGGAGGGAGTTGAAAGTCCGTGTTGCCCAGCGACAGCCCCAAAACATCACTGCTCTAGAGGAGATCTGCATGGAGGAATGGGCCAAAATACCAGCAACAGTGTGTGAAAACCTTGTGAAGACTTACAGAAAACGTTTGACCTCTGTCATTGCCAACAAAGGGTATATAACAAAGTATTGAGATGAAATTTTGTTATTGACCAAATACTTATTTTCCACCATAATTTGCAAATAAATTCTTAAAAAATCCTACAATGTGATTTTCTGGATTTTATTTTCTTATTTTGTCTCTCATAGTTGAGGTATACCTATGATGAAAATTACAGGCCTCTCTCATCTTTTTAAGTGGGAGAACTTGCACAATTGGTGGCTGACTAAATACTTTTTTGCCCCACTGTATATATATATATATATGTGTGTAATTGATTCTTTTCCATTTTGCATTTACTTGTACTTTTACTTTCAATACTTAAGTACGTTTAAGATTTTAAAAATACGTTTCATACTTAAGTACAATAAATATCACATACTTTAAGACTACTCACTTGAGTATGACTTTTAGGTACTTTATACACCACTGTTTATTTTGTATAATAATTATGTATTATATATGTAAATACACACATCCATGAATATATTTTACAAATATGTTATATGCATGTATAAAAATATGGCTATTTGCGCTAACTGTAAGTAAGAGGCTATTTACACTAAATAGCAATGGATTCTATTTACACAATATTAAAATAGCAGGATTTTCTATTTATACTATTTATTTGAAAATAGTCTCAATTATCTGCATCTCAGTATTGTAGTACATAATAAAACAGTATGCAATAATAACATATTGAGTGTAAATTTAATTTGAATTCAAATTATTAAATGCCACCTTATGGGACAATAAATCCTCCCTACACCTCATTCAAGGATTCAAGGTTTTATTCGTCACATACTCAATTATACAGAATATAATCTGTAGTGAAATGTAAATACACCTACCCTAACTCTACCCGATACTGTCTTTATTTTAAACTTTTTGAGTATTTCCCTCAGTTTTATTGAAAATAAATGCCTTACCGATGTGACATGAGATATGAAAAGGGAGAAAAAGGTGGACTTGAACCCAGGTCAATCAGGTCAAAAATGACTTCACCACTGAAGCCGTCTTTTGTAGTGTTCACCACCCCAATCACACTTTGGTGGGCAGAGTTAGTGTACATAGCCTCTGCCAACAAGAGAGGTTATTTGCACTTATTGCTCCTTATTAAATTACTCCTTATTATATTACTCATTATATGCGTGTGTGCATTTATATATACATAATACATATACACAGCACACACACATATATTATGTAAATGCACACTTTAACATTAATCGTTTGACAGCACTAAAATCAAATTGAATTTGGAACATGATTATAATAATAAGAACTGTAATATTTTAGCATACAGCCCTATGATGAAAAGGCAGTTTGCTGAGATAATTGTGTGTAATTATAGATTTAAACAAACCTCTTACGCTCAGTAAGGCGTTTAGACATTACCATTTGTGCTATAAACTTGAATGATGACTCAAAGCGTGTGGTGTTATGAGGAGGTGCATTTTCATTTCTAATCCAGTTTACAATTTTCACCTGATGGTTGATAAAATGGGCATAACATTTGTACAGACTTGTGTGAAGTAGCAATATGTAATGAATTATTATGAATCCATAATATCAGAGACCTGGCTCTTTTGACAGATACAACATTCAAAACACACTAGCATTTTGGCAACAACTGATACTTCAGAAAATGTAATAATCTAGTTTTTCACATGAAATGCGAAACTCTATTCCTCCATCATATTCAAGTTTATTCCAGAAACCAGTTAGACAGGAGAGATTAGAGGTGTCAGAGACAGTTATTTAACACTGGTTTCACAACATATGTGATTAAGAGCTGTTTGTGACCGTACTTGTTTCAATACAGGCACACTGCTGGCCCGCCGATGTCTCTTAGGATAATGAGACAGCTCCTCCTTAAACGAGAACAACGTGCATGTCAGGACAAGCGGACCACAGCTCAGAGACACCTGCAGATGTTTTCCATTATTATTCCTCTCGTTCTGTCTTTTTAGACAACGAGCAGAACAGTTTCTATAAGAGAGCATATGTATATGTAAACAGTTCATATATACAGTTCATCTTAGGTTTCATAATTCCTGGGTACCTCAAAACAGCCCACATTTCTGACTTCTGATTGCTAGAACGGATTCTGTTTAGTGTGTGAGGACCTCGTTCTCTGTTTTGGCTAACTGTGCCCTTCTGTGTATACATGAAGGAAAAAAATCGTTGTTTATTCTCCATTATGTCATTGGAAACTAAAATCCTCTTATTTTTTTCCATTGAATACAAAAGGAGACATTTTGAATATTCTTCATGCAGCTCTTTTCCATGGAAAGTACAGTTTCATAGTTCCAAAACAATGTGTACTAGAACTATTGAACATCTTATTTGTTAACTGAAATAAAGATTAAATTAAATATCACAGGAATTATTATAATTTATTCATTTTTGAATTAATGAAAATAAATTCATTTATTTGCACCTGGAAGTTCCATTCCTAAAACTAAAACTGAAAAAAAATGTTTTAAGCTGAATAAAAATAAAACAAGAAAGCACATAATAATATGACTAAAACTTAAACTAAAATTAAAATAAAAGCTAGATTTAGAAATATTTACACAGACTATACTAGTATATAAATAATACCAAAATAACACTGTTGCAAAAATGACTATATAAAAAACATTATAAAAGTACCATTAAATAATCTATATGACTCTCATGCAAAAGATGTAACCATAAAGGCAAGTTTCACCCAAAAATGAAAATGCTCTCATCATTTACTCACCCTCGTGGCATTTCAAAACATTCTTTGATTTGTTTTCCTCTGATAAATTCTTTATTTTGAAGAATGTTTCAACTATTTTTAACTATACAACGGAAGTTCCAAAAGCTCCAAAAATAGCACAGGCACAATGAAATTAATGTGACTTAACTGGTATATTTGTCTTCTGGCAAGATTCATTCATATAATAAAGAGATTCAAATTTAAGCCTTTATTCACTCTCAGATCAAAACATTGAGTGCATACATACACTAATCAACATTTGAAGTGAATCAAAACATTTAATCAAAGTTATTTCCTAAAACATTATTGTCTTTGAACAACTTTGATGAAAGGTTTTGATCCACTTCAAATGTTGATTACACCAAATATGGTTTTGTGAAGGTTTGGTCCCATCACAAACGAGAACCAAACAAAAAAAACAGGTTTTGATAATAGCTGACTACACAGAAGAAAGAGAATCATACCGCTTTGGAACACAATGTCAGTCAATAACATCACCATTTTTGGTTTTAGGTGAACTTTTCCTCTGTAATGTTTATCACTTTTGAGAGTGGAGATTTTGAGGGACATATTGACAGCCTGAAAACGCAAGAAGCACATATCTAAACCAACAGGAAATTGAGAAGGAAAGATCTAGAATTTTGGGTAGTCTGTTTTCGGTTTCTGAGTTATTGCCTAATTGCATGCAGGGATTGAGTCACTCTGAGCTGCTGCATAGCCAGTCCCTGATCTGAAAAACAAATGCAAAGTGGAGTTAACTGCGGTCAAGGTGTGTGTGTGTGTGTGTGTGTGTGTGTGTGTGTGTGTGTGTTGTGTGTGTGTGTTGTGTGTTTGTGTGTGTGTGTGTGTGTGTTTGTGTGTTTGTGTGCAGGAACAAGGAAACCAGAGGATCAGGGAGAATTATGCATCATAGTATGACATCACTATTCACTGGTTCATTCTCCAAGTTACGAGAAACAATTTTTTTGTAAACTGAGAACCAAGCCCTCACGGAGATAAACATACCAAAACAGTGATGCAGGAAATGAACCAACCAGCTGTCCTGTTTAAGTGCGTTGCTCGGGGAAGATGGAGGGCAGGCTATTCTGTTGTTTCACAATGTCAGTAATCACAGTAAATGTCAACCAGACAAGTGCGTTTTGATAAAATGCTGCTATGAGAGAAGTGCTCTTACAAACAGGGATTGGAGATATGCATACTTATCATATTTCTGGCACCTGTACAGTATGCATAAACCAGATACCTTGCATTCTTCAGTACGTTTCGAAAACAAATGTTTATCTCTCTGAAAAGGAAAGACAAAGTGTATTGAAACTTTTGGTCGAGCGCAGACCTGAAGTGTAGTGCAACACAGCAGCCAAAACACATTTCAACACTGTGACTGCTGAAGTGTCAATCGTCACTTTGGTTGTTATTGCTTCTGGTATAACTGCCATTCATTGAGACACATGACTGTTCAGATCGATGTTTGTGTGTTTTTGGCAGGACCGAGAAGCTTCAAGAAACAGTTCAACCAGAAATGCATAATCATTTAATAATGCTCATGTCATTGCAAACCCACATAACTTGATTTCATGTAAGTGCACTTAAGTATACTTTCTTGACACCTAAATACACTTTTTTATATAAAGTCCACATTGTAATAATGTCAAATCATTTTTTAAAGTACAATCAGTATGCCTTAATAATAGTTTTTGTCATGCTTTAATTGAAAATACTTATTTGTATGTCTTATTAACATTCAGCAGTACACTTTAACCATATTTCATTTGTAAGTTGCTTTGGATAAAAGCATCTGCTAAATGACTAAATAAATCAATAAATATTGAAATAAATATCCTATTTCCTATTATTGAAGTCCTAAGTCGTGGCCTAATGGTTAGAGAGTTGGATTCATAATCGAAAGACTCATTCCAGCAGGAATTGTTGGTGGGGGGAGTGAATGTACAGCGCTCTCTCTCCACCCTCAGTACCACGACTGAGGTGCCCTTGAGCAATACACCGAACCCCCAACTCCTCCCCGGGCACCGCAGCTTAAATGGCTGCCCATTGCTCCGTGTGTGTGTTCATGGTGTCTGTGTTCACTGCTGTGTTTGTGCACTTGGATGGGTAAATGCAGAGCACGAATTCTGAGTATAGGTCACCATACTTGGCTGTATGTCACTTCACTTAAGTGGGTCAAAAGCACTATAAAGTTCTGCCAATTGCATCTAATATCAATTTGACTATATTTCAATTTAATTGCAATTGTATAATTGTAATGTAATCCAAAAAAGATATATTTAGTTCATACTTAAGTATATTTTTTATATCAAAGTATAATATAAATATGCTTTTTCACAAGGAGGGAATGAAGACTAAGACTTTTAAACTACAAAAGTAAAATAAAGCGCTGTAAGAGCAGTTCATTACTATTCCAAATCATTTGAAGCCGATTGAGGAAAAGACCAACATGTTGTTGAATTTGAGAATCTCATCTGATATAAATTTGTGATCAAATTAATATTAGATTAACTGATTAACTAAAGGGTTAGTTCACCCAAAAATGGAAATTCTGTTATTCATTTCTCACTAATTAATTCTCTCATTCCCTTGAAACACAATATATTTTTGTGAAATCCGAGAGCATTCTGACCATCCAAAGACATGCAACTGACAGTAGTAAGGACATCATAAAAATAGTCCATGTGATATCAATGGTTCAACCGTAATTTCAATAAAGTAGGAAATGTGTGACCTCAAAACAAACAAAAAATTATCAGGTACGTAGAACAAAAAGTTTTAGTCCAATAGGTATCTGAATTTGTCCACACACTGAAAATTTTAATCAGACCAAAAAATATAGTGAAAATATGCAAAAGTGAAAAAGTGACAAAAGATTATAGCTGTCAACACTTTGTAATTGTGCCTATTTAATTGTGGTGTTGCTTTTTTGCCTCATGAGGTCTGAAGAAAGCATGGGCTGAAATGTCTGCTCTCTGGTCTCTTTTGTCACTTTTGCATATGAAAAATAAAAACTTTTTTGACCCTTTTTGGTCTGATTAAATTTTTCAGTGTGGTGAAATATTTACAAAACAACGAGAATCCCATTTGAAAGAAAACAAAAATAACAACTTTATTCAACAATTTCTTCCCTTCAGTGCCAGTCTTCTGACGCTGAACGCTGAAAAGGCATGGACAGTTATTTTGGCACCTGACCTTATTGAATATGTATTTGTAGGATTTTCCCTTTTAGACGCAAAATGTATGGGAGGAAATGTGTAAAATGAGTCACAAAACACGATTTATTAATCTTTGCATTTGTCAAATTACTGGTATTTGTGCCATTATTTAACGCCAAAAAAGCATGTCTTAAAGCAGGCAGTAATTTGCACTGCTCTTGGTAGATTGAGCTGTTCTTTATGGAAATGATCTGTCTGCATCTGTCTTCTTTAATGTGCGCATTGTTAGTAAATCACATGCAGAATTATCCCCTCTCATCGGCGCTTTTATGGAATTGCGCTCTAACGCTAATTTTCTCTGTGTAGTAAATCTGGCCCTTGGTGTTTTCTTAACGCAAAACCATAGCATCAGGTCCTCTTTGAAACTCTCTCTATTCATTTTAATAGCAACAATTCTCCCTTTGAGTTCCAATGAAAAAACAAGGTCACATGAGTCTGGAAGTACATAGGGCGAGTAAATAATATAAGAATGTTAATTTTGGATGAACTAACCCTTAAAAGAATGCAAGTAACTGCAAAGTTTCTATGGGAGCATTAGTCAATGCAAACTCAAAAGATACATCGGACGCGCCTAGGATGACATTTTGCATGCGAATGTCTGCCTGCTGCGCTGTATCAGCCCTTTTAATGCTTTCAAGCTGTGCATCAGTCAGCCATCAGCGAGCTCATACTTCTCTCCCACTCCTTTCCATAAATCTCCACCATCCCTCACCCCAAATCCCTCTCCAGAGGAACTCTCTGACGAAGAGAGACTCACCCTAACAGGTGGAAGCTTATTGTTTTATGATGCTGAAGCCACGTTAGTTACTCTCATCATAGTTTCTCACAGCTTAATAGTGAAAATATAGAATTTAGTGTAGCCCATTCCATAGCTCATTTCTTTTAAAGGGTTTTTTAAAGATTATGACTAAATTACAGGTAGTGGTTTTTGTTTTGTTCCAGATAATGTGTGATTCTTGAGAAACAACGCTACATTAGTAAAAGCTGGGTGTGGGAGGGAGCTTCACTAATAGCTGTCATAGAAATAGCATTAGTAATCTTGGTTTGACTCATCGTCTTTAGGAGGGGCCCTTCCTCTTTTCAGATCAGTATCGCCGGACTGGTTCTGATACGGCCCCTGTGGTGAAGAAGCGGCCCTCTTGGCCGGCATTCCAGCCCTGGTGTGGGAGGAGATCAGAATTTGCTTGCTGAAGACAATCATTTTAGACATGCTTGAACTGCGAAGTGGGCAGACCATAAAAGCGTCAACCATTGGAGCAGCTGATGGCAGAGGACAGGCGTGGAGATCATAAGTGCGTGGGTGAACCCTTCAGTTCCTCGTAAAGTCCCAGAAGCTTTTCCTGGCTTAGCATGTAACACGCTTCTGTTTAAATTCAGCTTCATCTGCAGCACATCCACAATTTTTGAGATACAAGAGTTTGTTTTTCACAAAGGCATCGCTAAACTCTGGTTTCAGTCTGTGACTTTGTTCCATGACTGTGACTTAAATACAGGCCAACGATGAGTTCTTTGACAAACAAACTCTATAAATAACAAACATTATATGTGCATGCAATAGGTGCAAGATGCAAAATTGTGAATCAGTATATAGTCTACACGAATCTGGTCACTTTTTCAGTATTTTACTTTTTACTCCCTTTTCTTTGTAGATGTGTATAATGATGATGCTCTGTTTTTGGTTTAAGGGTGACTTTTTAACATTCTGTCAAGGGACTACAGTTTAAAAATAGCCTTTTTGGCTAATTCTGGCACATTTAGAGTGTTTATTAATGTGTATTTCCCCTGTATACACATAAACAAATAAAACAAACACTGTTAAGTACCATGCTGACTGCACATTGGGACAGTGATTACTCCATTTCTGGCAACGGACAACATTGTAGAATTTCACCGTTGGAATTAATCAAAAACACAAGGGTCTACAACAACACAAATTTGTGAAAACTGTAATGTCATTTGCATACATACCTGTTCAGTCTATAGGAATGTGCAAATACAAGAAAACACATATGTGTGTATGCGCATAGTGTTTCTTTAGAAAGTAACATGGCCAACTGCTAACCTGGCAAGCATAATACAGCTTATTTAGTCGTTTTCCTGGATCCATGTAAATAGATATTGTTTTGACAATGCTGTACACAAAACTTTTCAAAAAGGCAAATGATCATCGTTGTCATGATAATATACCCTGAAGCATGAGATGCTAAGTAGTAAAAAGTTCAATAACAAGGTCTAGAGATGCAAATTCTTTTAACTTGTGGGCTGCTTTTTAGAACACCGTGTCATTCACAAGATTCTGCAAAAGACGCAAGCACAACATTTAAACATGTCTGTCTAGAAGAGCATGTTTACATAGAAAAATAATAGGAAAGCACTGGAAAAACACATTCAGTGTGGATGGCCATTAGTTAGTTAACTAGCTAGTAGGCAGTAGACAACAAGGCAGATTAACTAGGTTTTATAACAAGGCCAACATGTATTTAGATATATTCTGGTTGTCAAATTTAAGTGGATCATAATCATAATCATACCACGTGATTAAAAAGAAGGGTATAAACAATATCATATTGCTGAGCTTTGTTTTTCATTTTACTACAAAATTATGATTTTACTACAAAATCATAGATAATTTTGTGGTTACTGTGGTTTTACTACAAAAGCATTTACACCATGCTTGCTTTAGTAAAATCATGATTTGGTAACACTTTTGATTATCAAACACATATACATGTTTTCCCTAAATAAACTCTCAATTTGCTGCTTATTAGTTATAAAGTATTTGTTCAATTTGGGTATGGGGTGGATTCATTTATCAAGAATATGGTCATGCAGAATAAGGCATTAATATGTGCTTTATTAGTACTAACAGACATCAAATATGCTAGTAATACGCATGCTAGTAAGTAACTAGTGAGAGAAATGGTCCTTAAAACAAAGTGTTATTGTTCATTTTTGTAAGGGTTTGCTAGAACACGTGGGAAACTGAGATAAATTGACTTTATACATCCACTAAAAATCACCAAAACACCACCTGATTAAAAGTCATAGCAAAGGTGGCTCTGAAAAGTGAAGTCAAAATAACATTGATAAGTGTTGCTTAGGTGTCTGCATACTTTTTGGGGCCGCGTTACACCTCCATAAACGTCTGCATGATCTTTCTCAACTGGTTTTACATGCTTTTTGTAACTGCGTTCCAAGAGCGGATGACAGATTAACACACACATATACAAACACTGTTTCTGGAGAACAGTGATTTCATTGTGCGCATGTTTCATTCAGAGGAACTGTAAACAAATGATTTAGATCACAACCAGGACTTGGCGTTCTGCGCCTTTGTATTTCCCCCGAAAGCTTTCAAGGCTGTTTGTCAGGATAAGTATGTCAACTTTACCTATAAAACTTTATGACTTTATTAGAGTCAAAAATCTGATCAGTTACTGGAGTAGTATGTAAAACATTAACCACTGTAAAAAAGTTAAGCCGGCTGTTTTCATCGACTGCACCAGATATGTGCATTCGTGTTCTCCTGGGACATCAAAAGACGCACATTGACTTCAGGGTCAAAGGTTATCATTCATTGAGGCGGCCGTGCCTTTTTGTCTTCTTTGGATTCAAACAATTGATCTCCTGTTTCAAAGATTGTGTTCTGTGCTGCTTGAGGACTGGTCGTGAGCCTGCTGCTGTTTTACAGGTGGGTGGACACCGGTTTCATTCACTCGACTCAGAAAAGGGTGATGACAGCTCTGAGTAAATACCTGGCGCTGAGTCGCGATGAGCCTCTGTTTGCTCATAAAAACACATCAGTGATCTATACAATGAAACTTGGTCTTGGTCTCACTGTGTGATATTTCAGAATTACATCAGTTTAAGGGAAAGGGGAGGAAGCAACAAGCAGTATTGCTCAACCAAAGGTCAACTAAATCAAGTTAAAAGATTCACTTCAGCTTCCTGCTTTCGAAATGAATTGCTAATTCAGTGTTTCATTAACACTGCTCCTTTATTCATGTTTGTTCTCTGCTTTTTATTTATTTATATCTTAGTGAATTTCTTCAGGGACATACATGTCACTGTTTTAAGCTCTGGTGGGGCTTTTTTATAGCTGATTCAGAATATTATTAAAAGGGGGAAACAGTAGGCAAATAATAAATTACATTATTATTATATATTTTTTTTATAAATAATGTTAAGAAAATGTCAGCCAGTTTTTAAAGCAGTGTATTTTTTTTATTTTAAACAAATACAATAAAAATATAAAATGTATTCATAAGTATGCATGTAATACTTAAACAGTCACAAGTTAATCTAGTCTTAGTTTTAATGATAACATTGAAATTAATTGACATCGAATGCATTATATTAATCCTCCCTCCCAAAACACAAGTTCATTTAAAATATTAAGCATTATGTATAAGGTTGGAAACACCCATTTTTGCTAATGATAACACTGACAAATCAATCAGAATGTAAATATTATTTTGACATAACTTTAAGAATCTTGCTGGGAAAGTATGTTCTGATTGCTGTGCAAAAATGATGAAAAACTATGTATCTTGCATGAAGCATCTATTAAACACTGTATATATAACTAAACTGTCTGCACTTCCTTGCCTTGGCATGTGAATAGTTTTCCCTCACAACAAGATAATATGTTTCTTATACTCTAAACACAATAAAATCTGCTTTATAGGCTTCAATTGACTATGTTGATTTCTTAAATAAACAGATTTGTCATTTCAATTGGACTATCATTACAGTAATAAGCACCACAAAGTGCGTATTCAAGATAAAATATTTGGTTTTTGATCCATATTTCAACATAAGCAAAAAATCCCACGGTTGCTGAAAGTAACGGCATATTTCATGGAAATGCCATGTGCTTAAATAAATCTGCAGAGACCGAATCGGTCAGCAGCGAGCTGAGAAGAGAACCTTTTATAGGTTTTTCAGAATTATTCAGACCTGATCAGCTTTAGATTGAATATGACCACATTTCTGTATCATTTCATGCCTTGGCATCAGAAAGAGAGTTCGTCTTTCTGGTGAAATGGATTGAGCGAATACCCAGAAAACGTTGGCCCAATTGCTGCCAAGCTCTTGCAAAATACTTAATTTGTCCCACAGAAAAACAAGTGGGACTTGCCAAGGCCTGGGCCATTACATATCACAGCGACAAACACATAACCCGTTGAGACAGTACGGGAGAGGTGTTGTCGAAGAGGACCTATGCCAAAACAGCCCCAACAAAAAACCTAACCAAAAACAAGCAGTTTTGAGTTCCCTGCATCCAGTTAAAAGAGCAGAAAATGGCTTCCAGACTGCTCTGTGTGTGGAACAGGACAAGCACTGCATCCAAAACCAAAAGCAGCAGCATGGACTTTCTTCCAAAGAAAATTGGTTTCAGACAAACTTCGAAGGCACTGCAACATCATGTCTAATGTCTAATGGTCTAAACCAAATTCAAATCAGCTTCACACACAATATTTTCTGACTACAATGCTTAGTTTTCTTCAATATCAAAAATGTACACAAGCAGTCTAACGCTACTGTGTTGCAACCACATGCTGTATAAAGTAGGTCTTCTCAAGATTGTTCATTGTACTAGTAAAACATAACTTTCAGAATTCAAAACTTCTTCACCAGTGGAAAAAAATATAATATTGAAAGTAAACTGGAAATCCTTGGGTTTCCTATATCAGTTGTTATTTCATAATTGGTTTTGAAAAAATGGTAGTATGGTAAATATGGTAACAGCCGAATATACCGACAAGCATTTATGGTAAACTAAAATATACTTTAACATAATTTCTACTGAAACTTGTATGTCATGAGTTAAAAAAAATAAAAAAATTTAATGATGAAGTTGCATTTTAGATACATTTAAAATATAATAAATTATAGTTTTGAGTAACACAATAGAGCAAAACTTACAATCAATTACTTGTGCTTTTGTGTGTCATAGCCAACATATCACAATAGTGTCCAAAATATTAAAACATGATATAAAATGTACATTAAAGTAATGCAATCAATTTAAATTACTACAAAGTGCACTTTAAGCATAATTATTCACAACGGTATTTCAGTCTGTTTTTGTGAAGCGCATTTCAATGCAAATTGTTTGATTTTCAAATTGGCGATAAGGCACTTACAATTTTTATTAGACATGAAAAGCAAACCACCAGTTAGCAGCAAAGTGATGTATCTCATTCCACATGAAAACAAATGTTTATACAGGAGATGTCTTAAAGGCACAGCAGCATAAAACAGCTTGTGGAATTCTAAGGGTTAGAGAGTATAAATTGTCATATTAAACTAAATATAAAATTTTTGGTCAAAAAACAAAAAAACCTGCATAATTGGACCCTATTATAAATATTATGCGTGGACCTCAGGGAGAAAAATTTACTAGGACAATTCAGGATATGACCCCCTTTAAAAATGAAACCCTGAGCAGGTGCCGGGGGAAGTAAGCCGTGCGGACAAGCACTTGGATGCATATGAGGTTTTTTTATTAAGATCTTGTTTCATGCATGCTGTGCTGACAACGTGGAACATAGTGACCGCAGCAGGTCTGCTCGAGTCCTGCATGATGAGGGAGCGGAGGCCAGCTGGAACTACTCGATGATAGTCGTGGCACTGGAAATGAGAATCAAAAAGGCAGTCTGACCAGTTCATGAGCAGCACCGCCGCAGGCCTCAGCACCACCCCGCGCACACGAAGTCACACTCCTTGCACACACTCACACGCCTACAGGCACACGTTGTCGTCATGCTCCAAGTCACACACACAGCCGCGAGCGGAAAAATACTCCAGCTCAAGTTCACAGGGTCATCACACACAAGAAAGCCTTCGAAATCTAAAGCAAATAGACTGAGAATTCAACAGTGGATACAGTTAGAGTCCATTTTTACAAGCTTGGTCAAATACAGTTATGTTCATTAAGAAAACAAAAAAGAAAGAGCTACTCTTCCAGTCTTGTCAGTGATTAGGGCCGTTTTGTTCAAAACACGGCGATGAATAGAGCCACGGCACAATGCCTGCAGGGCTAAAAGAGCTTCAGTTCTATTGCAACGTGTGGAGAGGTTTGTCTTTGCAAACACCTGTTGGATTGCATTAATCACCAATGCAAGACCAGACATGAGTGCAGGTGAACTGTGAATAAGAAGGAGAGAGAGAGAGACAGCTGACAGGTGCTTCAAAAACAGACGTATGTTAAAAGAGTGTGTCTGGCTGAATTCAAGTTGTTTTCAAAAACTTGGCTGAAACCTTGGCTGGTAGTTATAGTGATGCATATATATATTAAAAAAATCAGTAGTGAGAGTAGCTGCTTTCAAAACAGTGTAACTTTACCTGTCCAGAGCTTTTTGTGTGTTTTTTAGCGAGCTCCAGTGTAGCATGACAAAACAATACATTCTTATTTATGTTATGTTATGCTGTAGAGAGCACAAAGACATTCACACATGCAGTGATTTAGCAAGAAGGTACTGTGAGTGACTGCTTTATATGATTTGTCTTTGGCCACATACAGAGAGAAAAAAAAAAACTTGTGGGGAAAAGTGTCAGCAATTGTTATGATGCATTATACACTGCTGCAATTTATACACAAGCACTTCCATCTATCTAGCAAGTTTAACTGGAAAAGCTGTTTTGTTATGAAAATGGAAGGATTTGTTAGTTTTACTGGCAATAAATGTAATTTATGATCAGATTTTCAAAACCGATGTAACTCTGATGTAACCATGAACGCTCATTACCACCAACAATAAAGGCACTGGATAATATTCTCTTATAAAATCACTGCATGTGTGAATGGCCCATTGCAACCAAATGGTTTGTTGGCTTCAAAAGGGTTAGATCAAATAGTTATTTTTAATGAATTATAGTCACGATTCACTAATTCATTTAGCTCATCTCGCAGTTATGTTTCCTGAAGTCCCTTATTACGGTGGCCGAGAGAGCTCAACGTGCTGCAACTTCAGAAAACACATGCAAATTAAGGAAACATCTTCCTCAATTTGACAACGCACACGCTGCAAATGCTCACAACACAACCAAAAAAGAAATGCGCTGCAAATAAAATGTATTTGGTTGTGAGCATTTGCAGCGTGTTGCGTGTTGCTTTATTTGTTTGTGTTGTGAGCATTTGCAGTGTGTTTCTTTATTTGTTTGTGTTGGGAGCATTTGCTGTGTGTTTCTTTATTTGTTTGTGTTGGGAGCATTTGCACCATCTGCTGTCAAAATGATGAAGATGTTTTCTTGATTTGCTGGTGATTTTTCTATTTGCATGTGTTTTCTGAAGTTGCAGCATGTTGAGCTCTCTCGGCCACCGTACCTTATGGCCTTTTGCATTGTCTTTTTAAAAAGACTGACATTCATCACACCGTTGAACATTGTACTTTTTATATACACTACCTTTCAAATGTTTGGGGTCAGTAACATTCATTTTTTATTAATTCATTTTTTTCACATTTTAGGTTGCTGCTGTATGTTAAACTGCTTTAAATTACTTACACTCTACACTCCATACACTATAATGGTTAAGCAAAAAAAAAAAACATTGTATTTGCAAATGTATTAAAAATAAAAAACTTAAATGATTCCATTGCATAAGTCCTCATACCCTTATCTGGGACAGTTGGAATTTATCTCCGTAGCATTCATATTGCTTGTAGGTGTTACTAGACTTTGAGTGTAGGTAACCTGTTGCAAATTCAATTGAATGGGTGTGATTTGGAAAGAAACACACATCTTAATAAAAGGTAAATCAGCTGATAATGCATATCATAGCAAAAACCAAGCCATGGGGTCAAAAGAACAGTCTATAGAGCTCAGAAACAGGTTTGTGTCAAAGCAACACATCTGGGGAAGAGTTCATAAAAAAAATCTGCTTCATAGAAGGGTCACAGAAGCATGTAGTCTCTTGTAGAGCAAGATGATTGAGGAACAGCACATCTTTGGGGAGTTTTGGTTACTTTCATGTTCCAAGTCATAAATGCTCAAACAACTACGGGAACGTGGCACCTCTCTGTCTGGATATAAAGCCCCTCCCCCCTCCTCATCCAGCACCGAGCGCGCGTTTTTCGTCGGAGAATAAAGGGACCCAATCTACCTAGAGGATTTCGAGAAGAACACTAATGACCTTGAATATTAAAACCATCTACTCAAGAAACATATGGAAATTAATGTTGTACTCTGCCTTTCATCTGCTTGGTGTGAATGTGAATTATTTAGGAAATGTGAAATGTTTTAATCTGTGCCTTAAATTGTGTAGTATATGTACTTTGTGTGCCAAATGTGGTGTTTAGTCTCTAAAAGAAGCTATCGTCATCAATAAATAAGTGGTGTAGATGACCGTTAAACTTTAGCATCATAATGTATGATTACAGCACGTATAAAAGGTCTGTAAGTATATATTTCATGTGATAAATTAAATATCATATGATGTGGGCTCGGCCAAAAAGAAGCCGTGCGGGGCGGGGCTCCGCCCCACAAGAACAATCTGATTGGTACAGCCGCCAGGGGCGTGCTGAAATCTGTCTGTTTAAAACTGGACACCAGTTCGAAAATCGCTCTCTTTCATCATCGCTCTTCAACATGCTCGGAAGCTTCGGCTTCATCTGGTGGAGCTGGTCACCGCCTTAACATCGCAGGCCGAAGTGACCATCGAAAATAATTCTTCAAAGCCTCAATAACAACACCAGCAAGCCGCTCAACATCTTCCGCATTCCAACAGAGAAACCAAGACTGCCAATCACACGTGGGTTTCCCCAGTGATGTCACGCAACAGCGACGTGAACAAAGCCTCGAAGACTTCCGTGGAAACACGAGGACACCACGTGGGACGAACAAAAGATTCGCCTGCGGAAACTTAAGTGAACGCACGTATTCAAGCAACGTTTTTATCCTAACTGAACTGGTGAATAGATCTGAATGCAGAAGAGAGGACAGTGTCCTTTTTCGGGATCTTCTTATGTGGCCACAGTTATGAAATAGCAAAGAGGGCTATTTTTAACCTTCCTCTGAGGGTACTCGCAAAACTCCCGTATGTATGTGTGTGTATGTTTATGTGTTTTAGTACATTAGTCCATGTTAGTAGAATAGCAGTCAGTAAATAAACCTTGTTTCATTTTTAAAGAACCGTGTCTTGGGATGTGATTTCCTAGTTCAACCTTAATGCCAAAAAGATTGTGTTACCTCGCTCAAATGGTATAAAACCCTTTATTTTGTTTCTCGTTGGCCACGAGAGCAAAATAAACTAAATTGTTAAAGATATACTGATGTTAGTGATCGCTGGACGATTTGTTAATACAGTATAAATCATAAGTCAAAGATTAATATTACTTTAATCAAGCAATATTTTATCTGTAAGCTAATGATTCCCCAAAAGCTAAATAATAGCTTCATAGATTTGTTACACTCTGTTACCCTTAATGGAAGAAGTTTGAAACAACCAGGATTCTTCTTAGAGCTGGTCTTCTGGCTAAACTGAGCAACTGATGGAGAAGGGCTTTGGTTAGAGTGATGACGATGAATCAACTCTAGTTGAGCTCAATGATCGTATATGCAGAAAGGAGAAATCTACAGAAGGACAAACATCACAGCAACACTCCACCGATCTGGGTTTTATGGCGGTGTGGTCAAACTCAATCCTCTCTTCAGTGTAGACACATGAAAAGCTTAGAATTTGCTAAAAAGCACCTAAAGGAACCTCAGACTGAGAGAAATAATATTATCTGGTCTGATGAACCTCAATTCCAAGCATCATGTTTGAATGAAAGCAGGCACTGCTCATCACATGCAGAGGACCATCCCAAAAGTAAAGTGCGCTGGTAGCAGCCTCGTGCTGTGGGGCTGTTTTTCAGCGGCAGGGACTGAGGGACTCATCAGAAAAGCCCAATGTACCAAAATATAGAGATAACCTTAATGAAAACCCAGTCCAGAGCATTCAGAACCTCTGATGGGCAGAAGGTTTACCTTCCAACAGGACAATGGACCTAAGCACACAGCAAGAGTGGCTTCTACACAACGCTGTGAATGTCCTTGAGTGACCCAGCCAGAGCCTGAGCTTGAACCCAATCAAATATTTCTGAAGAAACCCGAAACTGTGTGTCTGCCTGATCCAACCTGACAGAGCTTGAGAGGTAAAGAATAGCAGATGATTGCCAAATGCTGATGAGCAAAGCTTGTCGCATCAAACTAAAAAGACTTGAGGCTGTAAAGGTGCTTCAGCTAAATATTTAGTTAAGGGTATGAATACTTATGCAATGTGCTTATTTCAGTTTTTTTATTTGTAATTAATTTAGAAAGTTGTGACAATTCTGTTTTTGCTTTGTTAGTAAAGTGTATGGAGTGTTGATTTATGTGGGGGGTGGGGTAATTTAAAGTAGTTTAACATAAGGCAGCAACATAACAAAGTCTGAAAAAAATGAAGGGGTATGAATACATTTGCAAGGCACTGTATACACACACACACACACACACACATGACATATCAATGAAATTAAACTGATAAAAAAGATACAGTAAGAAACAATAAAATATGCATTTACCATGTTACAAACGATTCTAATAAATCTGCTCATTTTAACTCTCTATTCATCAAATTATAAAAAATAGTAAGCAGAACAACTGTTTTAATGATAACAATAAACGTTTCTTGAGCTGCATTTTATTGGAATGATTTGTGAAGGATCATTTCACACTAAAGACTGGAGTAATGATGCTGAAAAATCACAGGAATAAATTACCATTTAAAATATATTAAAACAGAAAACAGTTATTTTAAATTGCAGTAACATTTCACAATTGTATTATTTTACTATATTTTTTGATCAAATAAATGCAGACACGGTGAGCATATGAGACAACACAAAACTTTTAAATGGTAGTGTAAACTGATATTTTCTAGTTTTAGTAATTGTATATATAATATAAGAGTGAATATATGCAAAGATGGAACTCTCTGTATTATTTACACTAAATGACGAGGTTCAAGTTCCTCCTTCAATATAAGTCGATGTCTCTTTCATCAGTTTTAAGATCAGTAATACCACACCTTAAGAAGTCACATGATTTGAGGGATAATTCATGTTTGTAGCATAAAATCAGGAGTTTTTTCATAACCTTTAGTAATAGGTATTATGTAACAATACTCAATATAAATAATAAGATATTGCATTTTCTAACATTCAAATTATGAGAGGCTCTGCAAGTGTGCTGGTATTTAGGTCTCTAGGTGATGACTGTCTTATAAAAACTTGTAAAACATCACATGTGCACAAGCGCTAAGCTGCTTTCTGCTCCCGCCATCTCAAGCGTATGATCAAAATCCCAAGATATGTCTCCAAACAAAGCCTATAATTCAAGCTTGCCACCTTGATAGAAACTCAGCCTACACGTATTGCACTCTCTGTCTTTCTCTCTTGCCCTGCAAGCCACTTTTACATAAAATTACAGCACAGCTAATAATGGACTCGTTGCTCACAAAGAGCTAATTGTATTTTTTCAAGATATATATATATATATATATATATATATATTAATATATTTATATATCTTCTCTTCTTGTCAAGAGGAAAATATTATGCATAGAACCTTAGATTTCTTTTGCATAAGATTTGAGGAGACAAGAAAAGAAAATCTCAGCCGCGTAAGAAAAACACGCTCACACCTGCAGGCAGGATTATACCGCCAGCAGAACTGTTCCAGACCACTCTCTGGGATCAGATCAATCCTCTCGTGTTCCTGCTTTCCGCCTGAGCCGTTTAAAGAAGTTATATCACAGAAAAAAGGATTGTACGTTCTTTCCAAATAAAAGGTTTTGTTGTACCATGTAGGCATGCTCTAACTTAACTTTAAGAGCTCAAAAGTCCACCTAGACCTTTTATAAACTAAGCTGCAAAGAGGGTTCATTCAGAAATCTCATTCAAAAATCAATTAGATTACATATTAACATACTGTATGACCACCCACATTTACACATCAACTCTGTATTTATCAGCCAAGTCAGGTAAGGAAAAAGCAGGTAGTATTATTCTCAAACAACAGAGGAAATAATGATAAGAGTAAAGTCTGTCAAACCTTGTGTTGTTTCTAGTTGTGTGTAGCACCTGCGGCTCTGCACATCTGCATGAAAAAGCAGAAAATATCACAGGAAAACAAGATCTAATATATATTACAACAAAATCCGACAAGTTTTTAACTTTCAGAAGCAACAACAACAACAAAATCAACATGACATTAAACAATTTCTTCTGGTAAAAAGAGGCTGTTTATTGAAAAATGGGGGGCAATTATATTGCACCTAATAATAAACAACTAAGAAAGTTTGCTTTATCAAACTGTTTCGAACTCCCCAAACCAAACTTAATTTTGGCCTGATTCTGTTCAAAATGATGTTGCACCAGTTGGTTTTGAAGTATATCGGGGGCCTTGAAAGACCTGCGAAAAACATACTGGTACAAGAAACTAACTGTATAAATGGAAAAAAACTGTTGGATATGGTATTAGTGCAGCATGTTTAACTTCTGAGCATGAACATTTCCAAATCATCCCAGCCACAAAAGGCTGTTGACATATATTGTACATTTTTAGTGCATGACCATCCATCAAATGTGAAATTTGTGTTTTCAGATTTATTATTTTCCAAACAGACTCTTATCAGAAAAGAGCACACCTAATGATAGGCCTGTCGGCTCACACTTCCTCCCAGTGTCCCTCACAACATCCTGAGTGAGTAAATCAGAAATATTGGCAGAGCGTGGCGTGGAGTGGCCGGAAACCCTTTGGAAGCGTGGATGGTTTCTGGTGCAGGTCCAGCCTGACCCCAGCCTCCCGTTGAGGGAGCTTTTCTAACTTTCATCCGTTAAGGAAACATCTGGACACCAATGGCCCAGGCTGATGTGTGTGTGTGAGCAGAGGACGCTGGAATGTGTGCATGCAGACAAAAAGACAGTAAATGCCAAGCATAATTTTTCATCATTATTCATTTTGATCAAATCTGGCTCTTTTGCCAACCTAAACATCTATCAACCACCCAAAAACCTGAAACCACCAGAATACTTTAGCAGCTGCATAGAAATGGTACTGTGGCAAACAAAACAAAGATATGTGAAAAATCTGCAAGTTTATTGATGATGATGCACCCCGAATATGAATTCAACACACAATATTGCATGGTTTCTTTCTTTCTTTCTTTCTTTCTTTCTTTCTTTCTTTCTTTCTTTCTTTCTTTCTTATGTGAAACTTGAAACGTTGTGCTTTGCATTCATATTCTGGTGCATCTGCTTGTCTGTATGTATGCATCATCAGTATGGTTTATACTGAATTTTATATTTTATTATCCCTTGCCATGTTTCCATCCATGTAGTTTTATGTGAATTTTGGGATATTGCTTAAAAGTTAAAACCACTTTGAATGGAAACAGCATGATACGTATAATATCGTAAAATGTACATGAACATATGTGCTCAGTGGAGGCAGATATATATATTTTTCCAATAAGAAGTAATTTCAGTAAAACATTTACCAAATACATTCATTCCTCGATACACAAACAAAAAAAATAATGTGACTTTGTCTCATGATTGGAATATATTACCTAGCCAGTGCACCAATCTCATCAAACACCATCTCAAATATTATTTTAATAATTTTGAAACGCTTGAGCCAAGTCTGTCATCAAAAATATTTAGTATAATCAGCTCCCATAATTGTCTCTCACGATTATGCTCCCAAACATTGGCCATCCAAAAGCAAGATAACATGAACATGTTTGTTATTGCTTTTGTCCGGTGCAAGTAATTTATTATTTAGAAAAAAATTGCCAATGTTTCCCTCGTTGGAGCAACTTTATTTTTTATTGATACATTGTGCCAGTTTCACAGAAAGTGACAATTTACTTATTTTGAATAGATTGGATAGAAACAGATTCTTTATTTGCAAATGCTTTATGCAATATTATTAATATTATTATATTGCTTATGTTAAATTTGCAACTTTGGATGAAAATATAGCAACTGTCTTAGTACATTAGTTCAAACCTGAAAAAAATAACTGCCGTTGACTGGTGTCTCCAGGTGGGTGTTTCTGTAAGTGTGATATGTCATGTGAAAACTACGTTTGGCCACAATTATTTCATGAAGAACCTCTAACAAACATGGAATCTAAAGGTGCTTATATATGGAAAAAGTTTTTATATTATAAACTGTTCTTCACAATAATAATACTAAAAAAAGGTTTACTGAAAGGATGTTTGAGGAAGCCAAATGTACTTATGGCCCTGGAACCTTTTTTATTGTATTGTTAGATTGATGATTAATAACTGATGACAAAGATCACAGACCTATTAATGTTTAACCCAGCTTGTTTAACTTCCTTCCAGGTTGAAAAATACCTTGGTTTGTTTCAGCTAGGTAACACTTATTGAATTCTTCCAGATCGTTCATCACCGGTGTCCCTGTCTCTTCATCTTTCCCCGCAAACAGATATACTGATGCTGAGCACTGGACATGCAGAGACAAGGGTTGTGTTGTTTTTGAAGAGGAACACGGCCTGTCTGTCCACCAGCAGGTGAAGGAGACAAAGAAGAGTTGTCGCATTCATCCTCATGTCTGAGTGAAGAATAACCACACAGTGCGTTGACAGAGGTGAGAGGGATGGGGTCGAAGGTCACACCTGCTAATAATTTAGCTGTCTGAGCAGACAATTCTCCCACATGGATATACCTTATTGAAACCGACAAAGATGGGCTGAAAAAAGTCAAAACAACATCTGTTTTTCTTTGAGATGTTCTTAAAATCCTTGAATAATAAGCAATAATATAATAAAGTGCAACTTACCATATGGCGTTTGCTTAGGAGTGAGCAAAACAAATTGGAAAAAAAGGTCAAAGGTTGTGTATCCACTTGGAGGAAGTTATCAGGTTGCACAGGTTGATAGGTTGCACGATGCACTCGCCCTAAATAAATGAATCAGAATCAGAATGAGCATTATCGCCAGGTATGTTTACACATACTGTACGAGGAATTTGTTTTCGTGACAGAAGCTACCGCAGTGCAACAGATTGACAGAACAAAAACACAGATAATAAAAAGAAGAATTAACAAGAACAAGTAAATAAGGAATAACAATATACAAATTGAAAAGTGTATTTACAGGTATATAACAATGGACAGTTTTGTATGTACAGGTATATCATGTGTAATTGAAATGTAGACTAAGTATGTGTGTTAGATGAATAAGTGCATAAGTGTACACATAGTGTGTACCATAATAATTGTCAAGTGTTCATGAGATGGATTGCTTGGGGGAAGAAACTGTTTCTGTGTCTGGTCGTTCTGGTGCTCAGAGCTCTGTAGCATCGACCAGATGGTAACAGTTCAAATAGGGAGTGTGCTGGATGTGAGGGGTCCAGAGTGATTTTGCCAGCCCTTTTGCTCACTCTGGATGAGTACAGTTCTTGAAAAGTGGGGAGGGTTGTACCAATGATTCGTTCAGCAGTCCGGACTACCCTCCGTAGGCTTCTGAGGACAGATTTGGTAGCTGAGTTGAACCATACATTTCTTGACGTGCAGAGGACGGATTCAATGATGGCAGAGTAGAACTGTATCAGCAGCTCCTAAAATGCCATATTAATTAATTTCACTGTTTGATTTTATGGATGTTTTGGTTTACTTATAAGATAATCAATTTTGATTCTGTGTTTGGTACCGCAGTTGAATCCATAGCTATTAATGAACGTATTGCACAGGCTGTGTTTCCATTGTATTCTCATACACTCTTAAAAGTAAAGATTTTTTATTGACATCTATGGTTCTATAAATAATATATACCTTCATGGCATATTTCCATTTCAGCAAAAAATCTTCCTTATAGTGTAAAACGTTCTTTAGATTAATAAAAATGTTCTTCACACTAAGATAAAATGGTTCCTATTAATAACTATTCACTGAAAGGGTTGTTTGGAGGAAGTCATTCTGTATGAAGAAAATCCCTTTTATAACCTATAATTTTAAGAGTGTAGGTACTACCAGTGCCTATGATCTACTTCTTATGATGCATTTAGAAAATTCAGCCCAGCC
Organism: Gymnocypris eckloni scoliostomus; assembly: GCA_027564155.1. NCBI lineage: Eukaryota > Metazoa > Chordata > Actinopteri > Cypriniformes > Cyprinidae > Gymnocypris > Gymnocypris eckloni. Next base: position 19,847,212 of record CM050415.1, read on the forward strand.
ACATCAATAAACGTGATATTTGGGAATCATGGGAGGATGTTGTGCTTCCTGTGCAAATCGACTTCTGACCCAGTCCATCCTCTCTACCTGGAGCCAGAACACATCTCCACTTTTCCTCTCTTCTCATTTCTCACTATACTGTTGCTCCATCCAACATACATAATTGTTGCCTTAGTGCTGCATGACTGACTTGCCAGCTAAGACAACAGCCCTTTCTACTGAGCTCCACTGTATAACTCTGCTAATCTCTGCACCCACGGTCTCTCATCTGCTCTAATGTGGGCTGACACCCCCCACTTTGAAGTCCATGGGTGCTGTGAACCTGGGCCCACCCAACAAAAGCAGGCTGATCCGCGACTGACGCTCCAGCCACTTATGCTGACATAGGATTGGAAAAAAGACAAGGCCATTTTTTTCCTAAGAAGCTTTCACGCTAGAGCTTCTCCTGCAGACCTGAGACAGTTTGAGGTCAGAATTTGGTTTGTTTCATTGGTGTCAAAGCAATATGTTCTGAGTTGTGAAAGTGAACTGATTTAGACCACACCAAATAAATATAATTCAGCAAGCAGCTTGTATTCTTTTCATTTCTTGCAATGCATCCATGGCAGAGAGATGCAATGTGCATGCCAAGTTTTGGTGATTAATCCAGTGGGCGTTATTATATAGATTCAGTGGGAAAACAGCTGCTGCTGGTATGATGACATTCTATCAATGTTTAGATTCAGATAGTAAAATCCGATTAGTAGACCCAAACAGTATGAACATCCTGAGAATCATCCATGTTCATTCAGGTCCGTTGCGTTACCATCACCCAGACAGCAAGCAGTGTCGGCCCAGATCCGGATCACATCTGGTCTGCATGGATTTCACACGGGCCAGATGCGGGCTGGATCTAGGTCAACACCATGTTGCTGTCTGGGCAGTGGCAAGAGTAAACGTCTGTTAATATATTCCATATTCCAAAGAAACCCTGTTTTTTTCTAAAACCGTTTGGCAGAAATCACTGTGTGTCTACATTTGAGTCGCAACTCTTGTAGAGAATTAGCTTTACACTTTTGTTTATTTTGAAAACCAAAGCTGCTCTTTTCTATTAAAATCCATAGTGATCACTGACTATCAAGGTCAACTGCTCTTCTGCTTGTTATTATTATAATAATTACACTCACCAACCACTTTATTAGGTACACCTGTTCAATTGCTTGGTAACACAAATTGCTAATCAGTCAATCACATGGCAACAACTCAATGCATTTAGGCGTCTACATGTGGTGAAGACGACTTGCTGAAGTTTGATGAGTCTCGATTTCTGCTGTGACATTCAGATGGTAGGGTCAGAATTTTGTGTAAAGACCATGAAAGCATGGATCCATCCTGCTTTGTCTCAATGGTTCAGGCTCGTGGTGGTGGTGTAATGGTGTGTGGGGATATTTTCTTGGCACACTTTGGGCCCTTTAGTACCAATTGAGCATCATTTAAACACCACAGCCTACCTGAGTATTGTTGCTGATCATGTCCATCCCTTTATGACTACAGTGTACCCATCTTCTGATGGCTACTTCCAGCAGCATAATGCACCATGTCACAAAGCTCAAATCATCCCAGATTGGTTTCTTGAACATATCAATGTGTTCACTTTACTCAAATGGCCTCCACAGTCACCAGATCTCAATCCAGTAGAGCACCTTTGGGATGTGGTGGAACGGGAGATTCGCATCATGGATGTGCAGCAACTTTTTGCAAATTTGCAGCAACTGTGTGATGCTATCATATCAATATGTACAACATTTCTGAGGAATGTTTCCAACACCTTGTTGAAACTATGCCACGAAGAATTAAGGCAGTTCTGAAGGCAAAATGGGAGTCCAACCTGGTACTAGCAAGGTGTACCTAATAAAGTGGCCAGTGAGAGTATAATCACATGTTATAGTTCCCAAGTGACCCAGAACTGCCAGTAATGAGCCTAGGATCACATATAATTTTTTACAACATTCAAAGTTGTTTTGATCACTGTAAATTTGAGTAAAGACGAAGTTTCAATGTACAGTCATGTTCTTCACTATATAACAGTTCTAAAAATAGCTTTGTTTATGGACTGTACCTCCTTCTCAATCTCGTTTTTGTAAAATTTCTGTCAATGTTGTCTCCTTCCTAAAGTACCAAGTGTCTGTATGACGCTGTGGGCCTATAAAAACTGTGGTTTTACAATTTCCTCCAGGACACAGGCACTGCTTGTTGGTGATGGAACATTGGGAAGAACCGGGATGTGGTTGGCATGAAGTGGGACAGGATGGGCGATTGAAAGGCCTATTCATACCACTTACCACTGACCTACAGTTGAGGTCTGTTTAGCTAAAGCTCACCGAAAAATCGAATTTCAAAAAGAGAGAGGAGCAAAGAGCAAGAGAAGCATGTTGTGTTGATAAGTGCCCTCAGCATCACATTTAATCCATTAAACCGGCCATAATGGCTATACTTCAGCCTGACGCAAAGCCAGTGAACGTATTTAACTCTACAAAACAAAATAATGTCTGGGAAACACATCTGAATCGAACTGTATCAGGCGTGAAAGACATGCATTCTCCCGTCTCCCCAATCTCTGACCTCCCTCTCTCTTTCCCCGGAAACGTTAGAATATGCAAAACCACCACCCTCATGATTTGCATGTGGTTAGAGGCCGTGAGGTTGCGGGCAGAAGACTCTTTGTAGTGTGACGGCGCTGGAATGTGTCTGTGTTCACGGTGCTAATACGTCGGCGCAAGGAAACAAGACAAGTTCCAACTGTTCGCCCCCTAAGGTCCTTCACTGGCTTCGCCATGTGTTTGTTTTGAGAGCGCTGAATGAAGCCATGCACTCTTGATGACACAGCCCCGGCACAATGCCGTCTCTCCTCCAGCACCTAGAGGATTACTTTGTTTATTTATTCACCGTTCAACCCATCACGTATGGTACAGTGGGCGCAAAGGGTTTATCCAACAACCGCTTCTATCCGAGCATGCTCAGGCCTACACAGATGAAGAAAATAGAGGTGTGGAAAACGCAGCTTTTCTGCTGATCTGTTCCCGAGACCATTCGGCTCAGTTCTGTGGCCAAAACAAGCTCACTGTCAAGTCTCTGAAAATTTTCCGGGCTAAAATCGGAGAAGCTGATATAGTGCTGTCTTGCCAACTGGTACATGGCTGCAGAAGGGCTTAGAGAAGAAAATGACAGAAAGAAGGAGCGGGGAAGGAAAGCAGAATGGGTAGTTCTAATTTGGGGACTATACATTTGGGCCTCAAACATTCTTGTAGCCCAGCAGATATCAAGACCTTCTAAGATCTGCCAAAACTATTCCTTAACAAGCACTTCATCTCCATTATCCAATTACCGTGTCTAAGGGCAATTTTAGTCAGCATAGCTCAAGGTAAAATATGTAGTTTTAAAATAAGTTATTTATATCTGGTGAATGAGTCTTGGCATGGCGGTGACTGGCAGAGGTTGTTCATAAGAATAAGAACGGGTTTTGAAGAACAAAGTCCTGGATTTGTTCCCATGGATCATTCCGTTCCTAAAACCGGTTAACTCGTACCAAGCAGCAGTTACATTTGTTTAACCAAAGACCATTTAAATGTGAAACTTTGAGCGAGCTTTGCATATGAAAATTAAGGCTGTCTTTAGCAGCAGGGTTGTAGTAGTGTTGCCAGAGGCTCATCTGGACTACTGTTAAACTATGATGTTTTTCTCTGGGGCTGCTCAGTGACACATGATTGCCTGATCGCCTCTTTGCATATGTGAACAAACGTGAGCATGGATATATCATCCTGCAATAAACCAGAGAATTACATCAGCGTGCAAAAACTCAGCATGCTCCATTCACTACATCTGGTTCCCTTTAGCTCCAGCATCCCAAGGAGCTTTCACCTCTAAAAGCGTGCACACACACAGCTTATTAGGTTTGTGTGTGTGCAGGGGGCTGTGTTGCAATGGCTTACGTTGAATTTGCTCAACTTGAGGTTTTATGGCTAATGTTTTATTTATCAATAACTTCACCGTGTTATGCTTGAAAGAGCCATCCATATTCACAGGAAGAACCGAAAGGAATAGAAACGTCCAGCTCCACTTTGTTGGACCTTGTCAGATCGTCTCCCTTTCAAGTGCTCCTCCATATGGAGTTGTGGTTTGTGATCCAAGCTTGCAATACAAGAGGAACTGATGATTAATTTTCTTGAATGGTTTCTACATAAGTGCAGCTGGAACTTTTTGGGAGCCATTTTTAGCTCCGAAATTCAAAGTGCAGAGTGACCAGTCATGATACAAGGCCCTCGTGGCAATGATGCGATGAGGAGGAGGCATTGTTGGAAGAAACCGGTTTATAAAGGTGTGCATATCTGGCAGCAATTGGGATGGATAGAGGGAGAGAGAGAAACAGAGCAGGGGAAAAATAGGAAAGGAATGCATATGGTGTTTATAGTCACACTCGGTTAAGACTGTCAAAGCCAAAGTGTATATCTTCAATTCCAGGCAGTAGAAAGTGTAAAGAGATGCCAAACCCTCACTGAATGCCAGAACTGTGTGTACTCCACGTCAGTCTAGAAGGAGCCCCTCCAAACGCATGTAAAACATTGAGGTTCACCTCTGTACCTTTAAAAGAGTCCCATAGGCAGACCGGTCCCCCTCTAATAAAACTGCACTATGTACCATTTCCCTGAACTGAACAAAGATTTCTTTGTTCCTCTGGTAATACAGAAGAAACAATGCCAGTAATACTGTTCCATGCTGTAAATCACTCCAAGCAGATGGGTCACAGTTATGGGTGCACTTCATTATCGCTTGGGCTTATGGGATATCAGTCCTTGAGGCTCCTATGATTTTTGAAGCCAAGGACTTTGTTGGATGGACAGTAGCTGGGCTGCTTCCTAGATTACATCAAGTTTCTATTTAAACTCATTGCTCAATATGGGCCACAAATAAATCTAGACCTGCCTCTGTGTGAATCTCAAGAATTGTACAGCAGTTCAGATTGCATGTGATAAAACACACACACTTTATATCAATGTGTAAATACAAGCCTGACTGCAAACAGCAAAGATAGGTTTGAGTGTTCCTGAACAAAATCAGATTATGGCACATGACACCTTGTTTTGCCAAGCATATCCTATTTAGAGAGGAAGGACCAGTTTTATCAACATGTAATGCAATCAATTCACTTTCAGAAACTAGTTTAACCACAATAACAGATCAGCATGCAATAAAGTAATAGTTAATTCAAACAACTGCACATAATCAAATTAGCCATAATATTTAATAATTCATGTGCGGAACTGTGCATGTCAGTTGTGGAAATCTGCTGATCGTTTTACAGCACATATTCCACGTTGATTACTGCTGCTCTACTGATGAGTGTGACTCTCTCTATATTATCTGAGGTCAGTTTCTAGTCCTCCACGATGATTTCAGCAAACACAACAGACCATTGCCACACTGGTCACTTGACAACTAATCATACGAAAAAGACAATAAAACACCTACAAGCAAATCTGTATTTCTGTGGGAGTATAGAAAACAAATCTGGGGCCAAAAATACAGGCAGACAGAGGGAGGAGAGGCACTAAGAGGGAAAAGAGGCGGGAGAGCAAACTTAATTTTAGCTGTAAGTGATGCTGTAATCCAATCTCCACAGCAACTCTTTGTGTGCTGTGGAATAAGACTGTGGGCTTTGGCACTCGCTGATTCCTACCCTTGATAAAACTTCCACTTTCCACCCTCTTAAGATGACTCTTTAAAACAAAAAGAACGGAAAAAAAGAAAGAGTACACGGAGACCGAGGAGTTAGGGGAGTTTTAGATGACAAATAGAAGTCTGGGCGAGAGATTTGATGATTTGGGGAGAAAGATTGATGTTAGAAAAACAGGGCAAGAAAGCAATGGACTTAAAGAAAAAGGAAAAGTGGATGAGGCAGAGGGGTGAACTGAAGTGCAAATAGAGCTGGGTGAGAGGAAAGGGACATTCCTGGCCAGCTGTGGCTTAAGTGGGAATTCAGAGTGGATCTGTCAAAATAAATAAAATGCAGAGCTATTTTGGTACTTGCTCAGAGACAAAAATCTCCTCAGATGGAACTTAGATTGAAATTGTGACTTCAATAATGGTGATACCAAACTACTCCAGTGAGGTATTGCCAACAGAGACCGAGCACAGGCCAAGTCAGTTGACCTCTGGCTGCAGCACCGCCGTTCACGCCAGCTTAATGTCATCAGGGGGCGACTCTGGGGCCAAGGAGGCAACTGAGGAAATGAGTAGCTATACTGTCCATCCCCAGAGACAGGTGCTGAAGTGTTTAATAAATAAATGACTTGAGCGAGAGAGACTGAATGGAATAGAGTCTGAAGCCGACACTCATTGTTAACACCGAATATGCAGCCAGTCATAACATAACTACTGTTCCACTGAGGAGCGATTGTTCCTTACTAACTATAAATCTCTCAGGGAAGTTTTACTATTGGCCGGAATATGATGACTTGTCCTTAGCTAACACTGGTAGCAAAATACAATGAGGTTTATAGCATATGGACAAAGCTATCTGTTAGGATTCATTTGGATGGCAGTTGCTTGGCTAGCACAAACCCAGTAAAGACCATCTCAGATGTCATCATAAAAACGACTGACTTGACAACACAAAAATACACAGAGTCCCAAACCCTTCATTAGCAACTCTCCTGAGTGAAGTCAAAAGTTACAAATGGGAAATCCATGTTTTATTTAATACTTTAAGAGCACTTAAACTAATAAATAAATAAAGTCACTTCTAAAACGTCTATGATAAAATGTATTTATTATTTATATGTTGATTTCAAATGTTCCTTGGTCTGACACAGCCCTGTTGAAAAAAAAAATCAACATATGTTGGTTAGGTATGTTATGAAGCAGGACTGGCTGAAGCTGGTCCTTAGCTAGTCATGAGCTGGTTTAAGTTAGTCACGTGCTGGTCCTAAGCAACTAGCTTCTGATCAGGACCAGCTTAGGGCCAGCCCATGACCAGCTTAAACAAGCTCATGACCAGCTAAGAACCAGCTTAAACCAGCTCAAACCAACAGACATGCTTCAAAACATACCTAACCAGCATATGCTGTTTTTTTAACAGGGAGTTGTTAACACAGGCTCATTGGTAAAAGGTGCCTCTACCAATTATTTTCTGAAACTCAATAAAACATACTGTATCCACCTTACCACACCCTACTCTGCAATTCATTTCAGCTTCCTGCTGAAATGAACACCAGAAACTTTAAACTCTTGTTTACACAAATTTCCATCACGGGGGCAGATTTTCATGTTTGCATCACATAACCAGCTCCATATGTATGGATTTGCTGATGTAGTAAACTTGCTCGTTAGCTCACCTGGTACAAGAGTGTTCTTGTGATACTCGACTGTGATACTGAGTTCTCGATATCGGTATACGAATCACCATAAAACACCACAAAGACTTGTAGAAGCAAGCTAAATGGCATGGTTGCTACATCACATTTATTTTTTTATCTCATATTTGCTTTTGCTAACACTGTCGGTTAGGTTTAGTGTAACTGGTAGGTTATTTTCAAATGTGACGGAGCATTTAGCATTACTCAGTAGACACTTCATTTCTAAACTGTAGCGATATATACAACAACGAGGATAATAAAATGCTAGCAGTTTTGTTCATCTGTTTTAGAGACACTCACTGGACACACATTTAACTTTGAAAGTGACGCAAAGTCTGCAATGTAATAATTTTGCTGAAGAGTCACCAGAGGCACATTTATCCAGTGAGGCTGGGTTTCGATTTTGAAGGGGGATTTTTTTAACTTCTGCAAACATATTCAATCAAGACCTTGATAAATAAACTGAGAAAGACAAAACTGGTCACTAATTTCAAGCTAGCTCACTGTATAGTATCAGAGATGCCTTTCAGAATGTAAACAAGTGTGTCTTTGTATTCATTGGGTGACACAGATAACACAGGATTATGTTTTGTCTATGCTAGCTTTGAGTAGCCGTGCTCACAGTTTATCTCTGCTGGGGATGTGACCTGTCAACAGGCTTCAATCTTGGGAAAATATGGCGCAGGCAGGCAGAGTTTCAGCCAAGGCGTCTGCCATTAAAAACACAAACCCTTAGTAAGATAATGACCTCTATTCACCTCATGACTGACAGAGGCGTCACCCCACACCTGCTGCACCGTAATCTTGCAAACTGTTACTACGGCATACGTGTATGAACCTGCATCTGTGTTAAAGGGTCAGTGAGGGTTTTTGGCTCTTTTGTACATGCATAAGGCCGTAAGCTCTAGGTATACATCCTGTTTCCAATGCGAACAGCGGGGCCACGTTGACCCCTGAGGGCCACACACGCACGTGGAGCTGGCAGGGGCAGACACACATCCTGGTCCTGAAACAACAGGTCAGGCAGGCTCGGAGGGAAGAGCACCCTGCCTGTGGCCTGAGCCATTGTGTCACTGTTTATCACCATGGATCGTTGCCCAACACAACATTCGCACATGTCATTGTTCCTACACATTGCTCAAGCCTTCTCAGTAAATAGAGCAGGGTGTGTGTGTGTGTGTGTGTGTGTGTGTGTGTGTGTGTGTGTGTGTGTGTGTGTGTGTTACTGTTATCACTTCTTTGCTATTCACTTATGTTGAATAAGAAATTGTTACCATCTGCCTTTGTGTATACAGTCCAATTCAAGGGTACACATGCTGCAATTGTATACGTACAAGTATGCACAAGGTGTTGCTAGCATATACTGCTTCTATGCGAGAATGTGTAAACTATGGTAAAAAACAAAATAAATGTGGATATTTTTCTTACAAAAATGCACCATAGGATGGTTTGAGGGTGAATAAATAATGGGGTAATTTAAATTTTTCTGTAAACTATCCCTTAAATCATGCAGTCTGACAATTACATAACTTTAAAAATGTTGCCCTCTTATATAAGTTTGTTTCTCTACAACAGAGGTTAGTAGTCAAACTTGTATCATCTGCATCATAACAGATTTCAGTTGTACATTTGTTAATGGTTAAATAGTAACAAAGATGTCACATATCAAATTCTTGTAATCTGTTACTTATTTTACACCTATATTTGTAATAGCCTATTTTCACATGAATACATTAACTGAAAAAATAAAAATAAAACTGCATCTATACATGTATTAATCTTCTGTATAAGCAAAAATCAACAAAAGAGCAATGATATGCAAGTGCTATAACACGTCTCAGTTATCTTAACCCTCTACTGCATGCATTTTGATGGTACATGATACACAATTATTCCACATATTTTTTTGTTTTATTTGGGAACATTTTATTGATACATTTTTTTTAGACCACCCCCATCTCAAAATATTTTTTTCGTTACTGAAAAGGGAAAAACACTTGAAACACATTGATATATTGCATTTGATACAGACGTAGTTTTATGTCGTGGCTGGGAAACTCCGGTCCTGGAGGGCCACTGTCCTGCCGAGTTTAGCTCCAACCCTAATTAAACACACCTGCCTGTAGCTTTCTAGTGTTCTTAAAATACATTTATTACCTTGTTCTGATGTGTTTGATCAGGGTTGGAGCTAATTCTGCAGGGCAGTGGCCCTCCAGGACCAAAGTTTCCCAGCCCTGATGTAGTGTGTCGCGTCAGATAATGCACTTCATGTAATGAGTTAAACTTCAAGAAGCACTTCTTCTCTGCTGTGAAACAGAGGCGCACACACACACATATTTTTATGTATAGTTTATGTCGCTTTAAATAAGATTACTAAAGCAAATAATCTTGCCTTCTTCTCACACCATGTGCTCCTGTGACCATGTGTCAGAACAGGATGTCCCACCTTCAAACGGTGCTTGATAGTGACTACCACACCATATTGGACTATTCTTTGATACTTTTCAAACATTTTAATTGGTTGCAATCATTTAAAAAAACATGCACTTAACATGGGGCAGAAGAAAACTTGCAGTAAAGGGTTAACGGTACATGTAGCAAGGTTTTTATATTACAAATAAAAAGAAAACAGATGGCTAAGGATTCAGCAGCTCGGGTTGAGTTGGGCAGCTCATTCCACCAGTAGGGAATATTTAATTTAAAAGTTTGTGAAAGTGATTTTGTGCCTCTTTGGGATGGCACAATAAAGCGACATTCACTTGCAGAATGCAAGCTTCTAGAGGCACGTAAGTCTGAAGTAATGAATTTAGGTAAAAGGGGTGCAGAGCCAGTGGGGGTTTTGTAGGCAATGCTTTGAATTTTATGCGAGCAGCCATTGGTAGCCAGTGCAAATTTATAAACAAAGGTGTGATGCTTTCTTTTTGGCTTTTTGCTGCCGCGTTCTGGATTAATTGTAAAGGTTTGATAGAGCTGGCTGGAAGACCTGCCAAGAGAGCATTGCAATAGTCCAGCCTGAACAGAACAAGAGCTTGAACAAGGTGTTGTGAAGCATGGTCTGAAAGAAAGGGCCTAATCTTCTTGATGTTGAATAAAGCAAATTTGCAGGACCAGGCACTTTTAGAAATGTGGTATGAGAAAGTCAGCTGATCATTGATCATATCTCCAAGGCTGTTTTTGTTATGGTTGATGTGCTTTACTGGATGGTGAAATTGTGATGAAACGATGGGTTTGATGGAACCACAAGCAGTTCTGTCTTAGTAAGGTTGAGTTGAAGGTGATGGTCCTTCATCCAGCAATAAATGTCTGTTAGACAAGATGAGATGCGAGCAGCAATCGTCAGATCATTAGGATGGAATGAGAGGTAAAGTTGAGTGTCATCAGCATAGCAGTGATATGAAAAGCCATATTTCTGAATGATAGAACCTAGTGATGCCATGAATTGAATGAAATTCAAATAATTTAATTGAATTTAATGCAATGCAATGAATAATAATAATTAAAAAAAGAAAATCAAAGAAATGTATGTTTTCCCTCCATTTTTAAGTAGAAAAGCAAAGTTCAAGACTTTAACAAAGCCTTATTTGCAGTTTGGAAAATGTTTTTATAAGCATAAATAAGCTTTTGACGATTTATAGGCTTTAAATGCCTCAGATAGATTTCCTGAGATTTGTTGATTTTATTTAAGATTTTTACAATGCTAGTTGATCCAATCTGATTATAATTTAAGTAATTTATTGCGCAATTAGTTATCGGAACTTGTTTTAGAGTAACCATTCCCCCGCTAATTATGCTAATGCAGATAGCAAGTACTCTGTCATATCTAATGGGAATTGTTCGCAGTAGAGCAGAGACTGTAGGCTCATAATGGAGCTGTTTGACAAGTTCACAGCAGGCCCACTGGAGCAGATAACCACAGAACTCAAAGCCCCTTTGTGGCGGGCAGAGCGAGACAGGCCCATTTCCGGCTAGTACTGCTCTGATCTCATCAGCCAGCAGACAAAAGATGGGCTCCATGTGCAAGCGGCTAACCACATCACACACCACTCCGGCTTCCTTTTACACAAGACAGCAACTCTCTAAATGTACACAATTTCTGATTTGAGCCCTTCTCACCCTGTCTTTCCTTCCTTTGGCTAAACCACAAAAACATGCTGTGGTGAGCATAAGGAGTAGATCTTGAGACACACTGACAGGCTTTTGAAACTACAAGCTTGTTATAGAGTAGCTTATCTGTTGTGACACACATTTACAAAAGAGGAAATGCAGTCAGTTTAAACGAAACATCATATTCTGTTGTTGTCAACATTGCAATAGCATGCAAAGATCCAAGCAAGCGAATCAAACTTAACCTAACTTTGCAAGATCAAGAGAAAAATGGCAACGAGCAACAGGACATCAGGACATAACATGAACAGTCATAAAAACCACTTATGACAAGCGGAAAGTGGTTGGTATGGAGATCCTGCAGTCGTTCTCTTCTGAGGAGGGATTTTTACTTTCCACAACAATAACCTAGCATGGATGTGCACAGAAACCACATCCACAACCCTGTTCTCATGCTCAACATCAATTTTCGCTGACAGCCTGCTCGGTTCAGCCACTCACACACAACAATAGGACCGCCTTGCTGCCTGGATGAAGACAGAACAATGGCAGCATTCAGAAAACAGCTACAACACCTCTGCAATGGCATCAACCCATGACAGTGACTCAAGCTCTGACTCAGCTCAGCTGGTGGTGTCTATTTGCTCAGTGGAAAACTTTGGGTAGTAACCAGGGAATGTTTTGAAGATGGAGGCCATCCTCTAAACACGAGGGCTGATGGAAGTGATTATAGACGTATGGGCGTAATTCAACTCCCCTCGGTCTTGGTTCTTAAAATAGCACGAAGGAGGGGGCGACGGGTAGAGCGGATGTAGGAGTTCCTGTGCTCTGATGTGGGGGCTGGTCCCACACGAACATGGCGGCATGCCCACCCCCTGGGGAGGCGATACGCACATGCCATTCAGCTCAAATAAGGAGACCTGCAAGGAACTTTCAAATGGACGCACCCCTTAACACCAACAATTGGGAAACAACTCATGGAAAATATGGATAAAAAGAGTGCTGTCTATCATACATGCAGAGTATTAAGACATGTAAGGAAGCAGTAACAGCAGACGTGTAGCCAGACTGTGGAAATCATCATAAAGTCTGGTCCACTTTGAAGTTTATTCTGGCGAAGCTAGTAAAGTGACCATTTACATTTCTTTTTTTATTAGATGCATAGGGGGAGGTTTTACGTGCTTGACACTGTGGTCTCAGTGAAAGACTGAGAAAGCTCTCTGAAAATTATTGTATACAACACACTCTCATGGCAATTACATTTTGGCAAGTTTGGTGAGTAATTCATATACATATTTGTACAAGCTCATACTTATGAACCTCTGATGGTTAATTTTAGGGGTGGACAAACTTTTGTTTCTATATGAATCGCCAGCCTGGTCTCATTGTTTATGCGTAGGTATTATTATGTAATGTTTACTAGCACAAAACGTAATTTTTTGTTATTCTTGATTGATGCTGAAATATACAATTTGGACATATTACAACGTTTAAAATGTAAAATTTACTAACGTTTTTAAAATATTTACAAATCTTTTATATCAAGATATTAGTATCAATGTCAAGGTTTTTTTCTTTTATCGAGAAACGATTTAGATTTTTAAACCCCTTAACCTACGTATTTTGTAGCAAATAAAAAATAAATATAAATTGTAATACACCGAAAAATCCAGGGAAATTACCATTTTAGTAACACTATAGCCTTAAAATATATTTTTATAGTCACTAATCCTCGAAAGCTCGAAAGAGCTCGAAAGTACTCATGGTCACCACCTTGTAATCTGAAACTGAGACTAGCAGCAGTAGTCTCTACAAAATGATAGATTGAGACCATTGTGCCTGGTTCCACTACCTGAAAATAAATGTACGCAGTCTGTAATTTGGGCTGCTGTTAAAGAACACAAGAAACGTTTTATAAAGAGTAGTAGAACAGGCAGCCAACTCAAACCAGAGCTGGGTCAGGTAATAATCAGTGTCTTTGACACACATCCAGCCATATCCATGAGGTTAACCAGGCAAGACTAAATACCCACCAGGAACACAGACAATCAAAGCGATTCGGCAGAGAGCTCAAATCAATCCCTAATTCTGAAAGCAAGGTTAGGTTAAGAATAGACACATTCTCAGCTTTCAATTAAGTTCAGTGTGGCTGCCTTTCCCCTTAAACAAAACTAAACTGAACTGAACTGGGTTAAACCTTACAAACAAGGCCTAATCTGTGTGGTTCCATTGATAAACAGACATATTCTCCTGCTATCAACAATAATAATCAGGAATATGTCAAAAACAGTGACACAAAGTGACAGCGTCATTGTTTGTATTATTTAATAATAAAATAATACCCTAGCATGCACATCACAAGAGCTCATGTGAGAAGGAAATGCAGAGGCATTGAATTAAATAACCCTCTTCCTGCATCATATGACAGAAAATTATAACCAAACATTGTAAATCGCAAACACACAGACAAAGGGTGAAACACAAGGGAGATAATCTAATTTTGGTGCCTGTGACGTGTGTTTGAATCCCTCTCTCAATCCTGGGGCCCTCGAGGGTGCGCCTTTCCATTTGGTTTTGATCACAAGTTCAAGGCCTAAGACTCAGCCCCCCAATTTGAAATTGTGTCCTTTGTTTGCACCTATTTGGCAGTCACAGCTTCATCACATGCTTTAGCAGCACAGATCATAAACATAATATTCTATACAAGACAACTTGTGGCTATGTTGCCCAGTGGTGCAGGTTCTCTCACTTTAATAAATAGTGGGTGGTGTAGATCCTGGTATCTTTGGCCACAATTGTCAACTAAATGAGAGCGTATCAAAATCAGCACTGCAGCAGTCTTACACAAGAACACCCTGATGATCACACAATGAGAACATTGACCAGTGTTGCTGCTTAAGCACATACTTAATCTAATTACAAAGTCAAGTGGCATACCGACATAACAGGCGACACACTGAAATCTTGGAGAAAGCAAAAGCTCATATGAAGAGTTTCTTCAAGAGAAAAACACCAGGCAACATTTTATATTCTTAACAAAACAATGCTAACTACACTCTGTAAATGCAATGGGTTTATGGGCAGGAAAACCTTTCCTTAATTCATTTTCCTTGAAGCAAATTCTTTACCACCTGGATCTTTATTTCAGAGATTTATGGATGAAACTATTAAACTAATGACTTCTGAACAGTGTGTTGTCCTTCATTTTCATACATAATTTCGCTCTTTCCAATGGACGACTAATAAAGCGGTTCTAACTAAATGAAACAGAAAGGTATGTAAACAAAGACTCCAGCCATAAAAAGTATAGTAAAAAGTAAGCCATGTCGAAGGAGATTTTATGGAGTGCTGCTAAATGAATCACACAAGTTGTGTAAGAGGCAGTGACTTGCATTTGACATTCAATCAGGGTTTGTGCTTGACCCTAGAGAAATCCAAGTCCCTGGATCCAGCTGTGCCTGATATCCAGAGGTGTCCAGTGCTGGCCAACAGGCTCAGAGTGTGAGGAGCCCTTCCACTGACCCCGTTTGGTCTCCCTGTACGTGTTTGGATTGGCTCAAATAGATCCCGGGGAATAGCCGTTAATCTACAGAAGAACGTCTTTTTAATTATTGCTGAATTCTGAAGGAATTGAATAATGAGATCCAAATGCAGGGTGCGGGCAGGAGAGGGTACAAGGGAGAAAGGAGATACGACTCTGTGGCTAGTGCTGACCCCTGGCTGGCCCCACACGTGTACGCCTCCAGAAGATTGGCTCCAGGTTGAGTGGGTTGCTCTGAGCTGGGACAGAAATCCTGAATAATATTCTGACTAATGGGATCACATTGGTCCTAACGACATTATACACTGACACCACTAGAAACGATCCCTTCATGATGCAGTGCAAGGATCTGGAGTGCAGCAACCTTTAACTCACACTGATTGGCTTCATGCAAACACAGCCATGTACAAAGCCAAAAGTCTGACCTTAGGTGACGGTTGCTGGTTGAGATCTAATAGTAATTCAATAGCGCTCCACAGCAGACATACCACAGCACACTGTCAAATCCGCATACAACATAATACCAGACCAGCCTCATTTGTCTTCATTGGATGTGACAGGGAATCACGATTATGATACATGGCATTCCATCTGTGTTCCCACTCCCAAGACGCAAGGAAAGTCTAGACAGATAGGATGGACTTACCATGAAAGGCGCTTCACTGCAATTTAGAAAAACACCACAAAAGTAAAATACAACATCCTGCTATTATCTGCATCTGAGGACAACACACTCTCAGTGGACCACCCCAAAAGACGAACTGATCCCTGTGTCTCTGGCTGCTCATTGCTGGAGTTAAGCCAGATCAAACTATTTGTCCTCCCTCTACCGGACTTATCACAGAGCACTGGCTCTACCGCTGCTCAGCCAGGCGCCGGAGGACCGTCCGGCAGCCGTTGGCTCAGTGAGAAATAGACTCTTACAAGGGGGTGGGAAGCGCGCAAAGGCTGACACCACACTCCCAATAAGGCTCAAAACACAGTAGAGGATGCAAAGAGCAGACAAGGGTCAGAGGAGCAACAGCCTCATCACCAGCTAGCTGTTGTTTTGGTGATGAGCTCATTCTGGACAAGAGCCAGACAGGCCCTGAAGCCTGAGCCCTCCTTATGAGGTCACCACTAAAAAACCACGGGAAACCTCCTGAGCCAAACGCAGTCACAAAAAGGGTCGAACGTTGATAGAAGCCCCAGTCACATTACACCAATGACGAAAGTTCTCTTAGGCAAAGAACAAACAGCACTGAAAGAAAAAGTCCTGGGAAGATACAAAAACATTCTGAATGTCAGTCACAGGGTGAGGTCATGGCAGGTTGGCGCAGGATGAGGGAGGTCAATCTAAGCATTTTTGGCTCTGTAGGCTTCTGCCAAAGAATTCAAGTAAATGCCAAGAGAGGGCTGCTATTTTCAGGTTGAATGCATGCTCTGGAGCCAGATTATACAGCCGTCAGTTTCTAATTTAAAGAAAATATAGATCTGAATTGTAGACTCTCAGTGGGCAATTTAGTAGGTATATATGTTCAATTGTTATTATGAAACTAGTCAATCATCAGCAACTGAGTTCTCAAAACCAACTTAATAAACAAAAGCATGCAGATCAAGAAGTTCAAGCCGCTCAGCTTTTGTTGAAACCAAACATTAGAACATGACAATGAGTTCAGTTCAGTATACCCAGTGGACTCTACAATCACTGGATCTAAATCCAACAGGGCATCTTTGGGATGTGGTGAAAGAGCAGAACAGCCAAAGCATATTTCTTAGAAGCTTCTTAGCTAATTCAAGCTTGATTTCACATTCCATTGTGTTTCCCAAAATGTCTCAGACTGCAGTTCATAACTGGGGGTCCTTAAGGGTGCCAATAACACTTTGGCTATGACTTGAAGTTCATGTAAAGTCAATATTAAATGTGTGTTCTGAGTTTGTCACACCCCAGAAGAAATGTGTTATTAACCACCCAGCCAAATTTGAATGCTTAAAAAAACACCAAGTATATAAAATAAGGTATCAAAATCTTGAAAAAAATAAGCAGTATTCTCTGCTCTCAGATGCTGGGGGCGTATCCACTGGCGGCGATGAAACCACGCCCACTCACAGGAAAGCTGCCATCTCTCTCAACGGTCTTCCTCTAGCAGCTAATTTAAAAAGGAAACCGAGCTGTTTTGTAAATGATCGCAACCAGGTATTATGCGTTTACGTGACAAAGGCATAGCTAGCTAGCAAACTGTAGGCTGTAGTAACGAACAGTAATGACAATAACTCGCAAATGAGCCGTGAACCACTGATGCTAATGCACTCTAGTTATTAACGTTAGGTGTGTTCATCTTGAAGCAGCGCTGTAGAACGATCAGTGTGTGAGACATCAATGTACAGCGAGAGCGATTCGAAAGCAAATGCAAATGCAAATCTTTTCTCTGTAGCTCTCAGTGTACTTTGATATCACACACTGGTCGGTCTGCAGCGCTGTTTCAAGTTGAATACACGTCTTAAGGCCAAAGTATTCTTCTATTTTTTTTTCACGTTTTCGCCAAAATACCTCTCCTGGCCTAGCAGGGCCCGTAGGGAGCAGTTATGAGGATTACAGTGTGACGAAGGACACGGAAGAAAAACTCATAGAAGTCTGGTAAGCACAGCGGAAAGGCTAGCTGTGACCAAGTATTACTGCAAGCTACCGTTTGGGAAGCCGGACAGTGTCTAAGCTTCTTCCGGAGGTGTGTGAAACCACATGTTTATGCAGTTTTTCTTCAGCTACCTTGTGAATCGAGACCCCCACGCCAGCGTTTCCACCTCGTGGATAAACTAATTACTGCAAGAGGGTTTAATGTGCATGTGCGACCTGCGCGTACAAAGTACTGTATGCTGTCCCTCGCATACGTGTACAAAGTGAAGTTTACTTTGGCCTTTAAGCGGGATTTATACTCTCGCCTGGCTCCGCTTCACGAGCCTCTGCTGATTGCGCACGCACCTTCCCATACAGACAAGGCTTTTATACTTGACGCGTTCGCCGTTGAGATATTCTTTGAAATGACTGGGGGCGCCGAGGAGTAATTTGCACTCCGCCACGCGAAAAGACATCGCACGAACTCAAAGCAAACTTCCGCCAACACCGTGATGATGTCATATTTGGTGCGCACACCCAAGCGAACTTGCGGACGCATCGAGTATAAATCAGCCTTTATGCTTGCGTTCACACTACCATCGACTTTGTCGCTGCATGTCGCCAGGGGCTGGTGATGAGGGCGTTAGTGGGCATTCTCGCTACTGGTTGCCTTGTCAGCAAATTAGGTTTATTGCCGCTACATACAAACATTTTGAAGGCAAAATACTAAATATAATATAAATATGAATTAAGTCGGTACATTCAAACCAAAATGAATGAGAAACAGAGCCTACTTTTTCCATTGAGTATGTTTATCTATGGCTTAGAGGGGAACAATCACGTGAGCTCAACCGTCTTCTTTCCTATTGGCTGTTGCCAATTTGCATAAAGTTGAAGGATTCTGAAATGTGTTGTGTCGCTGGACATGCCCCATCCGGTCGCCAATGGTCGCTTTCGCTCACTGTCATTTGTGTTGCTGTAAACCGCCAGCACTCTATTGAAATGAATGGGAATGTGTCACTTTGTCGCTGAGTGTCGCATGTAGTATGAGCGGGGCTTTATAGTGTTGGGAAAGGGGCCATGCTCGGTGGCTCAATTGCGTCATTGAGTCCTGATTTAGCCCCGCCAAAAAAATCCTGATCACGAAAATGGTGAAAAACTGTTTAATGGTCTAATTCCACAATTAAGTACTAGATAGTTCAGTAGTTGTAACATGTTTCATCAATGCATTTTTAACATTTATAATGTGTTTACAAACAATTCTCAGTATTGACTTTACACAGACTTTAAAAAATATATGGGGAAAAACATGCAGTTCATACTGTGCTTCCTTCAGAAGTCTGTTGCCAAATGATGAGATCATTTCAGATGTCAACATGAAACAATTCAATAAAACCTTTTGCAAATTTTTTTGGAAGCACCACAATGAGCCACTGATGTCACAAGGACTATTTTACCGATGTCCTTACTCATAAAAAATATCTTAATTTGTATTCTGAGGATGAGCAAAGGTCTTACGGGTTTGTGAGGGTGAGTAATTAATGACAGAATTAATTTTTTTGCGTGAACTATTAATATGGTTGTCTCTGTCTGACAAAAATCATGATCCAAAGCTTTATCTCCATACTGAAAACTCACTTGGCCAGACAGTAATGAATCTTTACTGAATTGTTGAAAATTTGGTGTCGGGACACCGTCAACTCAGAGACTAATGTACAGAGAGAGTTCCTGCAGGTGTTCTACATATGAATAGTGCTCACAAACGACTGCAAGGTAGTATCCACACTTGAAATGGACTAAAGACCTGGATCCAGCTACAATATTCAATATGACACAACTTAACAAACAGATAACAAAGGCATTTGAAAGCAATATTATAGGTGCCTTGAGTATTTATGCTTGTTACTGAAACAGTATCACAAGAACACACAATACATGTTATTCAACACTTGCAATGCATTGTCGTCAACATTTATGTGCTTGCGTAAAGAAACGTTTCTGGCCTTACTCTTCCTGTAATATCTGACACGCACACGCAGAGCTGGGTAGTAACTGATTACATGTAATCTGGATTACGTAATCAGATTCCAAAAATTAAGTACTTGTAATTAGAGTAAGTTACCTTTAAAAATACTTGTAATCAGACTACAGTTACTCTTTTTTGGATTACATGATTGCATATTATTCACACAATGGCAATAAATTATTCATAATTCATTAATTCTCCCTAGTTTCTCTTTTTCATCTTTTACATTTTCCTTCTAAAATAGCCTACCGATTATATACATATTATATACAGTATGTATATATAGTCCAGTTTTGTGGAGATTCACACAGAGATCAGTGATTAGTCAGGTGGAGACTGCATTTGACCACTGGATTTACAAAAATAATTTCCGGTTTAAGAAGTTTCAACATTGCATCAACTAGTTGAACATGTTCATTTTTATTTGAATTATTGCTCTGTAGGTTTTTTTAACCATGTATTATTAATTATAGGCTAACTAATTATAAAGCACATATTCATGCTATTTCTTAGTTACATGTTATGCAGGCATTCCAAAAGTTTTTTTCATCTAAACTTTATTCACCAAATATTTGCTTTAAGTACCCCTGAGATTTTCAAATAAATATTTCATCACATTTGCATGTTCATAGTTTCTTTGATGTTGATTAATGATCAGATGGCATGCAAGTAAATAAAAATATTAGATATGTTTTAGTAAGTGTTTTATTTAAAACAAAGACTATAGAAATACATGTGTACATCTGAATGGGAGAAACTGCAATGCGCAATATGGAGGAATAATCCCACCTTCTAAATAAAAGAGCCAAATATAATAAAAGAGCCAAGGCATTACAAATATGGCCGCCGAGTGAAGAGACTTTCCTCGAAAGTGAGTTTGTTTTAAAATTATTTATGTTAATTAAAAAATATTTATGATTTAATTAATAATTAATTGTCAGCTTTTATTAAACTTACAACCCCCCCCTGCAGTTCCTTTACGAACCCTAATTTGGGAAACCTTGATGTAATATTATGGTTAATGCACTTCATGTTGTAAATTACAATTAATGGCACAAGGTTTCTTACTCTTTGCATTTTTTACATCATTATGGTACAAGCTAATGCTATTTAAATCAATGTGATAAACGAGTTAAATCAAAAGTAATCTAAAAGTAATCTGACTATATTACCTAAAATGTGTAATGTAACAGATTACGTTACTGACTACAATTGTTGTTATGCAATTTGGAATCAGTAACGGATCACAACTTGTAAGTAATCTACCCAGCTCTGCGCACACGCACACACAGTCTTCTGAGAGGAATCTGGTAACTTCAGACCGAAACTGACAAGGAAATGAGAGGCTAATTGGGGGCAGTATCAGTAGGCAAGCCCACAGACTCAAAGAGGACAAAGACACAAGAAGCCACAGTATTCATTTCATTTGCCAGCACAGGATTCAGAAGCTAATCTATTTTAACATGATAAGATAGAACATATGCGGAATAATGCAAACAAAACATCCATGCTCAATCAAACACCAACAGCATGGGTGTTATGACACCAGGCATAACGACACTCATTTTAAAGGGACAGTTCACCCAAAAATAAAAGTTCTGTCATTCATGTCCTTAAGTAAATATCATTAAGTCAAACCTGCAGCAATAATAATTGCTGGAAACACTTAATAATATGGTTTAATTAGTTAACGTTAGCTAATGCATTCACTAACATTAACAACGAGCAAAACATTTGTTACAGTATTCATATTTTTTTGTTAATGTTATTTGCAACTTATTAATTCATGTTAGATCAGATCTATTTAAAGAAATTACACACAGCTTTTAATTTTAATAAAGTATTTATCAATGTAAAAATGTAAATTGCTTTAGAAAAAGTTTTCATTTATAGTTCAAGTTAACTAATGTTTACAAATGGAACCTTATTGCAAAGCTTTTGGAACAAGATGAGTAAATGATGACTGAATTGTCTGTTTGCATTTCATTTCAGATTTGCATAAACAGAAGTACAAAAAAAGGTGTGAGAACAACACATTGCTAACCTGAAAAAAAAACAATACAGCTAAAACATGTCAATTAAACTAATGTATGACCTCATTAGCTAGTCTCGATTGGACTTCAACCGCATGCCAGCAACCGAATCTGACCTCTCAAGTCAATTAGCAGATGATCTATAGGCATCCCTCTGCACACGCTATATAAAAACGGCCTGCCCATTAACCTGTGGTCTATAAAAGCACACGACTTAGCCCACATTCCCGAAGCGATCCAGCAGCCTCCGTCCCCAAATTACTATAATTCCTAACAACAACGTGGCAATTTCTAAGGCAGGGAGCGCATGCCTCTCAAACTGTTCATTAAGGCTTTTGGAAAGATATAAGGACTGTGGTTTCCTGGAGAATGACCGCATCAACTGTCAAAATCATAATTATAGCATCTCTGCTATTTCTACTGTAATCATATAATTACAACATATCTGGAATTTCAATCGTATAATTACATTATTTGGCCATTCTCACAAAAAGATACCTTTTCTGGGACCTCTATATTTTCGAAAATGAAATATCTGCGGATGTTCACGGATATTAATCTAGAGATGAGCCACGTGTTTGGCACTGGGTTCTCTTGTTTGAGTCGTGGAGTCTGCTAGCTTTGATAGATGGTAACATGATGATGATTTTCGTATCTATTTCTTAAAAACGTTTCCTGTAGACTCCTATTGCACCACACACTGGGCATGAGATCTGAAAACATGATCTTTTAGAAACAGAAGTCCCTATCTGAAAGCAAACAATGGCTCGTTGGTATTATAACAGCGCTGTTATGAAATCACGATTCTCTCACAGTTCGCTCAGATAGTTTTTCATGTTTTTGGAAAATTATCTCTTTAATAAAGTGGTTTCTTAACTCTATATGAGACCAAATGTTATTTTCCTCTTTTACAGGGCTTTGAATTGTATTAACGTAGACAGCTGCCATGTTTTATCAAAACAATGAGCTCAGACAAAACTTTCATTCTGTAACGTTTTTTTCTAAAACGCCCACATATTTTGGATGTGCCTTCCTCTCAATTTGGTCTAAAAAAAGCAGCTACCTTAACGAGATTCGAGGTCTGTTAACTGCAGACCCTCCACAGCTTCTCTCCATAAAACCCTGATCATTATCACGAAGGACTCGCCAGCCGGTCTGTGGCCAGGAGACGTTAATGAGCACAGGGTGTCATTTCTCTCTCACCAGGTGTTAGGAGCTCCAGGACTCGTGTGCTGTAGTTCCAACTGGGCATAATTAAACGTCCCACATATTTATAATGATTTTATAAAGGGCCCCACATATGCAGTTACCTAGGGCTGTGTCCAACAGGGCTGGATTTATGACTCACTGTCCAACTCTTCAATTTAATAAGATACAGAAGAGATGGTTCCAAGAAACTGCTGAAATAAACAGCAAATAAAATAATAATGTCCCATGTGGAAATCATCATTTGTGCATAATTACACACAGGATACACCACAAAAGTGGAACATCTGCTCATGCTTCGTAAAACATTATTGTGAACCCTTTTTTTATTTATTAGCATTGCTATCCATATACAATTCAGTTTGTCTTGATTTACCCTGGAAACACAAAACATTCATTAGACCGATCATCCAACAAGAACAAGGATAAAGAATATTTCAGTCAACATTAAATATATCACAATACATCAGTGAGTCTGTGAAGCCAACATGACTTCATTTCACAAATGAATGTGCATACGATTTCAAGAAATCCACACTTCTCAAGTAACAGCAAGCTAAGCTACTACATCACGACTCAAAAAAGGGCAAGACATACAGACAAGTATAGTATTTTGAACAAAATGGGTCAATATTTTGAAAAAAATACGATTTATTAATGTTTTTTATGCTCAACCAAGGCTGCAAATATTTGATAAAAAAGACAGTATAAAAATAGCAATATTGTGAAATAATACAATTTGAAATATTTATATTTTAATAGATTTTAAAATGTCATTTAAACTTGTTATGGTAAAACTGAATTTTCAGCATCATTATTCCAGTCTTCAGTGTCACGTGATCCTTCAGAAACCATTCATACATACATACTTGATCGCATACATAAAGCATACAGTGTTTAACCAGTTTAACCATTATTCTTTCCTTTGTTATGCTCAAGACTGCAGCAAAATACAGTAAAACTGTAAAAATGGTCCTTCAGAAGTCATTATAATATGCTGATATAATAAGAAATGTGTCTTGAGCATAAAATCAGCATATTAGAAT
Source organism: Gymnocypris eckloni scoliostomus (assembly GCA_027564155.1). Lineage (NCBI taxonomy): Eukaryota > Metazoa > Chordata > Actinopteri > Cypriniformes > Cyprinidae > Gymnocypris > Gymnocypris eckloni. Next base: position 19,871,152 of record CM050415.1, read on the forward strand.
GATTTCTGAAGGATAATTTTTACTGTTTTGCTATATTTTGCTGCAGTCTTATGCATAAGAGACTTCTCCAAAAAAATGGTTAATGGTTAGACTGGTTAAACACTATATATGTATTACTTAAGTATACTGTAAGACTGTACTGTTGGCATGATATAAAATGACTCATACCTTCATATACCCGCATGATGGTGGGGTGTATTTTGGTGATGTAATCGAATATGATGGATAAGTGAGATAATGAGGTTTAATTAGACATGCTGTTCGTGTACTGGACAAGACATCTTAAGAAGAAAGTCAACAAGGCCTCTTCTTGGAATTATACGTTTCTGAGACACATGCTGCAAACTCTGCTCCCTACAAGAGGGCACATTGTTCTTTCCAAAAACACTAAATGAATGTAGATAATAATCAAACTCACAAGGTCTGGAGGAGCAGAGTAGAGAAGAAATGTTTTGGCTACACATATTTCCTTCTCTTATACTTGTCATGGCCTTTGTGTGATGTGACAACTGAATCGGCGTGGTGCAGAGATGAAAGCTGTTATGCATTCATACGTGTTAAGAACTCTCAGAGGTGCAGTTGCAATGATGCAGTGCAACATAGGATGTACTTATTCTTATGAAGAGAACAAACTGAAAAAAAAGCTTTCCCACAAGAGTTGAAGTGGTTATGGACAACAGACTGCTTATACTAAACAAGCACGTATAGGCATCTACACAGTTTGGCCATACAGTCAACATGAATCTAAGCAGTTAAAGCTCCTTTCTTGTAAAGACAGCAGGTTCATAGCTTTAACTTTATTAAAACACTATTAAAAGAGAGACTTTAACCTCAGAATAGTGCAGATCACTATGGGCGGCAGCTAATCTTTTAACAAACAGCCCAGGAGAGAGTGGAAAATGCCCTGTCGCAATATCACCGTGTATGAGAACGGCCCCCTCCCCGTCTGCCTCTTTAAAAGGCCTCCATTGTACGAGAGCCATCGCCATGGCTACTGTCGGCCGACTGTAAGCCTTTCAGAATTATTAGCATTCTTCCTGACTCTCGGCACTGTAGCAGAGCCCCTCGCTATTCCAGAAAACAAGCCAGATAAAAACACACACGTCTCAGAATTACTAACAGATCTTTCCATCTCGCTCCCCTCGAAATTAATTAAATTCGAATTAGAAAAGGTTGTGGAGAGTGGAGAAGGTGGAACCTCATACTAACTAAACATCCAGGGTTTGCGTAAGGTGAATGGAGACTGCAGAGTTGCCTTTGCACAGAAGCGATGGAACAGATTTTAACAATGACTGTTTAATAAAAATCTGAATCAGTCCTAAACTGATTCGATTTCATGGGAAGACATGATACAAACTTTCTCTTCAACGCAAATTGAAGCTTTTGTCATAAATGCCATTTATCTGTCAAAATATGTAATGTATTTCTCATTTATTTGTCAAAATACATTTATGAATTTGCTGCTTTATGGTTGAAACTGGTATAGTAGTTATAACATTTCTGGTTTCTTAAAGCAACTCTACCTAAGTTTTACTTGATCATTTATTTATTTAGCTTGAAATGCGGTTTCAAAATCATTCTGATGGTACACTGACTTCTTATAAGGCAAGGCAAGGCAAGGCAAGTTTATTTATATAGCACATTTCATACACAGTGGTAATTCAAAGTGCTTTACATAAAAGAAAGTGAAATAATCATTCACAGCAATAAAAACAAGGAGTTAAAAATAATAAAACAAGGAATTTTAAAATGATATAGAAATGTATTTAAAATGAAATTTAAAACAGTTAAATAGAAAAGGATTATACATAAAATACAATCCAGTCAGTTCGGATGTAGCACAGCGCTCATTCAACAAATGCACAGCTAAATAGATGAGTTTTGAGACTGGATTTAAATGTGGCTAATGTTTTAGCACATTTGATCTCTTCTGGAAGCTGGTCCCAGCTGCGGGCAGCATAATAGCTAAAAGCGTACTCCCCTTGTTTTGTGTGAACCCTTGGTATTTCTAACTGACTCGATCCTAATGATCTGAGTGGTCTGTTAGGTTTATATTCAGTGAGCATATCTGCCATATATTTAGGTCCTAGACCATTGAGTGACTTATAAACGAGTAAAAGTACTTTAAAATCAATCCTAAATGTAACTGGAAGCCAGTGTAAGGACCTGAGGACTGGTGTGATATGCTCATATTTTCTGGTTCTAGTCAGTATCCTGGCAGCAGCGTTCTGGATGAGCTGCAGCTGTCTAATGGTCTTCTTTGGAAGGCCGGTGAGGAGACCATTACAATAATCCACCCTGCTGGTGATAAAGGCATGAACAAGTTTCTCCAAGTCTTGATTGGAAACAAAACATCTAATTATTGCAATGTTTTTGAGATTATAGTTTGCTGATTTAGTTAATGCTTTGACATGACTACTAAAACTAAGGTCTGTCGCCAGAATCACCGCAAGATTTTTGACTTCATGTTTAGTTGTTTGACCCCTAGAGTCAAGGTATGCATTCACCTTGAGAACTTCCTCTTTTTTTCCAAATGCAATGACTTCAGTTTTCTCCTTGTTTAACTGAAGAAAGTTTTGGCACATCCAACTGTTAATTTCATCAATGCATTGGCAGAGGGAGTCAATGGGGCTATAATCATTTGGAGATAAGGCTAGGTAGATCTGGGTATCATCAGCATAGCTGTGGTAGGCAATTTGGTTCTTCCTCATTATCTGACTTAGTGGGAGCATATACAGGCTAAACAAGAGCGGTGCAAGAATAGAGCCTTGTGGGACTCCACATGTCATGGACGTCCACTTAGACTTATGCTCTCCTACACTCACAAAATAACCTCTCCCTTCTAAGTATGACCTGAACCATTTGAGTGCCATCCCAGAAAGCCCGACCTAGTTTTCCAGTCTCTCTAGAAGTATGTTATGATCGACAGTGTCAAACGCAGCACTAAGATCTAGTAGTACCAGCACTGCTATTTTGCCAGAATCAGAATTAAAGCGAATATCATTTATTATCGTAATGAGTGCTGTCTCTGTGCTGTGATGCACGCGGAAACCAGATTGAAAATTATCCAGGTATCCATTTGAGTTTAAGTAGTTGTTCAGCTGATTAAAACTACCTTTTCAATAATCTTACCTATGAAAGGAAGATTTGATATTGGTCTATAGTTGCTCAACATGGTGTTATCAAGATTGCGCTTTTTCAGAAGGGGCTTAACAACTGCAGTTTTCAGGGAGTTTGGAAAAGTCCCAGAAAGAAGTGAGGTGTTCACCACTTCTAAGAGATCTGCTTCTAAACAGTTAAGCACACTTTTGAAAAAAGATGTGGGAAGTGTGTCAAGATAGCAGGTTGACGATTTAAGATGCTGTACTATTTCTTCCAAAATTTTGCTATCAATTGTTTTAAAAACAGACATAGTCACTTCTTTTTGAGATTGCTGTCGAATCTGTGTGACCTCTGTATTACAGGAAGATGTGCCAATCTCCTTCCTGATATTATAAGGCAAATGGCTTCTGTTTCTTTCTTACTCTCTCTTCAAATGTTAGTTATGTTTGTATGTTCGGTATGAAATCCCGCAAAAAGAGCGAATTGCTTTACAGCTTTGGACTGTAATTGCGAAAATAAATGACAGTATAACTAGGTATAAATAAACTTGACAAGACTGTAATTGTCTGGAGTGCCAAATTGCAGATCTAGTGCAAAGATGTTCACATGATCCTTAAGACGTAGATGCTTTCTGAACTGCTCTTTTCTCACAGTGGTCATTTTTTTGTGTGTGTTTTTGAGAAAAAGAAAGCACATAACCTACAATATTTAAATATTCATCCACACACCATCAAAATTATGGTTTTTTTTTACCCCTAAGTGAACGAAGAAGAACGTCACCATAAGCTTTTCTGGACCTTTGAACCACAATGACACTACACAAAAAATTGTCCCCCCCAAAAGAGAAAAATATACATATAATACATCCAAAATGTTAAAATATGCAATCTACTTCATTCTATTGCAATGCTTTAGCTTAATTTGTGTTCGGCTTAGAGGCCATATCAGTATTCTATTGGTTACACATCTTCACATGATACAAGTTTGCGGGTAGAAATTGAGATTTTGGGGTCAACATAATCCGAACAAGGCTGCACTTCCTGTCTCCTGCATTAGCATGCATATGAATGCAAGTCAATGGAACGAAAAGAGTAGTTTGACTGGCCCTTTAGTCTGCCAGTTCTTATTTCTGTGGTGTTCCACACATTTTACAACCGCATTGGTCAAATATCCCTTAATTTAATCCAATGTTGTGTTTTTCTAGGATCGTGTTGCGTCGAATAACATTTTCGTTTTCACAGTGGACACAAATGACTTGTTACTGGAAAATTGTGTTGCACCTTGTCTGGAGAGTACAAGTCATTTTCTCTACATCATATATGTAATAGATGTAATTTAGATGGAGACACTCATGAAGGACATCATGTAATTGTGTCCCTGGTCTCCACCCAGACAATTTATGCTCAATTGTCTTTTATTTTAGGAGGACAGGCTGGTTTAGTAACAGAGACCCTTTGCTTCCATGGAGACTATGACTTTAGAGACTCCCTGTGCATAGGGGATAGTTTCACAAAACCTAATTGGCTTAACTGGTGCTATTTATAATGGTATTACCGAAAATGTCTTCATATATTACATTATTGTAAGAAAACCCAATCTGGCCTTTTTAATTGGAAAATGCCCAGTGGTTTTTCCAGGGCCTATTATTACCCCAGTACATACTTGCACAACTTTGTAGCCTTAATAACAGTATAGATTTAAATCTGCTTCTCCATTAAAAGCATAGCCAACTTTTAAACACAACAAGGCATAGTCATAATGACCTAACCAGGATATTAAAAGTTGAAGTGATGGTTCACCAGAAAATGAAGGATTTGTCATCATTTATTCACAATAAAGTTCCAACCCCATATGACTTTCTTTCATCCGTCAAACACAAAACAAGGTATTTTGAGATAGTGAAAGTGTTTTTTGTCCATACAATGGAAATAGATGGTCACTAAAATTGTTTAGAAACCAGAATACTTCAAAACATCATCTTTTGTGTTCCCCAGAAGAAAGTATGTCATACTGGCTTGGAATGACATAAGACGAGTAAATGATGACAGGATGTTCATTTTTGGGTGGGACCTTTAAGTGTTTCATTGTCATTTAATGGCTCATGTTGTTCCGACCTCTTATTTGATCTTCCATGAAACACAATGAACAAACATCTGTTATACATACAAACAAAGTGGATAGACAAGATCAAAAACAAAAGTATCTTGATTAGTTCATTCAGTATGTCATACTTCACATCTTCTAAAGTCACACAATAGCCTTATTTGAGAAACCAAAATGTGCTGTTTTTCAAACCTGTGGTATTGGAATTGCACATATGACACGTATTTAGTTTTAATATGTTAGTGAGAAGAGACATACAAACTTTTAGATATCAATCTGCATATGGGATGGCCGGCAGTTATGCTCATCTTTGGTATTTACTTTGAAAGCATCGCGGGTGAAACGGCTCCTTATTCAACTTAGCATGTACAGAAGATCCAAACTGAAAGTTATAAGACCTGTTTAGACAAAATACAGATGTTTGTTGCGCATAACCCCCATTTTATCCACCTTCAAACAGAGTGCGGCCTTCAATAGTGTGAACACAATTTGGTCTGTTCCTCAAACAAAGCCATCCTCAAATATCACTTTAGTATAACGTCAGAAGACATTTACTGTTCATTTATGCATTTAGCAGACACCCTTTCACAGGGGCGCGGGAACAGGGGGTGCTGAGGGTGCTGCAGCACCCCCTGTTTTTTTCTGTGGGCAACTGTAAACTTTTGTGAATAAAAAAAAAATATAGGCTAAATTTGTTATAATAAAGATTAATTTAAACATTTCTATGGTTGCTCCGATGTTTATAACATTTAGTTTACATTGGCTATTTTGCTATCTATTTCTATGTGATCTTCGACATATTTACCATTGCCCATTAATTTAACAGTTGTAAGAATTAAAGTTATCAAAGTTATTAAACTGATGCAGGGCTGTTTGATGCACGCGTTGCGCACATCCTGCCAAATCACGCACGCAGCACTGCCAATGTTTGCTTTTATGTTTGTCAATGTTATGTTTGTGTTGTGGGATCTGTAGGTTGTGGCTTAAAAGCGGAACATGGAAATATCATGGATGTACTGGAAGAAAGAAAAAAAACTTTTTTTTTTTTTTGTTCTCAGCGATATGAGTCTTTCCCTTCTCCCAAAACAGCTTATAGCTACCTATTAAATTAGTTCAGTTTTGTATGTAATGGAAAAGTGATTAGACTATGTTTCGTTTTTTTCTTCATAAAGTTATTTAGAAAAACCTTGGGAGCATTTTTTGTTCGTTAAATGTTTTTCTTTTAAGCAACGACCAAGCGGCCAGCATCAGAGTTAATTTAGCCTTATCAAATCATCACGACTTGACTAAAATAAAATCGATAGATAGGCCTATAAACAGTTCAAGCATATCACCATGTTAGTTTAAATGTTTAACCTATATAAATGTGCAATATCCAACAGTTTGTGTGGAGAGTGGAAGCCGAAGCGAGCTTTACAGGACATGGAGGCTCCAGCGTGGTCACTTGGATTTTTTTCTTACTGTAAAAAACTGTAAAGGGTCTACTTTTATTTGTGTGCATTCACAATATCAACATTGTGCTTTTATAAAATAGGAAAACAGAGAATGCACTTTCTGCCGGTTTTGAACAAGAGCGCTTCAATGATGAACCGAAACTCGGCAACTCGAAACTGGCTCAGAGATATGATAAATATATCTATAGAAAGCTTTAAAATACTATTTTAAAACGAAATAATTCAAAGCAAAAACTCTTCATTAGCCTATGTAATCTGTTAAGATGCATATGTCTCTCTGCACGTCCAATGAGATGGCGAGTCATTTTTCCCCGTCACCTCACCATCTAAAATATACAAATAAGGGAAAGCCTAAAACAGGCCCGATTATAATTTGCGTTTTATTTTATAATTGTATTCAACAATAATAAAAAAGTATGTAAATCTTTGTCCTTGAAATTTAAAGGATTTGCTGCAATGCAATTTTGTCTGACTGATAGGCCTAGTGAATTATTTATTGGCCTATCTTTTTAATCCATGCAGCAAATGCTTTAGAAACAGCTTTACAATTACTTTAGTGCATTCCAGATGCTTTTAAAAGAACGTTTCACTATACATTTTAAGGGTTTTTAAGCTTGAATGTAGCTTGAAATGTAAAACATTGTTATGAATTAATTGTAGCCTATTCCCATTTGTAAAATAGCTAATTGTTGTCTAACACGATCTCATGAAAGTGCGTAGGCTATAGCACGATTTTCTGTTTCTATTTGGCGTAATATTTACCCCCTACCACCCCCCCCCACAGCACCCCCTACATAAATCACCTTCCCGCGCCCCTGCCCTTTCATTGTATTATTGCATTCAAGGTACAGCATGCATTTTATCAATTCATGCATTTCCTGGGAATCAAACTCATGTCCACTTGTTCATTTTTGTTGCATGGAAAAGAACAAATGGATAACATTTATTTGTGTTTGATGTAAGAAAACAACACCGAATGGCATGCAGGTGAGTAAATAATTCCACAATTATTCCTTAGAAGAAAAGACAAATACTACCGAAAGTTCAGGGGGAACGTAAGGAGAATACCCAAGTCCAAATCCTGATTACCCAACGGGCAGTAATCTAAATCGAACTACTTCATCTACTGTGCTTCTCTAAAAGAATGAGCCCCATCCACCAAAGGCTTCATCTCAACAATCAGACCTTTGTTTTAGCCAGGAGTGCTGTTGTGTATTTTGAAACCATGTGGGTTCTTCTCTAAGCTCCAGTAAAGCCTGTGCCCAAAGTGAGAGGCGAGGTGGGTTGGGCTGAGTGAGCGAGAGTGCCAGGCTTACTCGTCCCGCCCACATCAACCACTCGGATACACTCCGCCAGAGGAAGCCAGGACTGGAATGACCTTGCCAAGCTGCATCTTTTCCACTGCCAGGGCTTCCTCTCCTGTAAATGTTAACACTTTCCCTGGAGTATAATGAGGTGGATTAGATTTGGTTTCATTACTAAGTTGCTTGTCTGGAAAGCTGTTGTGTTGGCTGTGATGGAAGGGAACTAAGTGGGGGGACTAATTGTTTGAGAGTGTGAGAGAAGTAATCTACCTACAGGTCCCTGTGCACCAATGTTCCCTCAAAACCCAATTATCAATTTGAAAGTGTGAATATGAGAGTCAATAGGCAGCAGCAGTATTTTGAAACAAACACGAGATAGGCTTAAAGCAATAGTTGTCCCAAAAAATTGGCATTTGCTAATTTTTAATAAACCCTAATGTCTTTCCACACCCGTATGACTTCTTTTGTGGAACAATCGTATTTCAGATAATCTTGATGTGGCTTTTCCATTACGCAACAGTTCATTAGTTCCAATTAGAACTAACATGCACCATTAAAATATCAGAACGTTTTCAAAGTATCAAAAATGACCTGAGTCAGTAAATTGGAATAAGATTGAAGAATGAATCAGATGTGTGACCAGTCTCAACTGGTTTGTTGAAAAGCACAGCCTCAAAAGACTGATTCATTTGCTGATCTGCTTTCTAGTTCAACTTGTTGACTCAAATATCACAAAGGGGAGTAAATTAGGACAGCTTTTGAATTTTTTGGGTGAATCATTTCTGAGATCTGTGTTGAAGTGGGATATAGATAAGGCACCTGTGGAATTGGATCTGGCATTTATAGTGGATCCTCTACCTCATTTGCCTCTGAAAAAAATGCTATGATGCACACATGAAAAATCATTTATAATAACGACGTCAGTAATTTGCAATATTTCTATGAATGCACTTAAACAGAGCATCACTACTGAACTAGATTGTTTCTACTGTGATGTAAAGTGAGCTTAACTCTGTGGTTTAGACCCACCACAAGTCCTTGCTCTGGGAAATCATGAAAAAATACAAATAAAAAGATCACTGAGCTCAAAGACATTTTAGTGAAGAATTTAATGATGACAGCTTAGATACTGTTAGACAGACATTATCTGACAGCAGGGAGGATATATGGACACTGTCCCTGATGTCCACACAGAAAGCAGTGCAAAGAGGCCGTCAGGTGGGAACGGATTTATTGGGGAGAAGTCTGAAACAAACAAAAGAGAAGTTAAATGCACTAAGACCATAATAAAGGCACCGCTTTAAAATGATATTATGCATTTGAGCGCCTACACATTGAGGTTGAAAACCGGCACTGCAATACTTTTTTTTCTCAGGGCTTTATTTCAGAGGAAGATTATTGATGCAGAGATATTATATTCTGTGGGTATACATTTTCTGAAAGATAAGTTCAGGCGATAAAGTAAAATTATTTTCATCTAATTTTCAACCTACTGACAATTATTCAATATCTTTTCATGGACAAATGGAAAAATACTATGCTTTATAAATATTTATCAGAGACTTATATTTGTTGAACAGCTTGGACTGATTCACTAAACTGAATCTTAAGTGAATGCAACGTATCAAAGGTAATGTCATTTCCTAATGAAGTTTAAATATGAGATGCTTTTCTAAATAACTCTCTCATTCTCACGAGTTAGAAGACAAAAAGGGATAGCAAGATTAGTTTAATACTCTTAACAAACCTACTGGTCTTTAGGAAACCTACTGGTCATATAAAAAGCACATTAAATTCATGACAGCATTTACAATGTTGCTTAATTTTATATTTCCAGCAAAACCATTATACATATTGTAAAAAACATTTAAAACTGAGATCTTCAAACTGGCCAAAATTATGTATAAAAAGAGTCAGTAAGATTTTTAAAAAGGTTTGTTGCTTACTATGGCTGTATTTATCTAATAAAAAAAACACAAAATAAAATACAGTAATAACAGTAATATTGTGAAAAATGATTACAATTTAAAATAATGGTTTTCTATTTGAATTTATTTTATTCAATAAATGTGATTTATTGATAGCAGCCATTACTCCAGTGTCATGTGATCCTTCAGAAATAATTTTCTTATGTTGATTTGGTGCTCCTAACTTGGTGACCCTAAACTTTTTAACCACACACACACACACACACACACACACACACACACACACACACACACACACACACACACACACACACACAAAATACTTTTATGTTATTATATTATTACAAATAGTTGACCAGTATTATCAATAGCCCCTTTCACACCAGTATATACCAGTAAACTGCCATACATTTATGGAACGACTTTAAACACAAAATACAATACATGCCGGTAACTGAACTACACAGCGCAGAGTAAATGGGTCAGAATGCTATGAATGGCTCAGAGTCGTCGAAGCTTGGATTTCAATGCTCTGGATTGGCCCGGAGTAGACGTCTTACCTCAGAGTGTTCTGAACTTGTACGTGCTCAAACCGGTAATCTTCATTCTGCGTTCACACACAGCACCAATCCAGTAATGTACTGCTAATGTTACAACTTCTCATACATGTAAACTGCCAGAACGAATTTACCAGTATTTTTGAAAAGGTCCTCTTTACACATGACCTCTTAACAGTAATTTACCAGTAAAATCTGTAGGTGTGAAAGGGGCTATTATGACAGCTCATCTATTTCACTGTTGCTATGGGCTGTATTGTGCATTCCAGCATGTGAACAACCAGAGCTAGCCAGTCTAAATTATTTTCGAGAAAGCAATGTTCATCAGATTATTAACACATTTTCTAGTAAATGAATCCTAATGGTTTCTGCACCCCGATTAGGAGACCAAACACCCACTATTGCATTCAAACACATCGTTCGCCCACCAGTGGATGAGTAATGCAGGATGCAGCATCTGAAGGTCAGATGCGGTCTGCTGCAACAGCCCCCACACTACAAAATGTTCTCAAATAAAACCTCTCCAGTTGCTTAAATGTGTTACCTTGGCTACCAGAGTCGGCCTGGACACTCCCAACCAATCACAGAGCTGATTCCTGTGGGTCCGCACTGTGGCGATGTCACTTTCCCTATTATAGGAAACAAGAAACAACCATTACAATTAAAAGTCCTCATCATGATCCTCCAATAAGCCCCGTGTCAACACTCACCAATTAGTGTCACTAAGCGAGGCCATGACATCAGCCAGCACTTGTTCATCATCAATGACATCATCGTAGGTCAAGAGCATCTCGTATACCTGGCTGGCTGTCGTCTTCCTGATCTTCAGACCCAAGAGAGACAATGGAGTTAGAAATAAATACGGGATACAACACGAGTGCCTAGACTAAGTCTGGACTGAAGTCGCCTGCTAATGGTCTCACCACAGGGAAGGGGTGACAGAGTAACATCAACAGCTGCACTAAGACCTTCTTCCTCACATCACCCTTGAACTGCACCATTCCACAGAACCTACGGTCAAAGAGCCAATCAGAGAGACAGAGCTCAGACATAATGACCAATCACAAGATAGATCACATTAAAACCAGGAAGCACATTTGAAATGACATTTTTAGAGTGATTCAATCAAAACTTAAGTTGAAAATGGTTCATGAAACATTTTTTGATTTATTTATTTTTTCAAAAATATTTGAAAACAAAGATTCTGGTAAAATGGAGTTAAAAAAATGTGTTTCTGAAAGTTTTTATTAAACATTGATGAAGAAACACATTTGATATGAAAATAAATCAATTCGTTTAGTTTAAAAAAAGGTTGTGTGGAACTGATGCAAATTATTTATTTTAAGTTATATGTTTAAATCATATTTAAATTAATAATTGTTCAATACAATCACTTCATCAATTATTTTATTTTGTTTCTTTATTAAAAAAATAGAAAATAGTACAAACATTGAAGTACCAATTATTAAAAAGTATTAAAATGTTAAAAATAAAGATTCTGAAAGCTTTTTACACTGCTTGTAGGAGATTTCTTAATAATTTAAGTAAAGACAATCCAGGTGAATAGGGTCAAAATAATTAATAGAAATAAATAATTGAAGTGTAGTAACTAATATAAATAACCATAATTTAAGTTGATTGATTACATTAAGTATTAAAAAGTATTACATTTTTTCAATGCCATTTTTAAATACGTAAATAAGACATTATCTAAGTAAATCTCCGCTAATTTGTATACATTTCCTAAAATAAATCTGAACACTGGTGAAGCCAGGTTCAAATTATAATTTTTTTTGACATATAAAAGTTTTCAGATGGGAGATTTTGGCAGAGATTACTGCATGACAAAACAGTCAAAAATATGTTTTCACTAAGTTTTTAAGAAAAAAACTTTAAAGCTTTAAATACAACTTTAAGCTTTGTTGTATGCAAGTGCTACTGAAGCGAAGACAAAAGCTTTAAAGCTTCGGAGAAAAAAACTAAAAACTTTAAAGATATACATTATAATTGAAATCTGCAGACGGAAATAGAAAACAATGCACTTGAAAAAGTATTTTGGATGTTTTCAAGTTATGAACGGCCAAATAGCTCAAAATCTTAAAATTGACCAGTGCATGAAAAACTATTTGTTTACCTCTAGTGTCTTGCCTTTACAGTATTAACAAAAATATTATTTATACTATTTTAAAATGTTTAACATTATTATAAAAATGGTGATAAATGGTGGGCACAACTAGTCATGGACCCATATATCTACAGAGTGCTGGAAATGCAACTTACACAGCAATACTTGACAACAACTTCTGGACATCTTTGGACTTCTTGATTTCCTCTTTACAGAGCGACAGTAGCTCTACGCAGAATGGATGACTGAAAAGAGAGAAATTATATCAGTATAAAACAAACCAACACAAACATCCACCCTCAGCCTCCTCGTTTCAACACAAGACTTGGCCGGGCTCATCTTAAGTTTTCCCAAAAGGTTCCCTGTGTGAAATCTTTCTGTGTATTTCTGTCATGATATCATCTCTCCTGCCGAGCTCTGGATGGTTTGTGTATCTGAGCCAAGGGAGGCAGTAATGTACACTGGGCTTTCCCACGCTCACCTCTCCTCGCTGGCGAAGAGGTCAAAGCAGCCGTTAGCCAAGAGTTGGTCCACCATCTTCAGCAAAGGTACAGATACTCTGCAAGCCAATCAAAAATAAATATATCGTTTAGTTTGCAGCCATCACGTTCCAAAAAAATAAACATTACCACATTTCTATTTAATATATAAAGCATTTTTTGTTGGATTTCGAGCATATATGCCATTACCAGGATGTAATATTACCCATACTGTGATCAAAGATTTTGGTCATACTGCCCACCTCCTCCTCCCTGCATTTGTTTTGTGGCGTGTTTTGCAGTGCAGCTGTACCTGTCATTGCGCAGGTTATCTCTGAAGATGCATAACAGCGTGTCTCCAAACTGCTGAAGCGGTGTGACTTCCTGCTGAATGCTCTTCAGATACTCGAACAAAGACTGAGAGGAATAACGCACCTGCAGACACGCACAAGCATGTTTTCACTAGTGACAGTTATATTAATTATCATTTGTATGGTAACATTTTAGGGTAGGGACCAATTCTCACTATTACAAGTTGTTTATTAGCATTAATATTACTAGCATATTGGCTGTTTATTAGTACTTAAATAGCACATATTAATTCTTTATTCTGCATAACCATATTTTTCTTCCTTAATCTTACCAATACTTAAACTTAATTATTATAGTAACTATTATGCATACAACAAATTTGGACTTTTACTCATATAAACTCAGATTTTTGTAGTACTGTTCTGTACGGTGCTGCCTTCCATGCCATATTTATACAAAACATGGCATTTAAATAAAGTTGTATCTTGCAAATGCTTTGATAAAGAATGAATTATAAAGTAATAAATGATTCATCAGTATATAGTGTTATTGTGTGTGTGAGGGGTCAGATGGGGCACGATTAGGTGCGGTATCAGTCCAAACTCTGCTGTGTGATCCAGAGGAATTCTGTGAGAAGCGCTCATTTATCCACCAGTTTCGGCTCGGAGAGATCACGCCGTTCCAGGCTGAAGGTGAGAGTGTAACGTCTACTGTGACTAATCAAAACTCTGCCGGTTTTTAGGGGAGGACTCATTTATTGGACCGGTTGGCAGATGAGTTGACATTTACTATGCGCAAAGCTCCTGTTAAAGGCCTTCACGTTATTTTTTCTTCATCAGCAAACACTGGTGGCTATAAATAACAAAAGGGCTTAATGCTGCATCAAGCTCTCCCAAAAACCACTGGAGCACAGGCACTGAGCCTAAAACACTAACAAAGTGGAAAAAAGGAAAGAATATAGAAAAAAATCTACATCTACCACACTTTATATATAGAAATACGATTTTACAACTTAAACTTGATCTTGCCGTTTTGTAAAAGTCTCAAACTACCTGATATTTATTTGCTAACTGCTTTTGTGTGTGTGTGTGTTTTCCCCTGTATTTGGTTGATCTGAATTACCCGGTTCGCATTTTCTAAATATTTGAGAATTTATAAAATAAAAAAGTGTCATGTCATTGACCTCTATAGTGCAAATACATGAATGTGTTTATAACTACCACTACAACTATTCCACAGAATATCAAATTACTACGATGATATCAAATCTCCAATCCCAAAATGAGCAATAATAGTGAAAAATCATACATTACCATTGGACAATGTGATGTTTGAGGATTTTGAGGTTGTTTCTTATAGTTTCTAAAAAAATATTAAGCATTTTATATTTTATTCCTTTTATCAGGCTATTGCTGCATGTTTGTGAAATTGAAATAACAACTAAATTGACATTTTATAAAAAATAAATAAATAAGCAAGTTACATGAATAAAATAAATATCTTCATACGAACAAACTAAAGCTTTGTCTGTGCTATTTCCATTTACAATGAGAGGCAACCACTGCATTTTAATCATCATCCAAACAAACATGCAGCATGAGCAGTTTTAATCTAAATTAGACCGTTTAATTTCGAAATTATAAGTAAAAAAAGAATGGTTTGATTTTAGTTTATTGAAATGATAAAACAACATCTGAACACGGCAGACGAGCTGAATGAGACGCAGGTTCACTCTCTGCCAGCAGGTGGCGCTGATGAACAGCAATGATACAGTGTTTCCTGGGTTACCGCTGTAAACAAAGCAGAGCTGGGCTTATGAACTCTACTTTAATAAGCATCGCTCAGAGGCAAGATGAAAAATATATTTCTAAAGACTGTCAGTTCCCCTCAGAGATACATCCATATAAACACCTACTCCAGTATCACGGTTTGTTTGGCATCTCAACCGCTTTGAATCTTCACATATATGAACTGATTTGCTACTGGTTCGCGGTTAATCATTACATAGTCAGCATATTATAATGATTTCTGATTTCTGAAGGATCATGTGACACTGAAGACTGGAGTAATGATGCTGAAAACTCCGCTTTGATCACAGGAATAAACTACATTTTAAAATATATTAAAATTCAAAACAACTATTTTAAATCAAAATAATTATGCACAATATTACTAATATTATTATCAAGAAACCTTTTAAAACTAAAAAAAAGTTAAACAACTAAAAGTTCAAATTAAAATGTAAACAAATAACAATAAGAAATCTTAACCATTTTGATTGATATTGTATAAATGAGGGAAAAAATAGCAGCTAACAAAACAGGAAAAAAACAAGGAAGAAAGTATATGAATATGCTTTCAACAAAAGAAACCTAACAGAGTAAAAGAGAAAGGAAAAGATCAAGTGTGTGAGCTGGTGAGCTGAAGATCCCTCCGGGGGCCCTCAGTCAGCACCGAAAGCATGAGCGCAAATGTGAAGGGACACGGTGCCAATCCCGCTTGCTCTGTTCCAGCTAAATTTGTTTTGAATGAATCCTGGCCCGCTGGATAAGCTGTGGTTTTGCCTCAAAGCCGTTTACACCCTGTGCACTTTGAGGCCCGGATGGGCACAGACTTGCATTTGAGGAAACATTTCAGTTTATTCAGACACATGTCAGGAATTTTCTTAAAACACCAAAGCGTTTCAACACCAGCTTATTTTTGAAAGCCCAAAATAACGGACCGCTTTGGTGTTGCAATTCTTGCAAATCTGAAATGAAGCAATGCAAAGTAATACTACATGGTCTAATAGTCTCAATTTCCCTGAAACTATTCACACTCCTGACCGCGGTCACTGTACAGACTCTCTGGAGAACAGAGTGTCGACGGCTCCCTCTGTTGGTCACTGCCGAGTCTTTCATCACCATGCAATTTATTCTAATTGATCCATTTCTGTGACCTCACTGTTTGCCTCAAAATGATATTCTGATGGCTGGGGTCTGGTTATGTTGTAGATTTATTTTTAATTAAGAGTTTCAACCAGGGATCAGTGAAACGCATTCCAGGGCATACAACAATTGGTTGATTAATGTATTTATTTCTAATTATTTCTTTATTAATGTATCTTTTTATTTTGATGTATTTATTTTTGTAAGAACTTAATGTGTTTATACAGCAAGAATGCATTAACTTTGATAAAAAATGTCAGTAAAGAAATGTACAAAGTTTTCTAAAAGATTTATATTTTAATAAAACTGTTTATTGAGAATATTTTATTCATCAAAGAATCTTAAAAAAAATTAAGGAGCAAGAATGTTTTCAACATTGATAATAATAATTGTTAAACAGGAAATTAGTATGATTTCTGATGGATCATGTGACACTGAAGACTGATGCATAAATCAGCTTTATCATCACAGGAATAAATTACATTTTAAAATATATTCACTTATTTAATTACTGGTCAGATAAATGCAGCCTAGGTGAGAATAAGATATTTCGTACAAAATATTTAAAAATCTCATCAACTTAATGTAAATAAAACATTTCTATGTTCTTTTTATCTTTTGGAATGAACTACTAATTTGTGCTGTTGTCAAACGATAATCATTAATCGCATCCAAAATAAAAGTTTTAGTTTACATAATATATGTGTGTGTGTACTGTGTACATACTATGTATATATAAATACATACATGCATGTTTTACAAAATATTTACATGTATAGATATAGATATATAAAAATTATGAGAAATCATTTGACAGCACATTTTATTATGTGTTGCAGTAATGTTTGTTGTTATTAACAATAGGACTGTAAATTGGTTAAAATGTAATTTGAATGAACTTTATCTTATTCAATTATTAATTTCTAAGACTAAAATGATATTCTAAAGTGCAACTGAAAACAGTCTTTAGCCTGTCTGTTTTAACCTTTATAAAGGTTACATTTCTGTTTATAACAAACAACACTTTAAGCCTCACAAGGGAAAGGGTGAATTGTGTTGTAATGCTTGTGTTTATGAGGTGCAACCTACTGTAGATTCGGTGAGGCCCCCACAGACACAGTGAGGCCCAGTGTGTGGTACTGGTACTGATGCAGCCGCAGCAGCTGCGTGATGTGAGGGAAGGCCTGGGATGCAGCGGTCCAGTTCAGGGAGTTTCCAGTCTCTCTACGGTCCATGTGAAAAAAAAAACCACCAGAGGTCAGAGATAAACATGTGTGAAGCATTTGGGTTGGGTCTCTTATTCAACAACTGTAAGCAGTGCAAATAAAACAATGTACTTTCCAGAAACTTCAATGCAGAAGAGCCCCTCCTAAATTTAATGACATAATGTAAGCCAGGTTAATGCCTGACACATTTGATCCGTTGCACGCAACCCAGAGGTGTAGGGAGACGCCAATATACAAGACGTGAACAAAACAACAAAGACTCCCAAACCAGAATAAAGGACACAATAAGCATTAATAACTCATTTGCGCTTTATATTAAATAAATTAGACCAACCTTCTGAACAAATCTCCTGCAATATTATCTGGCAAATAATAATTATTCTATATATTTTTTTTTACAATCAGAGAGGATATGTAGGACAACTAATAGTTTGATACACAGTCATAAAGATTCAGGATTTGAAGCCCTTAATTCTACTTCAGAACAGCACTTATTATTTTGATCTTAATCTTCCTATTAAAATCCAAGGGAACAAGCTATATCAATATGTTCTCTAAAAGTAAGAAGCACACAATGAGTTGTATAAGCAGCTGTTAGAAAATACTTTTTCATTCATTTTACACACTCACACACAAAGCTTCACTAGAACATGGACATGACTTTTACTGTAACTTCGGATCACACTGCAAAAATGTGATATTCTTGTTTTCCAGTGAAAATATCTACAGATAATTTTTTCATTAAGATACACAGAGAAGCGAAATGAGTCTTAACTGTGAAATAGGGCTGGGCGATATATCGAGCGTGATGATCGTGCACATCTCGTCAGCGATAAATTATATAGAATTAGATAGATTAGCGGTAAATTTCCATCACCTGCTTTCAAACGGAGCAGCATTTAAAGGTGGTGGTTGAGGAGAGACCCCCTATATGATTGTAAAGCACTTTGGGTGTATAGCAATACACAATAAAAGTGCTATATCAATTATTCATTCATTCATTCATTAATACACAGAGCCGTAGATCACTGACAAGCTACACAATCTCACGTTCATTATCAAAAGCGATTCATCTTCGATAATGAATGTGATATTGTGACAGATATTTATTCATCTTTTAAGCATAAACTCACTTTATTTGGTTCAATTTATCATAAAACAAGACTTCTACTATCTTCAAACTATGGAATTATCTTCATAACTATCTTCATTTTACATCAAGTCTTGATCTAAGGATGTTTAAATATTTGAACTGGAAAAAAGTCCTTATTTTTTAAGTCCTTCATTTGTAAATGGAGAAATGAGACGGTTTAAGATCTGCAGAAAGTTTTCTAGAGCAAACTATACTATAGAAAATACTAAAATAGTATATTAATGTGGTATCAAAATCAAAAATCAAATAAAATAAATGGTGACCTAAAGACATTATGAAATTATAACTACAATAGACCCAATTATAAAAATATAAAATTAAATGAAGTTTCTAATGCGAGGTCAATAGTGGACTATCTTTAGTGTTATATTTTATTGTATATTAATATAGTATATTTTATAATATATTACATAATTTAATTAGCAGCCGTTTTGTTACCATTTTACAGTTAAACAAAAAGCTTTGGACAAATTTTAGAAACATTTTAAATCTACCAACAACAACATGAATTGGTAAAACTTTAGTATAGGGTCCAATTCTCACTATTAACTAGTTGCTTATTAGCATGCCTGTTATTAACATATTGGCTGTTCATTGGTGCTTAAAAAAGCACATATTTTGCATGAACATATTCTAATCCTACCCAACACCTAAACTTAACAACTACATTACGAACTATTAATAAGCAGCCAATTAAGAGTTTATTGAGGCAAAAGTCGTAGTTAATGGTTTTTCAATGGCGATAATTGGAGCTTAAAATAAAATGTGACCACAAATGTATACCTTAATTAATTATACTTGGGCTACCCACTTATGTCGAACAACTATATAAATTGAACATTTCAATGCAACTGATTAACAATAACAAGCAACTGCTTCCCTGCTGCAGAGGGAGTTTGGTATATACTGTAGGGAAATTTGCTATTTTACTCAAATTCAGCCAATAAATTTGAAGTAAAGCACACTGCCACAAACAAAGTGATAATGATACTTTCGGCACGTGCACCCTAACGCTTGGGTGGATGCATCAAGCATAAATTATGTTTTGGCCAGATCTGTTCAATTCGCTTGTTAGTATAATGACTAGTGATCGACCGATATTGATTTTTTATAACCGATACCGATTATTTGTACGTTTATGTACCCGATAACCGATATGCAGAACCGATATTTATTTACTGTTATAAAGTAAATAAATAACAGAGTGAAGTCCATTCTTCGCTTTGGTTTTTCCTCCTTTCAGTCATCTTAACAACAACAAAAAACTGTTGAAAATTTAATCTTAAAATTACAACAATAAAAACATTTTCTTTATAAAAAGCATCATCAGCAACACTGATATTAACAATAAGTAAAAGAATATCTAATGTTTTAAAATGAAGATAATTCAGACACATTAGTCATAGCAACTTCATTTTAAACTACAGTTTTAGGTTTAAACGCTGTTTAATAAGCTAAAGAGTGAATAATAATTCACTGAATAATATTCTCTGGAATATTGAAATAAGCTATAACAAACAAAACATCGTATTTTATTGCATTTCTTAACTGGAATGTTTTATCAGAATTATTAAAATGTTTTTTGTCATTCTAGATTATGAAAACTGCTGACAGCGCGGTTTATCTATTTACACAGAACTAAACTCAAACTGCGATCGCTTGCGGAGATAATAAATAATTAATTTCGATAGAGATGTTTATTGGCGAAATAATGGTACTATAGTAAATGTTAATATAGTTTAGCGTGTTTCAAACAAGTGAATCTTGTATAAAGTTACATGCGGTGGCCGCGCTGGAGCATTTCCTGGGCATCAACCGCTGAGTGAACAGTGCCCACTGCTCCAAGTGTGTGTTCACCACTGTGTGTGTGTACTTGGATGGGTCAAATCCAGAGAACATATTTCACTGCTAGTTATACTCCGTATAATTGTGTATGTGACAAAAAAATATATATATTTCTAAACCGATAACCGATTATGGTAAATGCTTAAATATCGGGAAAAATATCGGGAAACCGATATATCGGTCGATCTCTAATAATGACGTTAGTATCAAAATACAGCCGTCAAAATATAGATCTATGTGTGACATGTACACATAGATAGACACTCTACACACATAGATATTTCGGCATATCCTAAATCCAGTGATCTGAAGTGAGCAGTAGGTGTGTTAGTAAAACCAGACTGTATTAACACACTCACGGAGGGAAGATGCTCAGTAGCTCCTCCCGGTGGGGAATGTCAGGTACTGCGGGGCTTGTGCTGTGAAGCAGGCGCAGAAAGCGGTGCGGCATGGGCTCGGTGGCGGTCGATCTTCTCTGCAGCCTGCTGAGCCAGGCAACACATCATACGCTGAACTCTACACAAAATGAGAGAAATATCTGTGAGCAGTCTGCAATGGTGCATTACGCTTACTGCGACTAAATTTAAAGGGTTAATTCACCCCAAAGTGAAAATAGTGTTATCATTTACTCGCCTCAAGTTGTTACAGAAATGTATACATTTTTATTTCAGCTGCTGAACACAAAATATATTTTGAAGAATATTGACTTCCATAATATATAAAAAAATACTATAGAAGTCAATGGGGACCAGATACTGTTCGGTAACCAACATTCTTCAAAATATTTAATTTTATGTTCAACAGAAGATAGAAAATCATATAGGTTTAAAACAAATTAAGGTGAGTAAATGATGACCTAGCTTTCTATTTTTGGGTGAACTCTCCCTTTAAGCAAGATTGACAGCGTCTCACAGGTCAGAGGAGAGGAGCTCTGGAGCAGACGCCACCACCAGCAGGGTCACGTCCATAAGGCTGCTCATTGCTGCCGCCCTCACCCTGAAACAGAACGAGAGCGAAGAGTCAGAGCTACACCGTGACTGTCAAACTGTTTTCGGGAAGAAACACAAGGACACAAAAGATGCTTCAAATATTTGATGACACTTCGTTAGTCACGAAGGCATTATGACAAATGCACATGTTGTTTGTTGACACTTCCAGCATCATATTGAAGGTTTGCTGTGCCTGGAGGCACCTGTGGGGAATGTGAGGAATGTGTCACTCGTGGGGCAGCGAGGGCAAGGCCAGAGGACAGCAACCAACACTACATTTAAAAATAAGTTTAGTGTTACTTTTAAAAGTGCACTTCTGGGAAAAGTGAGTAACATTTACAATCAGCCATATATAAAAAGCCAAATTAGTTAAATGAATATATTAGTATTTAATTAGATTAATTAAATACTTAAATGAAACATTAATTCAAGTCTCTTAGAACAATGGATTATTTATTGCATAAATGTGATTGCATTATTTTGTATTATAATCACATTAAATGGCTACATTAAACTGATTCAACTTATTATATAATGATGACATAATAATAATTATTAATATTATAATTTGCATTCACATTTAGTAATTTAGCAGACACTTTTGTCCAAAGCAACTAACACATGAGGACAATGGAAGCAATCAAAAAAAAACGAGCAATGATTATTATTAAATAATTATAATTATTATTATTATATTGTTTTCACAATTCAACAGTATAACTATAGTAATATTTATTTTTGTATAAATATGTATTTATTTATATTATATTTTAGCTTGTTTAATTCTTATAATTTAATGAAATATTGTAATGATAATAATATACATTATTATTATTGCTATATATACACGTATATATATATAATTATTTTTAGAAGACTGGAGTAATGATGCTGAAAATTCAGCTTTGATCACAATGCGATTTGACAATTATGACACAATTTGATCTCAATAAATTACTTTTTAAAACATCCTAAACAGAAAAAACACTATTTTAAGTGTAACATTTCATAATATTAGGCTATTGTTTTACTGTATTTTTATCAAATAAATTAACTTCTATCAAATAAATAAATAAATAAAAGCCTTAATTATTTAAAACTTTTAACCACTAGTGTGTATATAAAATAGGCTAATGCATGTGAATTAATAAGCAAATTATATTTGCATTAGGCCTGTAATATAAATCACTTTCCTATGCGCAGCACTCGAAAAGCAAAAGTCTTCAGATTTACAATGTGACAGAGTAAGATGGAGAATGATTTTTTATAGATTTTTAATATTTTCTTAGACACGTGAAATCACAGAAGAAAGCAGATTTACATTAACTCTTATCTCATATCTGCTGACAACTGCATGTAGCCTACATTGTGACGATTCGAATAACGGCATTCAAATCTGAGAAATTTGAAAAGGCTGGTAGTTTGCATTCCTGAAAATGAATGTCTTAGTTAGTTTAACTAAACGGTTGGCAAATATTGCTGAATTGTCTCGTCATGTTTAGCTGCTTACATCTTACCTCAGCTCGCATTCAAGTCGCCGCAGCTCAGCGTCTGTGAGCGCTAAATCCTGCCTTCTACACGTTGATTGGCTATTTCAAACATTTTGACATTGACGCTTTTAAGCCGCTGCACTGAGCTGGAGCACGCTATATTAATTTACATTTTGAATGAAATGGGCGTGCGGCCCGGGCATTCGTCTGGGTCAATGGAAGGATACGTACATTTACTACAATCCATTTTTTATATATATTACGCAAAGGGCCGGCCCACATTGTACGCCCGGGAAAACTCCAGGTACTCCAGTTCCCCCCCTCCTCCCCCAACTTAGCTGGATGATGACGTCACTGACCTGCATTGTATAAAGCGCTATATAAATAGAGGTGACTTGACACTGTTGCATATTTTACAACACAAGTACTTGTATGCACCTCTAATAGAGGCATGTGAACGTACCAGGCCCCTACGTCGCCTCTGCTGTCCGTGCTGTAGTCGTTCATACAGCCCAGCAAGGCTTCATACACGGGCCTTATGTTGTCCTCACACAGGACACGGTCGGGGCTGCCTCGCGCACACACTCCTACAGCTACACACACCCTAAGAAGCACAAGAAAGCACAGGACACATGGTCATGCAATGCAAGATGGGACAAAGCAGTGAACGGAGACATGAATTTCAGGTCCTGCAGGAAGGAGCAGGCGTTGACTGAGCTTAAGCTCAGGCAGACTGGTTCTTCAAGCGCAAACGAGACAAAAAAAGGTGTTACTCACTGAGACATGGCTGTGGACACATCCCTCCTGGCTTCTGTTAGACTTTCTTCTTTCTGCACAACCTTACAGGCGGCCTGGAGCCCAGGCAAGATCTAGAGAACGCGATTGAGAATGCAAACTCAACCTAACAGTTCAGATTCAGACTTGAGCAGACTAGACATTATGAGGTCTGACCTTCTGTAGTTTGCCATGGATCATAAACGGAGGCAGTGACCCCAGGGCTAGAGCGCAACCACAGCGGGTCAGAACCTCGGGACTCTCCAGAGCCAACAGGTATTGACTAACCAGCTGATCTGTATGGCAACAAATGGATGTAAACAAACAATAAATGGCCAAACGTATGTATACACCCAAAAACACACCCATAAGTACAGTTGTACTTTCATATCAAAACCACCAGAATTAATCGCTTCAATTGTTTAAAGTGTATTAGTTTCCTGTACCTTGCATTTCCGCATTGGGCTACCCCTGGTTCAACCTGATAATACTGCCCACACAATGCTGCAAGTGCTGACACGGCGGCATCCTTCAAAAAAGCATGTGTAATATCTTTTATAACAACCATATTGTTGGTAAGCTGTTCTGGGTGTTGTTGAGGTGTGGACTGTACCTGTATACTCCGTCTGGCTTTGCTGGAGAACAGGTGAAGGGTCTTCAAGCTGTCGTCTATTAGCCATTGCCAACCAGCTGCAAGAAACCAGAACGTAGATTAACTCAAATCGGCTGACAGCCTCACAAATCCATTAAACAATCACTCCTCAATGAGACATTTGTGGTAGTAGTATTGGTTATATATTTTGATTGCCATGTTAGCATCTAAGGTTATCTTCATGACAAAAACTGAGATGCACTAAAATAAGAGTTACACAAATGAAACAAACAGAAAAATACAGCAGTTCAAATTATAAAAGATTTTTTAAAAATGCAAATGTAAAGAGGTTTGATTGACTCACCGATAACTGGGTCATCTTCAAAAGGCATCTTAGAGAGAGAGAGCTTTTCAATGAGGCCACAGACTGAAACAGAAACGACGAGAGAAAACCAGATCAATAACTGTAACGTTAATGATTCGGAGAAATCTGTAAATGTCTTAAACATTTTTCTCTCTCTACTAATTCACTGATTCTCACGACACTGGACAAAACATGTCTCTGAACTTCATACGTCATTAGTTTTAAAAATGGCTAATTTTCCACTTTGAATCAAATCAATTCCCAACGAGTCTCACATAAATTTACCATTTCATTCCATTTGATATAATATCCATCCAAATAATATAAATAATATAATTGACATCTCTTAAACCACCTGTAATCTCACAACTCTGCACTTAAGATACAAATATATAATAAACTTTAGAAACACAAATAGGTATTTCTTAAAGAACTGGCAGATTTACAAATCAATTTTAAGAATATACTTCTAAACTTAACTGCTATTTTCTTAAAATTTGTAAAACTTTAGAATAAAATTAGAGAATCATCCTATCTTAAAATTGTTCCAAAGACAAAACATGTGAATTTTAATGCTTACAAAAAATATTGGAAATAAGCTATTAAAGTTAATATAACCTCCTACTTTCTTAACGCCCCTAATGTAAAAAGCTTAAAAGTATCAGGTTATTTCAAATATTAAACATTATAACATAACACTAGATGCATATATATATATATTACTAGGAATGTGCACAAGTACATTATAATGATCCAAATTGATCAGTAATATAAATATTATGCATTTCAAAATTCTGTAACCACACTACAGGATGCATTCACTTCAGAAAGAACGTTTTATGAAGACATTTGAGAACTTCTCAAGAATTACATTTTCACCTTATGAAAAACTGTTAACTTCTTTTAGGAAGAATTTTGAAAAACCGAGCCCTGAGTGGTTTTAGTATGTTACAGCAGCATATGATGTAGGTCCTTCACTGTAAGTGATTTTCTGCACCCTTTAATGGTCTGGCAGGACAGAATTATATTAGAAGTGGTACCCACCTCTCTTCATCAAGCGGCACAATTTGGGGGTTTATTAATGTCTGCAGCAGAAAGCTACATTTTGATTCTGCTCAAATCTCTTACCACAAACGGAGTTACAATAGAAATGAGACTTGCTTTATAAAAGTAGTTTATCATTTAAACACAAGAAGCACAATCAATTCTATAGAATAACTGTAAATGCTTGTTAGCTTCTCACCAGCTGGTCTCATTAGCTCTCCACCAAATCCCCTAGGGTACAAAAACATCAGTTACGAGCTATAGACAAATAAGTGCCTCTGAAAAGCTTTGATGTCAATTATTGCCAGGTGATGAAGCGAGTGCTTACCTGTACTGCTTTCTGTCAGAGAGCTGAAGTGAAGGCACGCATGGAGGATCAGTTGCAATAAACTGCTATTTCACAAAATAACACAAGAGACTAATTCTACAGACCTTTTGATGAATGTTTTTTAGGCCATCAATGGTGTCTGAGGACAGGAAGTCAGTCACCGAACTACAAGGAAACAAATGCATTAAATACAATAAAAGCATGGTTAGGCGAAGCTTTAACAGAAAAGCCGGTGTAACCTATTGTTCTGGGTTGCAAGCTCATAGAGAGCATGAGTGATCTCAGCGCAGGCCAGGATAGCGCCGTGACGGCTGTGTAAATCCATGCCTGTGGCCAAGGGCAGCAGCTGGGGTAAAACTGAAATCATCAAGAAAGACAAGATGCCACACAACTTCACTTGGTCTTTTTGTGTAGAGGTGAAAAAGTTTGGCTTATATTAAAAGACATATGGAGCTGTTCTCACCAGTGTTGGCCATGTATTCAGGAGCAGGGACAGTTAGATTGTGCAGGGCTTTCGTGGCCAGCTCTCTGATCACCCTGATAAAAGCAAATACAACCTCAGTTAAAAATATAAAGCAAAGAATCCACATGAAACAGTACACATTAGGGGTGTGCGATATTGAAATAAAAAGATATCTCGATATTATTTGGGATTTTTTCGTTAACGATAATTAGACGAAATTTAGCAGAGTGTGTTATTGTGCTGATATCTGACTACCGTGGACAGCTGCTATTTTTTATATTCTTCATATTCTGTGTGGTCAGTTCACATCAGTGATTAATTAATATTTTCATTTAAGTTTAAATAGATTTTTAGTCATCTTTTTAGTCAAATTGTTACATTTAACAGTCAATTAAGATGATACACATTTAGGCTGTTACCAAACAAATGAAACCAGTATCATCAAAATTAATCTTTGCATCTGAAGATGTATTCACACACTGTTTAATGCAGCTCAGAGGGACATGGAGTGCTTTAACCAGTTACAAATGCATCATTTGACGTTTTAAACATAAAACATTGAGTACTGATATTTATAAAAAAAAATGAAAATAGACTTTAAATGTGAAATTTAATCGCCAGCAGGTGGCAGCACGTCACGGTTTACAAGTGAGTCATTGTGACTGAATCGAATCATTCAAACGGTTCATTGATTCATTCAGGAACGAATCACTGAGAGGCAAAACATCGCTGTAGCTGTTTGGAATTATTTTTTGTCTACGAAATGCAGCAAAAACAGCCAATATGGTGTATAAAATGTAAGTCTCTTGATATTAACTTACTGTTTATGGAACTGTTGTATAAAATAAATATCACATTTGTAATCATGCTTATTTTTGAATAAAAAAACTGCACTCTTAATGTGATTTTAACTATATGAAATGTAAATATATACATTTTCTGCCCCCGTATCTTAAATTTTGCGAACATTCTTAATGCATTTTAATCGACTGAATCATGCAGTGAAAGAACATGCTCTAATTGCGCGCGTGCACTGTTTAACCCGCTTCATTAATCACCACATAGGCTAATGTATGCGTGCACTCCGTAACGTAGCTGTTTTGTTGGGGTTTTGCAAAATACTCGATATTGTCAAATTGCACATCGTTAAAACAACAATTACGATATTAATCGCAGATGATATATATCGCACACCCCTAGTACACATATACTTACCCATCCCAGTGATTGACTTTCATAGCCACCAAGTGGTCAATTAAGGGCTTGGTGTATTCCTCAAAACCAGCAACGTAGACACTGGGGGAAAAAAAGCCACAAATTAGTTTTACAAAGCCATTTTCCATAATCTCTGAGTGTCGGAAATCAACAGGCTGATTTTGCTACTTTACGACACATATGTCATTGACAACTGTCATGAGTTGTTCATTCTGTACGTGTGTACATATGTATGTGGATGGTCATATATTAGAGCATTTTCTAGGCTAGTTTGAAGCACTTGTTTATGAACCTGGCACATTTTTACCCCTTAGTTTTGTTTGTTTAGGCATATACGAACAAGCCAATCATGGTCAGATCTATACCAAACAATAATCAGTCCAAAATCACCTGAATGATCACCTGAATCTCAGCTTGACTGAAAATAAACTTGAAAATGCCTTAAAGTGTTTAAAAGACATTAATTGATTGCCTGAAGATGTGGATTATTGTGATGTTTTTATCAAGTGTTCTAACAATTGGGGTGTATGACTGATCAAACTGCTGCTGTAATGTTAGCAGAGTGTACCAGGAAGAACAATTGGGATCAATTACACATGCCAAAACAGCTCTTAGTCACACATTGTCACCTTCTTACTCCTTACCTGATAGTTAAGAAGCAGTTATTCAGGTTACCGACCGTGAAGTAGTCTGCCGCTGTAATAATGTCTATGCCATGGGGAAGGTGCCCTGTGGAGACAGGATATCTCGAGGATGAGATTAGAGATACACACACACAGATCAGTGCAGGTGTTTATAATGGATCTGAATTGTGTTTATGTAAGTGTACTCTCTTTCGTTGTACCTGTCTGCCCACATTCTCTTGGAAAGCAGCCTAGAAATAGAGAAAAGGACACAAACTTTAAGTTTCCTCTATACAGTTACCTTATGTGAAATTAATGCTTGTTTTCTGTTATAATAAATTCTCCTATCCAGAGGTTGATTTTCCTTTTCAGCTTGTATTTCCACAGTAAAGAAAGTAAATGTGTATTGGAAGTGAAAAGGCATGTCCAGGCGACAGACCTATGTAAGGATTTGGGAAGGAAAATATAGTTTCAAATGTATTCCGGTGAAATAATTGTATGGGATTGTAAGATCACAATATTTGTCTTTTTCAAATTGTGAGAACAAAATAATAAGAAGGTTATTAGCAATAAGAGCAAACAGCAACAAATGCTATTTAGACTAAGTGAAAAAAAAGCACTATTTTCTTTGTTACGAATAAATAGTAATTAGATGCTATTTGCGCTAATAACAACATATTCACTGTATATGATTAAATTATTAATTACATTTAAGATTTAATTATTAATATCACAAATAAATGAGACCTTCCTTATCCCTATCCTAGTCCATTTTGAACCTGCTGATCAGTAAATAAAATTGCTTAATTTTACTGGCACCAATGTTGCACGTGAATAGCATATGATGACAAAAGTCATTGAATTAGTCAAAGATTGGATGAATTAATCAAAAGTAGGTCGTGATATGGACTAGTATCTGTGAGTATTAGGCCACAAAAAGACTATTTAAATATGAATCTTGCATGTTCTGCATGTGAATGAATGGTGCAGACGCGCGTTTTGTTTACTACACAAACTGAAGCACACGTGACGTCTGCAGTGATTTCAGCATTTGCCGCCTCATTAAATTAGGAAATAAATATATATGAACAACATCCCCAGAACTGCTCTGTGAGTCACTTCATGAGCATTTTACTGTTTCATTTGAATAAAACTATCGTCATATCATACACACACAAAATTAAACTTAAATGTCCTTGTTGCAAATCATCGAAATAAAATTGAGTTTAACTTGAAGAAATTGTCAGAAATGTATTACTTTTGTGCAGCAGAATGTACGTAACTACTACTACTGTTAATACAATTATTACAACTTTTTTAAAGGAATAAATCACACAATATTTCTTCCATGTTTTAATTAGTAAAATGTGCTTTAGTTAGCTTTTTTAGTAATATCGTATTCGTTTGAATGTGTTTGAATAATAAACATCCTTGGTTTGCCAAAATTAGTTTAACAATTTCTTTAAAAAAAAAAACTATAAGGCTATTGTAAAAATAATTTGTAATAAATAAAGTGTGTATGCATTAAATTAATTAGACATGCTTAAACACGGAATTTGGTAACAAACAAATACAGATGGGGAAAAAAATATTTAAAACCTATTTTTTCCAATTTTGTTTGTTAAAATTTTAAGAAATTGATGATAAATTGTATAAGTTTCAAATTTGTATTAACTTGTATGTTTCCTGAGTGAACATATTTAATTGTACCATTAAAAAGGAGCCAAAAAAAAAAATAAAAATAGAATTTAGGAAAAAATAAAACTGCTTTCATATGTTAGCAAATGAAAGAGCTCACATCAGAAACACATTCGATGTGAACACTCTTATTTGCTGTGCACTTGTGGTGTGAAACTGATGTAACACCGACTCAGCCAATGCTGGAAGTTTAGGGTTGAACTACCTTGTTTTCTGACTAATGGAAGACAGATGGATTGTTTGTACCGACACTTAGTAACCAATTCCCAAATTTGTACACACTTCTGCTTCAAATATTTTTTAAGGATAAACTCACAGAGGCGGCCTTTCTGCAGGTGACGTTCCTGTCAAATACAGTCGCAATGACAAGTGCGCTGCGAAGGAACAGGCAAATGAGAATGATTAGTGACACACACACACACACAGACACACACACATACATACATACATGTATATATATAATGACAACAACAACACAATAATTAGGACAACTGTTATTCAAATATCGGTGCAACCTAACTCTTGGCATTCACTGATTTCATTAGTTTGACAGCCTGAGGTGACACGCATTCAATGCTTTCACTCAAACATGTACTCTAAACCTTCAGATCTTTCACCCATAGTGATGAGGCATATCGCAAACAAGCGTGTACTTCTCATCTCAAAACTCATCTATCATTCCAGTGCCCCCATAAGCCTGTTGCACTCTTTTGCCTTTATCCCACCACTCCTCCTCCTCCTCAGCCGAGCTGTGTGAACGTGCCCGTGAGGTATTCCCACCATCACTCACAGCCTGGGAGAATGAAGTGCACAAACATACACACGCACAACCCTACGGGCTTAACACGGCCGTGCTGGTTTCGATGAACAACTGATAGTGGCCTGGAGCAGCATAAAATGGACAGAGACTGAACATGCATGCAGAGCAAGACGTGTCACTGTTATCGTTTTAAAACAATGTCTTACATTCTTACGATTGTGCAATCAGTCAGGAAACCATCGAAACATGCTGCCAGTGCACTTTAAATTACTTTAAGCTTAAAGGGATTGTTCTTCCTTTGAAGTTCTTTCTTCCAACGAACACAAAAGGAGAAATAATAAAGAATTGTACTGGTTCAAATATTCAAAATGCAATTACGGTGATTGGAGACTGAACCTTTTAATATAAAAAAATTGAAGTGACCTATAAATCTTGTATGCTATATTCCACGGCTTTTAAAGTCTTATGGTAACTTTATTCAAAGAACAAACCAATTGTTGTTATTCACTGAAAACATTCACTATACTGACTGTTATCCACTGCAACCAACGGCACAACCGATACATACACTGAAAAGATTCAGTTCGCTCACAAACAGGATCTGCTACTTTTCATTTCACATGAATACACAAAGGAGTAATATTAAGTCATTTTAAGGTGCTTGTGCATCCTAAGCTAAAAGCTTCAGCCTTAATTTACTGTGATTGCAATACAAAAACGAACAATACAAATTCACCAGGGTTTATTTTCCGTTTCTGTTCCAGTGAAGAAAGACTCAAACAGGTTTGAAACTGGTTAATTTACTCAAGTTTGAGTAAATAATGGAAGAATTATCATTTTTGAGGGAACTTTTCTAGAGGAAAGTGTCCAGAAAGTCAGGACACCATAGATGACTTGTTCTCCTTAAAGATCGGTTTTGTTTTGTGTAGATATTTGCATATATGCTGCAGTTAAAGAAATCTGGGTCTGGGAATTTTTTTTAATTATGTTATTGAAATAAGCCACTTTTGTTCACCAGGGTTACATTTTATTCAATCAAAAATACAGTAAAAGCTGTAATATTGGGAATCAGTTTTACAATTTAAAATTACTGTTTTGTTTTTAAATATTTTTCGTATTATATGGAAACCAATTAAAGCTGAATTTTCTGTCTGAAGTGTCACATCCTTCAGAAATCCCTCTAATATGCTGATTTGTTGCTCAAGAAATATTTCTTACAATCAATGTTGAAAACTGTTTCACTGCTTAATATTTTTGTGGAAACTCATACATTTTTGTCAGGATTATTTGATGAATAGAAATAGGACATGTATAGGACATATAAATCTTTGTAGCAATGTACAAATCTTTACTGTCACTTGATGAATTTAATGCACATATAACTTAATTTCTTAAAATAAAATGTGCGTGTATACACACACGCACACATATATATTCTCCAAAAATCGAGAAGAAAAAAAAACAATAGTGTAGTTTCATGCAATGACACGGTTTCTGAAAGCGTCAGTAAGCTCATAGA
The DNA here is from genome assembly GCA_027564155.1 of Gymnocypris eckloni scoliostomus. Classification (NCBI taxonomy): domain Eukaryota; kingdom Metazoa; phylum Chordata; class Actinopteri; order Cypriniformes; family Cyprinidae; genus Gymnocypris; species Gymnocypris eckloni. The sequence goes on from CM050415.1 coordinate 19,903,526, forward strand.
AACAACCTTTGACTGCTGATGAAATTAGAACAGGACTCGACAGGCCTACAGCCTGGGTGCCAAATGGCGACCGAAACCCACGACAACAGACGAAACCTGGCAGCACCGTGGGGATAGGGAGGAGGGAAGTTACGGGGAGGGCCAACAAACTGAAGGAGTAATGCAAAGTGCACAGTCAGTTACACACAGGCCCACACTTGTCCCAAACAGGGAGGGGGGGGCCCCAGCGGAGCATCTTTCAGCTGTCATTCTCGTAATATCATTATGTTTTTATGGTGACTGAGAGGCTTACTGTTGAACCTGGGAGGGAAAAAAATGCTTTCTGCTGATGAAACACTTTCGCTGAGCTGAATCACCACACAAACAGAACACGGTAGAATCAGTAGAAGAATTGCAATATATAGTTCCGCAGCAAAGTTAAATACAGCAAACCCCTAACCATAAGTCTGAGTGGTAATTATACTACTAAGCACCACAGTTAAAGCAAACAGGCAACTTTTTCATGGGACACCATAGAAAATACATTAACTATATGGAAAAGATCAATTAAATAATGCTTGCTGTCTTGAAACGTGTGTGTCGATGTTTGTTTAAAAATGGAAGTTCATTTTAGACCCTTGGCAGACATAAAGTGTCAATTCATATTTCTTGTTTCACAGTCACACAAAAGCATTCAAGACTTGGTATATAGCACAAACAAGTATGAACTACACATTTTTGCAACACTGTGTTATTATTATTTTCATTATTTGAATCTACATTAGATAACTTGAAAAAGAGTTTTCTCCTTTTCTGTTCCACACGCGGATTTAGGGGTGAAATATAAATCAAATTTTCTGTCTAAATTATTAGCTTTATCATCTTTTGTCAGGTCTTGCAAAGCTGTACCTTTGTTCTCTGGATACAGTTTATGGTTGTTGATTCTCACTCTATTTTACGTTTAGTAATGTACTATACCAACAGACTACACCATTTATCCTCAGTAGGGAGAGGTTATGAGCTGTGAGAGGTGTATAAACTGGTTTTAAGGCAGTAAATGACTACAGACAGGCAAACAGGTATGAGAAGAGGCTGTTGAGCGTTTTGGGACATTCATATTACAAGCCCTAACTTTCCTCCCGGAAGTTCAATTCTAGTAAAAAAAAATCCCAAAGATGTTTATAAAGTAAAATAGAACTTCGATTCTTGAGATGGAATTATGTCAAACAGCAGTTTTCTTTCAAATATAATTTGCTGTGACAGGGATTTTCTTAAAATAATTACCAGGTAGTATGGTGAAAAGGTCTATTTCTCTTACCACATACTGTACGGCTTGCTGACTAAAAAACAATGAGTCCTCAGTCCTTCAAATTCCACAGCCTAACCTCACTTACAAAAACAAGATATTTTCATTGGAGAGAAAGTGTAAGAATAAGGTCAACAGAGCCACCCAGGTTGAGTTGTTATTTTCACCCGTCACTGACATCAGTTCAGCGCTCAACACAGTTGGTTCTGGTGGAAAGAGCTTTCATCCTGGAGAACATCCAAAAACATCACAAAGATCTAAGAAAGGTCACGCCAAACGCTTGAATAAATAGCGGGCGTACAGGAGTCAGTTTCCATCAAGGGTTGAGAAAAAATATAATTTAATATTTAAGACTTTAGACCTGATCCACACAACCACCACACAGGAAATCTAATGAGCTGGACTATTTAAAATAATGAATAACATAGTAAAGTTAATACATTTATTAAACGGGAACAGTCTGCGGCACAAACAGTATGAGACAAACTATTTATCGAAAGTTGGCACCTTAATTAGTAAATGTAATAAATGGCATTAACACATATAGGGCCAGATTTACTAACAGCAGATTTACTAACAGTACTAATAGTACTGTCATGATTTATGTGCAGTCAACAATTAGCTAATTTGCGCTGCGCTTGGTATTTTTCATCGGTCGATATGTAAATTAGATGTTGCGTTTGTGGTCTTTAATTTGAACGTTGTCAGTAAATCACCTGCAGAAGTTTCCACGTACATCGGCGCTGTTTTGAAATTGTGTTGAAACAGATGTTTTGCCCGGTTTAGTAGAGGTGTAATGGTTAACAAAACCCATAGTTCGGTTCGATACGATATGATACAGTGGCGTCACGATTTGGTACGTTTTCGATACAGCAAAAAGAATAAATGCCAGATAAATTACCTTGATTTTTACAAATTTGTTGTTTAATAAACCAATTTTTTTTTTTTACTTTGAACAATGATGGAGCTATACTTGACCCATCTTCTGGGGTGTCTTCTTCGCAGCATGTAAAAACAAAAACAGCTCCGGTTTGAAGTATTCCAGCTGATGTAGCTTATTGTCATGTAGCAGATTAATCTTTTCCAAAAATGTTAAATATATTTTTACCTTTTATGGGCATTTTTTACCATATATAAACATTTTTTCTAAAAGTGTGCATCACCATTTGAGTGTTTTTTTTTCTTCATTTAGTAAATAAGACATTTGGTCTGTTACCAAGCAAATTAAGTCAGTATTCACAAAATTAATCTTTGCAATGCAGAGGAAACAGAGAAGTTGCATCTGAATGGCATTTAGATGCCTTTAAACACTGTTTAATGCAGCTCAGAGGGACATGTAATGCTTTAACCTGTAGTTACAAATGCATAAATAATGTTTTGATATTTTAAACATAAAACGTTGACAACTGATGTTTGAAATTAATAAAAACATTTAATGATACTGTAAATACAAAGGTTGATTTAATCAGGAACGAAACACTGTGAGGTTACTCAGAGACGCAAAACAGTGCTGTGCCCGTACCGAACCGGTCAATACGAATACGTGTATTGTTACACCCCTACTGTTTAATAAATCTGGCCCATAATGTCTCAGTAAAGCACAGTAGCTGAAGTGATGGTGGTGGGTTCGTACCTGGCAATCTGGTTGACATAATGCTTCAGTTCATTTGGTTCATAAGCACGGGCGAAAGCCCAGCAAACGTAGCAGGCGGCATCTCGTACATTCGATCCCAAACTGCATGCACCTCTTTTCTCATCATATGTCAGGGCTTTTAGAATCACAGGCACCACTGTAGAAAACATTAGCACACAAACATAATTTGTTTTGTAATCCAAGAGATTTCAAAAGATTAATATATTAATTTATTTAATCAAAATACAGTTAAAACAGTAATATTGCCCAATATTATTGCAATTTATAATAAAGGTATTCTGTCTGAATATATTTTATGTCATTTTTTTCTAATGCAAAACTGAATTTGGAACATTATAATTGTCTTTACTGACACTTTTGATCAATTTAATGCATTCATAATAGTTTCAATTGCTTAAAAAATATCTTTAAAAAAACAATCGATAAAATTATGATTTATATTACCGAACATTCATAATAAAATGTTACATAAATAGACACAAACACACAAGAGAGAGAGTATTGATAATTGACCTTTGGAAGAACCTCATTACAAAATAAAAATCTTATTCTTCTAAAAGTCTTCTAAAATCTTAGGTGGAGCCGAGTTTATGGTTCATGCTGTATATGCAAATAAACGTGATTCAGTTTTTAAAAACAACACTAAAATATATCATTAAATATAGTTAAATTAAATGAAAAGTAAAAAAATAACTGCATTTTCATAACCATGCTGAAAAACACTTCACACCAGGCGTAGCGCACATTTGGATTCATGCAAATCACACCGGTTGTCCTCAATATCTCCACACCCCTCTGACAACATCCTCAAACCTGCTTCACACCTAACTCTACCACTCCTGGGCTAATTCAACCATTCAGGCAAACAAAAGCCACAAACAGTCTTGTCTGGATTCTCATCCATGTGGATTCTCACTAGCAGGTGAGAGAGGAGGCAAACTAGCAATGTATAGTGGCTTGGGGCTTGCCTAATATCAGTCACATTGATGCTGCCTCGGGGCTCTACTGCTTGGGCATAGACTCCACCCCACAGAGTCAACACCTCAGAGAGAATGTGAGAGACTCATCAGACTCATCAGAAACTAGACAGAGCACCTAAACGAACACATCGGCCAAACTGTTCAACTGTGGGACCATCATATGATTCAGGAGGTACACTGTGGACATACATCCATCGATGATACATCCAACATCCCAAACATCGAGTCTAAACACAGGTAAGGCAGCAATTTCCAATGACAACTCTTCTTATTGCTGCTCACAAGTACTTTTAGCATTTGTAAAGGCTGAATTGCTGATGTACTTCATAGCAGGTGTTTCAGGGGTAGATCTAAAGTGCTGACTAGAGCTGCACCTGCTAGACTACATCTGGTAGAAAATATTCCAAACTATTTGCCATGTGGTTGTACATATACTCATACTATTCAGTCTATGTCTTACTAACCAAAGAAATCCAAATTCTCTTATTGTGCTGAATCACAAGTTATCGTGTACCGAATGACGAATGACTAAGAAACAAGCAAACGAGACATAAAACAGTAAAATTAAATTTCACAATACAAAAATCCTCTTAATGTGTGCCTTGAGGAGGGAGCGGTTTCATATGAAACATGGGAGCCAAAACCTGAGCCACCACTTCTTGCGACAGCTTGTGACAAACAGGTTCCTTAAGGTGGAGTCATTTTCTTCATAACTTGCTTGCCAATCTCTTTTTTCAATCTTCTGCTTCTCAATACAAACCTTCAGGCCTCAAAATCTTTGCACACTTACCGGACCATTATGTATCCTGATTGTAGTGCAGAATTGTCCAAGTAATTTCCTTCAAGCACTGAAGCAATGCAATTGGTTACACATGTTATAACAGATTAAATATAACTCCAGTAGCTCTGGTAGCTTCTCTGCATTTAAAGTGTAAGTGAGATCAATTTTTAAATGTCTGGAGTTTGTATCCTGCAGGTAAGGTCATGGGAAACAGGTGTATGTGGTTTCCCACGCCATCAAAATTTAAAAAGGGGAGCATGTTCCTACAGGCCTTCCCTGGCTTCGGCAGTGCAGCTAGAGCATGTCATGCTAACACACAGGCCATCCCACAATACAGAACAGCTACATCCAAGTTGAAAACTTTATTTTTATTGGGTCACTAGTACCTTTCTGACCCAACAAACAGATGATGCTTTGCTCCAGGGTGTGGCAGAATGGTTAATTATTATTATTATTATTTCTGTTGCCAGATAAGCTGACAAACCACACAGCATTGGATTTGAACCTCTGCACCAGCATGGACACGCTCCAGGAAGAAAACCAAGAAACCCCATTACATTCCCCCCTCCTGGCAAACCTTTCAAATACCAGTGCTTCCAATGTCCCTTCACCTGCAACATCAAGTCTCATCTCTTCAACCACATGAAGTATAACCTGTGCAAGAACTCCATCTCTCTGGTGTCTCAGCGCATGGAGCAGACTGGGAAAACATCCAGAGCTTCCCAGCATAATTTTCCCATCAACCACAAGAGTGAAGAGTCACCCCTAGAGGATGAAGTCAGCAAACCAATAGAAAGGATCGATGACAAGGTTGAACAAGAGATGAATAAAGGACCAAGAGAAAAGCCTGAAAGTCCAATCAAGGAGGTCACTAAAGATGTCCCTGAGCCAATTCGTGAGACCAGGGACAAAAATACGTATATGAACATTGGACAGAACAAAATATCTTCAGCTTTCTCACCAGTTGCACGAACATGTGAAAGCGAAGCTCGCTCACAGTCTCCACTTAAAGACGATCAATCATCTTCAGCCATTTCTCAATTTTACCACCAAGTGGCACCATGGGTTCAACCTGCTTCCACAGCACCTCTTCTTCCTCTAATACCGGACTATCCTTCATATATTGTACCCGAGAGGCCTTTGCCTTCTCTCTACACACCCTACTCACACAACCAAGGAAACACGCCAGCCTACCAACTCACACTTGAGAGACCCAGAGACCTCTGGTTCCATCACCTTTGGTTCCACCTAGTACTTCCCTTCTCCATCCTTATCACTATAGATATGGCCATTCTATTATACCTGGTCCACCCTACAGCCTCTACCAACACCCTGAATTGTCCATGTCCTTACAGAGAACCAGGTATCTTCCTCTGGATGTGTACAGCAACAGATTTTATCCTCGCGAGTACGGAGGGCATCTAGTACCCCTATCAATTTCTGAATCTTACAGCAGACTTCCTGAGGACAGGGCTTTCCAGGAGCACAGTGCAGTAGACAAAGGTACTCGCCAGAGTCCTTTACAAGGGTGTGCTGCGTCCGGGTCTCCAGACAGGCCTAGTACTGCAGATCTAACCCAGCGGATCCCTGATACATTTAGACACGCTTCTCATGGGGAGTCATTCCCAGTCAATCAATCACAGCATGCTGATCCAGGGGCTACTACAGAAACTGAAATCTTACCTAATAAATCATGTGGACAAACTCAAGAGCACATGTTACAAAAGAAAGAGAGGTAGGTAAACTCTATGTAACGCCCCAATAACACTACATCACAATCAAATAAAATAATATCTGGTTAGGTTGCCCACAAACAAGTTTATGATTAAACTATTCTTATATAATTGGGAGAAAAAAAACATTGGTATCTTGTTTTATCTTTCTAGGAATGAACCACAAACCACAGCTTCCACAAGAAGCCGTAAGAGTTCATCAGAAAAGGAAGATGAAGAAACTGAGGAGGAGCCAGGTCCTCTTAACCTTTCCAAGAGGGACCGGGCCGTATCCAGCAACACGGCACACCACTACCCTGACCGAGAGCTCCATTATGATTCAGAAAGTAGTCAGGACGAGGCACCGCTCAACCTCTGCCTCAGGGTACAGTCCAACAATCAAGCCTTGCCCAACACCACAGGCTCTGAAACTCCAGAAAGACAAACCATTATAAATGAGGAGGCATGCACAATTGTTTCACCTAGAGAACAAGAAATAGACCCATGTGACCAGAGGCACACTGCCGCCTTTGCTTTGTGTCAGCTAGCTAGCTCAAACGACATTATCAATGACTCTTCTATTGACCAACAAGAGACAACTGAGGGCCAGAACAATCAAAGTCTTCCTTCCCAAGACAAGAGCCCAGTCAAAGACACTCCAGACACACCAAAACAGAGCACACTGGCTCTGGGACAAAAACGGGTAAACAGTAGACCTCTGAGGCACACTACAAAAAGAGCAAAGGTCAAAGAACCTGCTCGAACTCAGAGAAAGAGGTCACAAAACTGCTGATTCAGATATCTCAAAGTATGGACTGCTGCTACACAAAAACGAAGGAGCAATGCTCAAGATCAATACTTTACAGTATTTAATTAAAGTAAAAGACTTTACAGGAAGACGGCCAACATCTACATTGCAGTCTTCAATTATTATTCTATTTATGTCTGTAAAATTGCTTGTCATTATAGGTCATGGGATCAATTCCAAGGGTATGCATGAACTTTAATGTAAGCTTCTTTGGACAAAAGCATTTTTATAATGCAAAAATGTAAATATAGATAATTCCAAAATATTCTTATTGTACAACATTAAGCACTGATTGGAAGAAAAAGGCAACCCAGAGAACTGAGAATTGTGTGCGCTTTGACCAAACATGTAATAGATCATTAAAGGGAGCTGGGTGGTGGTATTTTTAAATAAAGGATCTTGTTAAACTTGAAATATTTGAATTAAGTGTTTGCATAAAGTGAATTATGTTTGCTTATGAATATTTTTGAAACTGAGTATGGTGTAGGGGATGTAAAATGATCATAGCTATGATATTACAATACAGTTTGTAAATGGAAAAGTTAAATTAAAATCCAATAGCTTTCAAACGGAATACAATAGTCAAAAGCAAAATGCAAGCCAACCATCTGAGAGAGACGGGAAGGAAGCAGCAGTCCTCTTCCAAGCTCTGCAAGAGCCAGGCAGCCCCATGCCAGGCATTATCTGTTTCCTGAAACTGTAATATGTAAAGACAATGTCATGAAAAATATCTCACTAAGCATTTGAAAATACTTGAGCCACATCATAACATCTTGGCATGCTGTGTTATCATGCTGCACCTGAAACACTCTAAAACAGACTCAACCACATCATCTGCAAGCTCTTTAGGTAGTCTACCAGTTACTCTTCCAATCCTGTAGGTGGTTAAAAGAGAAAGACGAATTTAAAAAGAATAATTTTAATTTGCTGAAAAGTTGTAGAACTCTATGGAATATTACAGAGAAATATGTCATTAAAATATAGCACTATCACACCTAGACCAGATAACTGTTCTTACCCCTTGGCAGAAGACCATCGCACTATTGTCTCTTTGTCTTTCAGACCCACCAACAGTTGTTCTGCAACAATGAATAAGCAAATTAGTAGTACATGAGAGCAATTAGCAATTTACCAAATAAAACAAACATGTGCATGAATACTCACCAATTACATTCTCTACATCCTGAGGCATGTCATAGTCTTCCTCCTGACTGACAGACTCTAGATTAGGTTTTGTAGCCTGTACGCTTTCAGTGACAGAAGACTGGGCCAGGTTCACTACGAGTGACCGACTTCCTCTCTGGTATCTAGATAAAGTCATACGAATTGCTTAGCTAATACTTTTTTAAGCAGCCGTTGCTTCATTTCATCATATTTTGTCAATAAGTCGCTCCTTGATTACCTCCATTTGGCCAAACGTGGTTTTAGAAAAGTCAAGCCAAGTCTCTGGACAACTTTTACTCCCAGTTTACGCAATGTGGCCTGGTTACTCTCAGCTATTCTCTTCTGATTCAGGCACTGAAGCACTGTTGGGGCTTTGAACAGACAGGTAAAGATTAGTAAGCATTTATCTACAATCTTAGACCAAAGAAAGACCTAAAGCACATATACACACCATATTGCAGGAAATCATCACGTTTCCCATGCTTGAAGAGCTGGGCCTGGTGAGAAATAATTTTGACATGCATTTTTTTTTATCAAAACATCTACAAGATTAATTTAAATGATTTTAAACATTTTATGAAAACCTATGTAAGCCTGCAGTACTCACCCCTGGCTGGGAAATTCGTTACTACCCTATTTCAAGTTGTCAAAGTCGAACCCTTTTTCAACATGTCTGAATCCTGTTAATCTTATTGCCAGCAGCAGTCTCATGTAATTATCAAGTTTAAATGTGGACCACACATGTTCCTGCTCGCTGCCTTGTGGCACTTAAAGCATACATGCAAAACACTGATGGCAGTTTTAGCACCGCAGGCATTCTCAACACACAGAGCCAGTTTTAAGCGCCTCGGGTGATAGAGACGCGCTTCACAAAATAACAACAACACTAGGATCGTTTTCACAGCTCTCTGGTCTTCAAAACACGCAGGATGTTTCACTGCAATGAAAATAATTCTGATAAAGATAAGTCACTAAAATGAGCGATTATCAGCGTTTTAACAAAGCAGTGAAAAATACAGGTAGAAGGGCATGTAACCACTGCCTCTTTAGGCTTTGATGAGTATCGCCTGCAAATATGTGCATCTACTAAACAAACACAGGAATCACAGGCCTAAAGGCCCATTTACACCTAGAACAAAAACTATAAAGATAACTACCGGCCTTTAAGCGGCCATCAACTTGATGATAATATTCTGTTTATTATAAGCACGTGCTGCAGTTTTGTCATCTGCCTCTTCAAATGCTCGAGTCGCATTTATTCTAATTAGCTGTCAATGTTTTTATCATTCACCAGAACTGGAAAGTGTTTCCAACACTATTGTTCCCGTGTGTCATTATTGTTAAAACTGTGGTGTGGACTTGTGAATTGTTATGTAAAGTACTTGAATGTTCAATATTTTAATCTCCTGAAAAACAAGGAGGAAGTGGAGAACATGAACAGTCCACCATGTGATTGGAGGCTCACCAGGGATTGCAAAGCTCCATCAAGGGTCACAGTTCCCTCCATGGTAATCTCACTGGTCTGAGAGATGGTGGTCAGACACCAGTCCAGAAAATCACCCAAATATTTCTGCTTCACATCTGGACGGGTCACAAATCTGTGCAGATAATACAAATCCTTCAAGCAAAGCAATAATCCATAAATGTTTAAACAGTGCCATCCACTGGTCAGGGAGTAAATCTGACAGTGTTTTGAAATAAACACCACTTTTGGATATTATAAGAGTAAATCTATAACATCAAGGAATAATACTGGGATTTTTTTTTTCAGAATTTTATCCAAACAGCAATTTAGACAATTGGATTCAACATGTAATGAGTTAAATTGTAAAATCTAAATAATACAATGGCATTTGACTAATGAATTCAAGGAAGAACAATATCTACTCATTTTAATTTATATGCACCAATATACTGTACATTGGTAGACTAAAAAAGTACTAAACAGCCATATGTATCAGTTTATACACTTTATTAAAACATGTTATTACATGAAGACTTGTGAATGATCAGTGTTTGAAATAAATTACCAGTTTGCAACGATTCCTAAAAATGAACGGTCTACTGAAGTTAATGAGAGACATTTTTAAACCCTTTCAGCCTTAACCCTCTCATACTGGTACAACACAGAAGCATGATGAATATTGTCTAATGAGAGACTCTTTAAGAAAATGAAAGGAAATAATAAAAAACAATGCAGCGTTTAAGCTGCTGCTAATTTTACACTGCCAGCCAAAACGTTATTATTTTTTATATATAGACCAATGCTACCCAGATAATAAACACACATATGGGGAAATAACTTACTTAGATACCAGCACTGATGCAGCATCTCGAGATTTGTCACTCACTCTGAGAAAGGACTGCAGCAAAAATAATAAATGGCACATGGGTAATGTTAAGTAAAATGTATGTATATACATGATTCGCAAAATTGACAAATTATTAATAAATAATTATGATACACTAATTTGACACATTGACATACAATACAGACGTTGAAGTCTAAGAGCGTTTGGTGTTTGTGGGTGTTACCTTGGCCACAGCCAGAATACGATCCATGACGGGCTCTCTGTTCAGCCCGGGGTCAGTGGACAGGTGGCCGTCCAGACGGGACAAGTCAAAGGGAATGAGACATGTCATGGAGAGCCAGAGGAGGAGAATGTAGCGTGTTTCCCAGGTCTAATACAGAAACATACAGTCACTAACCAGTAACCAGATGATTTTGTGTTCTTGTGAAGGGTCAATTATAAATAAAACAAGCATGCTATTCTTTCAGACATGACATATGGTGCATTGCTGCAACTAGTTACTGACTGAAGCTATTCACTGATCAATTGTTTGAAAGGACTTCTGAGTTTGTGTGCTTTTTTAGTTAGTCTTTACATTTTTTCACAGCAAACTGGACATAAAATCTAAATTATGACTGTTTTTCGGCACAAAAAATCCCCCTGCAGTCAATAATGTTATCCTTTGAAACTCGTCTTTCATAGGCAAAATGATACATTGAAACAATTGTTCTCATGAAAACAAATTACTTATGGCTTGAATGTAACTCTACAGTCTAACCTCATTTAGTATATGTGAATCCATTATGAATATGCCAACTACTCAATCACACCAGCTCCTGCTCCACATTCAATCAGTTAACTGAAGAAGTAATTGCTACGCAATGGCAATATTGAATCCGAGTGAATTTATTCAAATTCTGAATATATAACGTGCACAAAAATCACTCCCTTTATAATCACTAAGAAACTGAACACTAAACCTTTTATTTACATCACATCTACACTTTGTTTGTTAAAATTTGAGGATTTGGGAGCTTGCATAAGTCAGCACTGAACAAAACTCCAGTATTTTGAATGAAGAGAGATTCTGGTTAAATTAAACTGTGTTCAAGCAATCAAAAAATATGTCTGTGACATTGCTCAATGCTACAAAAAACACATTGAATATAGAAACATTTGACCAGTGGATGAAAGACACACCTGCAGGGATTGGCTACATGTTTGTGACTGTAAGAAACTGTATTTTTGAGAAAGTCTTTGATACACTGCAGTTTAAAAATAAATAATCAGCAGTGGAGTTGACTGATGCATTTGCACATGGTTATTATTAAATGGCCACCACAGGGGGTCTTTAACTAACATTTTAAGTGGAATTTAGGGAGAAATTCATAAAATATACATGATCTGATTTCTGTAAGAACACTACACATGAATTAATTTAGCTTGCATGATAATGTGTTCCACTGCAGGCTCATTACAGAGCCTCTGATCAGTAATGAAACTGAGGGACTAACTTACCTCAGTATCTTTTGGGTCCTGTCTGCATAAAAGGTCCAGAACCGGCTGTAAATCTGACACCTCGTGAGGGAACAGCTGCATAAAGATCTTGTAACCTCTGACCTGTGGAAGCACCAGGAATCACAACATCAGACAGAAACACACAATTCACTCTATCGCGACGTCAAATATACATTATCAGTCAAACTTAGAGAGCCGTGCACCGTCTTGCCTTTGAGATGATGTAGAGGAATTTGAAACAGAGATGGACCAGAAGAGGTGGAGACTTCTCATTGCGGATCATCTCCAAGAGCATGTTCAGCATCCACTCTGCACAAAAAAACAAATACAGCATTACTGACAGTGTTCAATCTCAGAGCACATTCATCATATCCATCACATTCATGCCTTCAACTTACCTAAGTGAGGATCCAGAAGATGTGGCTGTTCCTGGTAGTGATCCATGATAACTGCAAAAGTTAGACATGTTTTACATGTCATCTTATATATATAGCACACAAATGATTAAATAAAAATAACACATACAAACACACAACAACATAACTTACTGTTCCGCATTTCACCGCATTTCAATAAATACTAACTTACCCAGACAGACAGACAAGACAGACAGACAGATTCGTATAACGTACATGAGACAGTCTTACCCAGAAATTTCTCGATGGTGGTCTCTCTGCTGACCGTGTCGTGATGAATGTCCGGCAGACTGCTGATGATAGCTCGAGTCTCGTCGTTCTCACTGAACTCGGAAAGCACACACGCCTGAGCCACCAGCTCTGGCTCCTCTCCGTTAACGTTACACACACCCTCCATCACCGACATCAGCCGCCTCTGGAATATCAGCGATGTCTCTGGCTGATCAGATGAAAAATGCGCTAAACGTGCCCGTGTTTGTTTGTTTGGAGAAGATCTGACAGAGTCAAGAAGCCGCTAACGTTAACGTTACCGCTCACAATGACGCACTCATTTCTCTTCAAACTCCAGCTCCGGTCACTCTATTCTTTGCAGCACACTGGAAAACATACATTAAAAGCAACTCGCTGTCTTCTTCGAAAGATTGACAAGCCGTTTTACATACGACGTAATCTGAAAACACCGTAGTGAAAGAAGTATAATGCATCCCGCGTATTATTATTATGATGATGATCCTGTCACGCACGGTAACGGCAAGTCGAGAGGATCAAAATATATCAAACACGCGTTTTCACTTCAAGTTAAGAGTCTTTAAAACGTAAAATAAATGTTGCAACGGATCTCGTAAATGTTTTAAAGCTTATATTCCCTTTCATACATTTTGTTTACCACAATATAGTTTATATGATGTAAGTCTCTCTACACACACGGCTGCGTGTCCTCTCACAGCTCCACTTCTGTTATCAAATGTGCTGATGATACTGTGGTTCTGGGCCTCGTGTCCAACAATGATGAGAAAGCATACTTGGATGAGGTAGAGAGACTTACATCATGGTGCCAGGACAGCTGTCTCTCTGAATGTGCGCAAAACTAAAGAGCTGATTGTGGACTTCAGGAAGAGACAGCAGTGGCCCTACACTCCTCTTATGATCAGTGGGACCCATGTGGAGAGGGTGAGCAGCTTCAAGTACCTTGGTGTAAATATCTCAGAGGACCTGACTTGGACTGCACACATTAAAACACAGGTGAATAAAGCCAGGCAAAGACTGTACCATCTGCGACAGCTCATCTCAGTGTGGTATGGAAACAGGTCCAATCAGGACTGCAAACTGTGCAAAGCTCTGCAGAGAGTTGTGCGCTTAGCTGAGCGCATCTCAGGGTCTGTTCTCCCGTTCTCTGCAGGAGACTACCTCAAACGCTGCAAAAGCAGAGCTGCTAAAATCATCAAGGACTCAAATCTTACATTTCACTGCTGGTTATATTCTGTATAATTGTGTATGTGACGAATAAAAATCTTGAAAAAAATCACCCTGGGAACCGTCTCTTCATTTTACTGACTTCTGGCAAGCGCTTCCGGAACATGATGGGAAAAACTGAGACTTAGAAAGAGCTTCTTCCCCCTGGCCATCAGGCTCCTAAACTCAGTCTCATACCATTAACATAACTCCATTTAATAATCAGTAAGAAATTCATTATTCTCCACCATCCGTATTGCTGCTATGTATATACCCTGTAAAACCTGTTTGCACATTCCTGCTTATATTATTAAGTCTTCAGTATACTGTCCTGCACATTTTATTCATTTTTTTTTCATACCTATATTGATGTATATTCTCGTGTTTGTGTTACATATAATTGCACTGTCCATTGAGCGGACCTGACTTACATTTCACTGCTGGTTATATTCTGTATAATTGTGTATGTGACGAACAAAAACAATCTTGATATATATACTGTAAAGAACAACTTAAAAGAGCCTTCCAATATTAAAAAGTCATCAATACACTCATTGATCTATCTATCTATCTTCAAAACCAAAACTTAGTATCTGGCTCAGTGGCTGGAAATGTAGGAAATGAGCATTAACCACCAAATAAAATCAATAACACAGCAACACAAAGTTCTTTTAAAGTTTTATTTCAATGTTCAATCATCCTTTATGTATCTGCAAGCTGAAAGTTTACAGTGCTACAAGCTCACTAGCTCTTTTAATAAGATGTTTCAAATCAACAGTCCATTAATAATAATTAGTAAGACTGTAGTGAAATGCAACGTATCATGTGATGCTACTTAGTGCACAAATTTTAAATCAAGTCTTGTAAATGAGGCTCTCTTCAAGAGCATATTCATGCAATCAAGTTAAATGGGAATTATGTATTTTAACCAACTTGTTAACTGGTCATAATTTGGAAGCATACATTCACAGATTTATCCTTTAAATATATATATAATATATAAGACATTTTTAATCTGTGTAAATTACTTTAAGACAACAGACTTTCATCTTGTCAGTGCATTTCTTTTAGACTGGTAAAGCTGGATTAAGTTAATTTGGTCATGCAAAAAAGTGTGACTTAATTAGTTTAACTTCCACCTTCATTAATGACGATTTGAATGGGAAATCAGGATGCCTCTACTTTGTTAGATCCTTCATGATCCGTAGAGAAGAACCCCTGTAACCACCACCAAAATGATTCCAGTGGTTCAGATAGTGGAACAGCTGGTATAGTTGTTGCCTCTTTGCAAAGCCAGCGGTCTTGGGGATCTTCTCATGGTAAGCATTGTAAAACGAACCCCCAAAACCACCAAACATGCCAGCTATAGCCAGCTCGTACTCTGAATGGCCATAAAACGATGCTGGGTCAAAGATGATGGGACCGTCGGAACATTCAGCCACATTTCCTCCCCAGAGATCTCCATGAAGTAGAGCTGGAACCACCTCTGTGTCTGTAAACAGCTGAGGGATCTTCAGCTAAAGCAAAGAGATTGTCTGAAATACATATGCAGCACTGCATGTGGGTTTAGAGACTGCATCGTTAGCTTGTCATTAAATAAAATTGATAGTTCACCCAAATATTCTGTCATTATTTACTCACCATTCCAAACCTGTGTGCAATTCTTTCTTCTGTGAAACACTGAAGATATTTTGAAGAATGTTGGCAACAAAACAGTTCCCATTTGTTCCCAATGAATTTACATTGAAAGTTTAGTCCATACACTCAAAGTCATTGGGAATTGAAACTGTTAGGTTACCAACATTCTTCAAAATATAGTTTATGTTTCCACAGAAGAAGGCCAGTAATTGAAGTATGGAATGACATGAGGGGAAGTAAATGATTACAGACTTTTCATTTCAGTGTGATATGTGCCTTATATTTATTCAGTGAACGACAAGCTAATAATTGAAATTTTCTGACCTAGTCTAGTGTTACAAATAAAAAATAAATAATAATAATTATTTATAATACGTTTCCTTTTTTTTGTTCTTATCAATGGATGTGGATTTTCTGTTTTCTTATGAATATTTTTAGCAAGTTTTAAGACTATAAGAATTATAGATAAATATCAAATTGTGAATTGATTTTGTGTACTTTTACATTTCATTTCACATAAGCCAATTTTTTTAAGAATAACTTGTCTTGCGCTAATGATTTATTCCCAATAAAACCTTAAACGTGTATTGAAAAAGTCAATATTTAGATTTCCTGTTGCCTAAACAAAGCATTAATATAATATGTTATTACATCAATGTATATTAATGTTTAAAAGAATATGGCTTTACTCATGTTTATTCCATCTGATAACTAGAGACAGTATCGTTTTATATTTGAGTGTTATTATGCTGAAGTAAAAATGTGAGCAGTTTGGTTTACTTGAGTTTGGCCCACAATTCCTGGCCTCTCTGTCTCCATGTGACTGTTCCAACAAGCTGAGCTGGTGCTGCAGTCTTTGCTGAGCGAAGAAGGACACCCAATCATCCTGCCAATCATTTACCTGAAAACCAAAGGAGAGATAAAAACCTTGTCTACACTTAAATACGAACCACCCCGATTGTTTTTATGATCAGACACCCTAGTAATGCTGACCTGAGGGATATAACCACAGCAGGTATTCACGTGAAACCCAAACTTGTTGGTTATTTGAACTTCAGATGTTCCTGATCCTTTTCCTTTGTAAACACAGAAACTCTAATAAGTAATAATGTAACCAAAAAACTCCATCAATGAAACATCTATAATAGAATATTACCAACAGTCTGCTGTTCCTTGTTTTGGTTCTCTATCTGTTTTTTGTTGTCAATATGTAGGTCAGCTAGTTGTTCCCCCAGTTTTGATGAGTATCTACATAAACATTAAATATGATAAAAAGTACATGCCAAAACGCTAAAGCAATATTGACCAAATTCTCACTCCTGTTATAATGGGCTCACATGATTTTGAGTCATACTTATTTAAGCTCCTCATATCCACGTGTTCCATTATGAGAATAGCTCCACTTCTCTCGAGGTCCACGACTTTCACAGGCCTGGGTACTTTCACTGTGTTTGAACGAAGGATCGCTTCCAAGCTCGCCATCTCTCCATCAAACATCCTCCTAGCCTACAGAGAGACAGATGAGAAAAAAAGTCAATGATTTGTACTTTCAAATAGTTACAGAATGACAGATTGACAACTTTGCTTATCAACTGATAATGTGTATTACAAATCATATACAAATCATATGTGTGATATAATGCTCAAGAAAACATTTGTTTATGTACTTTCAAGTTATATATAGAAAATGACATTGCATAATGTGCAACAGATCATTATACTTTCAACCAGTAATTGACAGATCATGCAGAGAAATAACAAAACAAAAAGTACAAAAGTAAAGTGAATATAAGTTTGAGCAACAAATCAGCACATTAGTATGATTTTTGAAGAATCGTGACACTGAAGTAATGATGCTGAAGATTCAGCTTTACCATTACAGGAATAAAACACATTTTTAAATACACTCAAATAGAAAACAGATATTTTAAGTAGAAACAATATTTGACAATATTACTGTTTTTGCTATATTTTTGATCAAATAAATGCAGACTTGGTGAGAATAAGAGACTTAAAAACAATACTATATGGTGGTATATACTATATACTTCCTATACCAAATTATTATTCCAAATAGCACTGCAAGTGTGCAATTCCAAAGCAGCGCGTGAAGTTCAAGCGTATATGTGCTCACCTCATTCTTGTGGTTGATCTTGACGAACACTCTGCCAGTGTCAGTGTCAAAGCTCTGGCCTTCACTGATACATCCTCCTCCTGAATGACCAGTGCTCTTCAGAAGAGAAGTGCCCAGCTCTCTCTTCAGCAGCGCCTCCATCTCACTGCACTCGCTCGTACTACCATAAACTCAGCATAAAACCAATGCGTTTCTGCAAGACTTGTTTATATTGCTCTAACCGACATACAAGTGCTGAGTAAATGTCCCTGGATGATTACACGCGCTCGTATGACAACACAGCCGTGCAGGATTACTGTCGCTCAACGACATGTCAAAATAAAAGTCCATGTTTTCGCGCTGGATGAGTAATGAAAAAATGTTTGTGCTCATGTTCGAGTTAGTCATGGGTCCGATGCCTTGGCCTAATACTCCCCGTTTTCTTTTCTGTCGATTCTGCATTGTCCTAATACTATTATATTGTTATAGTGTTACAATACAATAGGCCTTAATAATAAGTCTAATTTTGCCATTCAGATGAATCTCTTTTTCTGGGATTCTGCTTTGTCTACCAGATGTTATTTAATTATTGAACTACATTGTAAAATTAAACAAAATTGAATTTGAATTCAAATTTTAAATAGATTAGTTTATTTTTTATTTTTTTTACATTAATGACACTTTAAAACATAAATATTATAAAGTAGATTTATATAAAAAGTCATGCATTCTGAAAAAGTTTTGTATTTTACATTTTGTTCTATATATAACGATTAAATTACCAAATGTTTTATTTCCTATAAAATATGTTACAATATGTTACAGTTTAAAAGTAGGCCTAAATCGTGCGGCGATCTTTCATATAAACAAAACATATTTTCTTATTTCTTATTATTTTTATCATCTTTTTCTTTTTTTTATATATATAGGCCTATGTAAAGGATAATCAATGACTCCACTTCGCGTCTGGTTCTTTGCCTCCACGCCGTGCATTTAAAACCCTTGTGTGCAGGACCGTCGCTAGTAATACTGGGCCCTTTGCACCAAATTTGCTATGGGGCACCCACGAAATGGGGGTTTGTCACATAGAAGGGAGATGGAGGTCACTACGGGGAAGTCTCTTATCATTTCGGCGATCTGCTCATTAAATGCAGGTGCTCCGGTGGCCAGGCAATCATGGGCTCTCTAGTCTCAAGACCTCTGTCACCCCCCTTATATCAAGTACCACCTCAGAAAATAATTGTCTCTCAAAGTAGCATAAAGACCAACATTAAATGCAGTAGTTCGCAGTAGGCCTAACTATTCAGCTCTGCACTAAAAAAATACACAGTTAGAACAATTAATGCTGCACTGCACTTACACAGGTAAATAACAAATATTTTATAATAATTCAATAAAAATTTGTTGTACATAAAAGTAAAAAAAAATCTATAATGTACTTAAATAAAAAAAAACACTTTACTCCAATAAAGATTAAATAAAACACGTATTGTGTTTTAACATTGATATATCTTTAATTTAGTGATTCCTCTGCGTACCACTGGTGGTACTTTGAGACCACACTTTGAGAATCATTGATCTAGGCTATTTTATTAATGGCACTTGATGACAACAAGTGTGTGTGTGCGCAGAATCTGCGATCTCAGACCTCTCTCTGTGTGTGTGTGTGTGTGTGTGTGTGTGTGTGTGTGTGTGTGTGTGTGTGTGTGTGTGTGTGTGTGTGTGTGTGTGTGTGTGTGTGTGTGTGTGTGTCTGTTTAGGTGCATCAATTAAATGGAGTCAGAACTTCCTATGCATTAAACAGTTTTACTGCAAACCTGCCAGTCAATCAGAATCCAGTATTCAGACAGACCATGGCATATATATATATATATATATATATATATATATATATATATATATATAGTTAGGACAATTCTAAGGGCCCTATGATGTAGAAATATTATTTCTACTGAGGGAAAGTGCTGTTCTGCAACATGCCAGAGCACCATTACTGACTCAAAGACCATTGTCTTTTTCTTGAAACAAATATGTGACCCTCTCTGTAAAACCAGGCTAAAGTCTAAAAATCTAATTCTGATATAACGTCAAAGTTTGATTACAAGTATTAATTTCACTATGATCTCAATCTTTGACATGTCCTTACTCAGTCAATATTAAAGATACCAAGAATATATTTGCACAGAATCTTCTTTACAATATGTAGGATGATTTTATGCAGAAAATAGCAAATCTCAAATATATGACTTTTGCTGTGTTTTCACAGAGAGGGTCACATATCATAAAATAGCAATTGTTGGTGTTGTTTCTTTACCAGAAACATAAATATATATATATATATATATATATATTATTGAAGTACATAAGAAGTTTCCTTAATTTTTATTTTGAGTAAATTTTATCAAAATGCAACATATAACTAATATTGCAAGTGGCATTCTTGTGTAATATTAATATTTTGTAAAATATATATAATAATAATAATTTGTTACATTTTTATAGCGATTTTCTGGGTACTCAAGGCGCTTTACATAGAAGGGGGGAATCTCCTCATCCACCACCAATGTGCAGCATCCACCTGGATGATGCGACGGCATCCATAGTGTACCAGAACGCCTACCACACACCAGCTTACTGGTGGAGAAGAGAGTGATGAAGCCAATCAGTATATGGGGATTATTAGGAGACCATGATGGTCAGAGGCCACTGGGGAAATTTGGCCCCGGTTAACCCTACTATTTTTCAAGGACATCCTTGGATTTTTAATGACCACAGAGAGTCAGAACCTAGGTTTAACGTCTCATCCAAAGGATGGTGCTCTTTGACAGTATAGTGTCCCCATACTGGGGTGTTAGGACCCACACAGACCACAGGGTGAGCACCCCCTGCTGGCCTAACTAACACCTCTTCCAGCAGCAACCTAGTTTTCCCAGGAGGTCTCCCATCCAGGTACTGATCAGGCTCAACCCTGCTTAGCTTCAGTGGGTAACCGGTCTTGGGCTGCAGGGTGATATATGGGTGATAAATGTGGTGTGATTTTTTAGAAAGGAACATTAAAATTAACAAGTTATAAAATATTGCCATTATGCGAATAATATCTAATGATGTAATCCATAAAAAATAAAATAAAACAATTGATCATATATTTTTTTTATCAGGGATTCAATTAGATTAAGGCCATGTCTCAAATGGAAGGCTGCATCCTCCGGAGGTCGCATTTGTAGGCTGCATAACGTCATCAAGCCTGGTTTATTTCAGCTAACTGAACATTACATTTGCGAGTCAAAAGCATATTACAACAATTTACACTTAACTAAGAATAATGGTCAAATTTATAACAATTAATATTTTAAAATAAGATCTTCTTTATGACGTATGCAGCCTACAAATGCTACCTCTGGAGGATGCAGCCTTCTATTTGAGAAGTGAGGGTTTATTTGATCAAGAGTTCATTTAAACTATTTACATAGTACAGGGAATTTCTACAATCTGTAAAGATTTACCTGGAGGGGAGAAGGGACGTGGCTTGTGACCAAAGTAATGAAATAATCAAAACAACTCGTGTACCCTCTTCACTGAATAAAAAGTGCATACAGGGAATGAGTAGAACATTCAAGATGCTCTAAGCTAAGATCTGCACCCAAAAAAAAATCAATGTACAGTACCTTACCTGGTGTGTTTAATACAGAAATTGGCAATCAAAGCAACAAAGGAGTTGATGTCAGCAGGTTAAAGATGATTGACAGCAGCACAACCAATTGAAGGTCACTAAGAAATGTAAAATATAAAAATGGAGAGATGGAAGAGAAAAAACAAACTAACAAACACACCACTGACACTGTATGGACAGATATGTTCTCTCCCATCTTCATTACAGCATCAGGATAATTGAACCATTTTCTGACAGATGACACATAAAACAAGGTGTTATTCCCATTTAGCTCTTTAAACTTGTCAGATGTCAAAGACTCCTTCGGGATTCTTCCTGCTTCAGAGATGTGAAGGTCAAGCACACCATAAAATCAAGATTAAGATCAAGACCAAGGAGGATAGGGTTGAGAATGTCTGAATCTTCAATTCAGTTGTAAGAGGTGCATCATTTTCTTCATCTAGCCATTAAAAGGGAAGTGACTTTTTCCAACTGAGAGGCTTCTGAAGGGCCTTCATATTTGTGGCGGGATTTTGCTCAAGAGGAACGTCATCATGAAGTCTTCTAGCAATGTGCAGGTGATGCTTGAACCTATTCCCTTTTCAAAATCGCCAATTTGGCTCCGTTTTCTTCAATTAAAAGTGTAATCAATCTAGGGATCATTTTGTCCATGACGTTCAATTCTCCCTCAATCTCTTGCTTGTTTTCCTCTTCTGAAAACGTCTGATCAAACACCATGATGGCCTGAGCTCCACCCATGTACAACCATGACCACATGAGTTGCAGTTTTCTGGTCAAACACCCAAGGGAGGGTAGGTGATGGGATCTTGCCCAGCTGGGCATATAGTGAGCACTTCATATCTGGAGGTTTTACTGTAATACACTGTAAATTATGTTTTGAGGTTTAAGTGTCAGCCAGAATTCTGCTTTGGCTTCATTTGGTACCGTTTTCTTTGACTGAGCAAAATGAACAATACAACTGTCAAAAATGTCATATAAAATGCAATATGTGTAATTGTTTTTTGTTTGAAGAGTTATAAAAGTACTATAACACTCACAAACATGCAGTTGGCAACATGGCTATGATTCAGACAGTAAAAATGACGTTGATATTTAGAACAACAGTTCTCTTGCTCATTTCATACATACTCCTTAATAGACATATAATACAGTGTCTATTCAATTCATTGTCCCACTCAATTACATTGTAAGTGTCTCTCCACAACACACACACACACACACACACACACACGCGCACACGCACACAATCTGCAATCAATTAACCATATATTTTAAATACAATATTATATTCATTATCTTGTGTTCTCATACTGTTGAAGAAAGATGTTGAAATTGTTTAGCACAGCTCCTCATAATTTAAAGTCCAATAAAGAGCAACGCAAAAAAGGAAGAAAATTAAATGTAAGCACAATTCTGTTGTAGAATTCTAGACAAACCCATTATTATATTTTATATTTGCATTTTGTTACTCTGAAAATATTTTCTTATATGGTTTTTAATCTTTCTGACTCTGTAACTTGTTGAGCTCAAAACAACACATTCATGCTGTCAAAATACTTTTTAAATGTTTTAAAGTTAAACACAAAAAATAATAAGAAAAAAAGTTCACCCATAAATTGTGACATCATTTATTCACTTTTTATGGTTTTAAACTTCTATGATCCATCAGTTTATTTCTCTGTCCATAAAATGGGGGTCTACTGTATAAATCTGATGAGTTAAATTAAGTAGGCATATGTTTGATAAATTCAGAAAAAGATCTTGGTTGATGCAGGACCTCAACTGATCCCATAATTCTTAATAAAAATGCTCTTGTAAATGACAGGAGAAAATTTACTTCACTAAAAATTGTTCCAGCACTTAGCCATGGATGAGGCGAGGGCACCATCTCTTGGTAAAGGTGCACAATTGTGCAATTTTATTGCAAAACTTAATTAGAATCAAGTCCCCAAAAGGGCATAAAATATGCTTTTTTATAGGTCTCTCCTCCCTTCTGGACTTTCGATTACCATTTGCAAGCCCTTTGCTATATGTCAGCGATCTCACTGTTCAAAGCACTCATTCCTTCACAAGTATTTTGTTGTACACATTTGTCATATTTGCAGAAGCACAACCTCAAAGAGGACTTTTGGAGCCTTGTAGTTAGAAAGAACCACAGAGTTAAATGTATTCACCTCCTAAGCTTGATGTGATCTTGATTGTGATTGTGACAGTGATGTATGCATTAAAGTAGACTACTGCAGTGTCATAATCAAGGGAAGAACACAATTACATGCTTCCTGCTCCCTGTAGAGAATGTAAGTAAGACTTCACACTGACAGACTCTCTATATAGAGCAATGGGTTTGCTACAGTTGTGTTGTGGGAGAGGCCAGTGCTTAAGCAGAAATGAGATGAAGGTAGAAGCATGTAAACACAGCAAATTTAATTTGATGAGGTATTTGAGTGCTGGTCTGAGACAACAGGAGAAGCACTTACACATGATCATAGGGATGTCTGTGAAGGTTAATGATTGGGTTGAAATTACATTGTTAAAAAATTTGAAAATGTTACTATATGAACAGATAAATATTTATTAAGGGTTAAAGATTCTTTTTTGAGATCAGTGGTTCCATGAAGGTTCTTTATTGAGGAAAAAGGTTCTCCAGATTTTTTAAATGTATTTTTATCCTAAGAATTGTTTTCCTAAATTTGAATGAACTAAACACACTCACTGTATACACCATTCAAACATTTTGGGTACAGTACGATTTATTTCGACGTTTTAGAAAGAAGAGTCTTATGTTGACCAAGTTGCATTTATTTGTTTGTTTGTTTAATTCATCTGTGATGGCAAAGCTGAATTTTCAGCATCATTACTTAAATTTTCACTGTCACATGATCCTTCATAATCATTATAATGTGCTGATTTGCTACTTAAGAAACAACAACTATTATTATCAATGTTGAAAACTGTTTAATTAATTAACTGTGGAATCTGGAAGCATTTTATCTAAATGTATATATCAGAATCAGAATGAACTTTATTGCCAGCTACGTTTACTCATATGAGGAATTTGTTTTCGTGACATAAGCTACCGCAGTGCAACAGAATGACAGAACAAAAACACAGATAATAAAAAGAAGAATAAAAAAGAACAAGTAAATAAAGAAAAACAATATACAAATTGACAATTGTATGTACAGGTATATAAGTTAACAATGGACAGTTTTGTATGTACAGGTATATTATGTGTAATTAAAATGTAGACCTATGGCGCTTTTCCACTGCATGGTACGGCACTGTACGGTTCAGTACGGTTCACTTTTGGGGGGTTTTCCACTTGGGAACTGACTGCTCTAAAATATGAAACACCAATGTGTCAGAAGTTTATAACATGTTTATCCGATAACTTTTATATTTCTTATAGGGTTTATGTATATGCTTTATTTATTTCAGTTTTTTTTCTAAGGCATTGTTAGATTCCAGTGTTTCCTTGTCAAAAACAGCTCTGTTCACAGCGACTCGTTTCGGTGCATATCTCTTTGCATGCTAATGAGCTCTGCTCACCCTGCCCCTCTCTTCTGTGGAAGAGCAAATGCGATTCGCAAATAATCATAAAAAAAAATAAGTGAGATATATTTATCCATAAAGTATTCAAGGCAAAATGTCAAGTGAATTGAATGGAGGCACATAGTTTAGGAGAAAACACCTCCGCAAACAGAAACATGATGAAACCAGCAATTACAGTGAAGATAAAGACCTTGAAGTGCATTTTAGGTGTGGTCTGATTAATGTAATTAATGACACAGCTATCCAGGAACTCAGTGAGAGGTTTAAAAATATTAGCCTTGTCTCTGACAGATATAATTTTTTAATCAAGATGGAAACCTTGGCAAAAGAAGAACTGGAGGAATCTGAACTGAGGTATGCACTTACAACATGTGACATCTCAAGAGACATCATTCAGGAAATATACCCCGCAAGCCCAATTCTCAAAGGGCACAAAATGCCATTGACAAGCTAAACTTTATTCGGCAGGGAAATCTAGACAAGAAATCTAGACAAGGCATTCCCAAATTTGACAGTAAGCTTGAAAGTGTTTCTAACAATGCCACTAATCGTTGCCTCTGCCGAAAGATCCTTTAGAAAACTGAAACTCATTAAAATGTACCTTTGTTCAACAAAGAACCATGATTGCTTGACCCACATGGCAATCATCTCCATTGAAAACAACCTAGGAAGATCAACGTCATTTGGTGGAATAATTGAAAAATGGCGTGTCAAAGTGCTGTAGCCAATCTTATACTAGTGATAAAGAAGTAGAGAATATTTCTAAACCTGTCACTAAGTTCCTGGATAGCTGTGTCAACAATTACATTAAACAGCTACACCTAAAATTAGCTCCTCCAAGCTGAAAGTGCAAGGCTTTAAAATAATCTAGTTTTGCCTTCCACTTGGTGTCACTCAGTGGCTTCAGTGTAATTTCCACAAATTATTTCAGAATGTCTCATCTCTTGACAAATGAGGAGAAGATTGTATACAATCTCTGAAGAGTGCCAAAGAAAGTTAAACATTTTCTGTTTGAAGATGCTGCATCACACAAAAGGAGATTGAGGCTGTGGCTGCAGCAAGGAATGAATATTGCCTCTAGGTTTTACTCCAGGATTAAAGCTTGGACGCCTTTTCTGAATCCTCCTCAAATCCTAAATTCTTCTCAATCACTTCAATCAGTTTCTCTGCTAGTCCCTGACCAGTTGTGTCTTTCACAGCAGCGAAGCCAACAAAGTATTCCTGTACACTTGTTTTTTTCCTTTCATCTGTGTGGACATATCTTATTATAAGGACAGCTCCTGTTTGGAAGATGCTTCTCTCTTGCAATTCACTTCAATTGTCTTCATAAACTGCAAGTGAGTTGACAATTATTTATATGAAAGGTAAGCATCTGTATGATGGTTACTTATTTCATGAAGATTTCTTGGAATATAACAAACCAGTCTCACTAAATTCTCTCCCTATTCGATAATAAGCGATAAAAGTAAGCTTTTGAAAATTGCCTGTTTCTAACCTTGAATCTAGGATATGGCCCATCAGGACATTTCAAAGGCCCTGTCTTAGTAATGTTTTGCCTAAAAGTGTCAGTAATTTGATGGGGTGCAGGCCAGTCTGATGTGTCCTCTGGTAAGGTCTTTCCTCTGCTTCCTACTCTGTTACATCTCTGCATTCTCCATCTAACTCCTCTCTTCTGATGTCATCCTGAATATGTGGCTCTCCACTTTCAAAAGTGCTTTGCTCCACGTCAGAGTCTGAGGAGACGTACGCACTTTTCCTTGTCAGAGTATTGCAGTTTTTTTTCGTGTTAAGTGATTTTCGTAGCTTACCAATCTAACTTTAATGATTTGTACGTTGACTGGTGCCATTTTATATGTAAATTACATTAATTATGCCATAAATATTACCCAAGATTTTGAATACCCCTCAGCAAATGTGCAGTTGCGCCCCTGGTTGTGGCGCCCGAGGAAAAGTTGGGGGTTTGGTGCCTTGCTCAAAGGTCTCACCTCAGTCGTGGTATTGAAGGTGGAAGAGAGTGCTGGTTTTCACTCCAAAATCAAAATGGCTTGATAATTGAGACTGTTTAAGTTTTTGGGGGATAAAAAATAGGAGTAAATTGTTATCATTGTAGGGTGGTTGTGTCCACACACTGCTAAGGCACTGCATTTATATGCAGATGAAGATAATAATAATAATAATTTGTTACATTTATATAGCACTTTTCTAGACACTCAAAGCGCTTTACATAGTAAGGGGGTATCTCCTCATCCACCATATTTTGCATCCAATGTCTCCTTTAAAATTGTAATATTATAATCTTAATTTAAGTGATAAAGGATTTCGAAAGTCTGACAGTAATCAGTGTTGAGCACTACTTTAAGGTTACCCCTGCCCGGTTAACATGCTTGAAAATGATTAACAGTTGAAAACATTAGAAATGTATAAAAGTAATCAAAAGTAATCAGTTATATTACTTTAATAAAGTAATTGAAAAGTTACACTACTTATTACATTTTAAGTAGGGTAACTTGTAATCTGTTACCTATTACATTTCCAAAGTAACCTTCTCAACACTGGGAATACACACATCTTCACAGAAACTGATATAGGATGTTACAGTCTCTGTGTGCTCATCCAGATCGTTTGCAGCAGCCTCAAAAATACTCCTATAAGTAAGGTTCGAGACAGGCTTGTAAAACCAGCTCTGTCTCGTTGGTCCATCTTTTTAAAGTCTTTACCACAGGTTTAGTAGATTTTAGTTTCTGCCTGTAGGTTGGTATAAGATGAACCAGGCAGTGATCAGAGAGCCCCAAATCTGACCGTGGGACAGAGTGATATGCATTCTTTATTGTTGTGTAACAGTGATCCAATGTGTTACTTTCTCTGGTGGGACATTTAACATGCTGTCTGTATTTTGGCAGTTCACTGGAGAGATTTGCTTTATTAAAGTCCCCAAGAATTATTAAAATAGAGTCTGGGTGTTGATGTTCTGCGTCTGAGATCAGATCAGCGAGTTTCTGTAAAGCTGAGCTCACGTGCGCTTGCAGTGGAATGCAGACACTCACGAGAATGAACGAACAGAACTCCTGCGGCGAGTTGAACGGTTTGCAGTTGATGAAGAGCGTTTCTAGATAATATCAGCACATCTTCTTTAACACTGTTACATCTGAACACCACTTCTCATTGATGTAAAAGCACGTCCCGCCGCCGTGCAATTTCCCCATTGATTCTGCATCGCGATCAGATCCGATCAGCTGAAAGTTCAGAAGATGAAGCGCGCTGTCTGGAATGGCACCGTTCAGCCAGGTTTCCGTGGAACTCAAGAGCAGCAGAGTTTGAAAAATCTTTGTTTAACTGGGAAAACAGAAGGAGTTCGTCCATTTTGTTAGGTAGAGAGCGGAAATTTGCTAGATGGATGCTAGGCAATGGCGTTCTTAACCCCCAACGACGAAGCTGTACAAGGGCACCGGCTTGCTTCCCCCATCTAAGCGTCCTGAATCGTCTAAACAGCACTGTTGCTCCGCCGACTAAAAAAACTAATAAAAATAGTAAACAAAAGGATAAAAATGACAGTTCATATCCATGTTTTTGCCAGAAAATTACGCTTTATTAAGAGCACGTATTCTATCTCTCCCAATCTCTCTCCCTCACAGACACAGTTTGCACAAGTTGACATACGTGCTAATGTTGTTAGTGCTACCCTGACGATTTTATCAGTAACATAGTTTAACAACTTAAAACTCTCTCTCTCTCCTCTCATAACTTATGTATTAGCTGTATGAACTTCATTAGTCTACTTTTAACGGCTCAAGCCTCCGTTACGGTTTAAAATTACGTTTTGGAATTAGCAACGGAGGTCGTTGGATGAGATGCAGGATAAATAATCCTACTCACTCTTGAGGTGTTGCAACCATAGTATAAGCAGAATAATTCACTTCGGTCCGTTGAATTATTAGAAAAGTAATGCGCATTATTTTTCTAATAATTCAATGGCCTGTCGTCAATTATTTCTTACATATATTATATATATATATTAGTGGTGGGCCGTTATCGGCGTTAACGTGCTGCGTTAACGTGAGACTCTTATCGGCGATAAAAAAAATATCGCCGTTAATCTATTCTCAAAGTTGGGTTGGGAGCTGGGTCTATACTACAC
This sequence comes from Gymnocypris eckloni scoliostomus, assembly GCA_027564155.1. Lineage (NCBI taxonomy): Eukaryota > Metazoa > Chordata > Actinopteri > Cypriniformes > Cyprinidae > Gymnocypris > Gymnocypris eckloni. The sequence goes on from CM050415.1 coordinate 19,932,695, forward strand.
AAGCTATGATGACTTTCACCCTGATATTTTAGCGCGGATGTATACCTAGCCGAATTGCACTGTAGGGGGTGAGAACGAGTCTTCGAACTAGAGGCTCGCAGTCCGTGATGGACAGATTGTTAACGGCTGGTCTATGTGGTAATACAATCGGGCAGGACATCCAAACGCCACCTATCATTCATCAACCTCAAATATGGCTTTTCATCTGAAAGATGTATGTAGTAGCAACTTTACATGGCTGCTCAATATGATGTTAACCTAGAGAAATGTGCGCAATTGAAGTGTTTGTGTGGAAGCGCTTGCTGCAGGACAGGCTCCGTGCGCCACTTGCTCTTAAAATCTCCGCTCATACAGATAAAAGTAGCCTAATACATCTTTCGAATCTGTAAAGACTCTACGCTTATTTGTGTGCACTCAGAATAACAACGAAACGCTGCGCTTTTAAGCAAACAGGATGCGCTTTAGGTCTCATGTGAACTTGAGCAAGAAACTTCAAACTCCGCCTTTGAAAAATATATCTATAGAGAGTGAAATGTCAAAAAATTAAAATAGAAGACGTGTGTGTTAGCATGGATGATTTTTGAAACTGATTAATAATAAGATGGCTTTCAGTTCAATATAATAACAAAAAAACAACATTTTGGGTTTTTATTCAACTAATAAGGTGGGCACGCTGTGATCTGTACTATATTTTTACTGTAATTGACAGTTATCGACAAAAACAAACAAAAACAACACGGGAGTGGGAGGGAATGGGAGTCATTCTTCCGGGAGTGGAACGGATTTTCCTCCAGTTTTTCGTGGATTGGGACGGGAAGAGATTAAAGTTTGTGATGCATTTTGGAAACAGGAGATGAGCCCTGGTCTAATGCGCCACCTGGCTTGAGAAAACCGTTCTCAAAGACTTACTTTTAGTCATTATTTGGGTAGCACACATATTCTGAATGCCTTCGCAGAATTTAAATGAGTTATTTTAATCTAGATTAATTCCAAAATTAATCTAGATAAAAAAAAAAATCTATGCCCACCTCTAATATATATATATATATATATATATATATATATACATATACACACACACTGACCAAAATTATAAACGCAACAGTTTTTTTTTGCCCCCATTTTTCATGAACTGAACTCAAAGATCTAAGACTTTTTCTATATACACAAAATGACTATTCCTCTAAAATATTGTTCACAAATCTGTCCCCGCCTGGACCCCCCAATACAGTAAAACTGCACATTTTAGAGTGGCCTTTTATTGTGGCCAGCCTAAGGCACACCTGTGCAATAATCATGCTGTCTAATCAGCATCTTGATATGACACACCTGTGAGGTGGATGGATTATCTCGGCAAAGGAGAAGTGCTCACTAACACAGATTTAGACAGATTTGTGAACAATATTTGAGAGAAATAGGCCTTTTGTCTACATAGAAAACGTCTTAGATCTTTGAGTTCAGCTCATGAAACTGGGGGCAAAAACAAAAGTGTTACGTTTATGATTTTGTTCAGTGTATATATATATATACAGTATATATATATATATATATATATATATATATATATATACAGTTCCCTTCAAAAGTATTGGAACAGTAAAGACAAAATTGCTCTGTTGGCTGTGGAATCACAGCAGTGAATCTGTGACCCATAGATATCACCAGACTCTTGGTCTCATCCTTTGAAATAATTTCCCCAGCCTTTAATGCAGCCAATTCCAATTGTTGCTTGTTTTGGGGAGTTTCTGCCTTTACTCTCCTCTTCTTTACTTCACCTCTGGTGAAATTCATGTTTAATCGGATTTAAATCTGGAGTTTGACTTGGGCAATCTAAGACTTTTCATTTCTTTGCCCTTATAACGCCTTGACTGAACTGGCAGGGTGTTTTGGGTCATTGTCCTGATGCAATATGAAGCACTTCCCAAAGAACCTGGTGGCATTTTCTTGAATATTGGTAGGCAAGATGTTTTGTACCCTTCCAAATTCATTCTGCTACTGTCATAACACATTAAGTCATCAGTAAAGTTTAGAGGGCCTGTTCCAGAGACAGCCATGCATGCCCGTGCCATGATACCACCTTCACCATGCTTTACAGATGAGGCTGCTTTTGCACTTCCCTTTTTTCTCCACATTTTTACTTTCCCATCATTTAGATAAAGGTTAATCTTTGTCTCTAAATACAGTTCCAAAACCCTTCTGGCTCACCTTTTGTGCTTTTTTGCAAACTCTAATCTTGCCTTTCTATTTTTGGTGCTGGTCAGAGGTTTGCATCTTGCCGATTACGATTAGCATCTGTAATTCTGTGTCAAGGTCTCCTGAGGACAGTAGATTGTCCGAGCATCACCCCAGCTTTCTGGAATTTGTTGGTGATTTTACAGACATGTCTTTTAGGGTTCATTTTCACAGCTTTTATGATTTGTCTATCATCAACTACTGCAGTTTTCTCAGCCGATCAGGTAGTTGTTGGTTGCTGGTGTTTTCCAAACGCTTGATTTCTCCATGCCCTTTTTTTTCTATAGCTCTAATTGACTTCCTCTTTTCTTTTGGCATCCAAAATGCTTGCTCTTCTCTCAAAGTCAGCTCCCTCATCTTCATCCTGGTTTGAGTGTGTCATCAGAGCCAATCCTCCCTATACGCAGAATTCGCAAGCTGCGTAGGTCCCCCGAAACACCAGGGGGCCCCCTTGCTCTCAAAGATGTTTTGAAACAAAGAAATTTGAGTTTCGTTTTGAATTTGGCCAGCGGCTATAAAAACATGAATAGTCCCATTTAATAGCCACCATAAATAGCCACATTTATTGTAATGTGGTACTGTCACCCTTTCTACGTAAAAATCTGTCAAATCATGTAACGTGAATATCGTCTCTTAAAGTCTCTTAATCGAGATGGAAAAAAATTAGTTGAAAGCATAGCGAGCCGTGGAAGAGATACTGTTTCTCGAGTGCTTTCCGTGAGCGTAGAGTGAAACACGGACAAATGAGTTTCATTCATTAGTTCTTATCCCCCCCGCCCCGGTCGACACAGTTTTGCGTAGGGCCCCCAGAAGTCTAGGATGGGCTCTGTGTGTCATCAGCGAATGCAAGATTCAGAATCTAATAGATATAACTGATACGACACATTTCCTGCTTTTAATACCTGAAGAATTATTGCAACAGGACACAGCTGATCCCTTATAAGACCGGTGAAGAAACTGTTCCAGGCTCACATCAGATAGGGAGATGTATCTCTAAAGGTGCTGATCTTCTTAGCTGGTAAAACATCTATGTGTTGAATCTCCCAATAATAAAATGTGATATTCTGTAGTTTCGTCTCATGTTCATCTTTTAATCATATTTGTAAATATAAATGTTACGGCCAACAGAGGAATTTTTGTTTTTACTGCCCCAATACTTTTGGAGGGCACTGTATATATATATTTTTTTTTTCTCAGTATTCTTTGACAATTTACCCCCAGTTTCACACTCAAGGCTTAAGCCTTGTCCCAGACTAAAATTGCATGACTGAGCTGTTTTAACTGAAAGAAACTTGCATGGACACATTTATACAAATTTGTTATATGCCCTAATTGAACTATGTCCTAATCCTGTCTTAACCTAAACCCTGTCTGTGAAACCAGACCTTAAAGTCCTCGCTAAATTAATAGCAATTAGTTTAAGCCTATACAAACCAAAAAAATTATAAAAAATGAATGAGATAAAACACATATAGTCTACCTGAGCCCCAGAGATAACTGGATATCCATATTTGACAGCTCCTTCAACTTGCTTCTGATGGGAGTTATCAGGAAATTGTAGCTAGCTGTAGATTTGATCTTTCTTTTGAAAACTCAGAGCACAGAGACAAAATTATCAAGAAACTCTGCAACGCTCTGCAGCTTGGTGCGATGCCAGTGGTACTGGGCTCATCTAGAACAGAAATACAGTTTGAGCGTTTCATCCCCGAGATGCATTTATCTACGTCAATGACTTCCCCTCTGTGAGAGCTCTAGCGAAGTATCTCCTTTTGAGCAGATATGAGGCGCTGTACAGCCGGTACTTCAACTGGAGGCGACATTTTGAAGTGAAAATCAGTTTATTCCCTGCTGAGCACGCTTGCTACAGCTGTGATTACATCAGGCGACAAGTGCTCACAAAGCCTTACTAGCGAGGGATTACAGGAGCCATGGTCCTAAAACTTCAACTTAAACCCATCAGTTTATTTTACTAATGCTGATTTATTAGTCTACTCAAAGGTATTAGCTGTTTTGAAAGTAGGCTATATGAAAAATAAACATGGTATAAGAACAAAATATATATTTTTTTACTTTGCAGGTAAAGTCATAGCTTGCACAGGGAACATAATGTAAATGCTTTTACTCTATAACAAACCTTGTTTTAACACTATTTAGGCAATAAAGTAAAAATAAAAGATAAAAAAGAGATAACATATTGTTTGTTGGCCTATATGACTAAAATAATTGGTAGTCTAGTCTTTCATGTTTAACACTAGACAATTTAGCTTGCACATGGAACAGAATTCAAATTTTGACCTTAACATATCTAATTTGATAAGACATGTTTCAAGCAAAAAGGCAGCCAGGAATACAAATTTGTTTAAAATATTATAGGCCCCAATTTATGTCACTGACAGAGCTCAAGAACACATGGTGATACTACTGTCAAGTAGGGTGGTCTAATTAGAGAATGGCATGGTACTGTACATTAAATGTTTAGCCAATATTGTGCATATGTTTTGCTAGATGTTTAAAATTACTTTACCTGCAGTACAAGGTCGTTCACAATTAGCTCCATGTGCAGTCGTGGCAACTTAAAGAAAATACGTTCAATGCTGGATGCATTTGCAGGTGTTGTTATTAATGAAATGCATGTAAACATTCAATTTATGTGCTGTTTTGCTGAAGTAGTTGTCTTGAAACTGATGAAACCACTCAGCTGACTCTATGTCAGGGTCATGGTCACACTTTCGGGTTTAATTTTGCGAAATGACTGTTATAGCACTTAATTCGCTGGTCACCAAACAAATGTAAATTATTTTATAATCTAATCTGTATATTTTTCTTAAATTTTCCGCTAAGAAAATAAATAGTCCACTGCAAAGAATAGTATATGTTGTCTGCTTTCGAAACATTGCTTTGTGAGTTTTGAAGTTAAGAATTTACAAATATTTTCTTAGGATCAACATTTTTGGAATTTGGAATTTAGGAAACATGTCATAATCAGTCTTTATTGAAATCATTTGCAATTTGTTTGTAAATGAATTGTCATTTTACATGTCTGTGCTGTGCTCTTGTTGCATTAACGTCTTGACCACTTGCAGGCATCACCAGTGTGCGTAGTTTCGAGTGCTTCGTGAATCATTCCTTTCTCTCTCATACACAAACAATCGGGCTAATGGACGAACACCACAACTAAAGTAAAGTAAAATTAAGAAAGTTAAGAAGAAGAAATTAAGAAGTCATTCAAAATAATTCACTGTAATCGACAAAAGGGAGGCAATATACATATATATATATATATATATATATAAAAAGCTTGTTTTGTTTACTGTGTGGAGACTTGCTGATATTGCATTTGGTCTCGTTCTGTCTCGCATATCTTGTCAGTGTCTGCCTTTGCTTGGACATTTGTTGTAAAGAAAATAAGGAAAGTGTGTCCAGCTAAATTCAATGTAGTATTTTGTTAGATGGGTATAAATGGGTTTACCGCGGCAGCCGTCGCGTGAAGGCCTCTTAGTGTGAAGACCTTTGACTCTACCGTGTGACTCCATCGGGCAGGGGGGATATAGCAAGGGATATAAGCATCACTTTTCATTTCTCCTCTTTCCTACTACTTGTTTCACTTCTGTTTCAGTTTTTATAACCATTTCTTACTATGTATAAGTAAGTTTTTTTTTTAGCATGTGTGTTTGGCAGTGTTATTTTTAAGCATTATTGATACTCTTTTGTTTGATTTGTATTGGTTATCTATTATAATTTTAGTTAAATTATGTCTGAATTTATTATGTCTGTATAGGTCTTTTATTAAGTTTTAGTTTTATTTAATTTGAGTTATTTTAATGCTTCAACAAACTAAATGGAAATGAAATTATATATATATATATATATATATATATATATATATATATATATTGAATTTATACATGTGTAGATATATGTGACCCTCCCTGTGAAAATCCAGCCAAAGTCATTTTTTTTGTGATTAGCTGTTTTCTACCAAAAATCATTCTGCATACGGTAAAGAACATTCTGTCAAAATGTAACCTTTATATATTTAATATTGTCAGAGTACACTGTATGGGTCAAAATTATAGATTTTTCTTTTATGCCAAAAATCATTAGGATATTAAGTAAAGATCATGTTCCATGAAGATATTTTGTACATGTCCGACTTTATAATTTGTTACATTTATATAGCGCTTTTCTGGGTACTCAAAGCGCTTTACATAGAAGGGGGGAATCTCCTCAAAGATTAAGTCTACAGTCTACAGACTTAAGTCTACAGTCTTTCTTAAGTCTACAGTCAATTTCCACTCAGAAATTGCTGATACATTTCACAAAAAAAAAAAGTGTTGGGAAACACATTAAATTAAACATGAAATTCTGATGTATAAAAACATCTGAAACAGTACGTTCTTGTAAAATATACAAAAAACTACTAATCAATTTCTTTGTTTTATTGACAAATATGTGCATGTTAGCATGTACATATGTAGAATTCACATGATATTTTTGTCATTGAGTTAACTGTCTCAATATATCCCAGTGTAGATACTAATATATTATATCATTAAATCATATATTAAATCATTTTTGGCTTGAGCAAAAGCATTTCATTTGGATGTTACCCTACAAGAAAAAACTTGTATTTGATTTTTTTAAGTTTGAGATGTCAGTCTGTTTCTCAAGTAACGTTAACATGTGGCTTCGTAAGACTGGTCATATTGATTATCATTTGAATAATACTTATTAATTTATGGAGCTTGATTGCATTAGTCTCCATTCACGTTCAAGACTCTGAAAATAACAGCCAGGTCATTAAGCAAAATAATTAAAGACATTTTTATTTTTAGATGAAAAATTCCTTCTTTAAAACTGATGCAAACTGATGCAAACCACTCAGCTGACTTTATGTCAGGGTCATGGTCACACTTTCGGGTTTAATTTTGCGAAATGACTGTTATAGCACTAATTCGCTGGTCACCAAACAAATTTAAATTATTTTATAATCTAATCTGTATATTTTTCTTAAATTTTCAGCTAAGAAAATAAATAGTCCACTGCAAAGAATAGTTTATGTTGTCTGCTTTCGAAACATTGCTTTGAGAGTTTTGAAGTTAAGAATTTACAAATCTTTTCTTAGGATCAACATTTTTGGAATTTGGAATTTAGGAAACATGTCATAATCAGTCTTTATTGAAATCATTTGCAATTTGTTTGTAAATTAATTGTCATTTTACATGTTTGTGCTGTGCTCTTGTTGCATTAACGCCTTGACCACTTGCAGGCATCACCAGTGTGCGTAGTTTCGAAAAGTGCTTCGTGAATCATTCCTTTCTCTCTCATACACAAACAATCGGGCTAATGGACGAACACCACAACTAAAGTAAAGTAAAATTAAGAAAGTTAAGAAGAAGAAATTAAGAAGTCATTCAAAATAATTCACTGTAATCGACAAAAGGGAGGCAATATACATATATATATATATATATATATATATATAAAAAGCTTGTTTTGTTTACTGTGTGGAGACTTGCTGATATTGCGTTTGGTCTCGTTCTGTCTCGCGTATCTTGTCAGTGTCTGCGTTTGCTTGGACATTTGTTGTAAAGAAAATAAGGAAAGTGTGTCCGGCTAAATTAAATGTAGTATTTTGTTAGATGGGTATAAATGGGTTTACCGCGGCAGCCGTCGCGTGAAGGCCTCTTAGTGTGAAGACCTTTGACTCTACCGTGTGACTCCATCGGGCAGGGGGGATATAGCAAGGGATTTAAGTATCACTTTTCATTTCTCCTCTTTCTTACTACTTGTTTCACTTCTGTTTCAGTTTTTATAACCATTTCTTACTATGTATGAGTAAGTTTTTTTTTAGCATGTGTGTTTGGCAGTGTTATTTTTAAGCATTATTGATACTCTTTTGTTTGATTTGTATTGGTTATCTATTATAATTTTAGTTAAATTATGTCTGAATTTATTATGTCTGTATAGGTCTTTTATTAAGTTTTAGTTTTATTTAATTTGAGTTATTTTAATGCTTCAACAAACTAAATGGAAATGAAATTATATATACATATATATTGAATTTATACATGTGTGTATATATATATATATATATATAATATGTGACCCTTCCTGTGAAATTTTTTTGTGATTAGTTGTTTTCTACCAAAAATCATTCTGCATACGGTAAAGAACATTCTGTCAAAATGTAACCTTTATATATTTAATATTGACAGAGTAAGGTCATGTCAAAGATTTAAATTATAGTGAAATGAATGGTAGAAATCAAACTTTGATGCTTATCTCATAATTATATTTTGAGACTTTAGCCTGTATTTCACAGAGAGGGTCACACACACACACACACACATATATATATATATATATATATATATATATATATATATATACACACATACACCAGTAAGCTGGTGTGGGCGGTCTGGCCATCATCCAGGTGGATGCTGCACACTGGTGGTGGATGAGGAGATTCCCCCTTCTATGTAAAGCGCTTTGAGTACCCAGAAAAGCGCTATATACATGTAACAAATTATAAAGTCGGACATGTACAAAATATCTTCATGGAACATGATATTTACTTAATATCCTAATGATTTTTGGCATAAAAGAAAAATCTATAATTTTGACCCATACAGTGTATTGTTGGCTATTGCTACTAATATACCCGTGCTACTTTTGACTGTTTGTTTGGTCCAGGGTCACATATTTTATCGGACTGTCCTACTTGATAATGTTTTTATTGAAATAATTGTATTATATATTTTACAAGGATACATGTATAAATGTGCAGTTGTAAGAAACTTTACCTTAGTATTTATTTGAATTTAATTTGATTACCATGAAACATAACCTGCAACAAGGAAGACAAAGACAGAGTAAGAGGTTCTGTTGTTATAACATAAGTTACCACTGGGTGCTGCTGTGTCTCCATCCTCTCAACATTAGCCCACAACAACTGGACTGAAATGTACATGATGTGTTTCTAAACACAAGGGAATAATGTCTGTTTTATTACACTTCAATGTACAAGTTGAGCAAGAACACCGACTCTCTGTTGCTATTCAGTGGTATATGACAAACAAACATAATTTTTTCACTGGCTGCATTTTGACAGTGCACATGTTTCGGCAAGACCTTCCTAATTAGGCCCCATGCATGAAATTAATGAGTTTAAAGAAAACTTGTTACAGTCAAAATGGCAACGCTGCTATTAATTTTAAAGGAATTGAACTTATGGGTATTATGGTACATGGAGAGCCCTGCTACTTAAACATAATGAGGGGCTGGTAGTAAAATGAGAGAAATATTTGAGCAGGCTGTGTGTCTCCCTTTAGTTAGCTTGGCCGACCTGGGTGTGATTATGTAAAATCACTATTTGCATGGACAGCGATTTACAGTGCCAAAATTGCCAATTTCTGGCAACATGAGCAACAGTGACCCATGCAACAAAGTGAAACACATTTTTCTACACTGCAATTTCCACTTTGTCATGTTGGGGTTCTTAACAATACAGTAGATATGATACATGCACACATTTTCATCAATTAGAATGAATTCATTTTGATCACAGATGGCCAAAGTTCTGTTTATATAAACCCTACACTTTGCATTATTCATTTACACATTAATTACATGTATTCCCAACACAGTTTGAGCATATGCAAGGTCCCCAGTCATTCAGAAGGAACTGGAGAAACCATGAGTTGTATAATTGTCAAATTATTGACCGTTTGATAAAAAATCTAAAATGAAAGGCTTTTTTTCCCCAAATATTTAATAAATATTTAAGTTTCCCCCACTGACCACAAGTGTTTACATGCTATTTAATTCCCTGTAGATCAAATTATATAAGGTCTACACCACCCCTTCCAATCAGATTGAAATTTCATTTGGATCGATTGAGGTGTTTTCTCTCATTTTAAACTGATTTTTGTTTATGGTATTCAGCTGCAACATAATGTTGCAAAATATACACAGAATGAATTTTATTAATATCTAAATGTTTGACTTTTATGTATTTATTTATGTTTTGTGTATTATTGGAATCGAAACTGAGAATCAAGAATTGGAATGCTAAAATTCAAACGATACACAACCCTGGAAACATCTATTTAATATTTCAGATATTTGATAGCACACAAGTATATTTGGAAATATAGGTACAAACTATAACTTGACTACCTGCTGTAGCTTGATTTTAACTGCACATTTTAAAAAAAGTTTTAGAAACAATTCTCACTCACTCAGAAATTACTATAAATTGTACAAACCATTATAAAGTATAGGACAATATGATCTGCACTCACAAAAACAGTTTTCTTATTTTATGTTTTATTTACATTCATTGCTGATGGGAAAAGACACAAATGTTTTGGATCAAAGCCTTCCTCCAGCGTGCAAAGCAATTAAATCCCTCCACCAACTTTTCAAATCACTAATTAGGTTGACGTCATCATTCAAAACCCTCTACTGCACACATTATGATCGAGCTATAGAACAAAAATATTTGACTCTTTTTCTTTTCTCAGAATGGCTTAACTTGAAGTGCTGTATAAATAATGAAAAAAAGGGCAACAAATATATTTTAAGGGCCTAGGGTGTGGCCAAGTAAAAATTCTCAACAAAATGCACTATTTTTATTTAAATATAGCTAAAACTGTCGCACAAATCAATAAAAGTCGCAGCAACAACAAGAAAGTAGCTAAATTTGGCGACAAAACCCCCAAATTGGCAACACTGCTGATGGCAGAATACTGAAAAAAAAAGTTAAACCGTTTGAAAATGATGTGATTTTAAAATTATACAGCATTAACAACATGAACAACTGCTGATGGCAGTCTATCAGAAATCACGCCACAGAAAAAGCTACACATTTCACATGACTTAACCAAAGCACATCATTGGCTAAACTAAGGTCTTCTCTTTCCAACAAAAAAACTGAGAATGTCTTGAACACAATGAGAAATGTATGTTGTCATATGGCCACACCATTTGGTAGAATAACAATTATCTATATATCGCATCCATACCTTAATGTTTGAATGAAATGGGTTGTTATTATAGACATTATCTTATTCAAATTTACTCATAAATAAATGTGCATAATTTGGTGCAATTGGAGTGCCCCATCTTTAATATTCTTTATAATAAATCTTGAGTATCTATAGCGTGAAAAAAAATGATTGTTTAGGACGATGTATTTATGATGTTTTTAATCATTTATTTTTCCAATTTTATACATTTTAAAATCAATTGGTAGAGTAGATACTGATGATTGACTATTCAAACTACAGGTTTATATAATAGTGATAAAATATGAGATCCTAGATAATTCTTACTTTAGTCATGGGAATGATGTGGTGATGTGTCGTGTATGGGAATTGTTTGGTGTTTAGATGGCAATTTTTTAAGGATTTTAGTAATTGAACACTGGTTAATGAATGATGACGTCAACATAATTAGTGAATTGAAAAGTGGGTGTAGGGATTTAATTGTTTTGCGCACACAGGAAGGCTTTGAGCCGAAACAGTTGTGTCTTTTCCCATCAGCAATTAATGTAAAATAAAATGTAAAAAGAAAACTGTTTTTGTGAGTGCGGATCATAATTTACTATACTAAGTAATTGAACAGATTGATGCACCAACATAAAAAGATCAAATGCCAGAAGAGTGCGGCGCTACCAGTCTTGACAAACAATTATAAAGAAATAGCAAACCACATTCAATTTAACATGACATTTTGAAGTGAAAAACTGAAATAGTATTTTCTGGTAAAACATACTTCAATAATTATATTTTTATATACAACTTTGAAAAAAAAAATTGTACTTAATGTGAATGCTTATATAATATTGTAGTTACAGAGTCTGATAATAGCTAGCTAAACTTTGACCCCCTGCATACTATAGTATATGTAAACAATCTAGATTATTCCCAGTATTAAGAATGAGGTTGTGCTTGATTATAATATGCGCAATTTAGTTTAGTTGCATCATGTTGTGCCATTCACCCGCAGTGTAGACGGTCTGTCAGGAATACGACTCTGTTATAGCCCTAAAAACAAAACACTGGTGATTTCACACTATTGTACCCCAGGCCATCACCTATTGCCCTCCTCTCTTTTTATCGCTCTCTCAGTATCTCGTTTTCCCTCCTCCATTGCATCACTCTCTAAATTATTAAGCTCTGTCATTCTTTCCGAGGGAATCCGTCTCTCATCAGATCTGTAGGCCATCTCATCTGCTCCACCGCTCTTTCACCTCAAGCGACGCGACGTCGCCTCCTGACAGACAGGAAATCGCTCACGTCGCAGCTCTCTCTTTCACTCACACCACACACACACACACACACACACACACACACACACACACACACACACACACACACACACACACACACACACACAAAGTGTACACACATTCATACCTTTTTCTGTTCTTGGCACACAATGTGAAAATATGTAATTTGGCATGCAAAAAGTAAGATAAAATTCTGATAGCTTGTAATGTAAATAACGTTATATAACAGTATAGCAGACTACTTTATAAAATGCATACAAATATCAGCTGTTACAATGTCTCCCAATGATATGCCAATATAAGATGATATTTAAATATCATCTTATTTTATTATAATCATTTCTGCTTGCGAACAGGCAAAACATAAAATGCATTGATGATTTATAGATGAACAAATAAACGTTATACAGTATGCTTTATTGAATTGTATATTGTAGTGTCCATAACAACCTTTTCAAAATTGTATTTATACATATTTCCCCAATACTGCTACTTGTTTACTGTCTCAGACCTCTTTTGTTCTTTTAGTTCTCTGCAACTTTTCCTCCACAGAATCCCTCCCACCCCACTTCATCTCTCACTTGTCTGTCTTGCTTCCGTTGTCGATTTGCTCTCTATTTTTCTGTAACGTCACGGCCCAGTGCTGAATGTCACTAAAGTGATGGAGGGAAAAAGTGGAGGGTCGAGGCGAGGGACTGATGGGGAAAGAGAGCGAGTGTTCTGTGTTTGTGTGCATGTGAGACAGACAGACACACACAAAAACACAGATCTGTTGCCTGTGGGTGTGAGGGCGCTGTAAAATGGCTCAGTCTGGTGAGAACACAACAGGCGTTTAATGCATCTCGCCCAAACCGTAGAGTGCTGGTAAGAGATTTCCCCAGCGTAACTCAATCACATCCTTAAAGAAAGAATGTGCTTTGCAACAAAAAAAAAAACTGTATTGAAGACAATGGGGACCTCAGTATGGGTGGTGCGAGTCTCTAAACTCATCAGCCGCAATCCCCACTGGAGACTGACCACTTAAGAATTCATCTTCATGACTGCAAACAGCCCTCAGCTTCATTTCTAAAATAAATATAATAACAAATATAACCAAACCAAACTTTGGCAGAGTGATTTAGTATTTGACGACTGTGACATCAACTAAGGCCCGTTTCACTAGTGATCTCCGTCTACACTACACAACAGAAAATACATGTCACGTGACCAGTACAACCATAGATGTGCATAGGTAGATTCCATATTATTTAAATTGTGGACGCTTCTACGTGCTTTGAGCGGTCGAATGGGGAATCTCCCTATACATATCTATGGATACAACTAGGGTTGTGACGGTGGCAGATTTTTACCATCGCAGTGGTAATGGACCAACTAACGTTAACTCCTGTGGCGCGGTGTTGGTATATATATATTTTTTTAATTTTTTTTGAATGCAAAAAAAACAAATGAGGCTTGATCCTCTATTAACAAACGTGTGTGTTTTTGTTTTAGTTCTTCCGTCAGTGAACACGCAGCCTGCAAAACACTAAAATAAATATAAAAGAAATACAGTTAAATAAAGTAACCTTAAATAAGAAAGTTATATAAACCCTGTTTACCTCATGTGAGCGGTGCGGCGAGAACCCATTATAATCAGTGATGCTGTCTACATTGGATGCAGCGTGATACAACACGATAAATCCCTCACAGTAAACTGCCTTGTCCTATTTATGACATACTGACACAAATGTCCTATAGCTCTGGTGGTTGCCATCATACAATCTACACTCCGACATTTTGGCAGGCAACCAGGAAAGCGCTAGAGCGGCCGTAGCATTGGTATCGACAGTTAAAATAAAGTAAATCAGAAAGTCCTGAACTTAGATGCTCAAGGCCGCTCCCGTTTCACAATAAGCAGCGCTCGCGCTAATAATGCCAATCCTGTCCGTGTTTTGACTACAGTCTATTTATATTTTGGCAAATACAAACAACGTGATTGTTTTTCATGAGTCCAACATCCAGCCGTGCGAGAAAACATGCAATCTAGCCGAGACTGTCAGATTTTGTCTTCCTCTGCCTTTGTTTCCTCACCCTTATATGGTCCTTCCTGTTCCCCATCATTAGTTGATTTGTCTCCGTCTGTGTCCTGATTACGTCCCAGGTGTTTCCAGTTATGACTCCCTATATATAGTCTGTTCTGCCTCATGTTTCCTGTCGGTTATTGTTAATGTCAACTGTGTTTATGTATACATGCTGTTTGGATGTCCTTCCCCGTGTTTCTCTATCTCCTCCGTTCGTCATCCATTAAATACCCTGTTTGTTATATCCTCGTCTCCTCGTTCCTGGCTTCCCCGTGCACCGTGACAGAATAACCTACCCTACAAGATGGAGTTCACCGGCGTTAGTCAGCGCTACCCGAGCGCCCACGAGAGTCAGAGCCGCCCGAGCGCCCATGAGAGTCAGAGCCACCCGAGCGCCCATGAGAGTCAGAGCCGCCCGAGCGCCCAAGAGAGTCAGCGCCACCCGAGAGCCCACGACAGTCAGCGCCACCCGAGCGCCCACGAGAGTCAGCGCTACCCGAGCGCCCCTCAGAGTTGGTCCCGTCCAGCTCACCTTTGCCTCCGCTGGTCCCGTTCAGCTCACCTTGGCCTCCGCTGGTCCCGTCCAGCTCACCTTTGCCTCCGCTGGTCCCGTCCAGCTCACCTTTGCCTCCGCTGGTCCCGTCCAGCTCACCTTTGCCTCCGCTGGTCCCGTCCAGCTCACCTTTGCCTCCGCTGGTCCCGTCCAGCTCACCTTGGCCTCCGCTGGTCCCGTCCAGCGCCCCTTCTGTGTTTCCCGAGCGCCCCTGAGACTCCGCGCGACCCGAGTGACCGCGAGAGTCAGCACTGCCAGACCGCCCCCGAGAGTTTGCGCTTCCCGAGCGCACTCCAGTGCCGGCTCCTCGCCAGCGTCCCCCAGTGCCTGCTCCGTCCGGCTCTCCAGAGCCCCTGCTGGTTCCCCCCCTCCCCTTTCGATGTTATACGGCGCGGGACGCACCTATTGGAGGGGGGGGGGGTAATGTCAGACTTTGTCTTCCTCTGCCTTTGTTTCCTCACCCTTATATGGTCCTCCCTGTTCCCCAACATTAGTTGATTTGTCTCCGTCTGTGTCCTGATTACAGATTATGTCTCCCTATATATAGTCTGTTCTGCCTCATGTTTCCTGTCGGTTATTGTTAATGTCAACTGTGTTTATGTCTACATGCTGTTTGGATGTCCTTCCCCGTGTTCCTGTATCTCCTCCGTTCGTCATCCATTAAATACCCTGTTTGTTATATCATCGTCTCCTCATTCCTGGCTCCCCCGTGCACCGTGACAGAGACGTGATCAATATGAGAAACCGTCTTTCACTACAAAATAGAGAATTTTTTTTTTCCATTAAGCTTCTTAATGTTGTAGCCTACCTTATTCGTAAAACACACAAAATGACAAATAAAAAAAAGAGTCCAGCACCAAAAGCAGCCCTTATTAAATATCTTTATTTAAACATATGCATTTTCATATATACACACTTGTCCCATAAAGCAAAGGGGAAATCATTTTACCGTATTCGATAGACGACTAAAATGGTCACTGTAATAAAACATTTCATTATTTCATGACATTTATGATGTCTACTGTACTAACAGTGATATAATCATCCTGACTAGGACAGCTAGGGTCGATTACTTTAGCTAACAACAAAGTTGACTTACCCTTCCAGTGACGACATTATACAATCTGTGGTTTTAGCAGACTCCTGAATATACTCCATTTGTACCCTGCACGCTTTTGTAGGCTTTTAAAGATTATCCGGAGTAACGTTAGGAGGGAAAGTTGATGAGGTAGTTGTACATATCAGGATTGCAGGTCAGGAAATCTATCCGTTCATATATTAATACACGTTAAAAGCATCCCGAGGGCTTTGTAGAGATCTGTTATGTTTAATCTATAAATTTTTGCTATGTACAGGTCTATGTGTTTTGAATTAAAGTGCGCAGTGTACTCCGTTGCCTTGAAACTTATGCTGGTGTCATTCATTTCATATTCGCTCCCAGCTGTTCTTGCCAGCATGGTGGTGTAAACGGAATGGGTCACGTGACTGCAGGAACTCAACCTATAGACAGACTCAACCTGTTGTGTTGCGACGCCGCGTCCATCGCTCTCCTTCGTATTTGGCCAGTTTGGAGAAAGCCTCATTGTAAGTGATCAAGGGGATCTGCCAATATCCTTTGGTTAAGTCCAGTGTTGAATAAATATGAGCAGTACCCAGCCGATCAAGCAATTTGTCAACCCGCGGCATTGGATAGGCGGCGAACTTTGACACCGCATTCACCTTGCGATAATCCACACAGAACCGAACCGAGCCGGACCGAACTAATGCAAACCGATGCCCCCGTGCCGACCGTTCTAATGGCCGATGAGGTCCATACCAATTCTCTCGAAGGGGACCTGCATTAGCGGAAGAGGGCGCAATGGCGCTTTTGGGGAGGCCGGGGGATTTACCAACTGGCATTCGCGACAAGCCGCACACCACCGGCGTACATTCTCGTGAATGCCTGGCCAGAAATCTCGGGTCATTAACCGGTTCAACGTTGCTGCCTGACCCAGATGCCCTGCCATAGGATTACAATGAGCCACCTGGAAAAGCATTTCCAGACGGCTTTTTGGTACTAACAACTGGGTTGCATCTTGCTTTGGCTGAGCGTCCTGGGTCACTCGATACAACCTATCTTTTAAAATAGCAAAATAGGGATAAGAAGGGGGCCGTGTGGACTGGAGAGGCTGACCGTCGATGGAACAGACCTGTTCAAAAGCATTTTTTAGCGATTCGTCCTGAGACTGCTCCAGGGGAAAATCATCACGCTCCATGAGGATAAGCCTCTCGATCGCGTTACGTTCCTCCGGTGCCGAATCAGCGGGTCCTGGGTCCTGGCTCCGCCTCCCCCGTTCGCATGGCTGCCTCCCCTCCCGGCTTTTCTTTTCCGCAGGAGGCATCCACACACAAAAATCCCAATAAAATTTTAAACGATGACCAATTGGTCCCCAAATTCAGCGGATGCTGGAGTTGTGGGTTAACGGCCACCTCCACATTATGTTTTTGCCCCCGAATTTGGATAGCTAAGAGCATTACTGGATAACTCACCACGTCCCCTTGTACACACCTCACCCGAACCATGCAGCTCTTATCCAATGCCTTGGGCTGAATTAGGCTTTGATGGATCGAGGTTTGGTTACACCCTGAATCCTGAGTTAACTTCGGTCCGGATGCGTGCGCCCGATGAAACCGTCTATAGACAACCGTGGTGATGCGGTTGTCATGGCAACTGTCACAGCCCTAGATACAACACTGAGCATGATGTTATTGTTTACATGGTTGTCAAGGATGCACAGAGAGAATGTGGGCAGTCTTGCCAATGTTTTTAAAAGTCTCAGTTTTGGTCAATTTACACTGAAACGCAACCCTGGAGTTTTCAAACTAAAACGGGATCTGCACCATTTTCAAAAGGTCGTTTTTCGAGGTAAAAAACGCCGGAGTAGGGTAAACAAGAGGCCTTACCGTAGCAAAAGTGATGTGTTTTAAAACGAAAACACACAAATATACACAGGCCTAAGCCTTTTGTAAGTTGATTTGTTGGCAATTGTCATTTTTTGGGGTAGCGCAATATTTTTATATTTAATTTACACTAAAATCTATTATTAATACATTTAGATTATTATTATTAAATTTTTTATTAAATGAACATAGATGAAGTATTTTTTTTTATTAAAATCTAATGTTTAATAAATGAAAATGAATTAAATATATAATAAATAAATAAAATGACACATTTCATGATTTTTTTTTTTTGTGTGCAGATGATTACTTAAGGTTGCCATTCCCTGGTTTACTTTTTAAATGTATTATTTTATTGCTAGTGCTACCTAGCAACCATGTAAAACCACCTCTCTGCATCGCTATTCATTTGAAGGCCAAGCGCATGTTGAAGTCATGTGAAAAGGCCTATTACAGTCGATGACACCAAAGAATCCCACGGAGTGATTTTCTTACACGAGTTCTCTTCATTGCATATATATGCCAATAACATTGATCTAGTTGCCTCAAATATAGCACAGACGCAATTCACACGACACAAGTGCACCGTGCTCATGCACGTATAATAATAAAAGGCTGTGTGAGCATACAAGTCCATTAAATATGGGGGGTGCCTGTGCAGTAATTATGTGGCTTCAGCGTGAACAGTGTTTGCTTGAGAAACAGATGTGTACTCAGTCACCAGCCGCAGAATTTGGAGGCAAGTGCTTTTGGAAAGCCCTCAAAAACACTGCAAACAGATTAACAGGAACAGAAAAATCACTCAAACACATCCAGAGGGATCGTACTCCAAAACAAATAGAGATTGGCATTTCAATGACCAATATAAATATTTTGAGGGGGTATGAATGCATGGGGATGATAAAGGGTGAATTTAAAGTGTAATATAGGCTTAGCAAACTTTGACCCCTTGACCAGATCGGCAGTTCTTAAAACATTGTCATTTACATTGAGATCTTAAAGGCATTCTTATCCCTCTGACATTTGTGTTTTTTCAGTATCTTAGACAAAATATTAATGGCTAAAGTCTGATAACACCGTAATCAGCACAAAGTGGGCTACAATAATATGTGAGCAGTATGAAAGTACATGTTTGGTTTTTGGTGGTTAGTGAAAAACTAACTTAAAAAATATTTAAGTCACTGAAGGCCATAAAACACACAGAACAATTGTTCACAATCATTTTGAGAACTGGATGTGGTAGACTAGAGTTTTTGCTACAAAATGATGTGAAAATGATCATGTTCACTCATTCACTGAAAAAAATATTGACTTAACATTTGTAAAACACATTTTGTGATAGAATGCCCTTATGCGAGGGAGTGACAATGGTTATGGTTATTTAGTGCTTCACACCTGAGAGACAGAGCGTCCCATAGTGGGCCATCAATATGAATGCGACTGAGGCAGGTAAGAAAGAGTGCGAGGAGAGTAAAATAATGTGGGTATTTGATTATTATTTGTTTTTTATTTGCAATACAGTATACTAAAAATATACACAGTGAAGGTCAAGGACAAATGATTGAACATACCAATCTAAACAAACACCGGGACTTGAAACACCTTTGTGCCAAAAATTAATTCATAGTTTTAACACACACTACTTTTATATGTTAGAAAACATTAAACAAACATCTTGGCATTGTGAGACATTTAGACAAATGAAATTATACATTTCAAAATGTTTCACTTGATTTCATACATGTAGTCTAACTAGTAAAATGTGTACAAGTTGTCACAATAACAACAGATGCAAGTAATCTTAGGCTACTCATAATCGCTGTGTTTCCCAAAACATCGTACGCTTAAATTGATCGTAAAAATGATCGCATGATTCATCTTAGACTTGCGGACCGTATCCCAAAAGCATCGTAACTTAACTAGTATTTGAAAATCTTCGTAGATCTACGAGTGCTCTGGAGTAATCATAAATCTCTACGTGCATCTCATTAGACATAATTATGAGGTCACCTGCAGGACTGTCGGCAGATTAAAACTTTACCTTTATTCAAGTGAAATGGGAATATAATTAAAGCTTTTGGTTGTACCTGTAACGAAGGGTCTGATGTGTGTGGATCCATTTGCAATCTTGCTTTAATAAACTTAGACAGGGTCAAACAGGCAGTGATCAACCATCAGTGTCAGAAATATCAGAGGCAAGGCAGAGACATAAACAATACCGGGCAGCAGTCAGGGCAGGCAGCAACACAATCGGAACTTCAAGGAGCAATATCACAAGGGCAGGCAGCAAAGAATCAACAGGGGTAAACAGTCCAGGGTCATACACAGGAAGGTCACAGAAACAGGAATAATGTCAGCCGGGGCAAAACAAGACTTCGCAATGAGTGTGAGTGTGAAGGCTGCTTAAGTAGGGAAGTGAATGAGGAACACCTGTGCAGGTGATTAGTCCAGATACGGGGTGTAAACAGTGAGTGCTAATGAGTGATTGGTGACAGCTGTGTGACTAGTGCAATGGTGGATGGGAAATGCAGTCCATGGGTGATGTGCAGCTGTAGAGTGGTGCAAGAGTCAATGTGGTGAGTGGGCGTGAGCTCATGAACCGTATTCGTGACAGTACCTTATTGTACAGATTATTACTCGTTTTTTATGTTTAAATACGTTTATAAATGAAATAATAAAAATGGCAGAAAACACAAATAGAAATGCACATTTAAATGGAATGACTGAAAAAATCCTGATTAAAATAAATAATGTAGGAAATATGCTTCAAAGACTGGGAAAAATAGGATAAACTCAAACATAAAATAAAATATATCAATGACGAAAACCAGCCATTTATTGGACCCGGATATAACGTCTCTACAGATATTATATTCTATATAGTTTAATATTAATCTACAAATATAATATTAGTGTAGGCTACTATATATATATATAATATATTACATAATATTATTCTATATAGTATATTAATATTATAGTTATCACTTATATACTTATTATACTTATATTATATTATATACTCAAGCACTCTCTATTCTAATTCTAATTGAACAATCTGTATTCTTAAAAAAAAGACCGCACACACACATGACCCTCTATCAATTACATATTTATTATCTAACTGTTAGCTTTTCTTGAAAAACTAACACTAGCTTTCTTTTTTGCATTATTCTATTCTATCTACTCAGATTTTCTTGTTCTAGTCAGAATCCTTGCAGCAGCGTTCTGGAAGAGCAGCAGTTGTCTAATGGTCTTCTTTGGAAGGCCGGTGAGGAGACCATTACAATAATCCACCCTGCTGTTGATAAAGGCATGAACAAGTTTCTCCAAGTCTTGATTGGAAACAAAACATCTAATTCTTGCAATGTTTTTGAGATTATAGTTTGCTGATTTAGTTAATGCTTTGACATGAGTACTAAAACTAAGGTCTGTCGCCAGAATCACCTCAAGATTTTTGACTTCATGTTTAGTTGTTTGACCCCTAGAGTCAAGGTATGCATTAGAGATAGTGAGTTGATGTGGGAAAAACTGGACATCGCGTTGGTTTCATACGGATTACTTTAAACTCACAGCACATGCAGAGATTAAGTTTTCTGCATTTACAGTGAACTGAGCCACTCTAAAACCCTGAAACCATTGACCTAAGCTTGGATCATAATCTGTCTCTAATTTCAGGACAAGAATGGCGTTTATTTAGACGTAGTACCTTCACTTTATGACCACAATACATGGGAGGCATTTTAGGCTTGAGTTTCAACTTCATCTCAGTGGCAGGTGCTAGTAAAATGAGTGTGGAAAAGGTACAGTTGCCGAGGAGCTTCAGTAGATCAACAGTAAATGTTGATCTACTGAATATAAAAGATAGTGGAACAGTTAATACAATATGATTAAATGTGGAGCGATTCAAACCGTGTCAAAACATATATGTTATATTCATCACATTTAAGAACATGTCTCAATTGTATGGACTAAAATATACTGCTATGTCACAATATGAATTAAAGGGGACATTGGATTGCCATTTTCAACAAGTTGGTATGACGGTCTTCATGGAATGTCTGTAACTTAATTTGTTGAAAAATTCCTCAATAGCCATGTAAAACAACACCCTATTTTACCTTGTCAAAAAAAGCTCAGTTCACAGCGAGCCATTTCGGTGCATGTCTCTTTAAATATAATGTTGCTCACTCCATGCCCCTCTTCTGTTTTTTTGTGTATTTGGTGGTGCGATACCAGGTCCGTCCTTAGCTTGGTGTGAGGTCGGGCATGGGGCTCCCTTCATGATCATATTCTTGGTGGGTTGTGGTCCCCTCTGGGCTCAGGGCTAGGTCCCCTCAGTCTGTTTTCCATGGGACCCACTCAACTGCTACCATACTTTACATGTGAGAGGAAACATTCAATATGGATCATCTTTAATGGATGAAGACAAACTCATGAAGACAGTCATTAAAACATTTTGTGCTACCATTCTTTATAACTAAGAGTAACAAAGACAAAATGTTGTAAATTGAATGTCAAATGTATAATATTTATAGTTGATCACTAAATTTAGGGGCTATGTGCACTATACAGACTGTTTTACAACACGTGAATTAAATGATTTATCCCAAAATAAATACAAGTGAAATGAGTGCCTGGTGAAGAGGGAGAAAAATATGGATATCCAGGACCTCCAGCAGAAATATAGGCCCACAACATCAAAAAACAGCAGTGTATTTAATTGTATATATAAGATACTTTTTTATCCCTGTGTGCACCAAACCCATCTTGAGTGTTTGCTGCCAAAAAGCAAAACATTTTTATTCATCTGACCATAGAAGCTGGTCCCATTTGAAGTTCCAGTCATGTCTGATAACTGAATATGCTGGAGTTTGCTTTTGGATGATCTAGGATAATTTTTCTTGAAACCCTCCCGAACAACATGTGGTGATGTAGGTACTGTTTGAATGTTTTTTTAAAGGTTTTCTGACCCCGAAACTCAACCTTTTTCTGCAATTCTCCAGCTGTGGTCCTTGGAGAGTCTTTAAACACTCAAACTCTACTTCTCACCATGCATTAGGATGATATTGATACACGTCCTCTTCCAGGCAATTTTTCCTATAACACTTTATATTGATTGGATATTTTTTATTATTACACCTGATGGTGAAATTGGGAATTTTTACTGCTCTAGCTATTTTCTTAATGCCACTCCACTAATTTGTGAAGCTCAAATATATTTTGCTGCACATCAGAAATATATTCTTTGTTTTTTCTCATTGTGATAGATGATTAAGGGAATTTGAACTTTGTTTTCCCTCCTATTTATATTTCTGTGAAACGGGAAGCCATGGCTGGATTCTTTCGTGTTCAGAGTCCCCCTGGAGAGCTCAAAAAAGGGGTACCAATAATTGTGTCCATGTATTTGAGAAAAAACAAAGGTTTTCCCCCATTTTCAATTGATTTAGTTCAATGAAAGGTTAGATTACTTTTTGTTTTTCTAAATAAAAGATCAAACGGATTTATAATGCAGGTTTATTTTCAGAGCCTTCTTTGATCATATTTACCAAGGGTACCAACAATTCTGACCACGTGTGTATATGTATGCATACGGCAGATGCTTTTATACAAAGTGATTCACGTTGCATTTAAAGTAAACATTTTTATCAGTTCAGAAGGCATGTGGTTAATTGAGATGAAGACAAAGTTTGTAAAAGAAGGAAGGAAGTTAAAGTGGAGAGCAAAAAGGGGCTGTTCCTGTGCCATGTGCTGATATGGAGAGGTGGAGGGAATTGGGTGATCTGGTCCAGGTTATTAATTAGGCTCTGTTAGACCATGTAATAGTCTCACAGTGCAACAGGGACGCACTGATCCAGAGCCACATTCATCCCTGTATGACACCAAGATATGGATGATATTCCACATGACATAACAGCCTCTAACGCACATAATCTATGGACAGGCATCTGTGCTCGTGTGTATGAGCGTGTGCCTGAGTGCGAGAGTTCGCCACTGCTGCAGCATGTTTGCATATGTGCTGAACAGGCTGTTTCTGCCCTTAAAAGCAACTGTATTTTCTTCTGCTTCTCTCTTTCTCTCTTTCTCTCTCTCTCTCTCTCTCTCTCTCTCTCTCTCTCTCTTCCATTTAATTTCTTTATTGCTCTCCTCCTCCTCATCTCTCTCACACTCAGCTCCGGTCAAGGAAAACAGCAAGGTGTCAAAGAGATTCTTTACTGCTCTGGTTCTGTCGGCGATGCCTGATCTTCTACGAGAATATTTTAGGATTAAGGATTTTAGGATTAAGATTTTAGGATCTTAGGTTCAAGGCAGGAATGAGCTGGAAGTCAATTGACCCATTTTTAAGCCCCACCTACTTCAGGTATCTTCCTTTGTAACGTTTGATTTCTGCCATGTTATCAGACCAAAATTTTACACAACATTCTATACAAGAATACTGTAAAATGTTGCTGTCAAGGACTTATAATAGTGACACACAATATTTCTATTTCTAATTGTTTTCCATTAATTTAATTTTGTATCTCACAAAAAAACAACAGTTCAGCTGTTTATCAAAATCTCGTGCTACAGGTATCACATTTTTAAAAGGGTTAGTTCATCTAAAAATAAAAATTCTCTCATCATTTACTCACCCCATGCTTTCCAAGATGTTCTTAGATGAACACAAAGATTTTTAGAAAACTAATCCAGATGTACCCAAATGTTGAGACTCTAAAAACAAATGGGTTGAATTTATATTTGAAATAAATGTTGCAAACTGTGATGTGAAGTGTCATATATACTAATTATGAAACGCTATAGTCACAACTCACTTATGGCATATTTGACTTTGCGGTGTTTTGGCCAAAAGCGATGGAAACATGACGCTGGTATAATATGATCAATTGCTATAATGTATATTTCATTATTCTTGCAATAATAATTCACACTAATTTATTCTCTCAAACTAAATTAATGTTAATATCTTAATTACTCAGTTAACTGAATTAATTTGCATATCAATTCAGACCACAATGGATGGGTTGTTAACTACAGAATGAAAGTGAATGTGTTTTAGATACGTTAGGAAAAGTTATGTTCACTAACACTAATGTTATCTCATTTGTAATCACTGTCTAAAAAGGTTTTCTGTTTTCAGTGAGAAGTGCTTACCTCGATTTGCAGTCACTGCAGTTTTTAATCACGTTTTAATCACATAATTTAACAATTTCTTTAAAGAAAATTGGCAGATAATAATGCTTTGCAATGTTGCAATTCATCTCAACCCATGTAAGAATAAACCCCATTCATTGTTTTACCACTTTGAGCATGTTTTATCACAAAAAAAATATTTTTTAAGCTTGACCGTGCGAGCAACAAGCAATGGGGCAGAGCTTAGCAAGGGTAAGTTAAGTCGAGCTCAGAACGACCCAATACCAGCCGCAGTGACTCTCACAAAGAGCCCAAGACAGAAGGAAATATAAAATCACAGCAGCCCAGTTAATCAACTGCAATTATGGGAGAAAATTGGTCCTCTCCATTATGGGAGATTGGTGTTGGAGTAAAAATAGGAAGATTTGTCTTATTAGGATGAACCAGGGCCAGAAGGGGGGTCTGCGCCCAGGCAGATATGCTGTCTCGTCCAGAAACCAGCCTCCACGTGAATGTCCTCTGCTTGAGAAAAGTGGAGAATGTTCCAGTGACACACGCCAGGAGAGCCGCTCAAGTACAGCTCCTTACAACTATTGAACCATCCACCCTGATAGATAGATGGAAACAGAGACAGAGAGGCTCATTGGGATAATGTCAGCACTCTGTTGGTGCCAGCTTCCCTCGCAAGATGAGCCCTGGTTATGTTAGTGCTATTGTGGGCTACACCAGGATGGAGTGGGCTAAATTGATCTTGGCTGGCAATTTTGCAAGTGAGAGTGTATTACACGATTGCAAAAGCATTCTTGGACTCGCCACTGAGGACAGTTGATGGTTGACAGTGAACGTCTGTGTGGTGAGTGTATTTTGGGTTGCACCTTATATATGTATCTCTCTCTCACACATACAGATGCACCCATGCTTGAGCACCCATGCTTGGGCCCATTTGACTGCGCCATAAAACAGCATTGTTTAAAGAGAGCAAATAGATCAAATGAATGAATAAACACGACCCCCGTCTGTGTGTTTTATGTGGTGTCCTTTTTTGATTAGTTTTTGCCTACATGAAGCACTGGCTGGAGGTCTCAGAGCCACAGCCAAAAGCGTCCCTGCATGGGTGTGGAAGTTCTCTGGCTTCATTAAACACACACACACACGTTGCACAGTGAGCCCTCCCTTGTCCCTGGCGCTGGTGTATATCTGTCAAATTTGGAGAAGAACAGCCAGTTTGAGAGTGAGAGAGATGGAAAGACAAAAGGAAATGAAAAAAAATAGCGTTTTAGGCACTATAGATGGTGAAGCCTACAAAAATACATTTTTTTACATCAAAGAAAAGGCAATCCTATAATGCAGTTCAACAATATTCCTCTAATACGATAATGGACTATGTTATCCAATAATTATGTGTGGTGTATTTGTATGCCTCTGATGCAAAATGTATTGATTGTAATGTAAGAAGAATCATATGAAACTGGTAGGAATTAGTTACCAAAGACAACAGTCTGTCATACAGTTAATCATTAAGCAACAATATTTGCCTTGCTATTGGCAGGACAATAAAGTATTCTAGATAGAGGTGTTCATGGGTCCACTTGGATCCGAAAACCCAAGACCCGAGCGGATTTGTGTCCAAAACTTCTACGAGTGCCTCGGACACGGGCCAGGTTCGGTATTAGCAGCCTTGGGTCTCGGGTTAAAATAAATGTGCTTTTCCCAAATGGACCTGATTACAGCCAAATTATTTTAAACTGTCCCGCATGCGTATAGCCTTTTTGAGAAATGCATGTAAAAAAAGGAACATACTTTTGTAACCTCAGAAATCCATCTTATAGATATGAGATCCATCAGGAAATCCCACTCCTGTACTCCATGTATACACACGACTGTACAGCCACACACAGCTCTAACGTCATCATCAAATTTGCTGATGACACAATGGTGATAGGCCTGATCACCGACAACGATGAGATGGCCTACAGAGAGGAGGTGAGTACCCTGACTAAATGGTGTCAGGAGAACCACCTCTCACTCAACATCGACAAGACCAAGGAGCTGGTGGTGGATTTCAGGAGACAGAGCAGAGAACACACACCCATCACCATCAACAGGACACATGTGGAGCGGGTGAGCAGCTTTAAGTTCCTCGGCGTTCACATCACCGAGGATCTCACATGGTCTGCTCACACAGATGCAGTGCTGAAGAAGGCACATCAGCACCTCTTCTTTCTGAGATGGATGGGGAAGTTTGGAATGAGCCCCAGCATCCTCAGATCATTCTACTCCTACACTGTGGAGAGCATCCTGACCGGCTGCATCACCGCCTGGTTTGGAAACAGCACCGCTGGCAACCGCAGGGCTCTGCAAAGGGTCGTGCAAACTGCCCGCCACATTGTTTGAGGTGAGCTTCCCTCCCTCCAGGACATCTACACCAGGCGGTGTATAAGGAAAGCCCAGAGGATCATCAAGGACTCCAGCCACCCGTCCCACAGTCTGCTCTCTCTGCTGCCCTCAGGGAGAAGTCTCCGCAGCATCCGATCCCGCACTAGCCGAGTGAGGGACAGCTTTTTCCCTCAGGCTATCAGGCTAATGAACAGAAAAATTAATACAACCAACAGCATACTCCCACTTTACAATATGCCATGCACTGCACTTTAACACAGTTCTACCGGACTACACGCACACACTGCACTAAAACAACAACCTATCTGCTACCACTGGATACCATCCAATGCACATCCATGACATTGCGTATCCGGCCTATGTATAATCTGTTGCACCTTTTTTCACATATTATTGTGTGTGTATATGTGTACATACTGTGTAGAATGTGTATTGATAACTGTAAGTATGTCTTATAGTACACGGTGTGTACTGACTATATGTATGTGTATTCTGCACATTGTCATTTGTATAAGTATGTAAGTATGTACTGTCTTTATGTAAATTGTTTCTGCACTGTCTGGAGCACGCTCTCAAGAATTTCACTCACCAAGGCACATGTGCTGTGGTGATGTGACAATAAAAGTGATTTGATTTGATGTGTCACTTCTCAAACCTCACATTCTCCAAAGAGCCTTGCCCCGGCAGGTGAAACCCCCTTCCTTTAATCCTGGAGGACGGAACAGCTTACAACGTCAAGGTGGTCTCTTAGAATAGCTGGTGGATTGGGAAGGCTACGGCCCAGAAGAACGGTCCTGGGACCTCAGAAATGACAGCGCACTCCCTCACCTGAATACTAATCACACACACCTGCAACTCATCTGCACACTCATCAAGCTGGCTTCAAAAGCACACATCACCTCACTCCAGTCTCCTGTCTTATTTATATGTAAAGCACTCATACATTGCTCCTACGTACTCTGGGTACATTCTCCTAGTGTTATTCCTGTGCTTACCTCCTGTGTTACTCCAGCGTGTGCTCCTTGTCCTCGTCCTCGATCGTCTCTGTGCCTCTGCCACTTACCTGCAAGCATCAAGTGTGTGTGTGAGCTCCTCCATTCATCCATCCCATCAACGATCTTCTGGTCCTGCAAGACAAAGACTGTTCAACATCCTCATCTTTTCAATAAGTATACCTTGCTCTGTTTACTCACCCGATTCTCTACGGCCTTCTCATTGCTGTCAATAAACATCCTGTTAACCACCATCTCTGTGTACCGTGTATACTTCCTTAACACTTTCCTTCCTATCCTTCTTTTAAAAATGTATATATTTTTGTCCTTCTCTATTTCCCAGTCTTTCCATTCTTCTTCCTTCTCTCTCTTTCTCCGTCTAAGCTCTGGGCCTCTGGGATCTCATTAAGCCACTATCTTCAAATAAATAAGACAAACTGAGCAATGTTTATAATGAGCTTTTCGTTTCCCTCTCTCTCTTGGCCACTCCCTTCCCTCTGTCTCTTTGGCTGCCTCTGTCAATTCATTCCATTTCAGTCGGACATTATTGGCACGATAGAGGCATTGTGGCATCTCCAGAGCTTTTATAAACAAAAAAATTAATAAAATCACATCACATTACATCCGTCTCTGGAAGTCCGCTGCTCATATCCTCACCCCTGTTCCGCCAGCATGTAATCACGTCGGCAAGTGAGAGAACATGCTCCCCCTCCTCCCTTTTTCTTTTCCCATTTTCTCTGTCGTCTACAAAAGCCTTTTCTCTCTCTATTTTCCATCTGTGCCATCTGACAGTAATACTGGAGAAGTGCGTCCCATTAGACCTACACAAACTGCACCCTAAAACCAGTGGCATTTTCTCTGATGAAGCAGGAGAGAGAGTACCTCCTAAACAAATTTGGATAAGCATTTTAATTTTGTATACAATACAAAAATAAATTTAAATATGAGATTGAGTAATATGTAACTCAATATCTTTGTTTTGTAAAGTTGCATTGTCCAACAGTGACACCAGTGGATAAAGTTAGAAAAAGAGGCAGTGTTTATTTGCTTCGTTTGTGTTCTCAATGAGATGCTAAAGCATGGTGTGACTAAAAAAAATAGAGCTCTATTTTAGTTGGAGGGAACTATCTGTTATAATTTCCATTCATCTCAAAGGCAGTTGCCTGGCTGGCACAGGACCTCCTGAGATTACCTGAGTAGTAAATTTCATGTGACTAATCGCTCTGGAGTCTCATCAACATGACATCTTGACAATGCTGACTGGCTGCTAACTACGGTGGCCGAGAGAGCTCAACGTGCTGCAACTTCAGAAAACACTTGCAAATAGAAAAATCACCAGCCAGTCAAAGAAAACATCTTCATAAATTTGACAGCAGATGGTGCAAATGCTCACAACACAAACAAATAAAGAAACACACTGCAAATGCTCACAACACAACCAAATACATTTTATTTGCAGCGCGTTTCTTTTTTTGGTTGTGTTGTGAACATTTGTAGCGTGTGCGTTGTCAAATTGACGAAAGTGTTTTCTTAATTCGTAGTGTCAGAGTTCAGTGTTGCGTGGGGTAAAATAGGGGAGGGGGTGCAAGGACGGGAGGGAGTTCAGCTTCCTGACAGCCTGATGGATGAAGCTGTCCTTCAGTCTGCTGGTCCTCGCCTGGAGACTCTGCAGTCTCCTCCCTGATGGCAGCAGACTCAAGAAGCTGTGTGTTAGGTGTGTGGGATCACCTGCAATGCTGAGGGCTTTGCGGGTGAGACGGGTGCTGTAGATGTCCTGGAGGGAGGGGAGAGAGACACCAACGATCTTCTCAGCTGCTTTCACTATCCGTTGAAGGGACTTGCGGCAGGGGCCATACCACACAGTGATGCAGCTAGTCAGGATGCTCTCGATGGTGCCTCTGTAGAAAGTGCACATGATGGGGGTCGGGGCTCTGGCTCTTTTGAGTTTGCGGAGGAAGTAGAGACGCTGCTGTGCTTTCTTGGCCAGTGCTGCAGTGTTGTTAGTCCAGGAGAGGACTAACAACATATTTATTATATATTTAATAAATCAAAATATTAAATAAGTAGTGTCATCTATTTGTCAAATATACGTGATTACGACAAAACTTGAGATGTGGAACTTGAATATGAATTTACAGTGCCTTTGCTTCCTCATTTCAGAAGTCCACCAAATGTCACAGCCTAAAACACCCACTGCCCAACCTTTCATCATTGTATCTGTTTGTCTTTCTCTTTGAAGAGTGTGCAAGGCTAGAACCTGACCTGCCTCTCTTCACTCTGCTCTAGGTTGGAGTAATAGGCTTGAGTGTGTATGATGGGGCAGCTTGCGGAGAAGGTCAACCTGCCTGACACCCCCGCCAACATTTCACATGTGTTTGGCCGGCCCTTAAAAACTACTTGAAGAGCCGAGAGGTCAGACAAGGGCTCCGATGAGATGCATCAAGGGAAAATATATGATTATTTTCAATCGATCAAAAACCAGTGAAAGAGCACCTCGTAAAATCCACGACAGTGTTCGACAGCACTCTAAAGACCAGCGTAGGAGAACTCAGAGGAATGGCAGCAAGAGAAATGGAGAGAAAGAAAAGCAACAAAAATGGCAGGATAAAAGATATCTTGATTTTTGTATGAGAGTATTGATTTTTTTTCCCCACTGTGTTGCCCACGAGCACCCTTTCTTTGATTAGTTTAGAGAAGAGAAAAAGAAAGAAAACGGCTTATACACGAAAGAGAGAGACAGAAAGACAATGAGAGGGAGTGCAGGATGAGAAGAGCAAAATAAGAGAATGAAGAAAATGAGACAGGCAGCAGAAAAAGTTGGAGAGGGCACTGATAATAAAAAAATGAGAGATGTTAAAGAAATGCAGTACATATATGCTGCTCAGTATGCACATTTCCTGTATGCATGGAGTACCTGGATACCTACCACAGTTCATAAGCAAAAATGTTTAGTGTAGAACCAGAGCATACGGAATACTGTGACCCACAATGCAGTGTGCTTGACTCTCTTTTATGACTGTCACATATGACCACCCCATCCCTTCAGTTGCCGCCATGTACACAAGCTCCTGACTAAAGCTTGTACTTGAGAGATGAGATACAGATTTAGGTCTTTGAAGGTCCACGTTACAGTCATTGAGACATTAAGTTGGGCCACTCTTGTCCCATATTGTAATTATGCCATTAGAGAGATCGAGCCACTGACCTCCATGACCTGAACCTAAAGAAGCATGTTGGAACTGCCATAAAGCCCCATACCTAGAACAAATCTTCTCTGTGCTCCCAGACAGCACACCCCTTTCAGCTCTTTCTCATATTCCCCTTGGGCACTTGATCCCTTTTTAATATTTTATGTTCCTTACCATATGTACAAGTCGGGAGGCAAGAGTTGCATATTTACGTTCTTTCTGGATGGCTTTAAAAAGATTGCTTAAAACGACTTCCCTGTCTGCTGCCTTTGAATCACTGCTCAGGATAGTCACCACGGGAGGATTTAGGACTCTCTGTTCTTGTGGTGCCATCAGCCAATCAGCATTGTCATGACATAATTTTTCTTGTGGCTCCTGAGTAATCAGATATATATTTTTGTGACTGGCTTTAAGTTGGCCATTGAGATCAGTGGAAATGCTAACAGGTTATTGTGGACCTCCTTGTTAGATTTAGTTACAGCTATGTTTCAGCAGACTTCAGTTCCAACCCTGCTCCAACACACCTGCCTGTTATTAACTAATGCAGTGGTTTTCAATCATGGTCCTGGAGACCCACCACTCTAAACATTTCTATTTTATCTGACACACTCAGCTGAGTTCATGGAGACCTTGCCTAATGATCTGATGATCTGTCTGAGTTGTGTTAGATAAGGGAGACAGTGGATTCCGGGACCAGGATTGAAAACCACTGTTCTAGTGATCTCCTTGATTTGCTGTTTCAGATTTGATTGATTAGGGTTGGAACCAGTGGTGGTCAGTAACGAAGTACAACTACTTCGTTACTGTACTTAAGTACATTTTTCAAGTATCTGTACTTTACTGGAGTAGTTTTATTTTGAGTAACTTTTACTTTTACTTCACTACATTCCAAAGCATAAGATCGTACTTTTTACTTCACTACATTTCATAAAACATATCGTTACTCACGTGATACATCACGTGCTCCGAGACGCAGAAGCGGTGTATGATTCATGAACAAACTGATTCTTTTCAATGAACCTGTTCAATCGGTTCGCAAATCGCAACAAACGATTCATTGACGAATTGCATTGATCCGATTGCAGCTGTTCTCGAGTCGAAAACTCACTGATTCAAATGATCCGTTTAGAGCGAGTCTTCTTCAGTGAACTGAACTCACAAGTAAAGAACCGGGAGATCTCGTGAGCGCGCGCTACTGATGCTGTGAAAAGTACGTTACTAATGTCGAATTTTAGGATTAATTATTGTAACTGAAAATAATATTTAGGTCAAAACTGTCA
The DNA here is from genome assembly GCA_027564155.1 of Gymnocypris eckloni scoliostomus. Classification (NCBI taxonomy): domain Eukaryota; kingdom Metazoa; phylum Chordata; class Actinopteri; order Cypriniformes; family Cyprinidae; genus Gymnocypris; species Gymnocypris eckloni. Next base: position 19,965,768 of record CM050415.1, read on the forward strand.
GTTGTTTGTGAACTAAATCTGCTGTAAAGGGTGATCTATTTAAGCCCACTGAAATGCTTGAATGCAGACAGATCAACATCAGTGTCTCTAACGTTATGTTTTAGGTCAAAAACAAAACATTAAAATAACACCGATTAAATAAAATAACTGATGCTCGTGTAACGGATGTATACCATTAAGGGCTATGTGTAAACCTCACTCCCCTCACCTCAAAAAGAGGCGCTCTAGCGACTAACGCAAGAGGCTGTAGCCTTTGGCGTTCCTTGTTAGAGCGCCCGCCACCCGCGCCGGAATCCCGGGTTCGCGACCCGCTCGGAGCAAGAACGAGTTAGGATGGTGTGGACCCGGGGGAGATACACACGTTCATATTCCCCGCTGCTGTAACGTTAGCAGTTTTTTTTTTAAATGCTATGCAGTTAGACCTATGTGACGTCTGTTTTTATATTGTTTATCAACAGTATACATGTTTAAATTGTTTAGATCAACTAGCCGAGTAGACAGATATGAATGTTTATTCATAACCATACTGAAAATAAGTAAATATTGTTAGCTGATGCTAACTGTCTAGCTAACAAGCTTGCTGGTGCTAAGTTGAGGAAATGTTTTGATATAAAGTCCAAATATCTTTATTCAGCCACCTAGATAGATCACATCTGAGGGAAAAAGAAAGGATGTGATGTTCAGAACATAGTAACTACAGTAATTATCAGAGTGGGAAGTGATGCCCTCTGGGGGCATTTGGCCAGGGGTGTTTTTACACCACAGACAAGGTTTGAGAAGAAAAAAAAATTATGAAAATATAATTAGATTTTCCTTAAAATGTTCTTCCTAATTTCAGGCCTAATTCTAATGTCATATATAACTGACGTTCTGCAAAACAACAAGTTCTAAAACACTTTTTCTTACTGGTGAAAATGAGATGGTGAAACTACATCACTCTCATCAACGTATACCATATCAACAAAATATATATCTTGACTCTATATAGTGGTTATTTTGGGAAAAACCCAGGTATTTTGGGCAGTATTGTTATAAAAATATGTGCTAATATAAAATTAAATAAATTAGTCTATATAAAATTGCAAAATAAATCTGTCTATCAGTATTTTTTACTTAAGTACATAAAAAATTGAGTACTTTTGTACTTTCACTCGAGTAAAATTGAAAAAGCAGTACTTTTACTTTTACTGGAGTAATATTTTAGTATACGTATCTGTACTTTTACTCAAGTACTTGATCTGTGTACTTTGCCCACCACTGGTTGGAACTAAACTCTACTCGATGTGAGCTCTCCAGCAGCACGATTGGCTCTGGTTCTGTTCTAACTCTTCCCAAAACATCGGTATGGAAGTTTATAGTCATCCAGAATATCTTGATCAGCTTTATTCATGTGTGTTTTTAATTGGGATTGAAGCTAAACTCTGCAGGACATTGGACCTCCAGGAGCAAGACTGGACAACCTTACATTACACTGTCTCACATGGTTCAGGCTACCAAATCTGACCTTTATGTCTGGAATGAGAGGGAAGGGGGAGTTGGAGGGGCAAAACCGCTGTGAGAGCGTGGCTGGTTGTAAATGCTGGGATTATGGGAGATTAGAGCAGTGGTTACACAATATCTTCGCTCTAATGAGCCGCAGTGTTTGTTCATCTTATCATCCCTCATGCACCCGATCCCCACACCATCTCTGATATGAGATAACACAGGATTAGCGCCTCAGAGAGAGAAGGATGACTGTACAATGCATTCCCATGTTTCCCTGGCAGGCATTAGCCAAATCCGCACCAGTGAGAGATGCATTACTGTGACCCCTCACCAGGCCCTCAACAAAACCAAACCACCCTGATGAAAAGAAAAATTTGACCAAATTAATTAATGCTGGTCATAGCTGGTTTGCTGTTACCTGCTGAACCAATTTAGCTATGCTGTTATTCTGGTTATGCAGTTTAAGTAAAGAAGTCATGTTGATTTAGCTATAAAGCCTGGTGGGAACACAAACAGTTGTATCCATTGCTGGGAACCAGCATCTAAATCAATACAATCTGTTGACTTGGTTACCAGTACAACAGCTACATTCACCTAAATAACCCATTCGATTGCGGTGAAATAGATCAAGATGACCTTTTCTGCTATTGTCATATGCAGTTGGAATCTTCTTTTTTCTATGTTGCTACTATTCATGTTCACACCAAAATGCCATTATAACTGGATTGTCTTTTCGAATTTGTTCATGTATTGTCAAGGTCCTGCTGGTATGCCCTGACCGGCCACCAGATGTCCCTGTATGTTGAGTACATGGCTTGTTGTTTGTTGTTGGTGCCATGTGCTCTCCTGTCTATTGTCTGTCCCCTCCCATCTTGTTACCCAATCATTGTTTCAGTTGCACCACCTATGTCTCCCTCGTTACCCTTGTTTGTCTCCCAATATAGCCTCCTGGTGTTTGTATCTCTGTGCTGATGCGTTGTCTTTCGTCGTTTGTGTGATATGTTAACGGCATAACAGTTCTCTGCCTGCTTTTCTCCTTTGGGGTGGTTTTTGTTAATCTCTGTTTTATTTTGTCATTAAAACCTGATTCCCCTGCATTTTGAGTCCTCGCCATCTCTCTCCTCATGCATCCTGACATGTATACCTTGTTCCCCAGTGACAATTGTTTTCTCTAATGATGCTCACAATCTATACGTTTTCCGATGTTGCTAATGTCATTTCTATTCAAGATACATTTCACTCTGTATAATTTGGAGTGACGGACAGGTCTAGATATTTAAACTTCTAAATATCTCTTGGGCATCTGTGATACATTGCACTTCACTCAGATTATACCTTTGACAATGCACTCTAATTGATTTTTGGTATACATTAACCATTGACGAATGGTAAATCATGACTAAATATGTGTACAGAAAATGTATCATAACTGTTCCGGTAGTTTGTTGATATATTTCTTTGTTCACTTGGATGGACAGACACGCTGCGTACTTTTAGCATCTGTGCAGTTTGTTGTAACTTCTGTCCACAACATAGACAAGCACTGTTTTGACTCCCACATCAAAGGACAACAGGTAATTCTTTGACAGCAGACTTAGAATGCCATTTTTTTAATCTTACATATACACAAACAGCATAGATATAAAACTTATTTTAGCAATGTTACAACTTCGCAAACTAGTGAATTGTTGGAGCTGATCTGGAGAAACTGCAACAATGGTGTATATTTCTATATAGAACAAAATGCTGCTTAATTAGAGTTAGGGTTACAGATAAGGCTTTATGTGTAATATAGCCAATTACTGACATGGTGTGAACAAGCTTTAGCATGTTTGCAAGGTGACCATATCTCCAATCTCCTTCTGAGATTGTGACTGTAAATGAAAACAAGATTGCTTCAACGTCTATTTATTTTAAGAGCAAAATAAACAGCTAGTACATATAAAAAGTACTAGAGAGACCAAGCAGGGTGGGGGTTGATTGTGTATGTGTGTATTTGTACGAGAACAAGCGTGTGTATATGTGTGTGAGAACTCCTCTCCATGGCTCCACGCTGCTCTGATCTCCCCATTACAAGGTCGATTAAGCTACTAATCCCCAAAATACAGGCGTCCAATAGCATGACAGAAGAGCAGGAGAAAAACCCGCCTGGATGGGGAAAAAAAAACTCTGGGGCTTTTTCTTGGTGGCTGGAAGCTTATGCTCTGCACCAAAGCCGTGTTTCATAGAGCATAAGCCGGGTTATGTGTTTTACTGCTAGCAGCATACGGAGGGAATACTGACCTCCTGTAAACTACCTTAAGAGCTAAACAAACCTTTTACTACCAACACTGGATCCCACCAAAGCAGGTACTTCCTGTTTTAGCTATCGATTTAATTAAAATATCTTTTTTTTCTCTCTCTCTAGCGCGAAATAATTATAGTTTTCAGTTTCAAAGGAAGTGAGGTGTGGGAATTTTGCTCTCTTTATGAAAGGTGGGTGTCATTGATGGAATACAGCGCTATTGAAGAGAAGAAAAAATAATGTGATCTACCACCGTTCCTATTTGAGCATATATTTAATCTTTTGCGCCTTTCAACCTCTTTTCCTGTATGATTGCAGAGTGAGCAGCATTAATTACTGTTTTTTTTAAATGGTACATCCTCTGCCTCTCAGTGCTATCAGACCGTGGTGGAATCGGCTTAACCTTTAATTAGAGTGTGTTTGTTTCTGTGTATATGTGGAACAGAAAAATTCAACCAGGATTGGAGTGTTAGAGTAAGAGCATCCATCCTTTTCTTATTTCATCTCATCTTCTCTGTCTCAAACCTACACCATGTTCAGAATAGAATGCAAGTTTTTTTTAAAATATGATGCGAGTATTGGTTATGTTTCATGACATCACAGCTCAGAGTTGTTTTTCAATCAGAGCCAATCAGTGTTGTCATGGTGTCAATTTCCTGTGGCGCTAGAATGTCCTTTATGGCCCAACAAAAGTGCACATAAGCAAAGATAGCAGTTTGCAAACTTCTGACCAGCAAAACAACTGACATTAAGATGGATGATAGTTGATTGTTTTCTCCAGATGTTATAGGCTTCTTTGCTCTAATTTGATTTCCTTGGAAATAGAACCAATAATTTAGTTTTTAACCCAAATTTGTTGTAAATAATATCTAAATATTTAGTAATCAAGAAAGGTGTTAAAGTGGATTATATTACATAAGCATATTAGAAATGGAATGATCAAGGGGATGTCAGATGGCCATTTTCCACAAGTTGGTATGGTTCTTTAGGGTCTTCATGAAATTTCTGCAATGTGTGTTGGTTAAAATTCCTCAATGGTCATGCAAAACAAGACCCTTTTTACTTCGACAAAAAACTCTCTTCACAGCGAGTCGTTTCGGTGCATGTCCCTTTAAATGATAATGAGCTACTACTCCCCCACCTCACTCTTCCATTTATTTCTTTTTGGTATTCGTGGCACGTCAAAACTAATCCTGTGTCATCAGTGGCTCTGATGCTGGGAGAAAATTAAGACTTATGTTCACTCTTACATCCACCTACAAAATACCTGCATTGCTTATGAGACATTGTCGCTACAATTGCTGGAGAATGGAGGAAAATAGCAGACAGCGTACAATTGGCTGACAGTGGAAATATTGTAATACGGAACAGTCCAGCAGAGGTCGTGGGCAGGGCCTGAGTAGTATGACGTCATACTGCTCAGAAAATCTAAATGGCTTGATAATTGAGACTGTTTAGTTATTTTGTAGATTTTTTTTGCCTTATAGAGTGGTTGTGTCCTTTCACTGCTAAGATACATTTATATACAAACACCATGTAAAAGTGAATTTTGCATCCAAATTCCCCTTTAAGTCAAAGGCATTGCATAGTAAGGGCATTGGTATACAGTATTCTGTGCAGTGGGCACTCTTGTACTAATTTGTAGGAATAATTGTACGGTATTATGCTATTTTGAACATTGCGCCTCTTCTTTTCTGTCTTTCTCTTTTGCGCTGGTGCATACTTATCGCCGCCCATCTCTCCCACAGGAAGTCCTGCTCTGACATCAGTTCTGCCATCCATCTGACATATACTACCATTTACCTGTGCTGTATGTCAGATGCTATGTTTTATCCAGGCTTTCAGACATTCAGCAGGAGTCAAAATATTCCATATTTTAAGTGTGCAGGTTGTTATTGATCTGCAGAGAAACAAAGCTGTATAAGGTACCTGGGACTTCACTTTATTTCATTTGAAAGATATTCAAGAGTTGCATTTAAGACACTCAAGTACATGAGATATCCTGGATTATGCTGAAGCAGTCGTTGTGTATTTTTCAGTTTGAATGAAAGTGTCTGCTAAACCTTGAGCATGCTTAGATTTAGCAATAAGCTTTTAGGGAGCTCATCTCTAAACATGGCAATGAAAAGAAAGCTCTTCTTGGTCATTTTACATGTTAGTCAGGCTTTCTCTTCCTAAGCAGGCCAGAATAAACTACAATGTGGATCAGACTGTGTCAATAGTCAGATGTCTTGCTAAATGAGACTACTGTGCACTATTTGATCTGATCATGACAAACTGTACACCAGTCCATACTCACGTGAGTGGAGAAATTAATTAGTGCACCTTTGATTGGGTAATTAGTATGTAATCACGCAACTCCCGCACTCTCCATTCATATTGCTTATTTATGACACTTAAATGACTAATTAATAATGTGGCGAAGGGGAAGCAGGAGACATATTGTCCTGGTCTGGACCTATTGGCTATTAATAATTCATTTCTGTCACCTTTTCTAAAGGTTTCACTCATGAATAACTAATTTCGTAACTATGGCCCAAACCCTGGTAACTGGTGTGGGGAAGTATAATCTTGCTTGCATTTACATTTATGAAATCATTACATTCAGCTTGACACTCCCTGGTCTTTTCTTCAAATGGACACATTATCTACCAAAAGTTCCATTATTTTGTGAGGGGATAAAGAAACAAAACTTGTCTCTTAAGAATGAAGCATGTTCATGGCTGATATGGACTTAGTGATGAGGTTATTTGCTGCCGTATTATATTGCATGAAGGTTGAATACAAATGCCAAAGGAACAACAGTGAAGGCTGTTTTAAAATAATTCCACTAATAATTACTTCTTAACGCAAGGAAAGGAGTAAGAAATGGGAAATTAATCTCATTCTTGTAACATCCATGCATCAGTATGGATTGTATTTATGAATATTGATGGCATACCAAACCCACAATTAGTGGTGCAATGTTGATCGACTAATACAACAAAATATGTTGCATTCCAATTAAGGAACAATAGTACAGTCTGCCATGGGTGGGTCTAGGTTAAGAGGATATTCAGAGCTTAGCCCAGACCTCTGTGTGTGGTGCCATCTTTTGAGAAAAATTGGAATACAGTACATTTTATAATACATGTTGAATCTGTGAGATGTCATTCACATGTATTATAAAGTGTACATGTTTCTGAGGCTAAAACTAAGGTCCCACTAATCATTGTCTCAGCTTTAGATGTGAGTAAATCATATCAGCTGTGCCTTTCTTTAAATGCTCACCAAGCCTGCATTATTTGATAAAACAAATACAGTAAAAACAGTAATATCCTGACACATTATTACAATTTAAAGTAACAGTTTTTTTAGTTTTGAATAGATTTTAAAATGTAATTTATTTCTGTGATGCAAAGCTGATTTTTCAGCATCATTACTCCAGTCTTCAGTATCACGCAATTCTTCAGAAATCATTCTAATATGCTGATATGTTGCTCAAGAAACATTTCTTATTATAATACATTTTGAAAACAGTTGTGTGGATTAATATTTGTATAAACCATTTTTAGGAATCTTTTTAATAGAGAGTACCATTCATTTGTTGTTAATTTTTGCTTGATTAATAGAAGTATTAATTTCTCTACCCCAAAATCTCAGAACGATATTCTGTATATTTAGCTGTTTTTGATTAAGTTTTCAAGGTTCGTGCCATTGTCACTTTAAACGTTTTGCACAAACCACAAGTTTCAGAAAATATAAATGTACAGTAAAATCAGCAGTGTAATATTTGTAGTGTTAAAAGTTATTAATTCCCAAAGAGTTGAATTAACAATCTATAGTGTTAAACAGTACTCATGTTCAGTGTTATTATATGGTGTAATTTCACTTTTACACTGAAAGGGCGAAATTAAAAACCCGCCGAATTGTCTGCCTCTGCCCCTCAATGACTGCTGCCTCGCAAAGTGACGACGCCATTGTTTCTTCATTCGATCGAGACTATAAGTTGGATTTATTTTCTCTTTATAAAATTACACAGGAAAAAATACATTTTGATAATTTTACTCGAGACATGATTGGTGGTGAACACATTTAGAAATTAGAGTGTTTTTGTCAGGTTTACGGTGAAGGTAAGTTCGTGAGGTGCAGAGAACGTAAGCTTACAGAAGAGTGTGAACATTTCTCATGCCGTTTCAATTTCCTGACAAAGGTGATTTTACATGTAAAATAATTTTTGTAATGCGCTTAAAATTTATGTTATATAACATTATATTTTAGCTTCTTTAATTTTGGTTTGTTGACAGATCCCGCCTCTGTTTTCTACTCCGATGAGAGAATTCATCAAATGGTAAATGTATGTGTTTTGAAAGCATTGAGTGTGGCATTACGCTGTTTCAACACATTCAGTGTTATGGAAAAGAACCATCATGACAGAAATGCACCCATTTATAAACTGTAAGAAATAAAAGCTACAATTTGAGACCAGAAACGCATCACGTAACTGTAAGAGTAAATAATAATGATAATAATAATAATAATAACTATGCAGCCATTTGTAAGGAATGAAGTAAATGAATTAATTTCTCTATCCAATGCTGTCATGTCATGTGACAAAAGAACGAACGACTCGAGAGATGAACTAATCAATTCTATTTCCGGCTCAGATTGCATAGGTGCAGTTTATGGGGCTGTCACGTGATGAACGAACAACTCAAACCCGAAGACATGTCAGATAAGAGGTGAGGAGAGCTAATCGTAGACTAAAGACCCAGGTAAAAAATTCATAATTTTGTTCTGTTTCTTATAGCATTATAGTTTTGTATTGTTTGTAGTGTGATCAACATTTGCACAAGTAGTAGATGGGTTAGGGATGTAGCATGTAACATTTGAATTATATTAAGGTAAAATGAAAGAAATGACTCGGAAAAAAGATTCATTCATTTTGCTGAACGAGACGCAAAGGTCCGAGTCAGTAAAATGATCCGAACTTTCCATCACTAATGTCTGAATCAAGTCAAGTGTCAAGTGACGGAATCTCCTCTCATAAGATTACAAACTGGTGGAAGCCCTTCAAGAAAGGAGCAGAATGCTGAAGATGAAGCCAGACTTGTTAGTCTGTGTCATTTATATGTTATTCTATGTGCAGTACAAATTTAAAACAGACAAGTGAATATGAATAATGTAAAATTAACTGGGCAGCCACACAATATCTGCTTATGTTCAAACCTGGAATTATTAATTAGCAAAATGCAAAAAGATAAATGATTAGTTGACTCAATGAAAGATTGTCATTTATCATTCTCTGTCATTCCAAACTTGCAATACTTTCATTCATTTTCAAAACACAGGTGAGGATATTTTCAATGAAACCTGAGAGATTTCTGTCCTTCCATCGACAGTCTGCACAACTACCACTTTGATGCTTCAGGTTCATGTAGATATCATAAAACTAATCCAAATGAATCGAGTGGTTTAGTCCAAATTTCCTGAAGAGACTCGATCGCTTTATACAATGAACAGACAGATTATTTTGTTCACATTTAAACATTTATCACAGATAACATAAACAGAAAAACTGAAGATTTGGACTAAACCGCATGATATGTATGGATTAGATCTCTATGTGAAGTTTTTGAAATGGTAGTTGCATGGACCGTCATTGAAGGGACAGAAATCTTATATTCTATAAAAATATCTTCAATTGTGTTTCAAAGATAATGAAAGTATTGGCTGAGTCAAGAATTAATTTTTCATTTTTGAACTAACCCTGTAATAAAAGAATGTGGTCACATGCGTCTAGTGTCGGTTCATGCCAGCATGCTAATGCCAGGTGTGAACAGAGCCACTGTGTGACGACTACACAATCAACTTAGCAGAATGGTTCCTCAGAGAGATTTAGTTGTCATTCAATTTTTCAAGAAGCCAAATTTCTGGCTTCTCCCAAGACCTTCAAGGACCCGATTTACCTCGGAATCAGCTGTAAAGGAGGATGAAACCGATGTTTAAGACTATATTTCAGAATAGGATTATCTATGTTCATGCATTATCTATATTCTGTGTTCATGCAATTTTTTGCTGAATTTGTCATATCTGTTATTTAGAATGGGACTACTTCGTTTGATTCCACCATCATCACAAGGCGGCAACGGACCTGGAAAAAAGGTACATTTGAACATTTGTCACTACCTTATGTCTGCCTCAAAACATTGCCAGATGGGTTGTATCTGAAAGACTCATATAAATAAATTAAATTGGAGAGCTGACCTTGAGTCTTATTTTTGTATTTAATCTGCAGGCACTAACAAGAACAGCTTGATTGCAAAAGAGACCACACAGCAATACCTGCTCGCTGATGGGACAACGAGGACATCATTCATAGATGCTACACAACTGTTGACAAGTATCTTGCTGCAATCTTGTTCAAATCTACCTGTCATATTTGTTAATGTCTAGGTAAGTTTGATGGTTTTATGTGTTTTATTAACTATTTTATGTTTCCGTGTTGCCACTTTGACCATTTGTTAAATAAATGTTGGAATTTATTTATCTGTCTGAAGTCTTGTGATTTTATGTCTAATCTTGTACATTAACATCATACAATAGCATTTAGATTTTTGCACTGAAAATAATACTTTATTAATAACAATTAAAGGATTAAAACAACACCAGGGGTGTTAAATACCCATAGTGTAAATTTTTTACAACAATTGCAAGTGTAACACTTTACACTCTGTGTGTAATTTTTCTACACTGTAAGGTGTTATATTAACACAAAAAATTCAACACTGCGAACACTGTACTTTTAACACCAGACAGATTGGGACCATATAGGATCTTTAGTAGTGTTAAAATTGACACTGCGTTTTTTTTTTTTTTACTGTGAATGCTTTTTAAATGCTACTTCTTACAAATGGATGCAAGGAGACTTTAGTCTAAAACGTCAACAAGTAGGTTCCTTTAATTTCGTTGGTGTTCACTGCAGAACAAAAAGCTGCAGCATCATTTAAATGAGTTTTCACTTTGTTGCAGAATAAACATCAATATGCACCAGACACATTGTCAGTAGTCGAAAGTCTGGGTCGTGAGACTACATCTGATTTATAGAGCAGAATTGCAGATCTGAAGTATTTATTACTGACAAAAAATGACCATGCATAGAAACAAGTTGATAAAAAAGACATTTGGGCTTAAATTTTAGGACCCAGAAATCCACCCTTGCCACTGCACTGCTCTCCCAAAAGAAAAGTGCTTATGCGTATTTTAGTAATGTTGTCCCTTGATGATTCCTAAGGGATGATCCTCTGAATATCAAGAGTTTAATCATTATGATGAAACAGTCTGTAAAACAGCGTCTTATAAACAAACTACCACAACAAGCCATGGATGCGACTCTGTCAACCAGAGGTTATTACCGAGTTGACTTTCTCTTCAAATTTTTGCATGAAATCTCCTTTGAATGCCCACTGAGTCTTAGTGTCGCCTGGGGTTTGTGTGTTTGCCTCAATTAATATTATTTTTACAGTGTAATTATATACTGTAGTTGAGAACTGATGCTGGCAGCTCAGGTGATCAATCAGCCTGTAATGAGACCGAAAGTGCAGCTAAAGACTGGCTGCTGCTCATGCGGGCCACATCCCGTTCAAGGTCCAATCAAGCTTTTCATAAGAAAGAACATAGTGGGCTCCTGCTGTCATATGGCTATTCTCCTATTTTCTCTCTCTCAAATACTCGATTCACCGCTAGTGAGAAGAAATCAAGGACGCAGTGTTTACTTCAACAGAGGAACATACTGTAACACATTTAGAAGTCATTAGCACTTAGTATACTAGCAGGTTAAAACAAAGGGAGCATGTGTCCTATTGAATACATTGAGGAGAAAGTGTTGAGTATCAAAAAATGATTTAATTAAATGAAGGCTTTTCTGTACTTTAATTAGATTTTCAACCCCATCTTTTATTTGATTGGCATGTATCCCTCCATTCATAAGGAGGGTAAGAACCTGAGACTCACACTCATTGCGCACACATTGGCCTCACACTCGTTTCATTAATACGCCAGATATAACTTGGCATTCATTTTTTATCACAGTGGCGATTATAAAGCTTTGAACGTTCATGCACATGCAAGGCTTGTCCAATAGAACTCTTCAAAACGCTTCTTTTAGAATGAAGCACTATGACTATAAATTAATCTACTGAAAATATATATTTAGGCAATTTCCATGAATTGGGTGCAAAATTGTGTCTGAAACTCTTTTTATTTTCAGTAAATGATCTGTAAAAGAAGAATATATTGATTGACATACTGAGCTGTTTCAGTTTACATTCAAAAAATCTAATTAAAATCTAAGTTAAAATTAAGCAGATTTAAATAATGAAGTAACAGGGTCAGGGATACAGCTAAACATAGTTTTTGCTAAATTAATTTATAATTTAAACATATTCAACTGTATTTCAAATACCACTGAAACCAAAATCTTTCAATTAAGAGAGAAAATATATTTTATGTATGTTTACACTACCCATTTTTTTCATATGTTAATCATACAGTGTGCTAGATAAAAGTATTTTTTCAGTAAAACTAAATTGGATTGTGTCGTTTTACAACTAGTGACAGGGTTATAGAAGTTTACCGTATTCGTCGGAAGTGCAATTTGCCATTTGACACTTCTGTTCGGCTTGGTTTTTGTTGTTCATATCACTCTAAATATCATACAGTGCTAATTGTTAAGTGATTGCACATATTAGCAGAGTTTAGACACAGATTTCTCTGTGATATATTGTTCATTTTATCCATACAGCGCTGGGTTTGTTTTACAGATTACCGGCACTATGAAATGTATGTATGAATTTAAATGTGATTTCACGGTGGGTTTGAGGGATGGGGTAAGGCGGGAGAAAGAGAATGACTGATAAAGTTACTCTTAGCAGCAAGAAAAAATTTAAAGGCATGAAATATTCAACAGCTAAGAACCGCAGGCACTTTTTAATACACAGAATTAGATAGCTACCCCTGAAAGGGAGAGCAAGAGAAGATGGCGGGAGAGAGAGGAAGAGAAGTGTTGGGGATATAATATGTTGTTTTAAAGTGTTCCCTGAGGAGATCACTAAGTGAAAATGTATTTGTGTATGGAGGTGTAAAGTCTCTTCTTTTCTTCCACAAAGCCACACCATGCTGCCATTCACGTCAAACTTGGATTTCCATACACTGCGTAACAAATCCCTTTTAAGCCAAGTCTTGTTAGCAGCAAACATCTGCATTAACTAGCAACAACATATGGAGAGTCTGACTTTGAATCCTCCAAACTCAAACATTAACGTTGAAGACAGAACAACAAAATGAAGTATTAGTTAAAAAGACAAGCAGACAGTCAGGTAGACTGGCAGGCAGGTGTTGTAGCGCCAACAAAAGCCTTATCTGTTGGGTAAAACTATTCTAACTCCCACTTCTGTTGTCCTAGAATATTCAGTGTGTGGGCTAAGTTGATATTTCAGCTTCTTTGTACAAATAACATCTCCAGACGCACCAATGTTTCCTCTCATAAAGAGATGTTCCCATAAAATTCCGTTCTTCATACATTGTTATGCCCAAACACCATGTAACGACATTCCAAATCCCGCACGGACACAGTGTGCCGAAACACCCGCTAACCATAAACCTGTTAACAAGAGGAAAGATGTGCATAACAAGGCAACAAACAAACATAAGCAATCCATAAACAATCTCACGCTATCAACATCTGTTCCAGCTGGCCCGTTCAATGGCCAGAAAATTGAGCCAATCTTCCATTAGAGTAAACTGTAATTTGCTATTAAGGCCTCAGCTGCAAATGGAAACCAAAATACATCAGAACATCTGTTACAGTCGTAGAACTCTGCCTTCTTTTCTCAGCACCAATAAGCTTACAGAGAAATCAAGTTATTTCCTCCCTGACTGCTTGTTGGGAATGCAAAAATGGGCATGAAATGTTCAGACTTTTGGACTCTTCATGCGAAATTCAAAAAGAATATCTGAACCGCTTTCCTGGTGAAATTACATGAGAGTATCAGGTCCATTTCAGGTGCTTGAGGTTAAACGGCTTTGCTGGCCGACTACCCCAGCTGTCTCACATGTCCCCGGCAGTTCCACCATGTGCTCTCTCACGAAATAACTATCTTCCGCCAGGAACGGACAGCACCGGCATGTTTTTTACATTATATGACAAGAATAGACATGGCAAGGTGATGTGCACCCGTGAATGCCTGAGAAATGTAACTGGATAGAGGCAGGTAAGTTAGCGAAAAGAAAGCCGCTAGATCAGGTTTTTCTGTGTGAATAAATATTTATCTGTCTTCCATTATTAATAATTGCTCTTGGGGATTTCTTCCCGCACATTGGCTTACTGTCAATTAAGTGCACATCAAGGGAGACAAGTTCACCTCCTCTGGCCCTCTCCAGCTAACTTGACACTTCTTTTCCTAGTGTGAAATCAGATCTCAACGGTAGACTCATGTACGCTCATTAGACCCTCAGCAGGTCCAAGCTCACGAGAGAGTAATTAGCCAGGTATTCCCTTTATTCCATTGAAGGTGGGGAACGCTGTCGTTCCGAAGCCGACAGTGATTAGTGTTATGATACAGTTCCTAGGAGAGAGCGATCAACACATGAGGAAGGAAAATACTCTCGCCCCATGTCCAGGAAACAGGCGTGTGAGATTGTGAGCGAGATGCAAGGTGTTAGGACAGAAATATTTCGCTTGATTTTTTGGGGTTGTACGCCAGGCTGCACTTGTTTCATTATCACTTGCATTAACAGGCCGGGTCTGAATAAGTGTTGCATGATTTGCAGCACAGATGGGAAAGATCGGACATGACAAAAGAAGACTGGAAGGGGGACTGCAAGCAGAGAGACAATCAAATCAAGAAAAGATGGAAAATCAAGGAAAGCGAGCGCAAAATAGGAAAGAGAGAACAAAGGAGATGAGGAAGTGCAGTGACTCATTGCCTTTCTCTCCCAGGTGCTGCAGCGGAAATGTAACATGACATGAAGATAATTAAAAAGCACATCTTTATATATTAAACAAAATTGAGTTCAGTGAGCTGGAATCATGGGGATTCACTATAATGCAAACTTAACCCATGGCCTCTGCAGGTGCCTGGTCAGTGATGGATCTCATGTAGAAAAGCTAGATTCTCCTGAGAGCCAGAGATATACAGAGGGGGAACAGCTGTTAAATGAGTCTGGACTGCCCACTGGGAGAAGGCGAGTAGGCTCTTTGTGATTGGCTCAGGTAAATGGCATTTTCACCGACCCGCACAAGGCAATGGTGACTCAACACGCACTTAGCACCTGCTCTATGGGGGCTCATGTCACCTCTGAGAACATGTAATATTAACTGTCACCCTTCAGCCCAAAGAACATTTGTCCACCCAACCTTGTCTTTTTTTACTTTTGAACAGTTGAAAAGTCTGAAAGACTGAGCACCACCATGTTATATCCATATATCTGGAAATGTATTAGCTACTATTCAAACACAATTGATTAGTTGATCACAATGTGATATCCAGTTAACAAAAATCATTCACAATCATTCACATTGTTTGGTTAATCAGACAAATTTTGCAAAGTCAATTTACTAAACCTTCACTCCCTCTGTTCTCAAGCTTTCGACCTCCTACTATTCTGTTGAGACCCTCACAACCTTCAAAAAATACATGAAGATGCACTTACCACTTGTACTTGCTCAGTCATAAGCATACGGAATTGTTATAAATATACTTTAAAATTTCTACTTTTTAGTGTTTTTAATATATGCTCCAGCTTTTGAGGTTTTCTATCTTACTCTTGTAATTATTTTGAAAGAAATGTTAAAATGCAAATTTGGAAGTTTAACTTAGCAATTTACTGACAGGTTTCTAGGAATTCTAGAAAACAGATTCTCGTTATTCTCAAAAACAACTGTTGAAAAGAAAACAGGTGAGCCATGGCAACAGGGACAGATTCGTCCACACAGATGTGCAGCACACGGCAGGTGCAATATGTCACGGACGCTCGACACAGGGATGCAAAAAATGATAAATGAGCCATAGCTCTGGCTTTGTTGAGCCTTAAGCGGTCTCTTCTGGTGAAGAGATCCTGACATGGAGATGAGAGAGGTTTCTAACATACTTATCAGCAGTTGTGAGAAAGCACACGTAATGGCAGCCGTAATAGCAGCAACAACAGCACTAAGTCATCTGAGGTTATCTGAGATGATTGGAGCTGAACGTATTTCTGGAGGGAAAGATTAAATGAGAACATTGTATGGGGAGGTGATAGATGGGGCGAGGAGAGGGAGAGTGAAATGTGCTGGGAGGAAGTGGGAGGTTGGCGGAGAGAGACAGAGAAGTGAAAATTAGCAAGTGGGAGCAAGAGAGAAAGCCAATCGGATAAGGAGGTAGGCAGAATATGAGAGATGTAGAAAGAGAGAAGGAGGTGGAGGAGAGGAGTCACATTGCAGGAATGTTAACAATTGACACGTTCATTATCCAGGTCCTATTGTGGAGAGACGGTTGAAAGGTGCAAGTGTCTCCCATTACAGCTCTCCAGATACAGAAATACACCCATCACACCTTCAGCAGCTGCTGCCTGCGCTACAAATTGCCACAGCTCCGTGATCGCTCCCATTTTCCCTGACACCTCCACTCAAACTCTTTCCCAGAGAGAGGTCAATATGTCCGCCTTACAGGTCATCGCTAAAACTGAATTTTACTCAGGGAGTGGGCGGCTGGTGCGCAGATGTGTGTGTTTGTGTGCATGCTATGAGTGGTGCCATATTTGTTAGTGTAGCTGAGCAACGAATCAATGCGGGGAAGCTTGTAGCTAGTAATGGGTGACAGAACACATATAGACATTCATTCTCCATCGCCACCGCTGTCTCGCACACGTCCTCCTCTCTGCTGCTGAAGTCTTTGTGTTAATATGGCTCATAAGATACCATCATGTGTGCTTGAGAATTAAAGGAACAGTACGTAACTTTTGCCACTAGATGGCGCTAATTCAAAATAAACAAAGGCGTAGTTTGATGATGCCATGACTAAGTGTGGAATCATGGGAGTTGTTGTCTTCATCCCCACAGCCGATGCAATCCGACAGGACTCGGGAAGAAATCATGTTCATGGCTGAGCTAATGTATTAAAGATTTATTAACATCGTGGTATGAAGCAGAGTGAGGCGGAAAGCCGTCAAAGCGAAATGAGGCCGCTGGACGAGCGTGACACACAGCACGAAAGCAGCGCAGCTTTTATTATGCCACAGTCGACCGCTTCCGCTTCTTCCAGTCGAGCGCATGTGAGGTAAACAGCACTGTTTTATTATACTATATAAATTTGACAGGTATTTTATAATGCCACCATGTACATTCATCACCTGTCTAATAAAACGCATAAAATATTAAAACCTCTTTGTTGTTTCCATGTTTTCTACAAAACAAAACTGGAAATCGAGCGTGTATGACATCATTGGCAGACGACGAAGAACCCTGTGGACACGGTCCGTTTCACTAGTTAAAATTGCTTATTTGTCTGGATTTAAATATTCTTCGAAATATTTGGGATAATGTAAGCACACAAGTCAGCAAATTTGAATAAAAAAAATCTTACATATTGTGCCTTTAATATGGAGGTGGTCCTCCCTAACAGAATGCGCTCTTAAGGGAAGAATTTTGGCTAGATGTTGGAATGTAGATGCTGGATGCTGCTCCCATTCAGATGCAAGAGCATCAACAGGTCAATGGCGTGATGTTCGGTGATGGGGTCTGAGTCAATAGCTGCAATTCCATTTTATATTTGCCCAAAACTGTAGAGATATTTTATAAAAGTCGATTTAAAAAAGTATTGCGCAATGATGGTGTTTACATTAAGCGATATTATGCAACTAAAACTATTTTTTTTTCTTTCGCTATATGTCATGATGACAGATTTTTATAGGGTTATGTATATAGCAGCCACTCCACTAGCCATTATATTTAATTAAAAAAAGATGTCCAAAGCAGCGCAGAGACACTTTGCATTGAGTACAGTGGCTGCAATCAGCTCCGGTGGCTGTGTCGAAGCCGTAACGCACTGCAGACGTGTGTAGTGTAAATTGTCTTAGCATTAATGGCAGGGAAAGCCCCTTATACTTGAGAGTGGCCACTTATGAAGTGTTTCTTATAGTATATTGATTATATGATTTTTTTATGTAGGCTATGTCACCTGTAAATGTGAGAAAAAAAGAATTCCATTTTAGTTTTGCAAAATATTCCTTGTTCGAATTGCCTGAAAACAACCTCATGCGAGTGTAAAAACCGAGTTTGCTATATATGGGCGTTTTTGCACAATAGGTGTGTTTCCATTAGGTGTGTTTTCAATTTTCAATTTAAATTTGCCCAATTTGAAGGGTAATGGAAACACAGCTACTTTTGCAGTTCATGAGGTATTCAGGTCTGGGCTTAATCCAGGCCAGCCAATTTTAAAAGTAATGTGTAGTTGCATAATATATAACCTTTTTGGATTCAGCAGCAGCTTTCAAATTTATGTTGAAAAGCTGTGGATTTCAGTGTATCTTGTTATTGATAATGCTCTAAATTAAATTCCCACTGAAATATCATACATAAATATTGAAAAAATAGTAATTGTAATTATTTATTCACACTGTGCATTTGCATGCATCTATGCAAAGTGTGTACGCTATCCTAAAACTATTTAACTATTTAAAACTACTGCCATCACTTTTGTAGATAATAAAGTCATATTCTGCAATTACTTTAATAATGCTGTAATTATGCAAATAATGACTAATATCCAAAATGGCGCTGCTGTGTTCAGTCGACGTTCGGATAGCTCCGCTCAAATTGTGCTTTTATTTACTTTTTGATGTATTTTTACTTTTTCTTTTTACACGCATAATGTCTGCACTATTTATTTACGACAAAAGAACACTTTTGGACATTGGACACCGCTACACTAACCTGCTTCAGGACACTTTATCCACGAATCCATCGTGGCCATTGGAGATACTTCGGAACACTGAGGAGAACAAAGGCAACCTGAATAACCCCAGGAGGCGAAAGAAACACCGTGGGAAACGCGCTGGAATCCGCAACAGACTGAGGGAAAGGGCTCGCAGTCCTCCTCTACCGAGTATTCTGCTCGCTAATGTCCAATCCCTGGAAAATAAGATGGACGATCTTAGAGCCAGGATAAGTTTCCAACGGGACATAAGGGACTGTAACATCCTTTGTTTGACTGAAAAATGGCTCACGCCCTTGGTCCCGGACACCGCTGTAACACCGTCTGATAACTTTTCTGTTTTACGGATGGACAGAACAGCCGAGGCCGGTAAAACCAAAGGAGGTGGAGTGTTTTTCATGATTAACAAGAAATGGTGTGACCCCAGGAATACTTCCATTCTGACGCGTTCCTGCTCGCCTCATCTGGAACATCTCTCCATTATATGTCGCCCATTCTATCTGCCCCGGGAGTTTTCATCGATTATTGCTACTGCTGTTTACATTCCACCACAGACAGACACTAGCTTGGCTTTGTTCAAACTCCATGATGTGCTCAGTGTATACTTTAACAAACACCCTGACGCTGCCTTCATCATTACGGGGGACTTTAACAAAGCCAACATCAGGAAGGTCATGCCGAACTTTCATCAACATGTATCCTGTCCAACTAGAGGACCGAATACACTGGATCATTGCTATACTCCCTTTAAAGATGCCTACAAACCCATTCACTACCGGCTTTTGGCAAATCGGACCACAACGCCATTTTCCTCACAACGGAATATAAACAAAGGTTCGTTCAGGAACCCCTGGTGGAGAGAGAAGTGACGCGCTGGTCCTCCCACTCTGAAGCTATGCTACAGGCGGCTCTTGATGACGTCGGCTGGGACATGTTCCGGACGAGTTCATCTAACGTCAGCGAGTTCATGGATGTAGCATTAAGCTTTGTCAACACGCTAACCGAGCAAGCCACTGAAACGGTAACAATTAGGACATTCTCAAATCAGAAACCGTGGGTGGACAGATTAATCCGTGATGCGGTTAACCATCGCATACAACACCGGTCTTTTGTCAGGAAACATGAGCATCGTGCTATGCTCTCCGATGGGCAGTTAGAGCTGCTAAACTCCGATACAGGGAGAGAATTGAGTCACATTTTCAGCTCAATGACTCCCGACGCATGTGGCAGGGACTGAAGACCATCTGTTCCTCTGGAAATAAATCCTCCGCAGATCTGTTGCTGGCCGAAGAGCTAAACACCTTCTATGGCCACTTTGAATGTAATGGCGGCAGCGTGACTCTGCCGATCAGTGCGTCAGGAAGTAGCAGACAGAGCAGCGATGATTATGTTATCACCGTTTCAGAGGACGAGGTTTGGAGGGAACTAAAGAGAGTGAACGTCAGGAAAGCAGCCGGACCTGATGGGATTACTGGCCGCGTTCTGAAGTCCTGCGCTGACCAGCTTGCTGGTTTGTTTACATCCATCTTCAATGAGTCCCTCGCTACTTCTGTGGTTCCCACACCCTTTAAAAAATCTGTCATCATCCCTGTGCCTAAGAACAGTAAACCCTCTTGCCTGAATGACTATCGTCCAGTTGCCCTCACATCAACAGTCATGAAGGTTTTTGAGAGACTTTTAAAGAACCACATTTGCTCCTCCATCCCTGCTACTTTGGACCCTCTTCAGTTTGCCTACCGCCCAAATAGGTCTACTGATGATGCCATCTCTCAGGTCCTGCATTCATCCCCCTCACACATTGACAGCAAAAATGGCAACTATGTTAGCCTGCTATTCATTGACTATAGCTCAGCTTTCAATACTATAGTCCCCATCAAGCTAGCTGTTAAACTCTCAGATCTCGGCCTGAACACTTCACTCTGTGACTGGATTCAAGACTTCCTCACCGGCAGACCTCAAGTGGTAAAAATGGGCCAGTTCACCTCCAACTCCATCACCCTGAACATAGGAGCCCCACAGGGCTATGTCCTGAGTCCCCTGCTCTACTCTTTCTACACACACGACTGCGTGTCCTCTCACAGCTCCACTTCTATTGTTAAATTTGCTGATGATACTGTGGTTCTGGGCCTCATTTCCAACAATGATGAGACCGCATACTGAGGTAGAGAGACTTCATGACACCACATCATGGTGTCAGGACAACTGTCTCTCTCTGAACGTGAGCAAAACTAAAGAGCTGATTGTAGACTTCAGGAAGAGACAGCAGCGGCCCTACACTCCTCTTATGATCAGTGGGTACCCTGTGGAGAGGGTGAGCAGCTTCAAGTACCTCGGTGTAAACATCTCCGAGGACCTGACTTGGACTGCACACATTCAAACACCGGTCAAGAAAGCCAGGAAAAGACTGTACCATCTGCGACAGCTGAGGAAATCCAGGGTCTCACCAGCTATCCTGAAAACTTTCTATTCAGGGGCCATAGAAAGTGTATTGACTCAGTGCATCTCAGTGTGGCATGGAAATGCCTCAAATCAGGACTGCAAAGCTCTGCAGAGAGTCGTGCGCTTAGCTGAGCGCATCTCAGGGTCTGCTCTCCCCTCTCTGCAGGACATCTACCTCAAACGCTGCAAAAGCAGAGCTGCTAAAATAACCAAGGACTCAAATCACCCCGGTAACCATCTTTTCATTTTACTGCCATCTGGCAAGTGCTTCAGGAGCATGATGGCAAAAACTTAGAGACTGAGGAGGAGCTTCTTCCCTCAGGCCATCAGGCTCCCAAACTCAAGCTCCTAAACTCAAACTCAGTCAAATAACATTTACAGGACTCAATTTAATAAACTGTAAAACATTCATTACTCTCCATCATCTGCGTTGCTGCTATGTGTATATACCCGGTACAACCTGTTTGCACATTCTTCTTGCACATCCCTGTTTCTATTATTATTTATTAAGTCCACAGTATACTGTATTGCACATTTTATTTTATTGCACATTTTACTCCTTATTTTTTCTTCTTATTTGTATTTTATTTTTACCTATATTTATATATATTCTCTTGTGTTATGTTTCATTTTTTTGCACTATTGAGCGGACCTGTCCTTATTTACATTTCACTACTGATTATATCCTGTATAATTGAGTATGTGACGAATAAAAGAACCTTGAACCTTGAACCTTAATAGTTAAATAAATGTCATATAGTAAATGTTAAAGTAATTTAGGGACTTTTAAATGAATGGATCTTGCTTAAAGCTACATATGGTGGATATTTTGTTGTAACATCCCTGAGTATCGACCTTGTAAATGAGAGAGTAATAAACTGCTTGATTTCCAAGGTTCCCTTTCGATCCTTAACTCGTACTGCGTCGCTAGACGCTAATGGGAAAAACTCCTTTTTCTCCGAGGACTGAAGACTTTTTATATCATGCAGTGTAACTGCTAGTCCATTGGTTCGTGCAGTGTATTGAAATGAACCAATGGCTCTGCAGTGCTGCTGCATGAGCCTATGGCGGTAAAGACCGCCAGAGCCCGCCAGTATGGGCGGGGCCATCTGGCTATATAAGCGGGCATTTTGCCATAGGATCTCAGATCAATTCTTCTTCAGCGACAACAATCTTCCCTTCGCTGACGATCGGGACTGAAGATACTCGCCGTAGAAACGCCTTGCTGCGGATAGAAGCTGCCTTTTCCTCTTAGAGCTGCTCCAGCGACCAACGTAGATGCCAGCCTCGTCCCCTGCGGCCATCCGGTGAGTCTAAAAAAGCTAATTCATCTAGAAGAGCATGTTTCCAGCATCATTGTTGCAAATGTTGCACTGCGAGTGTGGCTTGCGCAGGGAATGCTGCACAATCCAGAAAGGTGGTGAGCGTTGCCTGTATGGGTAACGCCCACACAGAGACTGCGAGACTGAATGCTCACTCAGAGTATGAGTCTTGCTCTTGTCCACTCGCTGACATTCTCAAAGAAGACAGCTCCGCTCTACAGTTTCTACTCTCTCAGCAAAGCTCGGAGAATGAAACAACAGAGTCAAGGAGCTAAGTTACCAGTTTTGAATGATCCCACGCTGACTCAAGAGCCCGCATGTTCACTCTTACCACAGCGCTCTGTTCCGCCAGTGTTTTTTATACATGGGAATCACAGCCCCTTGTTACAATGTGCGGCTCTATACTCCTGGGTCATCGGAGTAGAAAGCTATCATCAACAGCTTTGCATTTGTGTGTGCATCACTGAAGCTATGCCCACACAGACAGACTGCTTTCACTGAAAGCCATTCCTGATTCGCTCGCTATCCTCTATAAGGCGTCCACCGCCTTTCCTGTTTTCATGTTCCTCTTCTCCCAGTCATCTCGGAGAAAGGAACTATTAACTCGCGAGGCAGAGCGATTAGGCTTGAGTGATTGCAGGCCAGTTTATACCGTGTGCTCACTTTAATCTGCCAGCATGTGTCAATATTTGAGGATTAGTGCCCCTCGTGACATCGATTTGGGTGCGTCCGTCCCCAAGATTGGTTTGCAGCGATCGACCTGAAGGACGCGTACTTCCACGTGTCGATCCTTCCGCGCCACAGGCCATTCCTGCGGTTTGCGTTCGAAGGACGGGCATATCAGTACAAAGTCCTGCCCTTCGGGCTGTCCCTGTCGCCCCGTGTCTTCAGGAAAGTAGCGGAGGCAGCCCTTGTTCCCCTGAGAGAACAGGGCGTGCGCATTCTCAACTACCTCGACGACTGGCTTATACTAGCTCAGTCGCGGGACCAGTTATGCGAACACAGGGACTTGGTGCTCTCGGGCCTTCAGGTCAACTGGGAAAAGAGCAAACTCTCCCCGGTGCAGAGGATCTCTTTTCTCGGTATGGAGTTAGACTCGGTCAGTCAGACAGCGCGCCTCACGCAGGAACGCGCTCAGTCAGTGTTGAACTGCTTGAATACATTCAAGAACAGGACGGCGGCACCACTGAAACAGTTTCAGAGGCTCCTGGGGCATATGGCGGCTGCGGCGGCGGTCAACGGGCATGCAGTGTCGGGGGTTTGGACGGGTCCCCAACTGCACTGGCACATCAACTGCCTAGAGTTGCTGGCAGTACACCTGGCCTTGAACCGTCTCAAGAGACGCTTACGAGGCGAGCATGTACTGGTCCGTACGGACAGCACCGCGACCGTTGCGTACATCAACCGACAAGGTGGTCTACGGTCCCGTCGCATGTCACAACTCGCCCGTCACCTCCTCCTCTGGAGTCGGAAGCATCTGAGGTCTTGAATACAGGCTTCGCGCCATTCATAGCTGTCACGAGCTGCGCTCCCCGGAGAGTGGAGACTCCATCCCCAGACGGTCCAGCTGATTTCGCAAGTATGCATTTCCCCCAGTGAGCCTTCTCGCACAGACACTGTGCAAGGTCAGGGAGGAAGAGGAGCAGATCCTGCTCGTGGCACCATACTGACCCACCAGGAGCTGATGCTCCTCATGACAGCCCCTCCCTGGCAGATTCCTCTGAGGAAGGATCTACTGACTCAGAGACGGGCACCTTATGGCACCCGGAGGTTCTAGGTGACCTACCCCAAGAGGTAGTTGACACCATCACTTCGGCGAGAGCACCGTCTACGAGACACGTTTACGCCTTGAAGTGGAACCTGTTCGTCGAATGGTGCTCTTCTCACAGAGAAGACACCCGGAGATGCCCAATCAGAGTCGTGGTGTCCTTCTTGCAGCAAGGGTTGGAGCGAAGGCTGTCTCCCTCCACCCTCAAGGTCTACGTGGCCGTGATTGCTGCCAACCACGACCCTGTGGAAGGGAAGTCGGTGGGGAAGCATGACTGGGTCGTCAGGTTCCTTAGTGGGGCTAGAAGGCTGAATCCTCCACGCCCCCCCCTCTATACCCTCTTGGGACCTGTCCTTAGTGCTTAGAGCACTACAGCAGGGCCCGTTTGAGCCCTTGCAGACAGTCGAGCCCAAGTTTCTCTCAATGAAAACTCTGCTCCTACTTGCACTGGCCTCCATTAAGAGGGTTGGGGACCTGCACGTGTTTTCGGTCGACGATTCGTGCCTACAGTTTGGACCGGCGGATTCCCAGACAATCCTGAGGCCCCGGCCCGGCTATGTGCCCAAGGTTCCCACTACTCCATTTAGAGAGCAAGTGGTGAGCCTGCAAGCGCTGCCCCCGGAGGAGGCAGACCCAGCCCTGGCTTTGCTTTGTCCCGTCCGAGCACTACGTTGACAGGACGCCAAGCTTCAGGACCTCAGACCAGCTCTTTGTCTGTCACGGAGGCCGGCAGAAAGGGAATGCCGTCTCCTAGCAGAGGATGGCCCACTGGATAATGGATGCCATCACCCTGGCTTATCAGGCACAGGGTGTGCCTTGCCCGTTCAGGTTGAGAGCTTACTCTACGAGAAGTGTAGCGTCCTCCTGGGTGCTGGCTCGTGGCGCCTCACTGACAGATATTTGTAGGGCTGCGGGCTGGGCGACCCCTAACACGTTCGCTAGATTCTATAGCCTTCGTGTGGAACTGGTTTCCTCCTGTGTTCTCACCTCAAACGGGTAGAAGCACTGAGGGGTCGGCTTGCTAAAAACTGCTCCAGAGAGTCCAACTGTAGACCCTGTCGAGCTCCTCCATCCCCTCGGCAGCTGGACGTGGCAGAGCATCCGGCGCCAGGCCCTCACTCGATGAATCCCTGAGAACCGGTAGAGGGCTGGGTTCCATATGTAGAGACCGTTCGGATCCCATATGTGTATTTCCACGGTTAGCCTTAGAGCCCGTGTTTCCCGGCAGACTTCCTGCCACTCCAAGAGGTTACAATCACCTCCAATCTTCCATATGCATCTGACTATTGTCCATATGTGTAACTGCCTCTGAACCTCCCTCGGGAAGTTAAGGGCTTCCGCAGTGTTCCTGTTCTGAACTGAACGGGTATGTTTTCTCAGTGTTATCCAATCCTACTGAGTGGGTAGTGCCATAGCAACAGTAATGGATCTTCCTATGGGGGCCCTACCTGCGCCAAAAAATAATGGCACAGGAGGCCTCCACGGGACACTGGAAGTGGCAGTATCTGTGGCCTTTTGGTAGGGATCCCAATTCGTCGGTCCTCCGACGTGACGTCGAGAGTGACCGACTGATAGGGAACGTCTCGGTTACGTATGTAACCCTCGTTCCCGTCGCCACAGCTCCTGTACCACCGCTGAGCGGCCGGGCCCCGGCTCGGCTCCTCAGCGAAAACCTGAATATGCGCTGCACCTGCTGCCTACTTATACTCACGCTGTGAGCAGCGGCAGCTGGATGCAATAATCGCATGCCAATGTGCATTGGCTCATTTAGTTTACACTCGAAGTGGATAGGTCTCTCTAAGCGAGATCCTAATTCGTCGGTCCTCCGACGTGACGTCTCCGTTCCCTCCTTCAGGGAACGAGGGTTACATACGTAACCGAGACGTTCTGTTCCATGTTCTTGTTTTCATGTCTTTTATTTTGAAGTTTGGTTATGGTTCCTGTTTGTGTCATGCTTCCCTTGCCCTCATGTCATCTTTGCTATTGGTTCCCTTGTCCAATGTGTCATGTGTTCATTGGTTGTCTAAGTCATGTGTCTTGTTTCCCATTGGTTTGTTCTTATCATATGACCCTTATTGTTGGTTATAAGTAGCCATGTCATTGTCTTGTTCCTGGTCATGTATTAATGTTGTTACCTGCTGTCGGTGAGTCTAGTTTGTTTCATGCCACGTCAAGTCTGTTTCATGTTGAGTCTGTTCCATGTTGAGTCTGTTCAAGTCAAGTCAAGCCTGTTTGGATTATGTTTGGATGTTTGGATTCCACATTGTAAATAAACTGCACTTGGGTTCATCACTACGCTCGCCTTCAGTGGACATTCTTTACTGCGGTCTGACTCTCAGGCTCTGCCTGTTTCTTCAAGAATGCTCTTGGTCCTAATAATAGTGCTGAGGCTGTACATTAGACCGTTGAAACGATTATCCAAGCTGGGCTGACCTCTATGAGTTCATCCCTCTTGCTTCCCGCAGGGCTCAACATGCAAATAATTGGTCCCTCTGAGTCCTTATCGCTCAAGACCAGTTTATACCAGTTGTTCCTCTTACATGACAAGGGATTGAATTGGTTCCCCATTAGCATCTAGTGACGCAGTACGAGTGAAGTATCGAAAGGAAACGTACTCGGTTACTTACTTAACCTCGGTTCCCTGAGATACGGGAACGAGTACTACGTACATTGCCGTGCCATGACGCTGCATGACTCAGTTGTCGTCGCTTCAGTCAAATTTACCTGAGATCCTATGGCAAAATGCCCATTTATATAGCCAGGCAGGCTTTATCGCCATAAGCTCGTGCAGCACCGCTGCCAAGCCATTGGTTTGTTTTTAATACACTGCATGAACCAATGGCCGTACAGTTACACTGCATGATTGAAAAAGTCTTCAGTCCTCGGAGAAAAGGAGTTTTCCCCATTAGCGTCTAGCGACGCAGTACTCCTTCCCTTATCTCAGGGGACCGAGGTTACATAAGTAACCGAGTACGATCTTATACACTGTGGCAGTACCCTTTCAAAAGTTACTGATATTGTAGCTTTTGTTGCCCCAGTGACAGCTATGGCCGGAAGTGACTCAAGTCTTGCAAAATGTAGTTCACTAGTTGTCTACTTCGCTGTCTGTTTTCTTCACTCTTCATTTTCAGTGTGAAGTTACGTCTTTGGAACTTTGAGGAATTTTGATTTACACCACATGAGTTTTCTCCATTGCTTAGAATTAGGTTTAAACTACACATCTCATTTTAGCATTAATGGCTTTTACATTTAATAAAATGTATTAAAGCAAAACAAATGCTTTACCTGTGAATACTGATGTTTTCCCTTACATGCAGTGCTGTAATGATACAATTCTTGAAATGCCTACCAGATATCTGATATTACAAAACTGATATTCCGATTAAGTAAAATGCTTAATTATTGAAAAAATTTTTTAGTAAAACTAACTGTTGGTCAATCTCTGCTAATGACTATCCTGAGCTGTATCATGATTTATTCAGAAGCCATGGTTACTTTTTGTGTGAGCATGTAAATATTTCCTATGGTCTAACTGCCCATGCTAACCTACTAAACCCTGTCCATTTGGCACAGAGTGCATCGCAGGTGATCACTCAGAGGGTGTAGTTGACAAGAGGAGGCATCTGTGTAACGGCCTCATCGCCGGCCCATATTAAACACATTAAACACTGCGACGGGTCCCCCATTAATCTACGGCACCCGAATGACAGCTCCTCTATTGGCACTGCAACTGCCACTCGCGCTTACATGCATGCGTGCTTAAAGCCAGGACTTAGCAGCCCGGCATGCAAGTAATAGAAGAGCCGAGCACAGATAACGGAGTGATTGATTGGATCTTCTCTCTCCGATTGGGATCTGGCCATGTAATACCACCTCATCATCCGCTCCTATGGGGAAAAGAATTAAGGGAAAACTAATTTGAAGGAGTGATTTACTTTTAATTAATAAATCAGGGCCAGCTTGCGGACAGGACAGCAGGATATTTGGAAAGAGAGAAAGAGTGTGTGCGTGCGGAAAAGCTCAGTTGTGATCAGATTCCAAATGACACCCATCTCCGAGCCGTCTGTTGTGTGTAGCTGGAGCTAACTGTCTCATAAAGTTGGTGCCGGAAACAGCCATAACAAGGGAATCCATCAAACTGTGACACAGCTAAAACTTTTTTTACATGAAAAAACATTATTTTCTCCATGGAAACAAAGCCAAAAGAAACTCTTTACATCTCAGAACGAGGCAGCTGACAAGCCAAATACAGTTTTGCAGATAAGGAGAAAGCACTAGTGACAATCACATACCTGGAAACTGGAAAAATGTCTGATGTTATCTATGCAACCCTTCATCTGTGCAAAATTGTCTCACCACTGTGTTCGTTCGTAACAGGAGCTCAAATCTCACGATTCAAATGTGTGGTTCATTGTGAGAGCTTTATTAGTTTCATTCTTTCGAGTGGTTTATGGAAAATGATTGCCTTGTTTGAAGTGGAAGCTCGTCTGCCTCCCACGTGTTGAGCAGGGTGACAAATAAATCATGGAGCTTAAATCACTTTCCATAAAACCCGCTAAAATAAACTGGAGAGCTGTGTTTTATAGCAGTGCTGAGTCTGTCATGAGATATTGAAGAATGAAGTTCTGTCTGCCTCCACTAGGTGGCACTCTTCCTCACCCTGTTGGGCTTGAGACAGATCAAGGGGAGCAAGGTCTCCTCATCTACAGTATGCTCTGTCGATTAGCTTACTATCTTAGAGAATGGTGCTTTTTGTGTTATATGTTCTTTGAGACTCCATCAGATCAGTTGTGAGAACAAGCAGAGATGTTTTCTTTGGCTCGCCCACATGTGATCTTTCTGTTTAGCAAAACCATACAAGTTTACCTCCTGTAATGATTTTTTCAAGTATATAGAGCTCATAATATGGTACATAGAGAGAGAGAGAGAACATTGCTTCAGATGCAGCATCATTAATAGCATTTGTCTATAGCAGAGTTACTCTATAAATCTACAAATCTCTATGATGCATATATGCACTTATTTAGGTAATAAATTAGGTTCAATTTAACTATTACAGGCCATTTTGCTTTTTTATTTTACATTTAGATTTTCAGGCCATTTTGCATCCCTTTTCTATGGAGCCCCTCGACATCTGACAAGAACAATTAAATGTCAACGCTTATATTTTATTGTAAAGCATTTGTGTTCGCTCCTAGAACTTTTCTGTTCGCTAACAAAACTTTTGTGATGGATATGATATGAATGAATGATGCATTTATATAGTGATATTATATAGCAAATTTAATATGATATGGGAGGTTTGGAGGAAAAACAATGTTTCAATGCTTTTTTTTTAAGCAAATCCAAAGTTTCTTGAGGGAAGCAATACTTTTGAGAGCATGAAATAAGTTTTAACAGTAAATCCAAACCCATTAAAATGTAATTGTTTATTCCCATCTCATATTTTTTTCCCATCACCATGTCCCTTCAGGGGCTCCATACAGTACTTCTCACTTGTACCCTATATTTAATAAATTATTACATTTAAAGAAAAAAAGCTAATAATGTGTTTTACTGTTAGCATATATTATAAGTATCTTCATTTAGTATATTTTAATAGACAAAATGCAGATACCCTTTGTAAATAGAACCGGCCTTAAAAAAGCCCTTGGTTATGTCCCAACTTCCTGTTTTAATGTGAAATACATTTACACGGTAAAGAAAATTGTGTTCTCCAAACTTGCTTGTGGTTCTTAAATGTGTTTTGGTGGTTTCAGACTTCGATTGTAACTTCACATCCCATCTCTCTCATTTCAATGAGACGTTACGTAATCAAAATGGAGCTAGTTTAACCGAATCATATACTAAGGAGTGTGGCAATATTAAAACACACACACTTAGCTTTCCGCAAACCTAATTTCTCACTGTCTGCACCACAATATGGCATAAAAGAGATTAAAACAGGGTGATTGTCTTTCTAACAAGTAAGAAGAAGATCGCAATGTTCTTACAGAGCCATACTGAAATAATTCCTTAATTTTGGAGGATTATTCCGGCTACGATGTGGGTTTTGTCTTGATTAGCTCGGGCAGAGGGGGAATCTGCCCAGAAATGCTTGGCTGAAGTTGTGTTTACAGTTAAGTCTGCTGGAATATATCTGATCTGATCCTGGCACTCGGATGCTGTCTATCTGTTCCACATTTCTTCTGGCAACTCTGTGCTTTGCAGCAAGACATGGAAGCCTAATTAACTTTCATTATCACAGGCCCAGAACAGAGCGAGAGACGAGAGGATGGAGGAGACTTTCTTGAATAGGAGACATAAAATATGCTTTTCATTCCTCTTTGAGTTAGTCTCACACACTGTGAGGAGAGAAAGCAGAATACCAATTTCACCGGCAAGGAGAGTGAGGCGGAAACAGGTAGGGGGTATGTATATGTGCGAAAGTAAAAACGAAGGAAGAGAAGAATGAGATAGAGAGACAGGAACTCATATATGCCTGAACGCTTGAACAGGGCTTTTGACATTTTGAAAGACAGAGACAGCAAATACATCCCCCTGTCTACACTGCAAGCAAGCGACAGGACGCAAAGAGACTTGAATGTTATAATCAACGAAAATGTCCACACTGCAAGTGTGCAACGTAGACAGCTTCATTGATTAAAGGGGCGTTCACACTGACAGCTATGTGCGGCAGCAATGAGGGTTCTGAGGTGACGCGAGCGACTGCGACCATTGGTTATGCAACAAAGTTGAGCTGAGTTTACTTTTATGCAAATGCAAATAAGCAGTGACATGGCCACTCCCAGTGCAAAGTAGACTGTTAGGCTCATGCAATTTGCCTCCTTGCTGCTAGTACTTTCACACTGACTGCAATTTGTACTGATGAAATGACTGGATTCCATTCTTTTTCAACGAAAGTCTGAGATTTTAGGTGATTAAACATTGTTACTGCAATTTTATGCAAATGAGTAATGAATTTAGGTTATCAGGTTACTCTAATAGAATAAAAAACCTTAAGGGACTCCTCGATTTGATGTTCCTACAAACCGTTTTTATGGGCAAAAGAATTAATGATAACATCGACACACTGCATTGTTGTTTTCTTTTGCTTCTTTTATTTATACAACAAATTAAGCTCGGATGAGCTTTATTTGTCACATACACAATTATACAGAGTATAATGAGGAGTGAAATGTGTTCTCTGCATTTAACCCATCCAAGTGTACACACTTGGAGCAGTGGGCAGCCAACTGTGCAGCGCCCGGGGAGCAGTCGTGGACTTTCTGTCGGAGCTGGGATTCGAACCCACAACCTTGGGTTACCTCGGGTTTCAAGTCCAACGCTCTATCCATTAGGCCAACGACTGCCCTGATAAATATGATTATTATATTATCATATATATAGTATTAAAACATTATCAGTTAATTTTAAAAAAATAAATAGTACAGATATCATTGTATAATGTGAGACATTTTGAAGGTTGATTCCCCTGAAAAGTAGAGACACTGCCTCTGTGGTGTTAAAAACATTGCTATCTCGACCAATGGCAGATGAAGAGAATGTTCAGGAAACCTGTTTGAAAACAACCACTTTTCGGTAGCTCCATTTTGTGACAGAAAACACACTTCAACTTTCAAGTATTTGTAGTTTTGTCATGTTGTGTCGCTCTGTTTGCTCTCTAGCGTCGCTGGGGGATATATAAGTGTGTAGTGCTTTATTTCTGCAGTTGGTTTTACTCCTCTGCACGTAATGAGCCTGAAAGTAAGTAAACAGTGTTAATGGAAGATGATGTGGATGCAGCTCTCCCGCTCGTACCCCTGCTGTTGCCAATTAGGATGAATGTATTTCAATGGCTCGTTTGTCCCCCTCCCTATGCAACTCATTCCTTCTCTCTGCTTTTCTATCTTATTTCATTTCTTCTGCTCCGTGCTTCTTAATATGCTTGTCGGCTCATTGACGAGCCAGATGTTTTTATGATGAAACATGAAAAATAGCAAAATGGACACATCGCTGACTCACACTCCTCTCTGTAAGTTTGCAGTGGGTAATATTTGTGAGTGGCAGATTATATTTAAAACACTCGTGCCGTGTCACCGTACACCCTGGAGGACAAACGATTTGCAATTTCTTGCTATTTATTGCTCACTATAATGTTGCCATTGTAAAGTTCTCCCTGCAATAATCCTGTGTCAAAACAGATTTATTATGTTTAGTGCCTGTCTTTTCTGTGGAAGTCGAAAACAACTGTTGTACTTCTAATGATTTATTATGATTAATTTCGCTCCTAATTACTGTTATTTGTGCTTCTGTGTCGAGCGCGATATGCGCGTGTGCATGTTCGAGGGTGCGGCGTTTAGCAGAGTTGTGATGATATGAGTTTTTGTCCTCACACCCAGCTTGTACCTGTGGGTGGGTGTGCTGTTAATGTTGCTTTGACGTAAAAGCCCTAATTTGGAGAGGTGATTGATGGTTTAATATTGCTGCCTGCAACCTTGCTGCCCCCACCCACCCAATGAAGCTGCAGGCAGGCACGATGCTACGGCAGCCAGTGTGTGTAATGTCACAATCTATTCCATCCTGTAAGAAAGTGGGGAATAAATACTGGAGCAGATTAAACTCAGTTGTGCTGAGTGTGTGTGTGTGTGTGTGTGTGTGTGTGTGTGTGTACACGTGCATGGCCAGGCGCGTATAAATGCATTAGTGCTGTGATCTTGCACTGGTAAATATATACTACAGAATTTAATATCGCGATGGAGAGAGACTCTATATGTCAGGCAAAAGTGTGCATTTGTAAATGCTTACAAATACTGCCAGTTGCCTTTGATGTGTTCTCCAGTCCTGTGTACGTAAAAATACATCCATAACCCAGCAGTGAAATCCAAATAGACTGACTTTGGTGTGAGGTCAGTCCAGAGTGACTACAGTCATTTTGTTTGCTATGATTTCAGCCCTTTTTCCCCCAACTAAATAACCCCTCTGGATCTCCTTTTCCTGTTTGTCTTTTACTCATCCATTTTGTTCTCATATTTCACATGATTTTATACCCTTGCTTTATCACTCAGCTTACTTCTGTATCAACGGTGCTTTCATTTACTTCATTGGTTATAAATAAATTAATATTTAGACTCATTAAAGAAGTAAATTAGAAATGTGAATCAATGAACAAAGGTGAAAAGAGTTAAGGGAAAAGTCCATAACGCACAGCCCTGATCCATTTTTAATTTGATATAGACATGTATTTTAGTTTTTTTATGATATGGGAATATTCATACATAATTTATAACCATAAAAACATGATATCAGAGTTACACAATCACATATTTTAGAAGAGAACAATACATCACAGTTGTTTAAATGAATGAACATTAAGCTGCGTCGTCAGAAAGTCATTTTCAATCATACCTTTAGTTAGCGCTGTAGGGGTAGAGCAACTGTGCTCAACTGTGCAAACTGGCACAGCCGCCTTCGACATTTTTGGAGTTTTTTGACATCAGAACAACTCAAATGACACCCTGACACATTTCTTACTGGCATGCATCTTGCGGTTATCTATTCTCTGCAGTTTTGCCCATCTTAAACAAGCCTATTTTTGATGGCTCAGCTTGCACTACACAGTCCTTCCCCCGATATCACCTGAAATCACCTAGCAAGCGGTTTGTGATGCAACTACATTTTACTGACTATTTAAAGGTACACAACAGTATGCAAAAATGTTTTGGATAAGAATAAAAAATCGTTATTAATGACATGCAAAAAAAACTCTCAATCCATCGTTTACTTTACCCAAATTCTTTTGGCCATGGAACATCTAAAATTGCAACCTCCGGGTAATCATATGTTATTTTTTTGCCCATCCTGTCTTTTGCAAGATGCATGCAGTTTTGTTTTCTAATCACAAAAAAGTGTACTCACTTTTTCAAAAACTCTCCAAAAACATTTCATGGGGTCATTAAGAAGTCCCTTTTTAGTTGTGCGCCAGCACCTATAGTGTTGACAGTTAATTTATTACTTTCCCTCAGCAAACATGAAGCCATTATCCACCCCTCCACCACACATCAGAAACTCTGAGGTGTTTCATTATCCTTTGCATTGTTTGATAAGCATTTATATTTCTTAAACTACCTATTAATGTTTTGACTCATGAATATTATTACATAAGAAACATACTGACTGATATGTGTACTGGTTCTTCCCTGTTACACGGAACACAAATAACAGTACCTTAAATTAGTATTTTGCATTATCTTTGCCATCTCATAAGGTCACAGGAACGGAGGAGCCACCAAAGAAAAAAAAAAGTGCAAAAAATAAAAAGGCCGGAGAACTGTGAACAAGATGGCTCTTTTATTATACTGCTTATACAAATGAAGAGGTTATTTGTGGTAAAATTGGGAATATGAACCCGAAATAACCATCATGCTGTGCAATTTTGAACAAAACAGCATAAATCTGAACCAAAGTCAGTGTTTTTAAATGTTTGACAAATATATTGTGACTCTACTGTAATTCACAGATTAGTACAAAATGTTAAAAATAGTTACCCTATGGATAGTTACCCTTTTATTCTACTATTATTGTTGACCTACATAAACTGCAACTACAAGAACAACTTTATAATCTTGTTTGTCCAGTTTGTAGAGGTTGCAGTCAGAGATATGCTGGGGAAAACACATCCATCATTTGGGAACTAGGAGATGATCAAGGATAGTTTTCCCTGCGGTTGTGTTGTGAACAGCTCTATTTTGAATTATGGAGTTATTTTGCCACGCGCAGCGAAAGCAATCTGGTCCTCAATTCAAACAGATTATGGTTTCTCCTCTGTGAAGAAATCTCTTACCCTTTTATTTTCCTTGACCTTCTTCTCTCCCCCCATGTTTTACGATATGGGCTACCCATGGAGCGTACACCACAAACTGAGATTACCACAGATTTCAAAGAGAAACAACTTGAAAAAATCTCTGAACTGCACACATGCTGTGTTTGAGCGTTAGTACTTTTATTTATCGATTGCTTCAAAATACAATAAATGTTGTATGTGAATACACACCTCTAAACACATAAAGCTGTCAGAAGTTCGCTGTATTCTTGCGGATTTGAGAATGGATCCGCACAATCTCAATCGCTCTCACCCCTTCCTTCCCCGAACAGTTATTTTGCTAATATGTTTTTAATGTTTGTGTGAAGCGGTCATCTTTTATAATTTGTTTTTGTATAAGCTGTGTGCCTATGTGTACAGAGAACATCAAAGCTGTAAAAATAGCTCTTCCCATTAAGCAAACTCACCCTCTCATTTCTTTCCTGGTGCCTCTGTTGCTTGGTCGTCCACAAGGAGACATTTAAAAAAACACTGCCTGTGAAATCCAGAGACTTGAAACTATTTATGCTTTGGAAAATATATATCAGCTCTGAGACTTTGACGTGCTTGGTGAATGGGTTTCAATGGCACAAAGGTGTTGGAAATGAAACTATGGAATGAATAAATCATATATATTTTTTCTTATATACTATAAATCCAAGTCTTCATGCAGCAGAAACTCTAGAGTCATAGAGGATAATGACATTCTTAAGTGTGTTTACCAAATTAATTAATGATCGCTGTTACAAACAAATGGCTTACATCAAACCCGAATAGTGTTAGCATATTTGTTCGTATTAAGGCACCGTGTCGAATGTGATTTAAATGACAATGCACATCTCGCATAATGAGCTGCATAACGAGCTCCACCCGAGATTTTCACCCCGTCGTGTTCTAGTTTGTAACTGAGCCTGTCGTGATTGGGCGCCGATTTGATTGGCAGCTCACTGGCAGACCGCAGACCTCCTTGCCCATTATTGACTAACGATCCCATTCTCACCAGAATTTTTCCCAGCACTAAATCTATCCACGACTCTTTCAGCTCCAGCACAGTTGACTCACAGTGTGTTGACAGTGTATGGGTGTAGCTTTCATTATTTCTCCACGGAGGTCAGAGTACAGCAAGCATTTGATTATCAAATGGTGTATTTGTGCGAGCCGAGCATGGAGAGGCTGTTTCACCGGCATGGGAAGAAAAGGTGCATGTAAATCACACAGCAGTGCTGCAGAATGCATTATTCCTGTCCTCTTCATGTTGCTGTGGTAACTATTTAAGAGTCAGTAAATCGGCGGTGGGCACGTTGATGACAAATTCTGTGTGTGTGTGCAAATTCTGAGAGTAAGTGTGCATGCGTTTGTGTGTTTGCGATCTTGCATTTGTTTTACCAATTCAAGGCTTTGTCTTGCCCAGAGCAATGTCTTTTGATTGGTTAATTTGAAAAACAGACGAACAGACATACACAGAGATGCACAGCAAGTGATGAAAAGTAATAGTAAGAGCAAAGCAGCAAGAAAAAAAAGAGTGGGAGAGTGTAAGTGAGGGATGTAGCTGGACAAAGGCGGAAAAAGATGTGTGTAAAGTGATTGTAGCTTATATATATTTATACGTTATGGGGGAGTATTAAACCATCTTCGTGATGTGCGATTAATGAGTTCTATTAATGAAAGTGCAGGTGCTATATGGGCAGCAGGCTCACCACACACACACACACACACACACACACACAGAATGCCTTTCTAAGTATCTAGACTCATATGATTACCCATCATTACAGCCCCCATTTGGCGGCACCCCCCTGTATCGATCATGGCCAATAACACTGTCTCACCCCTGTTCACTCCATCAAACTCTATCTGGCATCTCAACGGCCTTCACACTCAACACACACACCCTCCTGTACACAATCGATGACACATTCAGAGATGCAGGACTGTCCCTAACAACAACCTCACACCTCGTTTTCTTGTTCTCACCCGCTCTCCACATGGCCTTTGTGCTCTGTCTCCATTTTGCACTGCTTTACTCCTTGCCTCACTTCCTGTTTTACTCCCTGCCTACTTCCTTTGACACATTTTGCCTCACACCCTTCCCAGTTCACGTATTTATGCACTATCATGTGTCATACATAGTGTGAGTAGTGTGTGCACACCAATAATTAAAAATAAATTAAAAATGGCTCTTTGTATGCCCAGACGTAGTACTAAAACAAATTACGTTTGGAATATTGGATCACTCAACTGCCACAGCTTTCCTTCCGTAGTAGAGTTTTAGGAGCTAGCTGATGCTGGAAGAAAAAATTACTTAATTAAATTAATTTACTACAATAGGAATGGTAAATCCGGTCCTGGAGGTCTACTGTACTGCAGAGTTTAGCTCCATCCTTAATCAAACAAACTGAAACATCCAAACGAAATTGCAAGCAGGTGTGTTTGATTCGAGGTGGAACTGGACTCTGCAGGACAGTGGCCCTCCAGGGCCTGATTTTCCCATCCCTCCCTGCAGTAGATGGTAGAGTGCATAATGCATAGTACTTCATTTGAGACACAACTTTCTTTTCTGCTACCTCACTTCATACCACACATCTTGTCTTGCTTCCTACATCAATCTATCTTTGTCCCCATCTCACCCTGTCTCACTCATTTGTTAAAGGGGTGGTTGACTGTTTTTTTTCTAGGCTTGATTGTGTTTATGGGGTGCAGTCTAGCATGTGTTCATACTTGTTTTTTTTTAAAACGCATTATTTTTCACATAATTTACCTTTATTCCACACCTCTCTGTACCTTCTCTGACAAACGCCTCGATTTATTTCCTGGTTTTATGAAGCTCCTCCTTCAGAAATACGCGATGGGCTGAGATTGGTTAGCTGGCTCAGTGTGTTGTGATTCGCTAAACCGCCTCTACTGCACGTCTGAACGTCCCGCCCCTCACCTCAGTGGCATGTGCTCCGGTTGAATTGTAAATAGTGGTGTTGTCTATAATGCTTATCAATTTGAGCCCGATTGAGACCCAAAGGATATTAGTGAAGAGGATCGTGCAGAACCTGTGCAAGCACGGCTCTTAATGATATGTTTGGTTGTTGTTGTCTCATACTTTTAAATACGCTGCTATTTGTAAGTGCTACTGCTTCTGTTAGCATTTAATGTACGTTTTATCCTGATTAAGCTTTAATACAGCACAGCAACCACATGCGTGTCCATTTAAAATGCTTCTCATTGCTGTGTGAAAATAAGTGTATAATTGGAACAGTTTGTTGGAGATAATCTGACGATCTGAATGAGAGAGAGAGATGCAGAGCAGGGCGACACGAGTAACAGTATTAAGAACCGCTGCTTTAATGATTTTGAAACTTGTGAATCCATTAGAATCGTTAGAAGACAGAATCACGATTCAAATGAATAGATTTTTACGTGCATCCCTAGTTTTCTCTTCCTCTTCTCTAAAGCAGCGCAGCATGGCCTCGCCCTCTTCTTTAC
This sequence comes from Gymnocypris eckloni scoliostomus, assembly GCA_027564155.1. Taxonomy (NCBI): domain Eukaryota; kingdom Metazoa; phylum Chordata; class Actinopteri; order Cypriniformes; family Cyprinidae; genus Gymnocypris; species Gymnocypris eckloni. The sequence goes on from CM050415.1 coordinate 20,004,331, forward strand.
ATGTTCCTGGGGGCAGGGTTTATCTGGGTTTGTGACGTATCAGACCCGGGCAGTAACTCGTTGTAGTCCCTTACCAGTCGTTTTTGTAGGCATTAAACTTCCAGAATTTTAAAAGAAGATATCTCCGTTTGCATTGAACTTTCAGCGCCGCAACTCTGCAGATATTGTTTATGCTCAAACAGCAACATTACACATTAACTAATGTTAAAAAAGTGAAATCACAATCAACCACCCTTTTAATTTATTCTTTTAGCAGATGCTTTGATCCAATGAGACTTACAATTAAGGAAGCTTAAATGGATTCACCCAAATTTAGGCATCCCATTTTTTTACCCACTTTGAGTTCATACTGAAAATTTAAAAAAGAAAAAGTGCACTTCAAATACTAGATTACACAATTAATAAAAAATTGGAGTGTTGAACATGTCATGTACAAAGCGGTCAAAGCTCTAAATACTTTGCAGAAGAAATAGGACTGTCAGATTCTGATACTGGAGAACAAAATATCTTCATGGTACATTACAAAGTACATAGTATAAGTACACATGGTATAGTATGTCATTTGGGAGACACAACTATTGTCTGATTTCCTGCCTCTCTCCCTACCGTACTTTTTGTGTCACTTCCTTCCTGTCTCATTCCTGGCTTTGATACCTGTCTTGCTTCCTGCCTCTCTTATTGTCTTGTTCACTCGCTAACTTCCATTTACTTCCTGTCTCATATTTTGCCGCATATCTTACTCTTTACCTTAGTCCCACTCATTCCTTGCCTCACTTACTGGCTTGTTTCTTGTCTCACTCTGTAAAATGTTTCTTTTTTCACTTCGAATCTAATTCTTTGCTTTACTTCCTGGCTCACTTTTTTTGCCTCAGTCCCTGTCCCACTTCCTGCCTCATTGTCTTATATGCTGTCTCACTAATTTTCTTCCTCTCTCATCTCTTGTCTTATTTTCTGTCTCACTTCCTGTATCATTGTCTTGTTTTCTGTCTCACTCCCTACTTTCTTTCTCATCCTGTCTCTTTCTTTGCCTTACTTCCTGCCTTGTTTGATTTAGTCCCTGTCACACTTCCTGCCTCTTTCCTGGTCTGCATTACACTGTTTTTATGCCCTTCCTTTACTATCTTCCCTCTGTCTCGTTGACTCGGATGTGCATAATTAATTACATTGCACAAGTGCACAGTACTGGCAGAACCCTTGCAATGCGATGAAAGTCAGTTCTACCATGACTTGCAATCCACTATGGAGTAGATTTATTTTCAACCCCCATTACAAATTTGTAAAATACAATATTCTGTATATATATATATATATATATAGGTATCCTTGGGCGAGTGTCTAAATGCAAAGTTCCCCTCCGGGAACTCGAGATGCATCGTAAATGCTTTGGGGAACGCCATCAGCGTTGTCCAGCTCTGAATCATATGTGTAATCAGTCAAAATTGACGGCCAGACATCAGGTGCAGGTGACGTCATGACCAGGATGCTTAAAAGCACGTGACGTGCAGCTGGTGCCAGCTTTTTGTCATTCAGCAAAGCTCTCTGTGCGTGTCAGTCACGTATATGTTTTGTGAGTCTCCTTACTATTGTTTGACTGCATTTCATTTTGAATAATTAATTATGCATTTGATCTGACTATGAAAGTTAGATATATATTTATTTATATATATATATATATATATATATATAAAGAGGTGGTCAGCTGGGGCTGCTGGACGGAGCAGCCCCAATTGTGTTCCAGCTATTCGAGGAATGTCACTTCTCGTACTCGCCAGAATCGGAGTCAGAGTGACGATAGATTTGCCAGAATCGGAGTCATACTGATTTACGTATTTGTACATCTGTTTTCTGTTAAGCCAGTGTTAATATTGTCAACAAAATAACAGACAAATATTGTAATGATACAAAAATGTTGTAATGAGACAAAAGATACATCATGATGATAATCAAAACTTTAATCATTTAAATTAAAACATTGATAATATGACTTGAAAATGACACTGCAAGATATGCAATTTGTTAATGCATATAAAAGAAGAAAAATTTAGAAGACGATTTAGATAATCTGTTCATAGTATGCTGGGGACTTATTTGCTTAAACTAAAACTATTTAAGTAGGTTAATTCGCACATTCTGTATATGCGTGTATATGAGATTAATCAGCCATAACCAAAACATAACTATGGGCACTTTTGGTCATGTGGAATTTTGAACCGCAAACTCTAATATCACATTAACTAGTTAATTTTTTCCAACAGTGTCCTAGTGAAAAATAAATATACTAAAATATATCTGAAATGCATTTATTTCATGCTAAGTATGCTACAAATATGTTTACATATTTAAGTACTTAATAAAAATACCCTGCAGTTGTACTTTTGGTATACTAAACTGGTATATTTAAAGTCTGCTGGAATAACAAATTTTCTACTTAATGCACTTCAATTTCGTGGAAGTAGTGCTGAAGTCTAACCAAATATACTTGATTGATAAGTATATTGATTGTGCTAAAATTGAACTATTGCAAGTATACTTCAGGTACACTTTAAATATCTTGCATTTAAAGACTGATATTATTCAAGGATCATAAAACCCTCATCAGTAGTGATATTAAAACACATTTTAGGCTTAACATTAAGAATTGTGCATTGTGCACAATTAGTACTCCAAATAAAGTGTAATCATTTTTTTTATATCAGTACTGTAAGCCTTGAGTGATATGTTAGTAAATATGTTAATATATTTGAACTATACTTAGTATGAAATAAATGTATTTTAAATATAGGCCTATTTTTTCTACACTAGGGTGTACATGCATAACTGGAAAAATCTCCTTTTTTTCTCACTGTAAATTCTATTTCCACCACATCTCAAAGTATGCACCGTTTTTATATTATTCTGGTGTGGAAATGGCAAAACAAAAATGCTTGAGTGATAATTTCCACCACACCCCAAAGTATGATTTGTGTACATAATATTATGGTGGAAATTACATTTTAAACATTTTTGGCATGGTAACAAAGTAGTCAAACAGTAACTCCTAAAAGTAGCCAGTACTTCAACACATTTTTGAACCTGTATAGTATTCCTGTAGCTTAAACAGTAGAGCATGGTGCTATAAACTCAAAACTGTTCAAATCCCAAGGAATACATGAACTGCTAAACTGTATACCTTCAATACAAATGGAATTCACTTTGGATAAAAGCATCAACCAAAAGCACACTTTTCCAATTTGTGGTGGGTTCCAGTGCGTAGACACAGTCCTGGTATGCCAGTGAGGGGCAGTGGCTTCCCTCTAGGCTCAGAAAGCATGTTTTCCAGTTCCATTGGAGCAAAGACCTCCCGGTCATATTCCTCCAGGGGTCTGCACCAGCCAATAAACTGCCATTGAGATTAATGGGTACGTTTCTCAAAATATTATACACAGACCTCCCTGGATGGGGCTGGCTTGAGGGTAGGCAGATGTTCCTTCAAAATGATATGATGAAATAATGACTAAATAGAGGACATCTTCATCAAAGCTACAAATAAAGAAGAAAACTTGATGGAAACTTCAAGGAAAATTGACCATGTTCCATGCTGTACATCTACTTCACATGCTTTCCATTATATGGCAGAATCGTGTTCTCAATTCCACTCTTTCTCCCTCCTCACCTTACATCCTTCTTTATATCTCAAACTCAATCTCATGTGGGTGTCTGGTCCCTCAAGTCTCCTGTTTCTCTTCCTTTCAATCTCCCTGACGCCTCAGACTTTAATGCAAGCGCCTCAACAATCAGTATTTCACAGTTCTCTTGTCTTTTCAGTTTCTCTCTGTCCCTTTTGTTTCTTTATCAAATTCTCACATCTCTACTGGACCCAATTAAAATGTACAAGGCCTTTGAAGTCAAATAACAAATTAACCTATCCTGACTTGTCAGGTTCAACAAGTGCTAGTTTGACTGTTTAGTCAAAGAGTTTAGTTAGAATGCTTTTTTTAGCATTGGTCTAAGAAAATGTTGCACAATATTGTTTATTTTAGTAATACACATTGTACATTTGCAGTAGGATTTATCATATCACTGAAAATGTGTTAGTATTGACTTATATTCTTTGTAGACACAGGGAACATCACTCTATGCTCTAGGCTCTTTAAATCTCTGTCTTGTACATATGGGTACAGTCATTTCATACACTTCAAAACTGTTGCAACAGAGGTGGAAATAACAAATTTAAGTACATTAATTATGTTTCCATCTTTGTTGCCACAGATTGGAAGTGTCCCAGTAGTTTTGTCCATATAATGAATGTACAAGTCATTGGTGTTTGGTGATGAATTAAATGCAACATCTGCATTTAAAGTCAAACCAGAGGTGTTCAGCTGGGATTAGGACTTGTCTTTCTGCAGACCAGTCAAGTTCTTCCACACTGACTGAATCATCATTTCTCTTTGATCCTTGTCTTATACACAGAGGCACTGTCATGTTAGAATAAAAAAGGGTCCTGTCCAAACGGTTGCTATACAATTAGAAGCGCACAATTCCCTAGAATATCATTACATGCTTAAACATTAAGATTTGTACTCATGGAAATGACTAAAGTAGTCAAACCTTTCATTAGAAGGGGGTGACCCAATACTTTTGGCAATATAGTGTATATTGTACATACAGTTGAAGTCAAAAGTTTACATACACCTTGCAGAATCTGCAAAACGTTAAACCAACGTAAAATAATCAACATTTTGCCGATTCTGCAAGGTGTATGTAAACTTTTTGGCTTCAACTGTATATATTGGGTACAACGGGGCTAAAGGCTGAAGATTTACCATCTAAATCCAACCATGTCATGTCAACAAATGGAAAAATCAGTGATCTATTAATTATCATGTTAATTACTGTGTGCCTTTAGCCCCAACAGCAGGCAACAGCAGGAGCGCTTTTTCCCCCAAATACCACACTTTTACATATTATTTTGTTATTTAAAAACTGTTGCTTTAATTATCTTAAACAAAATTGAAAACCATAAAGAAGACTCAAAATATCTCAAAATATATGCATTCATTTTTACCGATTCTCGTTTGTTACTTAAATCTACACCTTTTCAAAATCATTACGTAAAATCAGGGATGTGCTTCGCAGAAAAGAGTAATGTGAGCACTTACAGTATGCATATAAAGCATATACATTTGTATTTATTTATTTTAAATGACCGATCGTTTTGTTAGATAAGACTCTTATTCATCGTCTTTGTATCGTTTATAGCCCTTTGAAGCTGCACTGAAACTGTAATTTTGACCTTCAACCATTTAGATGCCAATGAAACTAACTATATAGATACAAATCCTGGAATGTTTTCATCAAAAACCTTAATTTATTTTCGACTGAAGAAATAAAAACATCTTGGATGACATGGGGTGAGTAAATTATAGGGACATTTTTATTTGAACTTTAACTAATCCTTTAAGATAAATCAGTCAGCTTATTTAGACATTTCCTTCTGTCTACACATTTGTTTCTAATTTTCTCTTTCTCTCTGTCTCTCTTGCTTCTTTTTTATATCCTTCTGTCTAACTAAGCCCAACTGTGTGTATATATACTCCATTGATTATAAGTGAGTTGGGATGAACCGGGCCTTCGTGCAATTGTCTTCTGGCAGGCAAGTGATGGATTTTAGGTCCTTCTGCAGTCATCTTTGATTAATGAAGGAGACCACAGTGGACAGGGCAGAAGACTGCGATCAATTCGCCAATACTACCATATTTACACATCATCAAAAAGAGAAGAAGAGAGAAGAAGATGCAGGAAGGGCAGATAATTAGTCATGAGAATCTACATTTAATGAGCAGAAGATCTATTAACTGAGGAAAACTCATAAGAACATTGAGAGACAGGATGGGTGCTCAGTAAACTCGCATGGGATCAGATCGCTCACCCTTGGCATGTTCCGAAATATTCTGGCTAAATAGTTTATGGTTTTAGCTGCTTATAAGAGATTAGCTCTCCCAGCTCAGTTTTAACACATTTTACCATGCTTAAAGGTGCATTCATTTTGGTGCTAAATTAAAAAGTTTAACACAAATAGAAATAAATGGTGTTTTTGTGAATAATAATTTTAATTGTGTGTACAGAAAAAAAATGGTGTTGGGTTTACTTTGAAGGTTTACTTCAGAAATTACTAGTCAGTTTTACTGATCAAATTTAAACACTGAATTGAACTAGAAGCTTTGAAGTAGAGAGACTGAAATGTTTTTTATTTACAACCTTGAAAATTCAGATCGCCCTATTGATGTATTAAAACTGATGTATAAAAAAATATGTGACCCGCCTTGTTTCACTAAATGCCGGAGAGATTCCTCTAGCTCTATGGCTGATACTCTAGTAGCTTAGTTTTGTACAAATGGAAATTAGACAAAGAAACAATTGTTGTTCTTTATTAATGAAGACAACAGAAAAATAAGCACTTGTATGGTTGAAGAAGTAGAAAAGCTCTGAAGCCAACAGACAAAGAAAATCAAGTGTAAACACGGCAGACCCAAGGTGAAAATATTAATGATAACTTGAGAAAATAAGTTACAAAATAATGTTTTTGGGCAGTTAACTGCATTTAATTGAATATGTATTCTTGTTTAAATTTATGTTAAATTATATTAAATACAATTAGTTGCATTTCAGAGATTTTGTGACCTACTTAAGTAGTGCATCTTAAATTTCATAATTACTTTTATTTATTTGAATTACGGTTTAGATATACTGCAATTTCTTGTAAACTAAAATACACTGTCATATATGAAATATGTTATTTCTGCTGAACCTTGTATGTAATGTGTTAAAATATTTGAAGAGTTCAGATGCAAAAGCATCTAAGTGCCATCTGAACTGTACATCTAAAATGAGCTGTTGAATCAGGCTCCTGTGTTTAGGTTCAGTAAATTAATTCTAATGGCGATGTATAGGTTCTTTTCTATGCAATTAAAGTGAAATAACTAAACATTGATTTTGAGTTAAAAATCTTCATTTGTTTTCTACTGAAGAAACAGTCACCTATATCTTGGATGTCCTTGTGGTAAGCAGATAAACATATTTTTTTCATTTTTGGGTGAACTATCCCTTTAATGTGACAAATAAATCACATCAAAATTCCACCTACTTTTATAAGCTTAATAGCCGATGTGACATATATGTCACCGCAATATCTTTGTGACTTCTTTTATTTCAATTTGCTCAAGAAATGTATTACAATCAGGTTAAGAGTAATCTAGGATATGTTATTAAAATATTAGAATTCTTTCATGGGTTAAAACATACCTTTAGTAACAAAAACAAGCGTTTTAAAAATTGCTGACACTGCAACATGTGCTAACCAGACAGGACATCATTTTTAGAAATGTGCCATGGCAAAAAAAAAAAAATGCACACATTGTCACATGACTGAACCTGGGTGCTAATTATAGAATATGTCACTTAAGGACTTACTGAGTTGAAAGTGAGGGATAATACTTTAAAAATACCTTTCCAGATAATCACCAGTGTTTGTGATACACATGTTACTAAAATGCTATAAAACTGTTCACAAGTTCCTAGGGACTTGATTTGCTTGTCATTTCTTGACATAGATATAAAATACAGCGAGTTTGTGACTCGCTGAATGTGACCCACAATCTCTGATTCTCCTCCATGACCATGGAAAAATTTATATTGCTATGCTCCTCCTGCTGGCAGAGAATGAATTTGCATTTTAAATGAGTCAGTCTGATTTAACCAGAAAACGTCTCAGGTTACACATGTAACCATGGTTCCCTGAGAATAGGGAACGAGACGCTGCGTCCTCTAGAGGGCGCTATGGGAACGCCTTCAGCGTGACCGGTCTCTGAAGCATGAATAAAAACACACAATGCACTTGACATTGGCAGGTGGAAGCCTATGACGTAAGCAAATGAGCGTTTTCTGGAATAAAAGGGCGCCTGTGGAACACGTCTCGTTCCCTATTCTCAGGGAACCATGGTTACATGTGTAACCCGAGACGTTCCCTTCGAAGGGAACTCTACGCTGCATCCTCTAGAGGGCGCTATGGGAACGCTATGCCAACGCCGCCATGCTGAGGGAAAGAGTGTCCGAAAGCTGGATTCCTAAGTCACAGACTCAAGGAACACCATCCCTGCCCAGCAGAACTAGGGTCAAAAACCCCTCTACAGGCAATCTCAAAGCTCGCCATCATAGACTAGCTCACCAGAGTATGGCTCTTGGAGTGGAGGTCTCAGAAAGCGACTCTCTAGATTGAGTGAGGCTCAGGAAAGAGCATGCATATAGTACTGCCTAAGCGGAGCTCTGGAGAGTGGAGGCTTATTTGGCAGAATGACTCTCTAAAACGAGAGAAAAGCTAACAACGCTCGATCCAGGTAGGGGAACTCTTAGAGTGGAGGTCTCAGCATAATGACTCTCTAAGTGAGTCTAGACCTGGCTACACTCAACGCCAAAGGCAGTTAGTGAGGCTCAACAAAGAGCCTGTGCATAGTACTGCCTAAGCGGAGCTCTAGAGAGTGGAGGCTTCAGCAAAATGACTCTCTAAAACGAGAGGAAGCCTAGCAACACTCAACCCTAGTTGGGGGGCTCTTAAGAGTGGAGTTCTCAGCATAACGACTCTCTAAAGCGAGAGGAGACAGGACTACAATCAGCGCTAAAGACAGCTAGCGAGGCTCACAATAGAGACTACATACTAATGGTGCTGCCTAAGCGGAGCTCTGGAGAGCAGAGGCTTCAGTAGAGTGACTCTCTTAAACGAGAGGAAGCCTAACACTCGATCCAGGTAGGGGAACTCTTAAGAGTGGAGGTCTCAGCATAACGACTCTCTAATTGAGAGGAGACCTGGCTACACTCAACGCCAGAGGCAGTTAGTGATGCTCAAAAAGAGCCTACATTCTCCTATTACTGCCAGAGACGGAGCTCTGAAGAGTGGAGGCCTCAGCAGGACGACTCTCTAAACGAGAGGAAGCCTAACAACACTCAACCCAAGTTGGGGGGCTCTTAAGAGTAGAGGTCTCAGCATAACGACTCTCTAAAGCGAGAGGAGACCTGACTACACTCAGCGCTAGAGACATCTAGCGAGGCTCACAATAGAGCCTACATAATAATAGTGAAGTCTAAGCGGAGCTCTGGAGAGCGGAGGCTTCAGCAAAATGACTCCCTTAAACGAGAGGAAGCCTAGCAACACTCAATCCAGGTAGGGGAACTCTTAAGAGTGGAAGTCTCAGCATAACGACTCTCTAAGCGAGAGGAGACCTGAGCGGAGCTCTGGAGAGCGGAGGCTTCAGCAGAATGACTCTCTTAAACGAGAGGAAACCTAGCAACCCTCAATCCAGGTAAGGGAACTCTTAAGAGTGGAAGTCTCAGCATAACGACTCTCTAAAGCGAGAGGAGACCTGACTTCACTCAGCGCTAGCGGCAGCTAGCGAGGCTCACAATAGAGCCTACATAATAATAGTGCAGTCTAAGCGGAGCTCTGGAGAGCGGAGGCTTCAGCAAAATGACTCTCTTAAACAAAAGAAAGCCTAGCAACACTCAATCCAGGTAGGGGAACTCTTACAAGTGGAAGTCTCAGCATAACGATTCTCTAAAGCGAGAGGAGACCTGACTACACCCAGTGCTAGAGACAGCTAGCGAGGTTTACAATAGAGCCTACATACTAATAGTGCTGTCCAAGCGGAGCTCTGGAGAGCAGAGGCTTCAGCAGAATGACTCTCTTAAACGAGAGGAAGCCTAGCAACACTCAATCCAGGTAGGGGAACTCTTAAGAGTGGAAGTCTCAGCATTAACGACTCTCTACAGCGAGAGGAGACCTGACTTCACTCAGCGCTAGCGATAGCTAGCGAGGCTCACAATAGAGCCTACATATTAATAGTGCTGTCTAAGCGGAGCTCTGGAGAGCGAAGGCTTCAGCAGAATGACTCTCTTAAACGAGAGGAAGCCTAGCAACACTCAATCCAGGTAGGGGAACTCTTAAGAGTGGAAGTCTCAGCATTAACGACTCTCTACAGCGAGAGGAGACCTGACTTCACTCAGCGCTAGCGATAGCTAGCGAGGCTCACAATAGAGCCTACATATTAATAGTGCTGTCTAAGCGGAGCTCTGGAGAGCGGAGGCTTCAGCAGAATGACTCTCTTAAACGAGAGGAAGCCTAGCAACACTCAATCCAGGTAGGGGAACTCTTAAGAGTGGAAGTCTCAGCATAACGACTCTCTAAAGCGAGAGGTGACCTGACTACACTCAGCGCTAGAGATAGCTAGTGAGGCTCACAATAGAGCCTACATACTAATAGTGCTGCTTTAACGGAGCTCTGGAGAGCAGAGACTTCAGCAAAATGACTCTTAAATGAGAGGAAGCCTAACAACACTTGATCCAGGTAAAAAAATACACTTTTTTTAAATTATTATTAGCTCGCAAGCACCCCTAGGGGGCATCGACGCATATCCGTGCTCGTGCCTCCCTTCGATGTCAGCATAATTAGCATGCTTATACCGATGGATGCGGGCTGAATATGGTTTATCCCATGCCTACATGATCTCACTATGAAGATCTGGAAGGAATGGGAGGCTCACGGGAGCTGGGAGGTTATGTCCAGAGAGAGATCACTCATCAAGTCTACTGCGAGCCACTCCCCCTTTTTCGTGCCTCCACTGTTGGTCTAACCTAGCAGAAGCGTACGCTTCATAACCTCCAGCAGCTCTACATACGCGGGGCAGACAAGCTGTGAAGGCTCAGAAATATCCTCTCCGCCTTCATCAGCCCACCATGAGCCAGCAAAGTACTTCCTGCTGGATCAGAAGATGTAACAGACAATACATCTTCCTCCAGCAGTTTACTCTCGTCAGCTGTTGACGAGCGCGAGATGAAAAATTCCTCTCTCAGACTCGTCAGCAAGCTCCATCTGCGATCGCCGCGATCTCAGTCTCCTCACTGCCTCAGCAACGGCTGGACCCGAGCCGCGGGGGGCAGATGATCGCCCCAATTCTCTCGAGAAAAGGGACAAACGAGAGCGGAGATTTCCCAAAGAAAAGGGCTCACAATGAACGCACTCCATTCCCTCGAGAACAGAGCGCGCGTGTTCTTCGCCCAAACACATAACGCATAAATCGTGTGTGTCATCTGGTGTCAGAAAAAGCTGACACGGATCGGCACACCTCCTAAAGTGTTTCACAACAGACATAGTTACTCACACTTCAGAAACAAAGTGCCCTGAAGACAAAAAGAGGATGACGTGTTCCACAGGCACCCTTTTATTCCCGCAGACACTCATTTGCTTACGTCATAGGCTTCCACCTGCCAATGTCAAGTGCATTGTGTGTTTTTAATCATGCTTCAGAGACCGGTCACGCTGAAGGCGGTAGAGTTCCTTGAAAAGGGAACATATTTTGCTTATCATAAAAAACTACGCTAGAGGGACTTAGCTGTTCTTATTGATTATATTTGGACAAAGATTATATTTGTTAGGGTCACAAAAGTGCACATTCGCAGTAAAAAAAATGTATGTTGTTGCCGTTGAAACCGTCTATAGATTGATTTCTGCTAGATTGACTTCTGCTTATAGCTTTTTGAACACACTAATATAATATTTATATATTATATTATATTATATTATCACTAATTTAATATGAAGGCTGAAGCAGCAAGGAGCGTCCAGCGGGTGACATTGTTTTCACGGTAATCAGATCAACAGAGTAAATTAAATTCTACAAAGATATATTGTTTTTAATGATCATGCATTGCAATAAATTAGCTTCTCTTCCCTGCGAATGATACAATGAAGAATTAATAATTGTTTAACTTAAAGGCAAAAACAAAACAAAAGATTAGTGGTTATCTGTATAAATTATGAGATGTTACCATGGAAACGTCTCGGGTTACTCGCGTAACCCTTGTTCTCTGAATAGGGAACGAGACACTGCATAGCTTGCCGCTTTGGGAACGCCTCCGCGTGACCGAGTCTTGAACCCATATAGAATCACGCCAATTCATTGGCTGATGGCGCGACGCCGTCTCTGACGCAATGACGTCGTCAGGTCATACTGGCGAACGCGCCATCCACTCCTCAGATTTCTCTGCCGAAAAGAATCCTTTCGGCAGCGTGAGCAGCTTGAGCGCGGTGTTCGTTCTATTCAGAGAACAAGGGTTACGCGAGTAACCCGAGACGTTCTCTTTCATAGGTAACTCAACACTGCGTAGCTTGCCGCTTTGGGAACGATATACCAAACACACCAAGCTGAAAGGCTGCCTATCTGGCCAAAAAATGAAACAACAACATACGGTCGGTTCAAACAGACAGTACCTGAGAACCCGGAGCCGTATCAACGTCAAGGTTGTAAAACCTGACAAAGGTGTGCGGAGAGGACCATCCTGCCGCAACACAAATATCCTCCAGGGATACCCCTCTAAAAAGAGCTTGAGAGGTGGCTACGCCCCTTGTAGAATGTGCCCGAAGACTAAGAGGTGAAGGAAGGTTCCGCACCTCGTACGCCAGCGAAACGGCATCTCTCACCCAGTGAGAAATTCTCTGCTTCGACTTGGCAAGCCCGCGGCGACCAGCACCAAAACAGATCAATAGCTGGGGAGATTTTCTCCAAACTTTGGAGCGATCCACATACAGCTTCAATGCCCTGACCGGGCAGAGCAAGTGGAGTCTTTCATCCTCACTTGAAGCAAAGGGAGGGGGATGGAAAGAGTGAAGAGTGACCACTCGAGAACGGAACGACATGGACAAGACCTTGGTAATGTAACCCGGCCTAGGCCGCAGGGTAACTTTGACTAGACCCGGGGCAAAGTCCATACACGTCTCACTGACAGAAAAAGCCTGCAGATCTCCAACTCTTTTCAGTGACGTAAGCACCAGTAAAAGAACAACCTTAAGAGTCAGTATCCGATCCGAAGCTGACTCTAAGGGCTCAAAAGGGGCCGTCACTAGTCCTTCGAGGACGACTGACAAGTCCCAAGAAGGAATTGCCGTGGGGCGAACCGGCCTAAGGCGTCTGGCCCCACGCATGAAAGCGGAGACCAACCGATGCCTCCCCAAGGGGATCTCATCCAGCTCTCTCCGAGCTGCAATGGCCGCTACATAAACCCTAAGGGTGGTAGCAGCCGCCCCCGCTGTCAGCCTTTCTTGCAAAAACTCCAGCACTGGACCAACAGGGCAGTTAACTGGGTCGATTGCACGAGTCAAACACCAGGATTCAAAGACGCCCCACTTGGAAGAGTACAGCTTCCTAGTAGTGGGGGCTCTGGCACTGGCTATGGTTTCCTGAACTTCGGCAGGCAAACTATCAATCACAGCCCTTGGCTCTGTATGGGCCATACCCATAACTTCCAGAGCTCCGGCTGAGGATGCCAGATCTTGCCCTGAAGCTTGGACAGTAAGTCCCGCCTGATCGGAATCTCCCAAGGAGGCCGATACAAGAGGGGAGTTAGCTCCGAGAACCAGGTCTGGGAGGGCCAGAATGGGGCTATGAGAAGGAGACGGGCACCGCTCACCTTCACTCTGCATAGTACTGCCGGAATCATCTTTATTGGCGGACAGACTGACGTTCGGCCATGGGTGGGGAACACATCTATGCCCAGAGTCGTTGGGAAACTCAGGGAGAACCAGAGCGGGCACTGGGATGACTCTTGAGAAGCAAATAGGTGCACCTCCGCTTTGCCAAACAGATCCCAGATCTGGGATACCGTCTGACGGTTCAACATCCATTACCCGGGCTTGAGCTTCTGTCTCGACAGAAAAACGCCCGCCAGGCTCAGTACTCCCGGAACGTGAACCGCTTCAAAGAGAGGAACTTATCTTGGGACCAAAGGAGAAGATGGCGCGCAAGCCTGTCCAGGGTGCGCGACTTTGAACCTCCTTGGCGGTTTATGTGGGACACAACCGCCATATTGTCCGTCCTGACTATAATATGATGCCCCCCGAGGATGGGGAGAAAATACTTCAAAGCCAGGAAGACAGCCCTGAGTTCCAGGCAGTTTATATGCCAAAAGAGGAACTCTTCCTTCCACTCTCCACTCGCCTGCCTTCCTTCGAAGACCGCGCCCCAGCCTGTCATTGATGCGTCCGTCGTGATCATATGGCGACGGTGGATCGCACCCATTCTCACCCCGCTCTGGAGAAAGACGGGGTCTCGCCAGATTAACAGGTGTCGACAGCAACTGCGCGACACTCTGATAAGGCGAGTAGCTGGTACAGTGGGGTGTAACCTCAGCTCCTTCATCCACCAAAGGAATGGCCTCATGTGAAGCAGCCCTAGGGGAAACACAGGGGAGGCTGCTGCCATAAGGCCCAACAGCCTGCAGCAGGTACCTACAGAGACATGATGGCCTAGCCTGAAGCGGGCCAAACATGCTGTAAAAACTGGTATCCGGGCAGGAGCCAAACGGGCCTGCATCTGAACGGAATCCAAACGAACTCCTAGAAATAAGGTTCGTTGAGATGGGAGGAGCACACTCTTCTTGGCGTTCATCTTGAGGCCAAGAGAATGGATGTGGCCAAGAACGATATCCCTGTGACGACTCACTAGCTCCCTGAGTGAGCCAGAATGAGCCAGTCGTCCAGATAGTTCAGTACACGGATGCCCTGGAGCCTCAAAGGGGCCAGTGCAGCATCCATGCATTTGGTAAATGTCCTCGGGGCCAAAGCCAGGCCGAAGGGCAGGACCTTGTATTGGTAAGCCTTCCCTCCAAAGGCGAACCGAAGGAATCTCCTGTGTCTTTGAACAACATGGATGTGAAATACGCATCCTTCAGGTCGATGGTGACAAACCAGTCCTCCTCCTGGACCTGAGACATAATGGTTTTTATCATCAGCATCTTGAACTTCCCTTTGTAGAGGGAAAATTAAAACGCCGTAGATCCAGAATGGGTCTCAGGCCGCCGTCCCCATTCAGCTGAAGAACCCTAGTTCGATGTCCGACGGATGTTATTCCTCTATCGCTCCTTTCTTTAGGAGGGAGGAAAGCTACAGCTGTAGAACAGAAGCCTTGGAGGCGCTGTTAACTACCGTCAGTTGAACCCCGTCGAGGCGGGGGGGATATTCCCCAAACTGAAATGTGTAGCCGGACCGAATCGTGAGCAGCGGCACTCTCCGCCACGAAGGAGAGCCCTTGGCGTCCTTGTCCGGGTTGATGGAGTGTGAAGTGCTGGACTGACAGGTGGCCAGCACGGGGTCCGAACGCTGCAGGGGAGAATCGACTGTGTCCCCAACACGCGGCCCGCCGGCAGCGAAAGGGACAGACTGTAGCGGGGGAAAGACAACGCGTCCGACCAACTGCCAGACCGAGAATAAATGAGGATGAACTCGTCCCGCACGCCTAGCCCCTAGGGGTGGCTGTGACGGTTTTGAGTGAGGAGAGCACGTTTGAAGCAGGCAGAAACGCTGCGGTCTGACCTCGCCCGTGGCGGTGAAACCCTGCAGGTCTTTCTCAGCGCTGCAGGGGAGAATCGACTGTGACCCCACACACGCGGCCCGCCAGCGGCGAAAGGACGGACTGTAGCGGGGGAAAGACAACGCGTCCCCCAACTGCCAGACTGAGAATAAATGAGGATGAACTCGTCCCGCACGCTAAGCCCCTAGGGGTGGCTGTGACGGTTTTGAGTGAGGAGAGCCTGTTTGAAGCAGGCAGAAATGCTTTTGCGGTCTGACCTCGCCCCATAGCGGTGAAACGGCTCTCCTCTGAGGTTTAGCCACAAATGGCGCTCTGCGGCCACCGAACCCGCCATAAGGCGCCCACGGCGCGTCGGTGTGCTTAGTGGCTCTGAGAGCTAAGTCAGTGGCTCTGCGCAGCTCCTTTACAGCCTCCGAGTCAGACCAGTCCCTTGGATTTCCTTGAGGGCGTCCGTCTGGTAGGCCTGAAGGATGGCCATCGTATGGAGGGCTAGGAAACAGATAATCCTGCGTGAATTCAACCGGTGAATTCACGCGCATCTCTGGTGAGGGAGGGAGAGAAAGGCGAGGCCTGTTTGCTCACTCTCCTTCTCCTCGAGCTAAACATCGAACCCCAGGTCGCGGAATCACGAGAGCCGCGGATTCATGCAAAGCCGCTGGAGGCCTCCGGAGCATGGCAGGAAAGAAAATGGATGACTCCTTTTCACACACCTCAAGCCGAAAGCGGAGGGTTATGAGACAGAGATTCTCAAAATTACATTCAAATCACAAAACCGCATGCGTAAACCCCAAACATATAATTTACTTATCTGTGCAGGTCATAGCGGCGATGAATCGCGACACGGCATGGCGGTATAGCCCTGCTCACGAAACCACGAGGTTGGTGAAGTCAGCGGCCGCCCAGCGTTAGTAAGGCGGGAAGAAAAAGGCTGTTTCAGGATCTGAAAATCTCCTGATGCAGATCACGGCAGCAGCTTCCTCCGCTCATTTTGGAATTTACACCGCTAAGAAACCGCTCGTCGAGTTTGAAGGCGGTCGCGGGGCTCGTCGTCCAATCCATGCGAGAGCTTCTCAGTGGCGAGCACGTCCACAAGCTCAGAATAGGCCGGTGAAGGCGCGCCTCCTGACCGCTAAGCGGTAGGCGCATCTGCTAAACTAGGCCGAAATCTTTGGAGTCGTTGGCGCAGTTAGCAGAACATCATCTATCGAAGGAAACAGTATAACGTGCCCTCGGGCTGGGAAACAGATAATCATGCATGAATTCAACCGGTGAATTCGCACGCACATGCTCTGGTGAGGGAGGGAGAGAAAAGGCGAGGCCTGTCTGCTCACTCTCCGTCTCCTCGAGCTAAACATCCGAACCCCAGGTCGCGGATTCACGAGAGGCCGCGGATTCGCGAGAAGCCGGAGGCCTCGGAGCGACGGGAAGAAAATGGATGACTCCTTTTCACACACCTCAAGCTGAGAGCGGAGGGTTATGAGACGGAGATTCTCACAAATTACATTCAAATCCCATAAACCGCATGCGTGAACCCGAAACATATAATTGTACTTATCTGTGCGGGTCATAGTGAGCGATGAATCGCGCGCACGGCGGTTGACAGCGACGAAACTCCATGGCACTTCACCGCGAGGAGAACAAAGTTCCACTGAGGCAGTCGCCGAAGTGCAAACGGATAATCACAAGGGTAGTAGATGGGTAAGAAATCGCAACAACGAAGGGCAATGTGACCGCTTCGTGAAGGCAGAGAAATCTGAGGAGTGGATGGCGCGTTCGCCAGTATGAACTGACGACGTCATTGCGTCAGAGACGGCGTCGCGCCATCAGCCAATGAATTGGCGTGATTCTATATGGGTTCAAGACTCAGTCACGCGGAGGCATTCCCAAAGCGGCAAGCTACGCAGTGTTGAGTTACCTATGAAAGAGAACGGTTAGTTTCCTGCTAATTTGACAGCGCCTTCCCGAAATGCAATGCGGAGTGAAACGAATGTGATGTAACTCCTCATTGGATGCCCACCTCCGTTAAACATTAAAAAGAAGAAGAGCTTTTCCCTCACCATTGTAAAGTGCTGCTTTTTCAAGGTTCCATGAAAACGTTTCAGCTTTTATTTTCCTTTTTCGCCCTGAGGAAGATATCACAAGTTCATCAAAATGATCCATCCTTGATCACTTTTAGTCAGCTTTGATGAAAATCCTCTCAGCTACCACGTCTTTTAAAAGTGAAAGTAGCCTTGTCAACTGACCCGAATACAGCACACTGATTTGCTAAAATTAACTTATTGGCTTCAGTTCAAAAAAACAAGGGCGCTTCTCGTTTTCTGCAGTAAAACGTGAACTTGCGATACCTTGAAAGTGGACAATACAGGCTCATATTCGTGAGTTGCAATAAATCTTCAGATGTACTCATAACAACAAAAGGCAATACTTTATTAAACATTTTCTGATAAGAAATAAGCGCTGCAAACGCGATCATGTTTGATGATGGTTTCTGTCCAGTCCACTCGTTTTATCACATTTAACCACAGCTGTCGTTGTTTTTTTGTCTGGTAGAGAAAACAGGTATGCGTTAAAATGTGAAATTGAAGCCTCTACTACATCGATTCTGGCACCCAACATCTCAACAAGATGATATTTTAAGCTCCTTGTGTAGTGTCTCCGTACTGTATCGTGTCCCTTGTCAGTGTCAGGCGCTTGCTTGGCCATTGATTGTGATCAACAGGAAATTGTGTTTAAGCGCCAGCAGAAGATAGAAGTGTAAAGTAATACACTTTGAGAGAAGCAGTCTATCAGCGGCAGTTAAAAACAACTAGTAAAGTGGATTTACTTGACTCATTAGTGTTTAGCGCAGTTGTTGTTGCTAGGAAACGCTTGTTTTGTTTATTGTGTGGAGACGTGCTGAAATCGCGTTTGGTCTCGTACTGTATCGCGTCCCTTGTCAGTGTAGGGCGCTTGCTTGGCCATTTATTGTGATTAACAGGAAATTGTGTTCAGCTGAATTGGAGTAGTATTTTGTTAGATGGGTATTTTCTTTCATTTTAGTTTTAACAAATTGTATTTATTTTAGTAACGTTACTTCAACATACTACATGGAAATGAAATAACATATATAAGTTATATATATATATATGTATGTGGGTGTTTGGCTTAGAATCATTTTTATACTCATACCTTTTGTTGTTTTAATATTTTAAAATATTTTTAGCTTTATTTTTTGTTTTTATTTAAATGTTTAGTTTTGAAATGTTTTATGCATTTGTCATTGTATTTAATCTCTCAATTTTCTCAAATGTGTATATATGTATAGACTTGTAACTTATAGTTTTAGTAACTTTGTTCCTTATTTGTAAGTCGCTTTGGAAAAAAGCGTCTGCTAAATGACTAAAAAGTAAAGTAAAAGTAGCCGAATCTGCGCTGTTTTGAATCGGCCGCCTCCAGTTTTTGCTTTGTTTTGCCTCCAGCTAGTGCTGTTACATAATTGTGATGTCGGCCCTAAAAGGGTCTATATGTGGAAAATAATGTGCGGAAATCAGCTTTTTTTTTTTGAAGTGGCGTTTATCGGATTTTGCTAATGAACTCTTCATATTAAGCCTAAACTGTGTTTTAATGTCACTATTGATGATGATTGTATGATCTTTGGATAACAATTGTCTTTAAAAGCAAGATATTTAAAGTGTATATGAAGAGTTCAGATGCAAAATCCTCATAGTGCCATCTGGAATTTTAATCTCGAATAAGCATTTTTTTATCAGGCTCCTATGGTTCAGTAGAACCTGATGAAAATGCTTATTTTAGAAGAAAATTACAAATGACACTTGGAAGCTATTGCATCCGAGCTCTTAATATAGTTCCACTTTAGCACAATCAAATATACTTCAGTATATCTTTAGCTGGACCTAGGCACTACTTAAATTGAGACAATTAAAATGCATTAAGTACAAATTAGTTATTCCAGCAGACTTTAAGTATACCAGTTTAGTACACCAAAAGTACAATTGCAAGGGAATTTAAATTAAATACATAAAAATGTAAATCTATTGTTAGTATGCTTAGCATGCAATAAAGTGAACTTAAGTGTGTTTAGAAGCAATCATAAAACATACTCTATTTAAGCTTATTTATTTTCATTAGATTCTAGATTCAAATAGAATATTGCATGCGCACAAAAACTGATTTTTTTTTGGCAAACTTGGCAACACAAGGCCAGACTTTTGTGTTTCTTTTTCATTAAGACAGTGCCATGAACATTGGAACTTTTGTTTTCAATGTTTTTTTTTTCTTAGAATAACTTTTTGTAATGGCCTGCACAGATGTGTGGGCTAAGCCCTGAATATCCATTGAACCACCTATCCAGTGTCTATCCAAGCATAAAAAATACTCCATGTAGGAATATCTATGAATATGAATGAGATCCCGTTGAGAAATCAGTACCAAAATCTCGCGAAGTGAGAAAAGTGAGATGCACACAAACAAATGTGTCTTTGCTGGCAAATCCTGAAATCATCTATACATGCTCATGATGTTTCCCAGAGTTCTCTGATGCCAACTGAAGTCAGCAGTTCAGTGATATGCTGCTTTGGTCAGGGCCCTTTTACCCTCCATTAGACAAAGTGCAATCTCGTAGGATTTTGTCCCTAAAGCTTCGGACCGGGTCGTGGAAGAACACTGCAGAACTGGGATCAGAGCATATGTATGTGAAAGATACAACTAGATCTGGCCGCTGTATTCGATTTCAGCTGATATTGCACCGAGAGCTTTTTGCCTACAAAGCCACGGTATGTGTGTGAGCCACTGTATGTTTGAAATATGTGGGTTTTAGGAAGTGAAAAATCCATAGAGAACAAGAGGGTGCAGGAAAATAAGCATGCCCTGTTAGCACAAATGTGTTTGTGTGGGTGTACATTAACATCTATGTGGGCTGGACGGAGGCTGAATATGCAAAACGAAGCAAACAAAAGATGATTTCTTCTTGACGGACTACACTACATTTCTTTTGCTGCTTAATCAAACTACGTTCCCCTTTCTTGTGTACACACACCTTAGCAGTAGCTCGTCTGACCTTGAGCGAAAGAACTAGTCAACCTTTCTCTCATTAGACACAGCTGAGGTAATCTCAGCATGCGTGTAAACACGACGTTAAAACTCAGAACCTGACAAGCAATTATTTCTGTCTCCCATCAGCCGAAGGAGCACCTTCACTCGTATGCCGTTACAACTGTAATTATTGCATTACTGACCTTGCTGGCTTGAGGTCTTTTCAATATGTTGCAATTATCACTGCTGCATTTTCCCTGACTTTTTTAGGTATTAACAATGAAAGTTTTGTTTTCTTACTCCCCCTATTGTTCAAGAAGTGGGCTTAAAGGAAATGGTGTGCTGGCAGAGGGTGTGTGTGTGCACAAATCCACATCTGCAACCCCATTTACTCCTGGTCCTCATAAGTGGTCAGGTGTAAATGGGGTCCAAAACGTTTTGTGATCCTATCACTAATGTGGAGGTCGTTAGAAACGCATATGGCTTTGTCATATTTGCAGAATTGCAGATTAACAGTTACTGCCTGCTCACCTGTCAACCACTGCACTTCAGTAAGACTTTGTCGATTAGAAGTGAAAAATAAATAGACTTTAGCATATTTTTAAAGAACAAGAACAACACATTTTTTTTTACAAATAAAACTTTAAAACCTTTAAAATAATATACTTAAGTGCGACCTGAATGTAATGGTTTTGGACACTTAAATGCATAATTTCAATTAAACTAAAATATAATGTAGTTTAAATATAGTGCTTAAGCAGAACTTGAGTATATCTTTATATGTAATTTCATAATTTCTTCTACTGTCTTTGAAATATGGTGCAAAAGCAGTTAGATGCACAGAATAATTATGCTAATCTACAACAAATGTATTTTTACAGTATAATAACTAAATATAATATTACATATATTTTACAGTGTATAATATAATTTATATAATAAAAAATATATACAAACATATATTTATTTATTTGTGTTTTTTGATCAAAACGTACTGCAGCATATTGAAATAGTGAGTAAATGATGTTGTCACAAATATACAGACCCTTGAATTTTGAACACAGGTGCCTTTCTGATCACCTGGATTGAATCTTAATACAGTTGTAAATGGGAAGGACACAGTTCGTATCATTTTGTTGTTTGAATAAGAGCAGTCTGGACATTCATTGGACCATCTCCTACTTTGTTTCACAAAAGAAAAGTCATAGATATTTGAAACCATCTGTCTGTCTTTCTTTCTGTCTGTCTGTCTGTCTGTCTGTCTGTCTGTCTGTCTGTCTGTCTGTCTGTCTGTTTTGAAAAAAGTTTCAGTCTTTCAAGGGACTGACACAAATCTACACTAGAACTGAGATAATGCTCCTCTGCATACACGCTGGTTTGCCCAGTGGCATGAGAATCTTTTTCTTTGTCCTGACTCCTGGCCGAGTGGATGAGGCAGGTTACTGGCAGAAAAGTAACATCAATAATGTAGATTTTGAACATCTACATGCTACAAGTCTTTTTGATAAATGTCTGCAGCAGCACCCACTTTCTGGATGGCAATAGGAACTGCTGAGAGATGACTTTCTCTGTATGTGTGTACAGGTTTAAACTGATGGTATGTGTGCACCAGCGACTCATTCATTTAATTCTTTATCGCTCTGCATGAGAGTATAGGTATGCTAGTGGTCACACTGCTCAAATAAAATATTCCAAGTCTCTAATAAGTGTCTTTCACAACTGCTTTTGTAGTGGCTAACAAACCTGCTGTGCTAATAAAAGAGTAGACGGTTATTATTGTATTTTATGCAGGAATAAAAGCGCCATACTCCTGGCTGCACAGGACAAAGCCCCTAGATCTTTGTTCCCCTTTCTTTCCCACTGCTTTGAATGCTTTGATAAATTTGGTGCGCTGAAAAATATTTCCTTGAAAGCCGTACATTTACATCAGCAGTGCAATCAGCAAAATACAACTTACGCCAGCCAAGAACCCTTAAAATAGTGTAATCAAACTTCACCGCCAATTTCAGCATTTTTCATTAACCCAAAGGCTTTGGAAAGCAATTTATGGGGCATCATGGGGAACTAGCCTCGAACAATATTAGTTCGCTATCAGTCGGTCATTCTTGATGTCATGTCGGAAGGCCGACGAATTGGGATCTCGCTTCAAGAGACCAATCCACTTCGAGTGTAAACTAAATGAGCCAATGCACATTTGCATGCGATTATTGCATCTAGCTGCTGCTGATCACAGCGTGAGTATAACTAGGCAGCAGGTGCAGCGCATATTCAGCTTTTCGCTTCAGAGCTGAGCGGTTACATCGTTCTGCTCCTGACTTCTGCTGACGAGTAAATTCAACGAGTTGAGCACGCTCTTCGGAAGACTCTCGTGCTGGTGGTACGGCACTACTGTGGTGGTGGTTCTTCCCGTGTCGAGTGGACTGCACACATCAGGCTGCACTACCCCCTGTTTGTGTTGCAGATGACCATCTCCCCAGTGCATTTCAGACGACGTTGCATCTGGCAAACTTGACGTTGCGTCTTTATAAAGATGAGTTGAGTCTTGCTTCAGACAACGTGTCATCCGTGAGTTTCTGGATGCGGTCATTGCCTGACGCTGGGTGATGGTCACGATCGCTGCCTCACGTGCCTGGGCAGTAAGCACGCTGAGGTGGCGTTCGTTGATGAGTCATCTTCTCATTGTGGATGCTCATCTCAGAGTTGCGGCCAGGATCCATTACCTCGACAAAGGGATGGAGCTATTGTCTCTATCTAGTTCTCGTCCTGGCTGCAGACAGGCGAGGTCTACTTCAGGCAGTAGCATGGGTGGTCTGAGGATTACAGTGGTGGCAAACCCTCAAGGGACCATTGCTCCTCTTGCGCTCTGCAACCAGTTGAGCTGCCAATGGAGCGTGCTTGTCCCTCTACATGGAGCGTACCAGCAGTATCCTTAGCACTCCATCCGACGACCAGATTTCGATCGCTGCATCGGAGAGTGAGCCGGAGCTTCTGGAGATGAAGATTCGGATGCGCTGCTGCTCCGGGGGTTTTAATGCCTGAGTCGGATCTGGAAATGACAGCTATGCTTTCCCAGGCCGCCAAAAGTGTAGGGCTCGAGTGGAGAAATCCACCGTGTCCCGAACCCTCAAGGTTGGACGACTGGTTTCTCAGGGTAACTTGCACTGGTTCTCAGCGCCCTGCCCCGAGTGCCTCTCTCCCGGAAGTGCACGAGGAGCTTACAGGTTACGGACGGCACCTTTTACTGCCAGAAACCGACCTGCTAACTCCTCCTCCCTCACCACCCTCGGTGGTACAGCCAGGGGTATACGGGGTTTCCCCGGTGGAGCGGTCAGTTGCGATGCAAGTGTGACCTTATACCGTCTCCACCCGGCAGGGCAATCCGTGCCTCCTCTTCCGGGCCTCTAGGTATTCGTCTGGTCTCTCCGGCGAGTCTTACGTGGCCTGTGGAGATGCAGCTTCCACCTTATGCTACGCCGTTACTGCAGGTTCTTCAGGCTAAAAGCACTGAGGGATATGCATGGGGGTGGTCATGATCTGGAAGTTCTGAAAGAGCTCCGTACCGCACTTGACCTCACGCCACGAGTGACAGATTCAACATGTCCTGCCTTGGTGGGCTGCTGCTGCCTCCACCCGTCCGCCGGTTGCAGCGCCCAGCCGCTCGTCGCCAAGGGTGGCTCTCTGCGTTCACCCCTGCTCCCGCACCACAGCAGACTTAAAAAGCGTTGCTGTTGAGCTAGGCGTAGGCAGGCCACCCCACCCAGAGAGAGAGGGAACTGCTTCGGGAGAGGGTAAGTGCATCTCTCCCTCCCCGGAAGAGGGCCGGGTGGATAATCTGTTATTTCAAAAATCTCGACAGGAAGCTGTTGTCTTTGGGTCCCAAGAGGGCATGGAGAGTCATGGACGGATCAATTCCGGACCCCACTCATCCTCCCTCTCGCCAGCAGGCAGCAGTAGGCGGTTCGGGAGCATCATTAAAGGCAACTCACGCACCCTCTCGGACCTGGTTCCCAGAGCTGATGCTCCTTGTGATAGCCCCTCCTTGGCAGATTCCTCTGAGGAAGGATCTACTGACTCAGAGATGGGGCACCTTGTGGCACCCACGTCCAGACCTCTGGAAACTTCATGTCTGGTAACTTCAGGTTCTGGGTGACCTACCCCAAGAGGTAGTTGACACCATCACTTCTTCGGGAGCGCCGTCTACAAGACATGCTTACGCGTTGAAGTGGAACCTGTTTGTTGAATGGTACTCTTCTCACAAAGAAGACCCCCGGAAAAGCCCGATCAGATTCGTACTGTCCTTCTTGCAGCAAGGGTTGGAGCTGTCTCCTTCCACCCTCAAAGTCTATGTAGCTGCGATTGCTGCCAACCATGACCCCGTGGAAGGGAAGTCGGTGGGGAAGCATGACTGGGTCATCAGGTTCCTTAGGGGGGCAGGTTTAATCCTTCACGCCCCCCTCCGCCCTCTATACCCTCTTGGGACCTGTCTCTAGTGCTCACAGCACTACAGCAGGGCCTGTTCGAACCTTTGCAGACAGTCGAGCCGAAGTTCCAAAGAAAAAGTAAAACTCTACTCCTGCTTGCACTGGCCTCCATCAAGAGGGTCGGGGACCTGCACGCATTTCGGTCGACGATCGGTCGACCGGTGGTTTCCCAGATAATCCTGAGGCCACGGCCCGGCTGTGTGCCCAAGGTTCCGTCCCGTCGCCACGGCTACTGTACCACCGCTGAGTGGCTGAATCCCGGCTCGGCTCCTCAGCGAAAACCTGAATATGCGCTGCACCTGCTGCCTACTTATACTCACGCTGTGATCAGCGGCAGCTGGGTGCAATAATCGCATGCCAATGTGCATTGGCTCATTTAGTTTAAACTCGAAGTGGATTGGTCTCTCTACATTTACATTTTACATTTATGCATTTAGCAGACGCTTTTATCCAAAGCGACTTACAGTGCATTCAGGTTATACATTTTTTTTGTCAGTACATGTGTTCCCTGGGAATCGAACCCACAACATTTGCGCTGCTAACGCAATGCTCTAACCACTGAGCCTCAGGAACACTCATACTATGAGGTATTTCTCTAAGCGAGATCCCAATTTGTCGGTCCTCCGACATCTCCGTTCCCTCCTTCAGGGAACGAGGGTTACATACATAACCGAGACGTTTTGAGGTTACTATGAGATATTTCACCCCAAAATGAAAACCTTGCACATTCCAAACTTGTATTATTCATAGTAAAATTTGGGGGTTGTGTGCATTACCATTTGCAAAAGGAAACATGTATTACACTCTAAATTAGGTATCATCATCATCTTCTTCTTCTCCACCAACACTAAGAAGTGTATTGGGCGACAATCGGGTATCATAAATTAGGTCAATTAATGTATTTTTTTCAACACATTTGTTTATACTCTTGTCCAATGTTAGATCATGTTAGTAACCTACTTATTGATGTCACATCAGTTTATTTTGATTTTGGACCATTATTATTTGGACCAATGAAGATTTTTTTTGCTTTAGTAATGTACGCACATGTCTTTCACAACATAATTATTCCAAACATTTTACCTGTTGTGTGCATGCAGTGAATAAAACTCACTGCTTATAAAATAATGAGAACAACTTTTCTCACCTTTTGCCAAGTAATGTACTGTAGTCCGATTGTTTATCTAGGTCATTATATTTCTTGAAATTTTTATTACAAAGCAAAGTAAGTTCAGCTTTTGAATTGTCATGTGAGGCAACTCCCTAAAAATGTATTTGTCAAGATAATTGACTAATTGGCTGTTCTATTCAGGGCCGGCCCTGGCCAATTTGCTGCCCTAGGCAATATTTTATCTGGTGCCCCTTGCCTCACATTAGTGAATATAAACTAAATTGAACTAACAATGAATGATACATTTGTAACAGCATTTATTATTTTTGTTAGTGTTAGTCGTTGACAATTCACTTTTATTTTAAATTGTTTCCAGTGAAACTATAAAAATATAGGTGCTGCCTAAGTTACTTTATAAATTAAACACAATTAAACATTAATAATAATTAAATCTGGTATTCCTGCACAAAACTGTATTAGCATACAGTAGGCTACTGTTTAATCTTCAAAATACACTTGAAAAGTTTTGTATTTCCAGTAGATGGCAGCAATGTTCTACTAGCCCATTCTAATGTTTTTTAACCATGAATTATAGCCTAGTGAGAAACGTACATCTTTAAAGTGAATTTTACATTAGTTTAATAAGCCACGTTATAGGCCTATACAAACATTACTACATTTGCCAATTCAAATAAAAAATACAACAAATCCCCAAAAAACTACACAACTGTAACTTAAAAATATTATTAAAACGTGTTGTCATATTACACAAAAAATTACACTTATGTTACACAATCTTGGATCTCTGGAACTCCCAGAGATTGTTATAATTTTTTTTTTTACTTTTAGACTATAGTTTGTTCACAAACTGTTACCTCATCTAGAGCTCTTAAATGCATGCTACCCCATGTCTTTAGCCAACCGGAAGAATTATTCACTACCTTCTCCTTCATTTTTTTTAACTACTTTCTTAGTTGGCTATTCCTCAATATATGCATTATAAACAATACAACAAGAAACAAAAAATATATATATATAAAATAATTCCTGTTTTCTGATAATTTTTTTATTTATTTATTTTTATTTTTTAAGTGCGCTAGAGACATGAGGTATGTTAATGTGTAAATATATTTTCCTGGCAAATAAATTCCTACATGTCTGATAACTTATTCCTTGAGGGGGCACTGTTTGATACACAATGACGACGTGATGTTTCACTCAAAATTACCTCAGTCTTAAAACAAAAAAATATCATCACCAAAAATTGAATTGGTTTGAATAGCTTACTGCAGAGCAATTACTGTACGCAGTGAAACATAAATGTAACTGTCATTTGATGGTGGGTGTGGTGAATAAGCAGCCAGTGACAAAATATTGATTTTGAAGTTATTGAAAATGATCGATTTGAGAATATGGTAGAGATTGCGAATATGAGCCAGTGGAAGTGCGCTCTTGTGATGACAGCGATGCTAAAACCATCTGCTCAAATTGAACCCTTCTACGTTTCAAAAGGTAACGAAAAATGATTTATTGTATTATTCTGTAATTGTCCTTAAAATATCAATAGTTGTTTTTCTTTTTCTTTTGCTATTGCAGCAGTTAGAGAATCGCTCTTGCTGGATATACGCGGGTTTCTAAAGACACAAATATCATGATTGGTGAAACATTCATGCATTTAAAAGCATCGTCTGACCATAGAACACTTTTCCATTTTGAAACAGTCCATTTTAAATGAGCTTTGGCCTACAAGTCACGACGGCGCTTCTGGACCATGTTCACATATGGCTTCCTTTTTGCATGATAGAGCTTTAGTTGGCATCTGTAAATGGCATGACAGATTGTGTTTGCCGACAGTGGTTTCTGGAAGTATTCTTGGGCCCATTTAGTAATGTCAATGACAGAATCATGCCGATGAGTGATGCAGTGTTGTCTCGGGGCCCGAAGACCACGGCATTCAACAAAGGTCTTAAGCCTTGTCCCTTACGCACATAGATTTCTCCAGTTTCTCTGAATCGTTTGATGATGATGATATGCACTGTTGATGATGAGATTAGCAAAGCCTTTGCAATTTGACGTTGAGGAATGTTGTTTTCAAAGTACTCCACAATTTTTTTACACACTCTTTCACCGATTGGAGAGCCTTTGCCCATCTTTACTTCTGAGAGACTTTGCCTCTCTAAGACATCCCTTTTATAGCTAATCATATTACAGAACTTATGTCAGTTAATAGTGACCCTCTCTGTAAAAACCAGGCTAAAGTCTAAAAATGATCACTATGATTTCAATCTTTGACATGGCCTTATTTAGTCAATAATAAAGATACCAATAATATTTTTTCACAGAATGTTCTGTACTAGGATGATTTTATGCAGAAAATAGTAAATAAACTTTTAATTTTATTCTAATTTAAAAAAACATACCAACATTTTCTGAGTTCAGGTTGTAATTCTGGGATATCTGTCTGTTAGCGAAAGGACAATCACGCTTGAGTTAGTATGCCCAATTAAAAAAAATATATATATATATATATATATATATAATGATTGGTGAAACATTCATGCATTTAAAAAGCACTGCCTGACCATAGAACAGCTTTTACTACCATTTATGATGACTTTCACCCTGATATTTTAGCGGATGTATACCTAGGCGAATTGCACTGTAGAACGAGTCTTGAACTAGAGGCTCGCAGTCCGTGATGGACAGATTGTTAACGGCTGGTCTATGGGTAATACAATTGGGCAGGACATCCAAACGCTCACCTATCATTCATCAACCTCAAATATGGCTTTTCATCTGAAAGATGTATGTAGTAGCAACTTTACATGGCCGCTCAATATGATGTTAACCTAGAGAAATGTGCGCTATTGAAGTGTTTGTGTGAAGCGTTTCGCAGGACAGGCTCCGGTGCGCTCACTTGCTCTTAAAATCTCCGTCATTTTTGGTCATACAGATAAAAGTAGCCTAATACATCTTTCGAATCTGTAAAGACTCTACGTTTATTTGTGTGCACTCAGAATAACAACGAAACGTTGCGCTTTTAAGCAAACAGGATGCGCTTTAGGTCTCATGTGAACTTGAGAATTCACTCCCGTGTCACCCTCTGCTTCGAACCTGTGTGTATGCCGTATGTAACGTTACTGTGAAATGACCACATCAAACGTGACGTGCTAACATGGATGCAGCTATGAAGCCGCCGGGTTTGCTTCAGGGAAAATTTATTTTTAAGAAGCTTCCCAATGGAAACTGTAAACAGTTCATCACGACCTCTTATGTAGGCCTACAGTTCAAAATTCATGTTTAACTGAATAAACAGTTAGTAAACACAAGTACATCTTATTGAACATAGTTTATTTTCATCACCAATTATCATAGTAGAACAGCTTTCTCAAGCAGTTTGTGATGCATTTTGGAAACAGGAGATGAGCCCCTGGTCTAATGCGCCACCTGGCTTGAGAAACCCGTTCTCAAAGACTTACTTTTAGTCATTATTTGGGTAGCACACATTCTGAATGCCTTCGGCAGAATTCAAATGAGCCATTTTAATCTAGATTAATCTAGATTAATTCCAAGATTAATCTAGATTAATCTAGATTAAAAAAATTAATCTATGCCCACCCCTAATATATATATATATATATATATATATATAAATGATTTATTATTAGCATTATAGTTATCTTTTTCTTGGGGTACACACTGCGAATAATCTACGGATCGGGTGGGCCAGGTAATACAAAATTATTTCCCCCCCCAAGGAATGTCAATTGGATGTGTGAGCTGATGTTAAAGGAATAGTTCACACAAAAATACACATTTGATGTTTATCTGCTTACCCCCAGGGCATCCAAGATGTAGGTTACTTTTTTTCTTCAGGAGAACACAAATAAAGATTTTTAACTCAAGCCGTTGCAGTCTGTCAGTCATAAAATAGCAGTCAATGGGACCAACGACTTTGAGAGTACTGACTTAGTTTATTTTGAGAGAACTGACTTCGAGTTTGACCAACTGTATTCTCGATATTTTATGAATTTAATCTCTTAATCTTCCTTTTTTACATGACACTAAAATGCTGTCGTAGATATGACATCTTTGGGAGGAACACATTTCCACTTGAGTAGACAATAAAAAAAAATCAGAGTCTGAGACACATTTAAATACAGTAAGTAAAGTGTTCAGCAAAAAATTTAGAATATATTTAATAATCTTGATTTAATATAATACATACAATTATGCCTATTTGTAAGAAGAAAACTAGTCTACTATTATTAGTCTCTATAATTAGCCTGACTGTGTGAGACAGGTGTGTGTTAAGGATCGCAGTGAGCCATAAACTGTGTGAACTATTTAAAGATTGAAAAACCCATATATGGAAAAGTCTGTTCAGAAGCTAGAAATAAATGCATGAAAAGCTATTGATCACCTTCAATAACACATATATGGAAAAAGATACCTGTCCAAATATACAACGGAGCCTATTTGGAATACTGTGGAACAGCTTCAGGCATATATATATGTGTGTGTGTGTTAAACAGACATTCTGGAGTTACCTTTGCAAACCGTAACTCGACTGTGTTGCCGGTTCAATAAAGTCTACTGGCTTCAAAACAATTTTTGAACAATTTTGAACTTTTGGCAATTTATTTTGAACAAGGATAATTCTACAAGAGCTGCCGACCTTTAGATGGGAGGGACACGTTCGTTATATCATTACAGCATTCTGTTCTTGAATGCAAAAATACAATAAAATAAAAAATCCAGGTAAACACTACATGCTTGTTCACTGTGGCAGAAACTCATATTTTCAGAGGCTTATTATGCGGCTTGAGGGATTAGACAAGGTACAGAGAGAGCAACTGGCCCCTCTACACAACTAGGACAGAAAATATAAGCGAGGTGGGACAAGGACATGCTCATGATGCAAAAGTATTTCTTGATGAATTGATGGATAGTGCGATTTCGCTTATTTCATTTTAGGAAAGGAGGGAAATGATCAGCCAGGAATGTACGTTGACTGATTTTAAAAGACCAACTCACCTTGCAGTGGACTCCTTTCGGGGAAACGGTTTATTTGAAAACGCAGTGATTTAAAATAGTGGGTGATGGATTGTGATTAGGGCAATAGATTTGTGACAGAAGTCATTTCCTGAGGCAAAGTCTTTAATTATGAAAGAACGATATTTTACCTCAGAAAGCCCACATATAGCTCCATTTTCAAGCGAATCTAATTAAAACCAACCGTTCGATGTCCTGCAAACATGTATCATTATCTAAATGTGGCTAGTTTAATTTATGTTTTTAATTTAGTTTTTGATAAAGACATTGCTTTAAGTCATTTTTGTACCAGCAATATTTAACTCTGTGTTTTAAGGACATTTACGTAACTAATGCAGATATCATCAATCAGGATGGAGGATATGCAGAAAATGTAAAGAGGTTGTGTATATGTTAGCAGCATTATGTATATGTTAGCATTGAGCACTTTTCTGCATTAAGTTCAAAATACCAGCATGGTACAACTGTCCCAGTACCATAATGAGAAGAAGAAATAGAAAAAGAAAAAAGACCTTTATGAAAAGAGAACTTTTTAAGAGTAGATTTGTATAAAAACTAGTGGTGGGCATAGATATTTTTAATCTAGATTAATCTAGATTAATCTTGGAATTAATCTAGATTAAAAAATCTTTGAGAACGGGTTTCTCAAGCCAGGTGGCGCATTAGACCAGGGGCTCATCTCCTGTTTCCAAAATGCATCACAAACTTTAATCTCTTCCCGTCCCAATCCCACGAAAAAACTGGAGGAAAATCCCGTTCCACTCCTGGAAGAATGACTCCCATTCCCTCCCACTCCCGTGTTTTTTTTTTTTTTTTTGCCGATAACTGTCAATTACAGTAAAAATATAGTACAGATCACAGTGCCCACCTTATTAGTTGAATAAAACCCAAAATGTCGTTTTTGTTATTATATTGAACTGAAAGCCATCTTATGCACAGTGTTGCACAGATTAAATTTCATGTAAATCATCCATGCTAACACACACGTCTTCTATTTTTATTTTTAGACATTTCACTCTATAGATATATTTTTCAAAGACGGAGTTTCGAAGTTTCTCGCTCAAGTTCACATGAGACCTAAAGCGCATCCTGTTTGCTTAAAAGCGCAACGTTTTGTTGTTATTCTGAGTGCACACAAATAAACGTAGAGTCTTTACAGATTCGAAAGATGTATTAGGCTACTTTTATCTGTATGACCAAAAATGACGGAGATTTTAAGAGCAAGTGAGCACGGAGCCTGTCCTGCAGCAAACGCTTCCACACAAACACTTCAATAGCGCACATTTCTCTAGGTTAACATCATATTGAGCGGCCATGTAAAGTTGCTACTACATACATCTTTCAGATGAAAAGCCATATTTGAGAATATATATATATAGAGAGAATATTAAATATAACAATATATAAAATGTAGTGGTGGGTCATATCGGCGTTAACGTGCTGCGTTAACGTGAGATTTTATCGGCGATAAAAAAATATCGCCGTTAATCTATTCTCAAAGTTGGGTTGGGAGCTGGGTCTATACTACGCAAGCTATGATGACTTTCACCCTGATATTTTAGCCGGATGTATACCTAGCCGAATTACACTGTAGGGGCGAGAACGAGTCTTCGAACTAGAGGCTCGCAGTCCGTGATGGACAGATTGTTAACGGCTGGTCTGTGTGGTAATACAATCGGCAGGACATCCAAACGCCACCTATCATTCATCAACCTCAAATATGGCTTTTCATCTGAAAGATGTATGTAGTAGCAACTTTACATGGCCAATATGATGTTAACCTAGAGAAATGTGCGCTATTGAAGTGTTTGTGTGGAAGCGTTTGCTGCAGGACAGGCTCCGTGCGCCACTTGCTCTTAAAATCTCCGTCATTTTGGTCATACAGATAAAAGTAGCCTAATACATCTTTCGAATCTGTAAAGACTCTACGCTTATTTGTGTGCACTAGAATAACAACTAAACGCTATGCTTTAAGCAAACAGGATGCGCTTTTAGGTCTCATGTGAACTTGATAATTCACTCCCGTGTCACCCTCTGCTTCGAACCTGTGTGTATGCCTAACGTTACTGTGAAATTACCACATCAGACGTGACGTGCTAACATGGATGCAGCTATGAAGCCGCCGGGTTTGCTTCAGGGAAAATTAATTTTTAAGAAGCTTCCCAATGGAAACTGTAAACAGTTCATCACGACCTCTTATGTAGGCCTACAGTTCAAAATTATTGTTTAACTGAATAAACAGTTAGTAAACACAAGTACATCTTATTGAACATAGTTTATTTTCATCACCAATTATCATAGTAGAACAGCTTTCTCAAGCAGTTTGTGATGCATTTTGGAAACAGGAGATGAGCCCCTGGAAGACTTACTTTTAGTCATTATTTGGGTAGCACACATTCTGAATGCCTTCGCAGAATTCAAATGAGCCATTTTAATCTAGATTAATCTAGATTAATTCCAAGATTAATCTAGATTAAAAAAAATAATCTATGCCCACCCCTAATAAAATGTATCACAACTTCCAGAAGAAAAAAAAATTAAGCAGCAAAAACAGTTTTTAACATTGAATAAAAACAAATACGTTATTAATAACTGAA
Organism: Gymnocypris eckloni scoliostomus; assembly: GCA_027564155.1. Lineage (NCBI taxonomy): Eukaryota > Metazoa > Chordata > Actinopteri > Cypriniformes > Cyprinidae > Gymnocypris > Gymnocypris eckloni. The sequence goes on from CM050415.1 coordinate 20,037,995, forward strand.
CACCAAATCAGCATCTTAGAATGATTTCTGAAGGATCATGTGACACTGAAGACTGGAGTAATGATGCTGACAAATTCAGCTTTGCATCACAGGAATAAATTACATTTTAAAAACAAAAATACATAAAAATGTTATGAAAAGGAGATGCTACACCATGGTAAATGTGATATGAAATTATTTTAGCTTTCATTTTATAAAAAAAAAAATGTACCAATAGTTCCTGAATTCAGGTTGTTATTAAATTGTAATAAAAAAAATGCATAACAGTTCTTTTAAATTGTGTTTCACAATATATCTGTTCATGGTGTTTATAAGAAACCACACATTTCACCTTCTAAAACGTATTTTAAAAACTTAAGCTTACTCACATGTGTTCAATGTGTAAGGAAAATATGTTATTACCCTTTTTTATTGATGCTGACATCAGAGCCATTAAATTTAAGATGTCCTTGGGGAAAAAAACATTGATGAAACGAACGGGAACACAAAGAGTATATTTCTAGGTAATGCTTTTTATCGTGAACTCTTGTATCTGTCATTGACCCCGACATGGTAACCACAAGCACTCTTCTGTTTATTATTTGAGGTAGAGTTTGCACTGGAAAATAAATAAATTGTATATAATTGTAAGACCTTTTGTGCATCTGAGAAGAGATTTTATTTTGGTGGCCTCGACTTTGGGAGCGCTGTTTCTGGTGGGACAAATTGTTATGGTTTTTTCACATGCTGTTTTGCAAAATGTGTGTTTTAGACTAATGTAATTGAATGTGGATTGCTTGGGATTTACTTCAAGCAAGCACAGTTTTCCCCTCCGTCAAGCACAGATATGGAAAATGGACACAGCAGGCCAACAGTTCCTCCATGTGTAATGTGCCACCCGACCTTAACAGTACTGCTTCCACAGCGGAGCTACTCTCAATCCTCTTTCCCTGTCTATTGCAATCTCCACAGGACAGAGATTTCTTGGATTTAAACAGATCTCTCGGAAAAGTAGTCTTGCACACTTTTCCTCCGCTCCTTAATCTTCTTTCCTTTCTTTGCCATCTCCGGTGGGAAGATGGATGGCTTTGCTCTGGGTGTCAGGGAAATAAGTATTACTAATATTTTCATGATCTGGGGCAATATTGTCATGACTTAACCTTTCTTGTGAAGAGGAGAGGAGGCACACGGTTTGGCTGGTGCTGAGGCAGCAGGGGCAATGGGGAGGGGTTGGGTCCGTGTGTATTTACTAACCATGTCTCCATCCATCAAAAGCCAGCCTGCGTTGTCTCCTTCTGTCCATCAAAGTCCTTTCTCATTGGCGACTCACTTCCTCAACTGTTTCAGCCTCCCTGAATTTGTAATATATGTGCATGATTTAAAAACCTGCTGCTCTTTGTCTTTACTTCATGTTTTTTCCTGTCCATTTCGTCTCATTTGTTGACCCCCTGGGGTGTGTGTGTGTGTATGAATAGTTCATTTGCAAAAACCGCATTCCATATTGCGCATTCCAAGTAATATCAAACAAACTGCAGATGGGTTGTTTTGATTAAGTAATAATAAATAAACAAATACAGGCAATTTACTAAATTAAAGTTGATTGAAAATGTTTTTTTTTACATAGTAAAGGTTTGTTTAATAGCAAAAGCAGATAACTCAAAGTCATTTTTTGGCAAAAGCAGAAAACCTCACATGTCATGTTTTAGAGTATAAAAAACAACAAATCTTGTTTAATCTTGGTAATCTCCTTAGATGACAATGTAGATGTCTTATAAACGTTGTTGTGATCATAGATTTATGGATGTGATTACACACAATACACGGAGCATTTACCTCACCATTGTAACGCTCAGATTTTTCAAGGCTCCATGAAAACATTTCAGCCTTTATCTTCCTTTTATGCCCTGAAGTAAATATCACAGGTTCATAAGGTTCATCAAAATTATCGATCCTCGATCACTGTTAGTCAGCTTTGACGAAACTCCTCTCAGCTAGCGTTTCTTTTCAAAGTGAAAGTAGCCTTGTCACCTGACTTGAATACAGCGCGCTCATTTGCTAAAATGGACTTATTGGCTTCTGTTCAAAACCAACAAGGGCGCTTGTTGGGTTCTGCAGTAAAACAGGAACTCATGATGCCTTGAAAGCGGACAATACTGGCTTTTTTAACCAAATGTGTTTAGAGTTAGATCGTGCTATATGAGGAAAATAATGCAGCTATTTTTTTAAAGTGGAGTTTATGGGTTTTTGCAGACAAACGTCCCCGCCTTGTAGGCCAGAGTCCTTTCTGCTTAAGTAGCAATATTTTGGATTCACCTGACCAACATTGTTCAAGCCCTTCTTTTGCTTCGTCTGTACATAACTATATGGACGCCAGGTATCATATACGGGACGACACCCAGGCCACGGATGACCCTCAAGGCTCATCCTGTGCTTGGTGTATTCTATTGACTCTCCTGGGCCTAATCCCACATGAGTATTGGTTTTGAGTCGTTCCACGTCATAGCACAGCGTGATTGAACTGGTTCCCATACTTACAGTATGAGTGAAATATTGAAAGGGAACATACTCGTTTACTATCTTAACCTCGGTTTCCTGAGATATGGGAACGAATACTGTTCCTGGCCGTGCTATGAGCTGCATGCTCGGTTGCTTCCTTTGAAGAAATCTGAGATGTGGTGGCAGGCAGCAAACATATAGCCAGACGCCCCTCCCATTTTGGCGGGCTATGGCGGGCTGCATAGCCATTGGCTTGCTCGCCACCGCCGTGGATTGGTTTGTTTCTTTCACCTTACATGAACCAATCACATCCAGTTATAGCTGCATGATTGAAAAAAGGCTTCAGTGAAGGGGAAAAAAGGATTTTCCCATACTTACAGTACTCGTTCCCATATCTCAGAGAACCGAGGTTATGATAGTAACCGAGTATGTTATCTTGTTTTAATTTCTCATCATATACACTTAACTGGATAGAGTCATGTCTATCAAATAGATTTCAGTGTGTAAGAGTACACAATCACCTATCCAATGATTTAGGTTCATCAACTGGTGTTCCGCAAGGATCTCTCTTGGGTCCAATGTGTTTTGCTATGTATATAAATGATTTTCATCTTTCATGTCCTGGCATCAATATGCAAATGTATACGCGGACGATACAGTAATTTACATACATGGTAATAGTCTGACACAAGTTGAAAATTAACTTACGAATTCTATGGGTAATGTGTCGGCATGGTTAAAAGGGAATTGCTTACAGCTAAATGTGTCCAAAACAGTATGTATGTTTTTCTCTAAGTCTAACAGTATCATTAAATAGCCAGATGTTTACTTGTCAGGGGTGAGGCTGCAGGTAGTGCCTCAATATAAATATCTAGGAATACTGATTGATTCTAAACTTACATTTAAAGCTCAAGTTAAAAAGGTTTGTAAGCAGGTTAAGTTGAATCTCTTTAATTTTAAGTTTATTAGAGATTACATGTCATTAGAGGCAGCTAAGATGTATATGTATTTTATGGTTATTGCTCACATGACTTACTGTTTAACCACCTGGTCTCAGGCGAGTTCAGTGACTCTAAAACGATTAGAGTCCTTATACAAACGTACATCTAAAGTCTTTGATAAGAAATCGGTACATTATCATCATTGTCCAATACTTAAAAAATATTATTTAAGTTGGGAAAACATGATTAAGTATGAAAATGTATGCTTGATGTATAAAATTATTTATGGTTTATCTTCTCCCTCTCTTGGTCAGCTAGTTCATATTAGAACAAATGATTATCGCTATACAAGAGGCGCATTAAGTGGAGACTGTATCATACCACTTAGATTAAGTAAATTTAGTCAGTCTGCTTTTTTTGTCAAAGCTGCACAAGAATGGAATACTATTCTGACAACTATAAGAGATCTAGACACATATGCTTTATTCAGGGTTCAACTGAAGAATTGGTTAATCAGTACTCAGATTTGTCAACACTAGAATCTTATATCTGCTAGCCATCATATTATTGTTTGTATTTTGTTTGCATTGTATTTAATTGATCCTATATTGTTTTCAATAGACTACTGTATGATTGTATTGTGTAATTATACAACTTTCTATTATGTATTTTTAATCAAAATGTTTAATCAAATTTGTAACATTTTGTCCAGGGACTACGGAGGAAAAATAGTCTTTGGCTAATTCTGGTACATTCCCAGGAATGTTTTATTAATGTACAATGTCCCTGTCAAACTAAATAAATAAATAAAATAAGAAAAAACTGAGGGAACCATGAATTCCGCAACTTCCGAAGCAGAGCATGATCCCCTCCCTTCAGAGACTGGGCCGCAGGACAGTATTCCAACATGATAACGACCACTGCCTTGCTAAAGAAGCTGAGAGTAAAGGTGATGGACTGGCCAAGCATGTCTCCAGACCTAAACCCTATTGAGCATCTGTGGGGCATCCTAAAACAGAAGGTGGAGGAGCGCAAGGTCTCTAACATCCACCAGCTCCGTGATGTCATCATGGAGGCGTGGAAGAGGACTCCAGTGGTAACCTGTGAAGCTCTGGTTAACTTCATGCCCAAGAGGGTTAAGACGGTGCTGGAAAATAATGGTGGCCACACAAAATATTGACACTTTGGGCCCAATTTGGACATTTTCACTTAGGGGTGTTCTCACTTTTGTGACCAGCGGTTTAGACATTAATGGCTGTGTGTTGAGTTATTTTGAGGGGACAGCAAATTTACACTGTTATAGAAGCTGTACACTCACAACTTTATATCGTAGCAAAGTTTCATTTCTTCAGTGTTGTCACATGAAAAGGTATAATAAAATATGTACAAAAATGTGAGGGGTTTCTGTGAGATACTGTATATAAGAATCATATATACAATTTTTTTGTGTGTGTGTCTCTTATCCTCACCAAGGCTGAATTTATTTGATGGAAAATAAAGATTAAAGTAAAAACAGTGATATTGAACAATATTAGTACAATTTAAAATAACACTTTTCTATTTTAATATATTTTAAAATGTAATTTTATTCCTGTGATGCAAAGCTGAATTTTCAGCAGCCTGTACTCCAGTCTTCAGTCTTATGATCGATCAGAAATCATTTGAATATGTCAATTCTTTGATCCATTAAAATTGTACTTTGTGTCTTTATGATAATGATAAAAATTATATAATATTATTAAGTCTGGTCTTTTGTCTATGATATTAAGTTTGAGAAGTGTGCATATTTCGTTTTTTTTCTCAAAGGATTGGTTCACCCCAAAATTTGCTTAAATGTCTTCACTTTCAGGCCATTCAAGATACAGACAAGTTTGTTTCTTCATCAGAACAGATTTGGATAAATGTAGCATTGCATCACTTGCTCACCAATGGATCCTCTGCAGTGAATGGTTGCCGTCAGAATGAGAGTCCAGCTGAAAAAAAATCACAACAATTCATCCTCTCACATCAAAATCCACCAATATTTTTGTTTAGAACATTTGTTGGGACTGTTTCTACATGCAAACGGTGCTTAATGTGAGCATATTTATCTCCAGATTCAGACTAGACAAAGCAATATTATATTAGAGGACTTGCAATGGTATGAATCCAGCGTCCCGCTGGCGGGACACCTAGTGGTATTAGGGGTTAATTCGTCAGATACAAAAACTAACCAAAAACTAGAAGCTGAACATGTCATATATCCTTGGAAAGCTGAGATTCTGGTGATTCGAACGATGCAAACAATTTTAAGATACAATCAACACAGCAGGTACAATCAGTGTCTTTTTCACACCACCAACAACTAAATAAACAAGAACAAAACTGAAGGAACTCACGTATTAAGTCTCCTGATAGTCCATTGATCCATAACATTACAACAAAAATAGTGTTGTTACACTGTAAAGGGTCCAGAAAGTAGTATCATTTCAAATACGCCGACTTATCAATTCTTCTGCATTTTCCATAATGTAGTGTGTGTTCACATGTAAACATTAAAGATTTTTTTATGTCAAAATGGCCGCTGAACTCTGCCCTTTTGATGGACACCTTATTTGAGCCAATAGGTGCATCTTAGAGGGGTCTACATTCAGCGGTAGCCAAAGAGTGTCCAGCATTGGAGATGGGGCCGCTCTATTTTGATGGACAGTATATCGATATCGTATCTGATAGCCAATGAGCTTCTAAACAAATTGATTTGAAGCATTAGGGGGTCGGCTCATGTTAGCAAGCTCAAACGTTTGTGCGCAGAGATTACAGTGACCCACATATCGAGTGTGTAAACATGCGCTCCAGAAGAGTTTACAAGATAACGATGTTTAGAGGCGAATAAAGAGAATGTGAACGAGAAAAACTATCTTTTTGGACTAAGAAGTTGTTGAACAACATGCTCAGTGTGACAGAGATGACATTTTTGATGAAGAGAGCAATGTTTCATCCATTGAAGCAGAGGGGATGTTTTTGGATGGAGGATATTTTTTTGGAGGTGACTCTTACTTTAAAAAATTAAGTGTTTTATTACATTATATAATTATATGTTTAGGTGAATGGTTGGTGTAGGGCAATAGCACATACAGTTTGTACAGTATAAAAACCATTACGCCTATGGAGAGTCCCCGTAAACCATAAAAACCAACGTGTGTGTGTGTGCGCTTTATACGTGCTTGTGTTTTTATGTATTCCTGCTAACTTCTAACTTTTTTATATCACAGCCAATCATCTGACATTGAATCGAATGAAGTCTGGGAGCCAGTCAGCAAAAAGCCATATACTGAGAGACATGATGACAGCAAAAATTCGTCAAAAACACTATAATCAGAATTAGAAGAGCTTTATTACAAGCATGTTTACATGCACACAGAATTTGTCCTGATGACTGGAGCTTCCAGCGCAGAAGAAAGTAAAGACATAGTGCAGACATGCATGATAGTGCAGTCATACATAGGAATAACACAGAAGGAATAAAATATAACACCAATCTAAGAAAAAATATATAATATACTCTGTACAGAAAAAGAAATATAGGAACAAAAATGTATTCGAATAGAAATTATAAATAGATATGTTTTGGATAATATGTATAAATGTCACTATAATGTGTTTATGCTTCAGTTACTATGTGTCAGCAATTATTGACAGTGAAGCTGGATGATAAATTGAATAGCTCTAAGTGTAACCTTTCATTGGAGCCCAAAATTATGACTGTACATTAAAGCATTCAAGAATTAGAGCATTTTATGTGTCGATGGTTACAAAGGGTAATTTGGAGTATACACATGTCTTTTTTTTGGCGCCTAGACATAAACTTAGATAAATGTGTGTAAAACACAAATTTTCTAATATATTCTTTATCAAATGGGAAATTTGGCTTGGTAAGGCATCATTATGTGATCCCATTGTATTTTCCAGCTCATAGCTCCCAGCTATAGTCATCTGCAGGCTTCTATTTACAAAAAAATGTGGGCAGAATTATTCATTTTCAGAGTGTTCAAAGTGCTATTACTCAATATCAGTAAGACTTGCAGTGATTCTTGCATTGATTCAAAACTCAGAGTGTCACCTTTCAAAAGAGACCAAAACCATGCATATAATTAAAATGGTTCAAGAACAGCATGCAATGCACTTTGGGTATGCCTTTTTTAGGCATTTTAGGCTAATTTTACAGGAAATGTAAAGGTTAAAAATATCAATAACGGATTAATTGATGGACTGGAGTCGTGTGGACTACTTATTGATTATTGATTATTGTGATTATCAGCCGTTTGGACTCTCAATAAGACGGCACCCATGAACTGCAGAGGATCCATTGGTGAACAAATTATGCAATGCTAATTTTCTATCAAATCTGTTATAAGGAAAAAAAATCATCTAAATCTTGGATAGGTTGATTTTTAGCAAAGACTCAGTTTTGGGTGAACTGTCCCTTTAATAGGCACCCTCTGCCCCAGTACTGAAAAGCTAGAAACACCTCAGCTGACCTCTCGTTTCACTATCTTCATCCCCTTCTTTGTGATGTCCTCTGTTTTGCTCCGATTTCTATCTCTCCCTCGCTCCCGGTGCAGGTTGGTATGATTGTGTAATTTGAGCATGCTGGGCAGTCTCTGCTCAATGTTGATGGAAGGATGGGGCCGTGTATTGAGAGGTTACATGCTGTCCTAGTCGCCCGGCTGCATGGATCAGTAACACCTTGTTTGATGGAGAGGAAGTGTAAATGACTGAATCGAGATGGGGAACAGTACTTCAGATTTATCCTTAAAGACAGATGATAAAGATAAACCCATATTCTCTCTCTCTCTCTCTACCACTAGAGTCGACTCCATTCACACCTGAACTAAGGCCTGTTTTCTGCCTCAGTTCAGATGTGTTCATGTGTGTTGTTGTTCTTGTTTTCTGAGGTGGAAAAGTGTGTGTATATGTCATATTAGTGCACTACATGAAAGAAAATCATTGGCTACCTTACATGTCACAAACTCACACAGTCACTAGTGTTAGAAACAGCTTTAAATGTAGCACAATAGTTAGATTTTAGAGTTAGACCTCTCATGAGTAATTGTTTTGCATAAAAAGGCATACAGTGACTGTTTATTGATTAGCTTGGATTGATTAGCCAGTCCAGCATTAATAAATAAACAAATACAAGCTAATCAAAACAAGGATATATTATGTTAGTATAAAAATATCCAGATCAGAGTGTAGTTATTAAAAAGTATAATAAGTATCATCATTTTTAATAACCACTCACTTATCTGGATATTTTAATGCCTAACATTTGTTGTCATGATTTAAGTGTTTTATTTTCATCCACTGAAATAAAAAAGGTGTAAAAACTATTTGTGAAATTACTAGTCGATTTCATGATTAATAAAAGAAATAGCAAGTAGCACCTTGAATTAACATGGATTTTTGAAGTAGAAAAAACTAAATAGTGTACTCCAATAATTATTGTTGTATTTACAACTTTGATATATATATATATCAAAGTTGTAAATATATATATATATATATATTTTATGCATTTTTTTTAGCATATATATATATATATATGTGTGTGTGTGTGTGTGTGTGTGTTAACAAAATTATAAACACATTACTTTTGTTTTGCCCCCATTTGTCATGAGCTGAACTCAACGATCTAAGACTTTGACTATGTACACAAAAGGCCGATTTCGCTCAAATATTGTTCACAAATCTGTCTAAATCTGTGTTAGTGAGCATTTCTCCTTTACCGATATAATTATTCGGTCAACAACAGTACTCAAGTAGGCTGTGACTATTAAACGATGCTCAATTGTTACTGAGGGGCCCAAAGTGTGCCAAGAAAATATCCCCCACAGCCTGAACCATTGAGACAAGGCAGGATGGATCCATGCTTTCATGTTCTTTATGCCAAATTTTGACCCTACCATCTGAATGTCGCAGCAGAAATCGAGACTCATCAGATCAGGCAAAGTTTTTCCAATCTTCTATTGTCCAATTTTGGTGAGCCTGTGCGAATTGTAGCCTCCGTTTCCTGTTCTTAGCTGACAGGAGCGGCACTCGGTGTGGTCTTCTGCTGCTGTAGCCCATCTGCTTCAGGGTTCGACGTGTTGTGCGTTCAGAGATGGTATTCTGCATACCTTGGTTATAAGTGGTGGTTATTTGAGTTATTGTTGCCTTTCTATCATCTCTAACCAGTCTGCCCATTCTCCTCTGACCTCTGACATCAACAAGGCATTTTCGTCCACACAACTGTCACTCACTGGATATTTTCTCTTTTTCTGACCATTCTCTGTAAACCCTAGAGATGGTTGTGTGTGAAAATCCCAGTAGATCAGCAGTTTTTCTAAATACTCAGACCAGCCCATCTGGGACCAACAATAATTCCACGTTCAAAGTCACTTAAATCCCCTTTCTCCCCATTCTGATGCTCGGTTTGCACTTCAGCAAGTCGTCTTCACCACATCTAGATGCCTAAATGCATTGAGTTGCTGCCATGTGATTGGCTGATTAGCAATTTGTCTTACCAAGCTATTGAACAGGTGTACCTAATAAAGTGGCCGGTGAGTGTATATATATATATATATATATATATATATATATATCAATATATTATGTCTTTATACCTTTTTATAAAAATTGTTTTGCTAGTTGCTGATTTTTTATTTGATATAAAATGTTCACATATTCAAATAGCATTTAGTGGATGTACAGGATATGATACCTGCTGTACTGTATCCATCTTCAAACTGATAATATTTGTTTTGCTATACAAATTACTTTTAAGTAATTAAATGACTGAGCCATGTAATTAGTAATTATTTTATATATGCAGGTGACACTTTGCAATTTAAATTACACTCGATCGTGGCCACACCCAGAGAAAAATGTTTTTCATCCATGTGCATGCACTCACATACCCAAAGTTCAGCAGATTTATATTCACGAGCAGACAGTTTTAATAGTTTTAATGTTTTCATCTGTCTGCGTGTGTGTGCTCTGCGTCCACCCGGGGACAGCAGCAGTAGTGCTAATGATATTAAGCCAGGGACAGATCTGCTCCATGTCTGCAGGACTGCCAGTCAGCTGGTCTGGCCCCTCAACCACTCTCCACTAATCCCATCCTCCTCTCCACCAGAGACAGGAAGAGAAATCTAATAAATAAATGAGAGGATGCATGAGGAAAAAAATATATAAATTACGTCCTCGCTTCTCGTAAATCATGTTCCCAACTTCCAGTAGACAGGAGGGTGGAGCCTGGGAGTGGAGGATGCGAGAGAATAGATCAAGAGAGGAGGAGAGAGTGTGTGTTGCTTGAGAGAAGAGAGAGAGAGAGAGAGAGAGAGAGAGAGAGAGAGAGCGGGAAGTGGTATCCTTCCCTCAGCCGGGGTAGCTCTCGAGACTTGGCGTCGAGGTGTTTTTAATTGATTTTTGATTAGCCAGACATGGGGGTGTCCATTAGCAGGGGAGGGATAAAACCAGAACAAAAAAGAAAGAGAGAGCATGCACGCGAGAGAGAGAAAGACTGAGTATGAATAAATGAATGGATAGAGGCCCGGTTTTGAAAAGCATTATACCGAAGCACAGGGACGCACGCTTCTTTCATTTTGTCTCGCACACTGCTTAATTGACTGTAATATTTTACTTAATTAGTTGCAATTAACCTCAGGTTCAAGATACTCAGCGGCTGATGAAGAAGGTGAGAACTTTTCTCAAATATCTTCATGACAAATTGTGCAAACATCATCTCACGCACACTTGTCTCTTTACAGTAACCCACAAACGTGACGCGGTGTTCAATAAACAGGAAACCAACATGCTAATGCAGTGATTCTTAACTATTGGGTTACAACCCCAAAAAAGCGGTCACAGGATTTAAGGTTATGGCAGAAGGTGAAAGGTTAAATGCAAATAATCGAGTGCAAGCAACTGAATAAGCACGCACAGTTAGCAAAAATTTTACTATAGCTTATCAAGCTTTAAAGGGAAGCAGTAACACTTTTAGTGTCTTTTGCTATTGATGTCAAAAGCTTGCGTCTTAAACGCTGCAGTAAATAATTAAACGCTGCATTTTTGTGCAATATTTTTATATTCTCATTACAAATAGTTTTATTCAGAGCCAGAAGTCTACCTCATATTAGTGTAATAATCAGTTTGACAAGCTGGGACTGATTATTATTAAATTATATATACAAGCAACTCTGTTTATGCTAATTTCCTCATTCTTTTGTCTTAGTTTAATTTTTTTAATTGTAAATCACTTTTTATTATGGATATTTATTTTTAGTTTTGTGTCTATTATGTACCGTGCACCTTATGCAGAGGCTTTGCAATTTCGTTGTATCTTGTGTACAATGACAATAAAATGAAATGAATGAATTAAATAAATTAATATGTCACATGGAGGCTATTCGATGCAAACATGGACAGGTTGTTACATTACCTCACACTTAAAAAAATCATTGGACAAAACTAAGCAGAGTAAAGGAAAATACAGGCTAGGCTTTATATTTTAAAAATATTTGTGTCAGTTTTGTGTTATGAATTATTTGCTGCTGAAAAACATAAAACTATTGAAATTCAAGAGAAAACATCAGTGTGACAACAATACTGATATAATCAAGACAAAAGCATCAAAAAGCAAAATTATTGGAAAGAAAACCTTAAGTACTTTGAAATAATCTTTTATTAACAATTCTTATACACACTACCATTAAAAATGGGGTTGGTAAGGATTTCATTCATTCATTCTGTCATGGAGTCTCAGTCACCTGTCACAGTCACCAGCTCTGCACTCCAGGTCCCAGAATCCTCCCCGGCTCACACGTTCGCAGTCATCATCACTTGAGTTCAGATCACCTGCACCTGCCGTCTCCAATCAAGTCACCATTCTTAAGCAGGCTCCTTCCAGTTACTCACCGTCCGGTCTACCGTTCATTGATCCGAACTGTACCTGGCTCACTTGTGATACTAACCTGTTTATACTTACCTTCCAGTTTCCTGCTGATTCTCCAGTGTTTATCCCACATTGTTCCCCTTTGATTTCAGACTCATCAGCTCCCGTTAACCTGCAAGGGAATAGACTGTCAGTATTCTGCAAGACATTCCCAGGTCTGAATTCAGTATCTTTCACTCACCTGCCATTACTCTCCACGATATCCCATCTGCCGTAGTTCAATAAACCTGCCTGTGTTTAACTTACCTGCTTGTGTCTGACCCATTTTGTGACCCATTTATGTATTTTTTTTTAAGAAGGCTCCTTATGCTCACCATTTATTTGATACAAAATACAGTAAGAACATTAATATAGTAACGCATGATTAAAATGTTTAAATAACTGTTTTCTATTATAATATATTTTAAAATGTAATTTATTCTTGTGAAGTGACAGTTTAATTTTCAGCAGTCAGTACTGAAATAATTATAATATGCTGATTTTTTCTTATTATTATTATTATTATTATTATTAATGCTAAATTGTATTTATTTATTTTAATTTAGAGGACCCTTGCAGACCCGCATGACTGTTATACTCCTCAAAAATGTTATGATGTTTATGTATTCCATTTTGTATCTTTATCTTGGGCACTCCTATTTGTCACTAAAAGTATTTTACAACAGCTGTTAGGTAATATTAATACATTTCAGTATTTGATTTTCGGTTGTTGTTGTGAAAGCTGAGTCCTGAAGCAAAACCTGCTGAGAAACACTGATGTAATGGCTTTGAATATTCATAAAAGTGCTCTCACTCACAAGCACACGCACAACACGATGAGTTCACTCTGATAATTCACATATTTGCATGGCAAAAATATCGCAGCCCAAAACTGACAAACCGACACATTTTCATTGTGAGCAAAGCCAGTTCTGTGCCTTCATTTAGACTGATGGCAGACCCCTGTTTATGAGGTTCACTGGTTTTACTTTAGTGGCAAAAGAAGTGCGGCAGTTGTGGGGAAATCAGATACGGCTGTCACGCTAGATTTGCACTTTGAGTGTATTTTAGCTTGTAACTTTAAAACCCATTTCTGCTTTCCTGACTTTTCATGTCTCTTGATATACCCTACTCATCTGGCCCGATCATCCGGTCCCATCCCACTTAAATACAGAAACTGACCTGCAAACGTAGACACATTCGTACACACACAGGCTAGCAGAAGCCTGATTTACTCCGCTAATATGCACCACGCAGGTGGGAGCGAGCGCAGAGGAAGATGAGTGAAGTAAAGAAGTGATGATGGCCGTAGAGCTGAGAGATTAGAGTGTTTACTGCTTATGGACATGTGCTTTGGGGGTCTCGCTTCTTCACTAATTGTAGCTCATGACTAATTGGTGTATTAGCGAAACATGTAGCAAGGTGCTTCCGAAGGCTTCAGGGGACACACTGAGCTCATTATACCTCATATTCCGGCCAGAAGAGGTTGTTTGGAAAAATAAAAGAACTCTTCCAATTGGCCAGGTGAGAATGGAAATTAAGAAAGCGCATCATTTTTTAAATCAGAGGAAATATTGTATCGTGTTGGCATAATTTACCTCGGTCTCCGATGCCTTATGTCCAATTATCACTGATCCACCGCAGTTCACCACAAATGTGCTCAAGCACACGGAAGGCATGGGGATTATGAGGATCTGTCTGCGCTTGTGCATCTAAGTGTTGGCTAATCTCAATCACAGCTGTCACAAGGTGAGTTATAAAGTCTGAATGTGTTGCTCGGGTATGGAGCAGATTGGAATCTGCTTTGTTGTACTTGACCCCGACAGCGGAACATTTTTTGAGAGACGGCGCTAAACCCAGCCCGTGATTATCCCCACCATGCTCCATCCATTCCACAGGTCGCTTCTCTAGCAGGCAGAGTTAATAGATGGAGTGTTTGACATGATGAGGCAAAGTAGGCCATTGTTAGGCTGAATGGATATTAGAGTGGGGATGCATTTAAGGCCATCACTTAGGTCTGGCGTTTTTTGTTTTTATTCAGTCACTTTCATTGATGTGATTCGCCAGAATGAAACATAGTTGTAGTGAAACTTCTCTCTCTTTGAAAGGAGGTCCTACCATTTGACTCCATTCAGTTGAAGTGATTGTACTATGGAAATGGAAACGTTGTTGCATGGAAAGACAAAATGTGACATTACTGAGCTAAACAGGCTTGGTGAGACATGAATGTGGTAATATTATATTTTCTTTCTAATGCCTGATGTTGAATTGGTGAGAGATTCCAGGTTTCTTCATGCAACCTTCATTTCTCATCCCACTATCCGGGCATCAATGTCTACTTCAATTCATGTCTTTCAACAATATCTCCAGCAGGACCACATTGATCCCACTAAAACCGTCTCAGTTTTCCTCCCCGACCAATTTACCAGCAGTAAAACTAATATTGTCTTTTATCAGATGCAATTAGGGCTCCAAGTTAAAATCTCCTCCCAATTAAAACTCATTAGACCCTTAATGACATTAGAGGGGTTTTCTGTTGCCGCTGCTCATTTAGGCAGCTCAGTGGCAGGGTGTGGGTGTTGTCAGGCAAATCGGAGTGACCCTATGGGCTGATGATTGCATACAACACTGGCTCCTCACCAGCTCGTGGTAGCCAGTTAAGCTGCTGCTAGACTTTATAATTGGATGTGTGTTAGTGGAGACATGGAGTCAGCTGGACTGTGAGTTCTCTCTCCTCTATAACTTCCCTGCTTATATTATATTTTACACGCTTTCCTGCTTCTTTACCCCATCGAGACCACCCACATCGTTGTCTCTGTTTGTTCAATATTCTTTGTCTGGCCTCTGTGTCTAATATACTAATATTGGACACTTACATTCAAGCTCTCACTCATTTATGAGGTCATGGTGTGCATGAGGACAAGGGCAAACAATGGCGCCAACCGCACCATGTGTAGTCGAGAGCATTTTTGGGTGCTGTCCATAGTTCTGAACAAGACAATTTTTAATGGTTGGATAGCAAAGGCCCTGATATTCTCTCTATTTTACTCTTTGCTTAGAGCTAAAAACAGGTATTTATGGAAGCTTGTTTCCACCATGGAATAAAAATAGTAATAATAATAATACAAAGCTAATTGTGATTTTTCATAAACAAATTCAAACAAACTTTATGGACTTATTTTGATTGTTTGTTTTGCATTTTTACTTCAGTCACACTAAACTGCAAATTGGAAAGAGGAACATGCATGTATCATGAATAACCTGTTTGATGTTTAGGATTGAAATATCATAGATTGATATATGTGCAAAACAAAGAGCACAAGCCCTAAACTGGCCTAATTGGCAATGTTGTGAGAACATGGGATGGGCGATCTATGCTGTGCAATGGTTGAAATATGTCATCCTGTGGAGATTTTGTCATGTTCAGAAGATAAGTGGATACGCATGTTTTTGGATATGATGTGAAGCTAAGTTTAGTTATGATTTTGCTCAGCAAGTGCAGTTTTAAATGTAGCTTATCCACTCAGGATTCTTCTGTTTTGGGTATTTGGGTATTATTATTATGTCCTGTGTGACGCTATAAAATTACAGCGAGAAGCAATTTTTCCACACCAGACGCGACGCGGTTACAAGATGCAACTAAATCAATCACAAACCACAGCCAATCAGAAGAGCGCGTAGGTGGGCTGTTTCTCTGCAGGCTATGTATAGCACTCTCAATGAAATGGAAATGGAAGTGTAATCAAATTTAATAGAAAACAAAACCATTGTAATGTTATTTATAACAAACACTCAAATGTATACACATACTCATGCTATCTTTATCATGGCATATTCTTGTTTATTAACAGTTTGAACAGTCTTATTTTCCTTTTATTTAGTTTGAAGATCTGAGATTCCATTGTCACTTTCACTATGATTATTAAAGTCCCTCACATTGATGTTTGAACTAAAATTAAGAATATATTCAAGAATATTTAAAGCACGTAATTAGTAGATAATCATTGTCACATAATGAACACAACAAAGCCTCTGATTTGATCCTTTCCACCCTGGAGGATATCAGCAGCTTATCGGAATAATCATACGCCACATGTCTCCATGTTGTGCACGAGGGAACGGAAATGGACCTTTGATCTGTAAACCTAAAGTGCTAGAAGCTGCATGCTAACTCGGCAGCCTGGGGGCTTTTGCATGGGAGAGATGCAAGAATATGAAGAGGATGCGGAGAAAACAAGCCTGGGTGTGTGCCGCAGTGCATCCACGTTTAAGGACGTGATCGTTTATAAGAATACTTCACTCAAACGTGAAAATTTGCCATCCAAGTTGTAGATGGGTTTGATTATTTATCAGAAGAGATTTGGAGGAATTTAGTATTAAATCGTTGTGTCTGTAAGAAACAAATCCATCCATCCATCCTCCTTTTCTGGAAAAAATACAAATCTATAATCCATAATAATGCTTCCTCCTGTGAAAAAAAATCCATGCCCTATCACATCAAAGTGCACCAACATATTTGTTTAGAACTGTTTTTGACTGCTTTCTCTTGGAAATGGTGCTCGATCAGTATATATGATCTCGACACTGGTGCACCGCAGTCGTCCTCAGCCCACTCCTGTACTCCCTGTACACACGACTGTATAGCTACACAGCTCAATGTCATCGTCAAATTTGCTGATGACACAACGGTGATAGGCCTGATCAC
Source organism: Gymnocypris eckloni scoliostomus (assembly GCA_027564155.1). NCBI lineage: Eukaryota > Metazoa > Chordata > Actinopteri > Cypriniformes > Cyprinidae > Gymnocypris > Gymnocypris eckloni. The sequence continues at coordinate 20,055,066 of CM050415.1, forward strand.
CGACAACGATGAGCACTACAGAGGTGAGTACCTGACTAAATGGTGTCAGGAGAACCACCTCTCACTCAACATCGACAAGACCAAGGAGCTGGTGGTGGATTACAGGAGACAGAGATGAGTAAGCATAGTACATCACCATCGAAAGAGCCACCTGTGACCCTGGGTGAGCAGCTTTAAGTTCCTCGGCGTTCACATCACTGAGGATCTCATGGTCTGCTCACACAGATGCAGTGCTGAAGAAGCACATCAGCGTCTCTTCTTCCTGACAGTTCAGGCTGAGGAAGTTTAGGAAAAGCCCCAGAATCCTCAGGTCCTTCTACACCTGCACTGTGGAGAGCATCCTGACTGCATCACCGCCTGGTTTGTGACATCCTCAGTCGCTGGCAACCGCGGGCTCTGTTGTCAAAGGGTCGTGCGAACTGCCGCCACATTGTTGGAGTGAGCTTCACCTCCCTCTGGATAATTTACCAGGCGGTGTACAAGGAAAGCCGGAGGATTATCAAAGACTCCAGCCACCGTCCCACAGACTGCTCTCTCTGTTGCCCTACAAGGGAGGCCAATGGGTTTCCGCAAATTGAGCACTGGCGGCTGAGGGACAGCTTTTCCCTCAGGCTATCAGGCTAATGAACAGTCACAAATAACTCACCTACATCACCTCCCACTCACACAACAGCCATGCACTGCACTTTAACACCGTTCCACCCTGGAGGATATCGCAGCACTTAATCACAACCTATCTGCTATCACTGGACACCATACAATGCACATCCACGACACTGCATATGCATCTGTTGCACCTTTGCACATCTATCTGCTGCTCAACCAACCAATCTGCTGTTAATTTATAATCTGTTGCACCTCACATTATTACTATGTATAGACTACATTATGATAGATATGTACATAATGCAGATGAAAACAAGCCTGGGTGTGTGTGGTTGATAATTAAGTATGTCTCTATAGACTATATGTGTACTGAGTAAAATTTGTGTATTTTGCACATTGTCTTCTGTACAGTCTGTAAATATGTACTGTCCATATGTAAATCTGTTGTTTTTTGCACTGTGTCCATATCCATTGCTGTTGCTGTTTTTGCACTGTCTGGAGCACTGTAAATGCTCCAGTGCAGTTTACACTGTCTGTCCATATGTAAATTGTCTGTTGTTTTCTGCACTGTTTAGACACGCTCATTTTCACTCACCAAGGCACTTGTGCTGTGGTGATGTGACAATAAAAGTGATTTGATTTGATTTTCACCAGAGAAACAATGCTATTGATAGAAGATGCATATTTAGTCAGAAGCAACAGTTTGGAGTTTTAAACCTCTTATTGATTAATTTATTATTTTACAACCATGTAGCTTTTTTTCACAAGATGTTAATTGATGTCCTGGAGAGTTAATTGATGCGTGGATTACTTGTGGATTATTGTAATGTTTTTATCAACAGTTTGGACTCTCATTCTAACGACACCCATTCACTGCAAAGGAGCCATTGGTGAGCAAGTGATCAAATGCAAAATTTCGTCAAATCTCCTCCGATGAAGAAGCTAACTCATCTACATCTTGGATGGCCTGAGGGGGAGTATAGTTTCAGCGAATATTCTTTTTCTTTGGTTGAACTACTCCTTTAAGCAACTGGAACGCTTGGGAATACATGTGGAGGTGACGCACAGCATCCAGAAATGTACTTCCCACCAACGCACACACACAAGCATGCACGCGCTTCCTCTGTCTCCCCCATCCTCGAGAGCTACTTACCTTCTACTGCTTTTGAAAAAAGGAAAACATTTCTCTGTGAAATTTGCATTTCCATATGCTGGCACTGGCGCCACGGAAAGTGGATAATTGGGCTGATGGGCAATGTCGGTGAGAGAGGAATAGAGAAGGATGGAGAGAAGGCCGCCTGGAAAAAAAAACTCAGCCATTACTGGACGTTTTTTCCCCCTCCCCACCACCATTCGTCATTTCACCATCCACCTCTCAACCACTTGTGTTGCTGAAAAGATTTACCTTGGCCTCCCATTTTCACTTTTTCTGCACAACTCCCTCCCCCTGTCTTTCTCTCGTGTGCACACAGAGGCTCTGACTCTCTCTCATCCATATTCATTCAGCGTCTCCTTTGCTCCCTCTGTCACCCACAGCATGCCGTTAATACACCAATTAGCCCTGAGAGCGGATAATGGACTATTTCATATTGCAAAAGAGAAAGAGAAACAGATCGAGAGAGAGCGAGACCGAGTGAGTAGCAGCTAGGTTTTGAGGTGCTGCTATTAATGAAGATCCACCTGTCAGATGAAGGGCATCAATGATCACTTATGGAAGATGAAGTCTTATAGTGATGTAGTAGAGCTTAAGAAAGCCATCGGAAGATTGTTTTTTTCTTGGGTCTTCCTCTTCTCAAGCAGTCACATTTCTCCTTGAAATGAGCTCTCACCGTGAGCAGGATGTAGCTCGTCTGAATCAATATACCAAATCTAATGAAATCTTTGCATTAAAGTGGAGAAAAACATGACATGTGGAGAGCTCTTCTCTTAGTTTGGCACTCATCGCTGTGTTCTTTTACTATGTCATGCAAAAATAAGAAAAATTGAAGCTTGGAATCTCTTTGGGTATTTCAGTGACCTTTGCAGCTTGATATTTTGTTCTAGTTTCCTGAATAAAGAGAAAGACGTGTGTCAATTTTTCATTTGCAAGTGGTGATTAGAGCTTTTTCAAATCCCCCTATACAAAGTGTTAAATGTTTTTTATTGCCCATGAGTATTAAACAAATAGTTCAGTTTTAAACGATTATTAATTAGTATTAAACAAATAGCTGTTACAAGTCTGGCCAATACTGTCAAGCTGATCATGCTTTTCATGGTATTTCTGATAATAAATGGCCGATATTGAAATTCTATATTAAGGCATCTTTATACAGCCAGCTGAGTTAAGGCTTCTCTGTGCCTGCACAAAATTGAATATAAAAATGCAATGCCAAATACAAGCGATACTAAATGTTGCCTTCTCTCACCCACCTCAGCCCCAAACTATTCAGTTGTAATTGCTGTGTAAATGCATTCATGCCACCTCTGTAAAAACACCAAAATGTCACTTCATACTTGTAGAGTAATTTATTCCTTTTTAAATTATTTATTTAAATGTGTTTTTAAATAGTGAATTAAACAGACTAAAAATAACATTTGTGGATGCTACAATTTAATTTAGGCATTACAACATTAATATGTACAGTATGAGAAATTATATTCAATTTGAGATTAGCTAAAGATAATATTTAAGGGATAATTAACAGAACATATTTTTTTTATTCCACTGTGCTGCTTTACCATTGTTTTTCTTTTATGACTGTGTTAGACGAATGAGTTTGTTGTGCTTGTGTCTTTTGCAGTATGTCGTGCATGAAACAGTGTTCTAAAATTGTAGCGCTCAAGAGAAAATGTTAAACTTAACAAAAATGTATAGAAATTTTGCATTTGTCCCCATTGCACTCTAATAACATTAATGAATGAGTTAAAATAATATAATGTGAGTGTTAGATGACAGCAGAGGTAATATATATGAAAAATAGGGGAAATGAGCACGTGCAAGTAAAAGTACACTATAAATTAAAATATTGGATATTTAAATGCACATGCTTTTTTACCATGTTTTGTATTTGTATTATCATTGCAATCATCTAATGTTCAGATTGTACTATTTAAGATGAATGGCGATTAATCGTTTGACAGGACTATTTAAGATAAATAAATTTGTATATAGAATTTATATTATTAATATCTGCTAATATGGTACTAATATACCTTGTATCCCTAAACTCAAATTGAGCAATTTTCTGTGACTAATTTTCATGTTAAAGAAGTCATGCTACCTGGTCTCATGGCATTTACGTACCTGGGTGCACTTTTTAGCGAGACAAGAAATTTGTTCCAATAACAACATATGACTGCAGTTTCCAAAAGAAACAAACACTAGAAACAAACTCTGATATCTTTTACTCCTTTTCACACAGATTTACAGAGTTTTGATTAATAAAGCGTATTTTTGACTTCAATTACTTGAAGAATATCATGTTATGACTTCATAACAATACTAAAAAGCTGGGAGATTTGAAAACTGATGCTTTTGAACGTTAACATCACACATATCCTGCCTCGTATCTCTGGGTTTTCATAGACGGTAAGTTTGTTCGGTAGTTCACGGAGTACGGAGACGTACTTAGGAGACAGAGCTCCGGTTCAAAGCCCGTGTAATCACGGTTCACAAAGCAGTTCAAATCTGCATATAAGGAAGTTGAAATGACACGGTTGCATTAATAAATACGTTTTTATCAGTTTCGGGTAGGTTTAGGGTTGGGTTTGGTGTAGGGCATATTTACAACACGATAGAGCATTTCATTTTAGAGACAGACCTCGGATATTTGAACTCTGAACCGCCGCAATACGTACCTGTAGCAACGTAATAAAAGCACAGCAATGTAATAAAACGTGCCAGGGTTCACGTATTTAACCTGTGTTTTAGTGCCACTCAGTGGACATTTCTCTTATAAACTGTGACGAAACGTGCAGTAAGGTACGTAAAACGGTGTCGCACAGAAAGTGCACAGAGGTACGTATTTTTATGAGACCAGGCTGAAGTTATTTATAGTTATGTGTATGTGTGGATGGCTGGAGAGAGAGCGAGCAGATGGCCATCAAACTTTTCCAGCATTTCACCTCTGTCAGATTTATAGTTTGTATTTTTATCTAGTAAGAGTATCTATTTAGGTTGCACTTTTCACAGTTGAAATCTAAAGGCTATTATTGAACAAATCACAGCATTTGAAATGCTATAACCAATTTTGGTAAATTTACTTCACATCAATTGCTTAAAAAACAGTTTTCCATCATATTTTGGAGCCCATTCTTTAGGAACAGCAAGGTCACAAACATATAAACATGACTGGAATATGCAGCTGAGCGATCTCTTTTACAATGCAAATAGTCAAGTCAGCATATCACAGTGGAGTTGCTTTGTAATATAGATGTTATATTATTATCTAATGAATATTACTATAGGATAGTACTACCCCCCCCCACCCACCCCTCTCTCTCGTTAAAGTTATTAAATTATATCCAATGGATATACATGACAGTTGAAAAGAACTGCTTGAATTCAAGTCAAGTATTATTTGCTATTATTTTTAGCATTTGTATTCCCAAACTAAAAATATATGGCTTTTATCAATTAAGAGCCACGTCACTTATTTAAACAACAGGAATCAGTCGTATGTCAATTGGAAATGTGAAAGGTTTTAAGTGACTCACTGAATCATTCACTCAGTCGATTCATTCAAACACTGATTGATTCATGGAATGCCATTACTGTGTTGTCTGGAGACACGACTGCTTCACAACTGATTCTGACTTGGTTTGTAACCATATTTGTTGGTGGGACAAAAATGAATATAGTTACTGGTGATATGATGACTAAAATGTAAGTTATACACAATATCACTGTAACTTACTGAACTGTTTTTAAAAAGAAATAATAATATCAGCATGACTGTGATTACCTGATAATCTAAACAACATCAATTTTGTTTGTGTGACATTAGTTGAATACATAGACTAAAAATACATATGAGTGTGTGTTTATAAAATTGGGATGGCAAGTGTAATAGGGAGCAGAGAGGACATAATATCCTCATAGATTATCTAAGGAAATCAAAAGTCTGAGTGCATATTGCTGCTCTGTTGTCAGGGAAAATGGTCTGGCTAGAACTATTAAAAAAAGTAATTTGGCAATGAAAGGAAAATGTAGGCTATCCTGTTGACTTTGAGCCAGTTTCCACTGATTTGACAGTTAATGTGATCATGACTGTCCTTCAAATAGAGCACTAACCAAATCCCTTAAGGTCAACACAGAATCTTAACGAAACGGGCTGTCACAGAGGACACTGGCATAGGCCAACTGTAATTGGTATTTAGCCTATATATATAACTCATATGTGAGTGAGAATTAATTTTTAAAAATAGATGTATTATTTATTGACCACATCTCTCAGTAATGATTAGACTTGTGACTTTTAATTAAAATTGATTTCAAAAGATAATGTAGCACTTTAAAGTCTCTGTGTTACATGTATAATTAATTATTATACATCCATACTAATGTGTAGTAGACCTAATTATTGAACTGGGATTATTATTTTAAAGTCTGTGTTCTTAATAAATTCTGGCTAACACGCTTTGGCAATAACAAGTGATTTTTAAGCATATATTTTGTGAGGGGGGGGGGGTATTTTTAAAGATTTTTGTCTGTCTAGAAGGAGCGTAGGCTTGAGAATTATTATCACCTGTAATAAACCACTCCCCCGACACAAGCACCGCCCCCTTCATATACGCTTAATCGCGCCCTCCGCACAGACCACGCCCCCTTTAATACACTCATAAACAGTGAAAGCTCAACTGAGAGGCGTCCCACACCGAAAGCCATCTGAATAATCACACAACATCACCCCACCACACCATGCTGGACAGCAGACTGCAAGACATATGTCGGATCAGTCACGAGACCTTCATCATATTCATAACAGCTACAGTTTAAATATAGCAGCTTTTAAAAATAAGCTACACGTAAGCAAGTCCTTAATTATTTACCAGGTTGAATCAGTCGTTGAGACTGATCAATAATACATTGTCATTTTGCACACGGTCACGCAGGGTCCAAATGAATAAACCTGGATTTGGTTTATTCATTTAGATGGGGTTCAGATAAGAAGACAGCCGGTGTGCTGTCACAGAGATACATCGACGTTACGCTTCTTCAGACGGAGGGAGTCAGAGCGATTGCTGGTTTCGAGGCGGGAGGACACATGGCTCGACTCCACAACCTTTCATTTTTGCTCTAATGTGTGTTGTTAAATACGACAAGGAATCCGATATGAACATTCACGGGCTTTCCAGCGTCCGCTGCTGACGTCTCTGCGCGTCTGTATGCACTTATTGGATTTGGAGAGACGTTTCGCGTTATGTTCAGAGCTGAAAACGGGACTGCGGACGATATTTTAGTCGCTCATTCGCGTCTCATGTGGACTTATTATCAATGAGTCGCGTGTCAAGCGTCGCATGACAATGCGAGTTCTTGTTTTGTTAGGATTTTAACACGAGTGCGGTCATTTGAGTAGTAACTTAACATGTCGGATTGTTTTTCGTCGTTTTGTGCGTCTTTATCACGAATTGTCTCCCTCCGTTAATTCTCTGGACTGCTCCATTCGGGCTATTCGTTCTTAATCTGCATGCATCCTCACGAAGAAGGAGAACCCGACAGATAAACGACAGGAGGACTAAAGAATGAATGAGATTCACTGAAGAACAGGAGGAAACGCAGTAAGGTATGAACCCGAGGTTTTTATGATGTTTGGATATGCTGCAGGAGGACTCGCTACGGAAATCTCTGCCACCCCTGGCATGTAACGAGGTTTATTTATTAGTGTTTTATTGATGTTTTATGCTTATGGATATAGACCACGCGCGCGCTCCTGATGCGTCAGGCACAAATAAACGCTCGCGCGTAATGATAGATCCGCGCGGGTCGTTTATATCCCACGAAATGTCAAATTTGACACTTTGATTCAACTATACACTAACCTTTAGAGTTTATTAATAACCTGTATGCTTGCAAAATGAGAAGACATTTTGTAAAGCAGCTACAAATATGTATGCGTGTAAATTAGCTAAAATTTACAGATGACTGTCGTTATTGTTTTGTTTTGTTTTAGTCATAAATCGTATTCAAATATTTGAGCACATTTTGCAGGTACTTACTGCAATAATAAACGCTGACAAAATAAGTTACGCAGTTTTATTTGAGCTAACCTTTATTTAAATGGACGTTATTAGATAGATATCATGAAATGATGAGCCATACAGAGATTCAGAAAGATCATGGCTTCTGATACCTCTATCATGTGTCATCTATATCACATTTCTGTATTGGAAATGCGCGATTTACCATTAATATCTCACTATTTGTTTTAGGCCTACAAGAAACCTCGAATTAATGCACTCTAGTGTTACATGGGATAAAAGCATCCAGTGCTCGACCTTTGCATGTCTTGAATGAACAGGCCTACGTGAGCAGTAACATAAGCATTAATGTCACTATATTTACACACATTAAGGGAATTCACAAGGACACTAAAATATTATAGAGTCGAGTCTATGCAGAAGAGCAAATTGCTTTCTGCTGGCAGAAAAATTGAACGGCTGGGTGACATTTGGGTAAATGGACACGACTGGACCAAAGTTGAATCTCCTCAAAGCAGCAGGTTCCATTTTAAACGTCACGCCTCAGTGCGAGCAGAAGCCTCTTGATGTTTGTTTAGGTCTAAAATACCAGTACTCCGCTTCAGGACTGTTCACTCCCAAACACTCTCTCCAAACAGAGCGAAGGATTTATGCGTCTCTGTCCGAGTGTCAGGACAATTATTCTAAGCTCCGAGCAGATGAATTATAGTCAAGCATTAGCACAATATTAATGATAGCTCCCATTTTTATATTGTGGCAGTAATCATTGGATAAATGTCTTTGAATCGCTTCTGCTTTGCTTTTGCCAAAGTGGCCAGTGCTCAGCATTTCTTGTATGATGAAAAGGATTTGATAGATTGGCCGCATCTGTGTCATCTTTATTTTGGAAGAGCTTTCACGGCAACGGTCTGGATTTGACATATGGATCCACATAGTGATTCAGTCATAGCAACATTATTGTCAGATGCGTGATTTGTTAGCCCATTTTACCGTGCCTTGAAACAACGGCTGTGATGGTCAAGCTTCCAACAATGATTTTATTTCCCTCGCGATCTAAAAGAAAAGAACAAGGGGCAAAGTACAAAGTGAATTGTATTTGGCAGTATTGCTCATGGACTATTGGGGGGGAAATAATTTCGATTTTTATAGTAAATGTAAAAAAAAAAATGTTTTTAATTATAAAAAAAATAATTATGTTTTTAAAATACTAATTAATAGCAAAATAATGGAATTTGTTTTTGTCCAAAATATTATTTAATTCCCTTCCTTTATTTATACATTTTTGATTAAATCATTAATTTGTCTGTTATGTTAAAGTGTGCATCACAGTGTTTTGAATTGTTTATCTAGAGACAGCAACAGCAAAGTTCAGGTGATTTTTATTCAGTGGCGAAGCTTGTTATGTGTGCTTTCCACTAAAAACAGTTTGACATTTCCCCACGATTTTCTTCACTGTATCTTTAAATAAACAAAACCATTGAGTACTGGGACTTGCACTTTGTCCTAGTTTGACCTTCTGGGTTGAAAGTTATGGAAAGCACTTGTTCACAGCATTTAATGCTCCTTTGAATCATAACGTCTGATCTTCCTCAAGTGCACTTAGCTGCATTAAGCAAAGGTGTGTGCAGATGGTCCAGGCCAGCTGCTGAAAGGACATATAATTTTCATTTTGTCTTGTTCGGTGCACCAGCATCACATGAGTGCACAAGGCCTTTGCTTTTTCTGTTACTGTTTTTTTTCTCTCTCTCATTTTTAGAATAGATTCAGACTCTTGTCTCCTTCCGCTCTCCTCAATTCTCTCTGTCGGTTTATATGTATCTCTTGCTCTATGGTCCCCCCACAGGGTTAGGGTATTGTTATGCTGTCAATCATCCAGTAGTGTAAGATTTGTGCTGCTTGTAGCTTCCTGTAAGACCCATTCATAGGGAATGTCGTCTGAGGTCCATATGAACACTGCAGCATTCAAGGCTTTGTTTTGAAAAAGTAGCTAAAGCAAACATGAATAAATCATCATCAGGTTTCAGTGCAAAATATTTTAACATTGTATTTTTAACTGTTGACAGTTTTAAAATGGCACTTTATTTTACATTGTCCTTGTTGCGTTATATGTACTTACAATAGTAAAAACAGTAAATTATGCATAATTATATGGAGTAATAGAGTATGCAATTAATGTATGCGAATAGGCCCATATATATATATATATATATATATATATATATATATATATATATATATATATATAATTGTATTTAATTGAGAAAAAAAAGTTAAACTTTGAAACAGAATTAGGCAAACCACTACTTTTTAATGCAAACTGTTTACTTTTGTACATTTTACAACACAATTTTTTATCTGTTTAAAACTTTTAAATGAAATGCAGCTGTTTTTAATCAGGAAAAAAAATGTGTTGTGTGTTGTAATACTTTATTTGAAGGGGACAGTTATATATTTAATATGTGCTTACTACAATAATAACAATACATTATGCATAATTACAAATACCTAACCTCCAAACCTTATCCCTATCCTTTACTATATAGTAAGTACATTTAGTTCACTAATACTACTCAGTGTGTATGTGTGTAATTACACTTTAACAGCATCACCTTAAAATACAATGTAAGTAGATGTTGGCAAGTTTTGTAGCAGAAATAATTGTATTAGTCTTTTTTTATTTTGGGTGGTTTTTGTAGATGTTTGAAGTGAATACAATTAATTAAGGAAGTCAAACTGTTTCATTGAGTGGCAAATCCAGCATGGAAATCAGTGTGAATAGTTTTGGTGCAAAAGATTGTTTGTAAATATTTCACATGTCTGTTTAGTTGCAACAGCCTTGGCCTTTCTTCCATTAGTTCATTATATGTTGACAGTCATTGCATTATGAGACTGCTCATTACTGAATGAATGGGTTTTTTGCAAACTCACTGGGGGAGACAGTGCGAAATATAGAAAAGAGTTTGTGTGGATGCTGTTGCAACTGTCCCAGTTGTTGTGAAAAGGCACAAAAGCAGCAGGAACTGGGCGTCCCTTTCGAGCCTGCGCCTGAGTCGCGGCCTTTGTGTCGTGAAGTGCTGTTCTGAATGTGCGGATGAATGCAGCAGCCTGTAACTGCAGGCGCCAGGCATCGAGGCTTTTGTGCAATTCTCAGAGAGCACGTGGAAAAAAAACAACTACATCTGGAATCAGGGAAGGAGGAGTGTGCACCTCCATACGCCACCGATTGGGAACCGTCGATGTGATTGTGGAGCACAATGGAATGTCTTGATCAACAAGTGCATAAGAATAGAAAATCAATGAAAGCTCTTTTTCATAAATTGAGTGCATGTTAAATTAGCCGAATGGGTCCGTCTGGACAGATAGCGGATTGCTTGGCTGCTGTCTTTGGATCATGTCTATTGACTCGGCGAGGGGGGTGGGTTGCTTTGGTTTACAGCTGTGAAAGGCTAAAATAGAGCCCAATCAATGGAGCGTTGAGATAGGGGGGCAATTTACTTGGGGTACTGCTGTCAAAAGTGGCTCAGCCAGCTAAAGCCTTTCAAAATGGCTTCACTCCCACTTCTGTCGCCAACACAATACCACTGTGTGATTGCTTAATATCACAATCCATCCAGGCCAAGACGTTCCCCAATTATAAGCGCCTTTTTTCCGCTTCTGAGGAGCGGTCCAAAACAGCTCTGGTTATCCAACATATTTAACAAGACACGAGGCTGCTCCTGCTGTGGTATTTTTTTCCCAACTAGGATGCCGTTTGATGCCGATTTAGCAGCTAAAGGGAAAGCCAGAATCATTTCACTGATCAGCACATAAAAGGGTGTTGCCATCTGCCGCCGACTGAACAACCAACTAAAGCTCATAATTTTGCATTCGGTGTGGGAAGTTATGAAACAGCGCTGAGTATAATGCACGTGCGAGTGGTACAGGACTGAACTAATCCACTTCTGCCTCGTCCTCTTACACATTTGTATGTGGAATTCTACGGTGATTTGGCTTTGAGTGACATTCCTTGAAAACGTTCATTTGAAAATGAAATGGAAGAACTCGCTCGACGGGATGCGAAATGTCAGTCGTGCATCATTCCGTTCACATCCTGTCAGTCAGCTCCCCGCGTGAGCGCCGGCTTGGAGAGGGAAGTCAAGCTGAACGGAGTTGTGCAGGTGATGGAGGGAGCAAGAGAGAGTGTTGAATATAAAAGCTTACAGACCTTAATAATAATAATAATAGCTCAACAGAACTCCCAGATAGACTTAACAGCAGTCTTCCTACTGAACTTTTATGCCGTGTGTTTTTTCTAACCTGCTATATTTGGGGAGAAATACCTAAATTATTATTAATATTTTTTATTTATTTATCACAATTTAATTAAATTGAAACATGTATATAATATAAATAAATTAGATTGTAAGCTACATCCACAAGTGTGCAAGGGTAATTGTAAGCTATCCACAAGTTTACAAATAAATGAGTAGATTTGGTTTCTAAAGTTATGTTTCATACTTTAAAAATTAATATTAATAAATGGATTATGAATAATGATATATAAATAAATATATAATAATAATAGTAAGAAGAAGACGAAATTAACAAAATAACAGCAATAGTAGCTGGTGTTGTTTTGTTATTATTATTATTATTATTATTATTGTTGTAATTAAATTAATAGTTTTGGCATGCAAAGAAAGCCACATTCACAAGTTTGTAATATAAATATGTATTTATAATAAATTAAAATTATAGGCATGATAAGTGCAGTGTTATTTCATGCCTGGTCATTTGTTAGCATGCTCTCCCAGCAGAATTCAGATATGTTGGGGATCATGTGTATTGGTTTGCGTCTGTGTGTTTGTCAGGGAGTTCTCTGAGCCGAGGGAGGAGGCACCACAGATAACCAGCCAGGGACTAAAGGCAGCTGTTTGTTTGCCTGTTTGCAGAGAGAGAGAAGGAGGGGGGCAGGAGGGAGCCCTTGGAAAGAGGAGTGGAAGGGCAGTGTGAAAAAAGAAAAGAAAACAAGAGGCACTGTCAAAACACAGCAGGAAGAAAAAAGAGAGCAGAGGAAGAATAATTCACACCCAAAAGAGGGATAGAAAGAGCAAAAACTCTTTCACGAACACACTCTTAAGATGGACTCATTAAAGTAAGACTGGCTCCATACCAACACTGGCTTCAGTACGATACCAGCTTGGTTCCTCTCCACTGACACATCAATATCTAATTGGCCAACAAATAAACAGCCTCAGATGATGTTTAAACTATTTATTATGAAACTGGCTATTCACTGATGAATCATAACCTATGTTACCTGCATCTGTGTTGCGGGAATTATAAATGTATGTAGACATTTGATGCTTCTCATAATTATAAAATAACCTTTATGAGTACATTACGGGTTCATTGTTTTAGAATTAGCATTCACTCAAATGTTTAACTTGACATAGTTATGACATTGATGTTGCTAGATGCTGAAAATACAGTGAGATATCCATCTGGTGCTTGTTTACAAACATAAACAATTAAAAAATAGCACATATGGAACGCAAGAATATGTCCTGAGTGAACAGCCCCACAGGGCCGTCAGTCATAGCTCACAGTCTGATGACACGAAGGAGATTCAAAGTCTTTATTGAACATTCTTAATTCAAACAGCGCAGACAGAATCAGACATCAGTAGTCGTGAGCATGCTGAAGTCAGAGAGATGCATCTAGGGAAAACAAAGAGGTTTGGCTTATGAGTGAAGCTGCAGATACAAACAGAATAACTGAGCAACTCAAAATATTCCAGAATATGAACATAATATACCAGAAATTAAGCAGGAAAATAACATTTGACTTACTTTGCTTGAATGGACACATACAAATATGAATAATGAGACATAACCTCTGTTAAAGGTTTTTCTTTTAAAACGTGCCTTTTTATTCTCAATTGTAGATGCTTATAATTAGTTAATTATTAGTCTAATTACTATTGATTATTATATTTCGTAAATGATGCATTTTGGAATTTCAATCTGAGTCACTCTCTTTTTGGGAGTCTTGTACCATTTTAATTGTTGCTCTAAAATTACAGCCTGACATAGAAATGTACTAAACCAGCCACAGTTTAATGGTGGTATTTGAAGTAAAACCATAATAGTCACAGGTAATCACAATTTTCATTGTTTAGTCTTTTTAACCTATGATTTCTATGAAGCTAACTTTGCTGATTGCTGAGATAGTTATGAAGCGCTTATATAAGCTAGAAGTGCCATTTCCATCAGTTAGTTACAATAGTATTTCAGTGCCTGTAAGGGACTGCTAAGAGCACCTAAGCTGAACACAACACTGAACCGAATATGATTGAAAACTCTGTAACATCCCCACTAGCGCACATCACTTTACAGCAAAACAAATGTGCCTGCACTTCTGTCGCATCTGTCTAGTACTGTATATTCATCATAAATAGAGCAAAAAAGGTTCAGCACGCAGCCAAGCGACAGTGGAAATGCTCACGCAATGGTTGAAACAGCTGGGCAGCTAATGGCAGCAGATTATGTGGCTCATTGTGAGTTGCAATTTATGACACTGGGATTACTTTTAACACAATCAGATTTGGTACAAACAATGCAGTGTATTAATGTCCACACATGAATGATGAAAGATGTTTACTCTAAAAAGATCATTCCATTTCTCCAGCAATATGAAGCTTTTATTTTCAATCCTTAAAAGGAATAGTCCACCCAAAAATTTAAATTAGCTGAAAATGTGCTTCTTCACAGTCCATCCAAGAGATGTAGAGAAATGTTCCATTGCATTACTTGCTCACCAATGGATCACCCTCTGCAAGTGATTGGGTGCCGTCAGAATGAGAGTCCCATCACAATAATCCACAAGTAATCCACACATCTCCAGATCATCAATTAAAAAGCTGTGTGTTTGTAAGAAACAAATCCATTAAGATGATTTTAACTTCAAACCATTGCTTCTACTTATAACATAATCCATAATATTGCTTTCACCAGTGAAAAGGTCATCTTGTTTGAATCAGGAGAGAAATCTTTCTTACAAGCATGCAGCTTTTCACTTCACAAGGCATTAATTTATGGACTGGAGATGTGTGGATTATTGTGATGTTTTCATGTTTCTCATTCTGACGGCACCCATTCACTGTAGAGGATCCACTGGTGAACAAGTGATGTAATGCTACATTTCTCCAAATCTGTTCTGATGAAGAAACAAACTCATCTACATCTGGCATGGCCTGAATAAACTTTCAGCATATTTCCGTTTTTGGGTGAGATATTTCTTTGTCATCGGTGTCATGTCATGGCTTTGTAAAGAAAATGGTATTTAGCAATGCAACTGAATCATGGATATCTGTTTGAACCATACCACTATTTCTATTAGATTGCCAGTGATTCCCTGCTCATAAAATTGCACCAAACATTCTGAACAGACCAAGCTAGCATGCCTTGACGGCAACACATCCCATAATGAGTGCGCTGTCCAATCAATGTGCAGTGCTGCCCCTCAGCAAAGTACCTGCTGACCTATGCAAAATCCACATGACCATAACAATACCCTCTAGTCCATACACAAGACTAATATCCATGCAGTTTACATGCTGTCGCAATCCAATGTCAACACTGTATCAGCTCTTTAACTCCTGGCTGATGTGCTATTAGACATTATAGATGTAGTTGACCTCTTTATAACCAGTGCAAACCACTGTATTTAACGACCTGGCAGAGACGCGTCTTGTGTGCGGCCCAATATAGGAGCCACAGGTATTGTGTTATTGTGCATATAAATGTGGTCTCCTAGCTAAAGAATGTGAATGCTATGTTAATGCTTTTTCAGTTATAATTTTCTAATGATATGCTTTATACTATTTTAAATTGCAATTTTTTTTATATACTGTATATATAAAGTTTATTTGCAAAAACAGATTTCAAAAATCATGTTTTTATTATGTTATCATGTTTTTAGTGTTAGTTGGCAGGTTATTTTGTTATATTTTAACCTAGTCCAAAAAAAAACTGCAGTTTCATTGAGATTAATTGGAATGCACAATCAAAAAAATGTTTTTTTTTGAGAATTGTTAAAAACTGAGTTTTCTGTTTTTGCACATGAACTCTTCACATACACACACACACACACACATATATATATATATATATATATATAACTGAATGACAAATGAATGAAACGGTCTTCATATTAGAACTAACACATACACTTTTCAGTGGCTTTACAACGTCTTAATCATACTTTTTTCCAAGTCATGGTCTCGGCTGGCACCCAGGTGCAAATAAAACACTTGGCATTTAAGTACCACATACTTTTTTGTTAAAATGAGTCATCCTTCTTCTCCCATGGATTCTTGTTTTTGCGCTGGCTTGATTTCTTCCAAAGATTGCTTATATCGATTGCCTGAATTAATGTAGTTTCAGCTTAAACAGAGGGTCATGCGGCTATGCAGAGCTCGACATGGTGATGAACTCTAATGCTTTGAAGGTACAATATCGATCAGGGTATCCACACTCTTTATTCTGTTATTTGTCTGAAAAAGGGATTGATTCTTTGAGCGTGATGTTGCATTCTCGTGTGTAGGTGGGTGTGCGCATGTAAATGAGTGTGTAGGTGTGTGTTTGTGCCAGTCTTGATTGGTGATTGCATTTGTTAAACACTGCAATCTTTTCTATTTAAAGGCAACCAGTTTAGAACAAGGCACCTTCAAACTTGTATAATCACCCTCCACTAAATTGCAAACACACACACACACACACGCATACACTCGGGCACAAGTCAAAAGGCACGGTTTCTCACACGCAGCCGCTCGTGCGCAGACATTTTGCCGTAAAATGGGCTGACACATGAGTCACTGATCCCACGTCCCGTATAGGGAGCTCTGTCAGACTGCCGCGTCTCTGAGTGGGACAGGAAACTCAGTTGTGGAACTAATTAGCTTTGCTTAACTGAGGATGGATATGGATTGCTCCTGACAGCTGTCTGCTCTCATTCATTTGTGGAAGAGACACATTTGTTTGGAGACGCTTATTTTCTCTTTCGGCATTTAGAACACTGCGAGAGTCGTTTCACTGAGCCAGGTCCTCTGCGTACGGAAGTCCGGTTAAAAGGTGCTGTCGTGATGTACAGGAACGATCGGACAAGGTCAGCAGCGTGGGGGCCTGTCGGTTCTTTCTGATTCGTTCTCACACTCCTAACCCAATCCTCTCACAGTTACCTTTCCTTTCGGCCATGTGCACACCTGTCTTTGCACCTGTGCTGCATTGTGCATCAATGCAGCGGTGCATAGACCCACCCAGCATGTGTTCTTAGATTCCTCTTCCACAGCACTTAAACGTCCTTGTGTATAAATAGCAATCAACCTGACCCTTGTACACCCAGATATCGAGCCTTTTCAGGGCAGTAAGCCTTTGTGCTGAATCCCTCGCTGGCGGGGAAGGGGGTGGAGGAGGGGAAGTGGAGGCAGATTCCAGCTGCACCAGGGCTTGATGGGATTTATGACCCATCCTGAGCTTTTCCCTCCGCTGGCATCTTTCCCATTGGCTAGAATTAACAAGCAAGGGAAAGGAAAAACAAACAAACAAACAAATTACAGGGGAACAAACCGAGGAGGTAATAAGCATGTCGGGACATGCAAAGCTCGCTGTACGTGCTTGGGTAGATGGGGGGGTGGGGGTGGAAGAAGGCCCGCTGGCGTAGCAGAACCTATCTCCACCCCTCTATTCTCCTCCATTTCATCTCTGTCCTGCACTTTTCTCGCTCTATCCCTTCATCCGTTGGTTCACGTGGGCAGTGCGAGACAGATGGGCGGATGATGGATCTGACGTGATAGACAGCAGGCTGATGGATGGGCGCCGGGCTGATACGGGATTAATGCGTAGCAGAGGCTGCGGCCGCCCAACAGAGGCCTTGCTGATAGATAGATAAAAAAGACGAGCAGATAAACAAGAGAGCACTAATCCACGCCCCCTTGATGGACAGAAAATCAAAGGCATGGGAAGGAGTGGCAATGGAAAGGTGGATCTTTGTAGACAGATAACAGACAGCGGAAAGAGGCGAGAAGTGGATATGAGAGGCAGAGGAAGAGTGGGAGTCTTGGAGGTGGAGGGTTTTGATGGACCTTGAGTTCATGTCTTTGGGTGGAGGCAAATGCGCAGACCAGTGGGGGGTGAATGCTGTTGACTTCTAATCCTAAATTATGCACTTACTCCTGTTAAATGCAGAATGCATTTAGGGGGACTGGAGGCGGATGTGTTTGATGGACACTGAGTTCATGTTTTTGGGTGGAGGCAAATGTGCAGACTGCTGGGTGGCGAATTCTGACTTCTAACCCTCATTTTGGCACTTATTGGCATTAAATATGGACAGCATTTAAGGTTGAGCAGAGGACCAAGATTTGACTACTTAGCCCCTGTTAAGTAGGTGTTAGAAGTACATCAACTGTAGGCATCTTTCTCCATGTAAAAGTAGGCATACTCTGATGAAATATGTTTTTTTTGCTAATTAAATAATTCAGACATATTCTTGTAGATATTGTACAAATGGCCAGTTCTTCAGAGAACTCTTAAAACTATAAAATGGACTTTCACTATATGCTTTATTTGACTTCACAGCTCAGTAAAGCCGCAAGTGAATGGTTTGGGACAGATTTCAAGTCATGTTGGTTGGGCTAGCTGACATGGATTTTTAGAATTTTTGTAATATGATGATTCTCTTGCAAAGGACCTCTTTCCTAATACATAAAGCCAGGTATATATTTTAAGATTGATTTTAATTGTTGAGGAAAACAGAAAGTGCGATATGGAGACAAAACATTGTCCATTCTACTACTTCTAAAAAATAAAAAATATAATAATAAAACAATATGTATTAATTGTATTTGTATTTATTGTTGTTGTTGTTTCCAGCAAGCTCTGTAAATGTTTGGTTTTTTTTTTATTGTATGGCAACTTCCTTGGGCTAAATCCAGACATTTCAATAGGAATCCAGATGATTTAGAATGTCATATGAAGGCAAAATATTTCTCCCACGTATTTCACAATGGCTACAATTTGTTTATGTAAATTAGCCTGTTGACCAACAGAAAGATACTTGGTTTGAGAATGACTTCTGCATGAGCATTATACTATTGACATTAGACCTTTATTTGCCAACTAAATTTAGCTTAAGTCACCTCAACTTTACAACTCCTCCGGGGTCTCGGACCCCAGTTTGAAAATCCCTGAGCTGAGCAGCTGCCTTTGAGATGAATGAGAATGTTAACAGATATCTCTTTCCAGGTATAACAGAGCGGATGGATTTTTAGAGGAGGTCAGTAGTTGGAGCGCAGGTGAGGCCACGGGGAATGATGAGCCGGTCGGTATTGGACATTCATGTCGGATGTAGGAGGCGTAGTGGCAGTGGACAGGAAAGAGCTGCACGAGGGTTAAAGACAGGAGGAAGCTGTCTCCAGAATGATATTGAGCGATAAGCTTTCTCTCACTTCCAAGTTGCAGGGGACCCCTGAGGTGCCGCAATCGATCCCTGTTTGCTTAGAACCCACTACTGAGTCACCCAACGAGCGTACACATCATACCAGCCAACAAGCTTTTAGCCTTTATTTATCTGGCCTCTGATTTTGGCTGAATGAATGACAACCTGATTAACACTTAAAGGTCCTCGTAAATCTTTCATTGGACCAGAGAGAGAGAGAGGCGCACACATGCGGAGCGTCGGTGTGGAGTTACGGAGCAGTAGCGAGGCAGTAAGGTGAATGATTGTGTCGATTAACGAGATGGCGGGAAAGAGAATGCCCGTTTTAAAGAGTAGCGAGGGAAGGACAGAGGAAGAGAAATGAGTGAGCGAGCGGGGAAGCAAAGGGAGAGCAAGTGGGCGAGTAATGGAGGTTAGTGATGGGAATGTTGACAGGGAGTGTCAGCCCTAACCACAATGACCCGGCAATGGCCGCCGCATGCAAAATTGGGTGAATTTGAGTGTGAGGCCAAACGTGAAGCGCATGTGAAATGAGACATGAATTCGAAGTAAGATGTGAAGGGAATGGAAATCAGAAGACAAAAGGAGTGGGATGTTTTTCAGAATGTCTTTTTTGTCCTTTTCAACCCCATCTGCTTTTAAGGATGCTTTATGAAAGCATGGCCAATGATGTAAACATTGAAAGCACAGCTAAATTAAATGAGATATTGAATGATTAAATAAAATGCATAAATAAAATGAGGCCTATTTTTGTTGTTGTTACACCATGTTCATGATTTTGAAGATTTTTTTTCTTCTCAAATTACCATTACTGTAGTCAATCTGGACGTTTTACATTAGTCTCAATGATAATCCACACTAGATTCTCAATACTGTAATAAAATATTAAAAATAAACATTACAGTAAAAGTACTATCATTTATTGTTTTGTTTTATTTAAAATTATATACATGTAAATAAGTTAAATGACATAAGCAGTACAACATATACAACTATGTATAAATATTTTACTTTTAATATTATTAATATTATTTAATATATATTATTTTGCATTATGATCATGAGTAGGGTTGAGAATCATAAGTTTGACAGTTTCATAATTCACGTTTTATTCAAAAGTCATATTTGCTAATTCAGAATAAAATCTGCTAATTTGATTTTGCTTGATTTGATCAACATATATATATAGTTTTTAATGCATCTTAGACAGATTATTTCAGACTGTTTATTAATTTAAAAGTTAGTTAAAAGAGTTAAAAAGTATCATATTTAAGAAGTATCATAATCTGACTTTTTATTTGCATCCACAAATGCAAATAAATAGATGACTTGATCTAGCTTAAACATTTTTTGCATACTAACTAAAAAAGTGATACCTGTAAAACAGAACTGCTTTATGTTAATAATTTATCTATTCAATGAAATGATATGGCAGTTGTGGCCCTGTAATGAGTTGACAGCTGTATGAATGATTTGAGCATGTTTGACTCGAGAACCGAGTTGTGAGAAAGTGTCATGACTTTCATACAAAATATTTTGTAAGATTCACCCCATGTTGTGAAGCAACCAACAGCATGTGGCTGGGAGATAAAATAGGGACAAAAAGTGTAAGAGAAAATACAGTGGAGGTCTTGGTTGAAATTAAGGTCCAAATTAAACTCCACTAAATGATAATCCTAATGTTAATATTTTGAGGAGAATACTAGGCGCGCCGTAACTGTGAACCATTTTGTAGCAGATAAGAGTATTTATTCTCACTGGGGAATAAGCTCAGTGTCTGCCAGTCGACTATTAGAGAGAAGCGTTTACTATGGAGGGGGATGACAATTTATTCTGTTCCCCACAGCCCAGCCCCCATGGGGCAATGAACGCCTGCCTCGCCTCTCGACGTCCACTGAGCATGGACAACATGGACAAGCTTCCGCAGCCTGTCCTGGAGCTTACAGTACACCGAAAAACTACCTCTATCATCACTTTCTGTCTGTTTTGACCTGGCAGTCAAGTATTAACAGTGGTTACCACATGATTAGGAGAGATTGGAGGGATTTCTGGTTTCCCTGTCGTACTTCTCTCACGGGAAGGGATTTTTTTTAGATCTACTTAAAAACCGTAGTTGCTAAGCCATTCTCACCATCCATCCATTCTCCAAACAGCTTGTCCTACTGTATGTCCCAGCATTTTGGGCCGAATGCAGAGAAACACCCTGGTCAGAAGCCAGTCCATAACAATCCTAAATAATAACAACTTTGAAGAAAGCACTAAATAATATACAGTATATAAAACTTATTTTAATTCTGCTTCCTTACAATAAAACTTGAATTGCATTTATGCATCCTCCTGTTATATATTATGAAATATATATTATTTAATTTATTATTGGAGTATGTATTACAAGGTATGTATTTCAATGTTACTTGCCGTTACTTTGTAATTTGTGAAGAAAAAAAAAATATATGTATATATAACAAATATTATTTATTATTATTATTAGAATAATAACAACAAAAAAAGTTTTACGATTTATTACAACAATATCTGTAACAATGCGTAATCTTTCATTTATTTTACACCATTAAGAATAATTTGTGAGTCATTTTGATATTCTTTATAGAGAATCTGCTCATACGAATCTTTAGTTCGTTCAGAATACTCGGGTGTTTATTTCCACATGCTAGCCTTTATTTTCATAGAGGATTAAAGGCATTTAAGAACTATTATCGTAGTGGAATGTCATAAATAATCTGTAACAAATGTGTCAATTTAATTGTTTGTTACATCATTTTGTATTGTTTTGTAATTGTTATTAATTTTGATATTCTTTATAAAGAATCAGCTCATGCAAATCTTTAGTTCATTCATAATATCCTGGTGTTTTTTTTTCTGCATGCAAGCATCTATTTTTTTTATAAAAGATTACAAGCGCTCAAGAACCATTAACAGAGTCGAACGTCATAAATAATCTGGTTCCAGTATTTGTATTAAAATGAAACTGATTCCCAGCCCTTCTTCTCTCCGTCTCGTCTCATTTATCCTCTCCACCGCTCTTGCTAAAGCATTCTCGTCTGACCCTACGGCTCCTTCTGCCCTCCCAGGCTCCGCGCTCCATTATTTACATGCTATCCAGTTTCTCCATTGATTCCCGCAATGTAACAATTGAGACAGATTTGCCCGGCTGTCACAATAGCAGTGGGATTCGGCAGAGTTTGTAAATGGGATTATGCTTAAATGGAATTTAATTTTCACCGTTGCTGTCTCCAAAGCCTGTCTGCCACCCAGACACCATGACGCTTTACACGCCGCAGCTTGCGCATGTGTTTGCGTTTGCATGTGTATGTGTGCGCGGCGCAGTGGTGTGTGTCTGATTAGTAATTTCTACAGGGACCCTAATACTGATTGTTTTTGTTTCCCATTGTTCTTTGCACACGGCGGTTTATTTGGCAGAGCTCCTGTAATGTGATGCAGGTGTGTAGTTCCTTCATTTGTCCCCTGCTCTATTTGCTCAGCTCACATTGTGTCGACGTGCGTTTGCCGCAATCTGATTGGTCATTTTTGTGATATTTTTTTCAGGTCGTTCTATTAAGCAGCAGCCTGCAAAACTCAGATCTCTACAACAATGGATCACGCATTGCATTCAAAAGCAGCTAGATGGAGCGCAACAGAATGGTGCAGAACACTGTGTTCAAAAGATGTGATTTTTGAAGTTTAACTACTTTTAAACTTCATGACACAGCTTAAAACTTGGCAGGCTTTCCATGAGATGCTAAGAAACTGTCTCTATGACTTAAATGCCAAATATATCCTTCTGACTCAATAGCACAGTGGATTGTGTGGACGGTAGGCCAGTGATTCTAAAGAAAAGTAATCACAAACTAATTAATGATATAATGATACTTAAAATAATTTTCAGAGTAATTTTATATTTTAGACGCATTTTATATTTTATATTTTAGATGCATTTAAAGTTTTTTGTCTTTTTTTGTTCATGTTTTTACTGCTCAGAAGAATGGGGTTGGTAATTTGTATATATATATATTTATATATAAGTCTCTTATGCTCACTAAGGTTGCCTTTTTATCACAAATACAGTAATATTGTTAAATATTATTACAATTTAAGATAATTGTGTTCTATTGTACTTTATTTTAAAATGGTATATATGTAAAAGCTGAATTTTGTCTCGTGATCCTTCAGAAATCATTCTAATAAGCTAATTTTATGCTTAAGAAACATTTATTTTATTATCAATGTTTTAGTGATAACTTTTTAGTGATACTTTTTTTTTCAGGATTCTTTGTTGAATTGAAATGTAGAAATACAAATCTAAATATTTTGAAAAAGTATGAATTTCTTAAAAATACTTTATATAAAAAAAATATAAAATAAATATCTGCTTTTTATTGCAAGCAATGTGCTATTTCTCTTTGTAGTTGAGGATGATGACCTTTTTCTGCAGTTCAGTAAATTAATAAATACATGCATTTCTGGCAAATACCTAGCTACTTATTATAAAATCACACTTAATCCAGGTATTACCTAATAATTCCCAAGGCGTTTTTCACTTTATCTTACTATTATTTTGCAATGCATAGTCCTTTTTATCTCAACACATTCAATTTAGACTGTAATCTCAGGTTCAGCAGCAGTCTATCAGAAAAAAACATTGGCATGTCCACGTAAAAAAACAGTGAATTCAGGAAAAATGTATACGATTTGACAAATTCCATTTTAACTGGAATATCGCCCACCCCTAGGCCAGTCAAATAAAACAAACAGTCTTTACAGCGGAGAAGTTTGTACACCCACTTGTATCAAGGATGTGCAAAGCAACCATCTAGAAGGGATCGATGGGTAAACTTTGAGCTGGACTGCTGGCCTGGCAGTCAGATGAAATGGATAAGTGAATGAATGAGTAAACAGATAAGTGAATAACTGCTGTCGAAGTGTGAATCGATGCATATGGATCCAGTTCCTGGGTCCTGCTGGGCTGCGGATGAAATGAATGTGAAGCGACGCTGGTTTTGAGAGATGGCTTGAGCTGTATGGATTATTTCTGAGCTCATATGTGTGTATTAGCGCGGATTCGGATGAAACGGACACACAGGAAGTTGCTTGAACAGCCGTTGTGCATGTCCATCTATCACGCTCACCATCCATCTGCAGTGTGAATGCGGTGGGCCCCATTTACCCTGCTCTTTTTCTTCACTTTCTTCCGCAAATGTGATCAATAAGTGAATTAATGTGCAAGGGACGAGGCGGTGCATGTGGTACCGGCCTTGGCAGCCAGTAAAGCCCCTTTCCCCCTTCCTCCGTAGCCAGACCATGTGCAACCGAGTACACAGAGACCAGGAAATAAGAGCGTTCATTAATAATGAATACATTACAGTGCCAAATTGGAACACATTCAGCTTTTAAAATCCCCTCTCTCTCTCTCTCTCTCTCTCTCTCGCTCTTGCCTTTTTTGTTTTATAACCAGCCAAATTAATTATGGTAATTATTAGTCAATAGGTAGTGGTGACTGGATAGAGGGAGAGGGGACTCTTAGCTGCGGACAGGGAGTCTAGAGCCTTGTTTTTAATGCTGGCGGGGGACAAGCTGGAAAAACAGAAATACAGGATTGGACACAGGTGTGGGGAGATGGTTAATGTCAGACAGATTACATATTGCACACTGAAATGGAGAAAACTGTAAGAAATTGCCAGTTCTAGTTGTAACTGACTGGTATCATTTAACTTTCATGAGTAGATAGGGGCACTGGTCCATCTGGAAAGTTGTTTTTACAGAGTACCAAGCTTTATTCAGTGGACTTGCTTCAAGAAACATTAGCAGAATTAATATTTCTGCACATACTTTATACAATCTATTCTTAATTGTTTTACAATTGATTCACACAGACGAGTGAGACCAAACAAGGGTCGTTGGGAAATAAATAGTTTAATAAATAGGATTTGCCTAAGTTTGTCAGGTTAGTGGCATCAAATCTTTGAAAGATTTTAGTATAGTACTTTGAGACTCTTAATATTAAGTAAACTAGATTAACAGAAATGTAAATGCAATGTAGTCCACACTGGAGAGTTGAAGTGGCTAAATCTTAGTTAAGTTCAGCTAAATGTTCTATTGTCCCTTCTATATTTTAATGTAATAAGTGAATTTACAGTATTTATCTGTGTCTAGTTATTTTACTCTATTATTTTATTTTATTTTTCACTGGCCCCCCCAAAAGAACAGTGCATTTTCTAAACAATATTATTAAAAAAAAAAAATTGTGTATAATATGTATTTAAAATATATTATAAATAATATTTTAAATATTAATATATTTATAATTGTCCTTAAAATATTAATGCATTTCTAATTGTCCTTAATTTATCAGAAATAGATAAAAAAAAATCCACAAAGACCCATTTGCTGGAAACTGTGGAACACAATGCAAATCATTACAGATTGGTTTGTAGTTTTCTCACACGTTTTACTGATGTGACTAATTCAACAAAACCTCATCAATGTGAGCCAGCTGGATAGCATTATCTTGGTGACAAATCAGCAGAATTCGCAACAACAATTTAGCATGCGTCATTGAAAATCAAACTTTTTTTGCATGGCATAAAAATAGATGTCCGATGGGCAAAGAACAATGAAAGTTCAGTGAATTTTCAGTTAGAGTGAAGCAGTGGCCTAAAGGGGCGAAGGACAGTTCAGTCAACTAGCCGTGGGCAGATTTTGGCCAGAATAATTTGGAAAGTGGACCAGACTTCGTGTAGAACATTTGGTTACATGAGCCCAGGTGATGATTGACTAGAATAGAGATGATTCACAAAGAGAAAGTGTACACTAAAGTCCCCCAGTGTCCTGGCAGCGATGATAACGGCAGGGTGTCCCACACGTGAGGCTGAGAGAGAGACAGCTGTAAGACGAAGAGGCGGAGAGGTGATTTGTGAGAGTATTGTATTTCTGTAATCTCTTCTGATCACATCAGCCACAGCCAATAATGCAACACTGAGCCAAATGTCACGCTGCTCTTTCTTCATCTCGCACGTCTCACTCTCTTTCTCTCGCTTTCTCACATTACTTTTTTTCTTTTTGCTGCAGTGGGGAGTAAGCCCTGCTGCAGAGGTTTCAGAACAAGCTAAAACAGTGAAAGAAAGCGAGGCTGGGTGGGACTCATCAAGAAAGTGTGACAGCACGTCTCATCTGATGCAAAAGGACGGGTTGTGATGTTCACACACTCTCGTGCGCTCACATGCTCGAGGTTGGCATGCTCCGAGGCGTTTGGCAGTGGGAAATGAAGTCTAACCAGTGTGGCATCTGTCCCCGCTGCAGGAGAGTCCCGCCTCTCCACCCACACGTGACCCCGCTCACCCCACATCCATTCGCACGGCAACCCTCTCCCATCCCTCCATCTCACTCTCTCGTGTTTCATCACATCCTGCTAGCGCCCACCACACAGCACTCTCAAATATTCATACCCACAAACACAGACCTTATTCCTCTGCCTTTCCTCCATTTTGTTCAGGGTGGCAACATTTATTTATTTATTTTAACTCATATTACACTCAATGCATGTGACCCTGGAGAAACATCACTTGTCGTGTACATAGACCAACAATTAAGATTTAGAGGGAGAAACTATTTTCAACTTAAGATGGTGTTATAAAAATATGATGCTCATTGTATGACATTGAAAAAGCATTTGTCTGACAGGTATTTGCATAGACCAATCATTAAAGAGAGGATGATCTAGCATTCTAGAACATCTAGATGGATCTTTAGTGATCGAATGCAACACCCTCCATGTGTCCAAATAAGCGTATTCCTTACAATATATTAGACGAAAAATGATACATGAAATGCGTGGTATTTCCTAGATCGTAGTATTCATAAAACTGCAGACGAAATACATGGATGACTTGCTACCTCTGGCGAGGTTCATGCTACATATGATGGAAACTATACTATCCCATGAGGCATGGGAGAGGAGTTGCGAATGGCAGTGAAGCGACGCAATTGATACCATAGTTCACATGAAAAATTAAGCACTGTCTCACACTTTCAATGAAATTAATAAGTATGTAATCAAATGAATAAAAAAATAAATCAATTGAACATTATTCACAACACATACTCAGTGACTGATATTCTTTATTATGGATTGTTTGTTTGTTGACGTGGAGTTCTCAGTTTGAATGTTCTTGTTTCCGTTCCGGAAGATCTGAGGTAAATTATCCATTATCACTATCATTATGGCTATTAAAATCATGCATGGTGATATTTAAACCAAAATGAAACTAATTTATTACTATACAAAATAGAAGCACTGCCGTGTGTTGCTGGCAGTTATTTAGGACATGAATTATTTCCCATGCTAATCAGAGTTTGTTTTATCACGTCTCGAAACTCATTTGAAAAAATTTAGTATTTTCAACACTTGATATTGTTTGAAATACGACACTCATTGTATGCAACTCTTACAAAACAGTGGCAAAATTATTTTCCATGTTAATCTGAGTTTGTTTTATCATGTCGCGTTGTGTATGGTTAGGACTTGCAGTATTGCAACAGAATGCAGCTGTTTTCAAACATTGAAAAAAAATATTACAAGTGTTGAAAATACAACACTCATTGTATGCAATGCTTACAAAACAAAAACACACATGAACATTCTAGATGGAGTGTAAAGGCCCATTAAAACCAAGGATGATAACTACAACGATATAGCATTAAAAATAGTTTTAAATTCAATAGAATAGAGTTCACATCACAATAATTGCACTGTGGAATGATATTGTTGGAATCACTTTCAAAATAATTTTATCCAGCTGATGAATGACAGAAACATTGACACCCAAGTGTTAACATTTGTTGACAACACCGCAGCACGTGCATACAATAAACCGAACGTTATCGCGTGCTGGTTTGGGCGCTAATATAATTATCGTTCTTAGTGTAAATGGGCCTAACAGTGTTAAAAACTCCTGTCTAGTGCGTATTTACCTTGACCAGCAATTCAAAATGAGCAGCAGGTTAATCTGTCGAGTACTCGCATGCTCAAAATACCCACAATGCACCCTGTCTGATTATGGGAGATATTTAATTCCTCTCTAAAGCTGAGAAAAGCCTCCAGACGGTCCCCTACGCGGCTAAATATAAACTGTCCCTCTCAGTCCCCTCTGTTGTCTCATTGAGTCTTATTCTGTCGTTTCTCTAATAGGAACACGCTGATGCATGCACTGAAATCAGAGACAGAAAATGAGAGTGAGCTAGCTGGTACACATGCTAACGCACTCGCCGCTGTGGTGCTCACGCACACAAAACCTCTGTCAGGCAAAAACCCCCATCTTTTCATGTGAGCACACACACACACACACACACACACACACACACGCTCACTAATAGTGCACCAAAGCCCCGAGCGGGAAATGAGAATTGGCTTGCAGGCAGAGCAGCTCTAATATGCATCTCTGTGTCTGTATGCCACCGGCTGTATTCACATCCATAACGGAAAGAGAGCAGATGCCTGGGTCTCTCTCCAATGCCCTCTCCTCCTCTTCCTCCCCACTGTTTTACTCACACTTCCTCTGTCTATCCCCTCTATTCTGTTTTCTCTTTTCTTCTCCCTTGGTTCCCTCTCTGTCACTCCTTTCTCCACATGTAGGCCGTATATTAGCCCAGGGCCTCAATTTCTCTCCCACGTCCCTCTCCCCACCCTTCCCTCTCCAGTGCGTTATCTCGCAGGGCCAGGCTTACCATTACCATGCAGGCCCGAGCAGGAGTTAGCAGCGAGAGGAAGTCAGGTGCAAGTCCCATCAAAATAAAACAGCTAGAGTAAATTACTTTGTCTTCATATGGCATTTTGCCCACTGTTCTGACAGCATGCTAACTATTCATTGCTTTTTTTGAAGGTGATGTGTGTAGTTTTTGTTGTTTTATGTATTTGTGATAATATGCAGAGACAGCTACCTTATTTTTATTTAAGCCATTTTATTGAAATGATGCAACTGACGCTGGTAGGTCGCATGACAGTGACCTCACTCATTCATACTATATAGAATGTACAATTCAAATGTAAGTTTCAAACCAAACCAAGTACCTACTAGATAGTATGCAATGCAGTTTAAAATGCCCGGCAAAGCAAAATTGGCTTAATGTGCTTGGGGCAGGACTGTCTGTTAATGGAAGATTGGAAGAGAGTTGAGTAAAACTAGTTGAAATTTTTTTTTCCACAATTGCGTTAGGAGACACTTGTGGTGCAGAAATTCCATTTTTAACTTATTTTGAGCCTTTCAATGCCTTTGATTCAAAGAATAGTGAAGGTTGACAGGAAACAAGATTTAAACTCGCGTCCCCTCAGGACCACTGCAGCACTTTGTGTCATGAATTCACACACACTTACTGCTCTACAGCAGAGCTACAGCTCTTAGAACTGCCTGTTTCCTGTTATCTTCTTGTTTAATTCCTGGTGGAAGATCTAGCTAAATCCATATTCTGTTGGTTTTATATTGTTTTTAGATAGTTTGAGCTGGTTATATTTATTCATTAGCTGGTCCAAGCGGGTATATAAACAGTAACTGATCTGCTGGACATCAGCTGGTGGAGACCAAGGTCGACCTGTTAACATGTAGGTCAAGTATTAAGAGCAGTGTGTTAACCACACCCAGGTCAAAGGTAAAATGTATGCATATAATCCACTGTAAATTGCTTTAAGTTTGAATAAAATGTTAAATGAGCAACATCATGTCTACAATGAAAGTGTCTGATGGTGCACCTCAACACAATGACTAGAGCTCAACCATCAAACTTTACTTACTGAAATATTTAATTGTAACTGGAGAATATACTTAAGTAAAAACATGGGATAAAATTTGTATCCTACTTTTTGGAAAACCAACTTGTCCATGCATAAGTTACTTAGACCAAGGAGAGCTTTTCAAACATAATGTTGAATGAATAGGTCTAGACTATAAACATCAGAGACTTGAGCTGAAGGCTGAGGCTCTACTCATTATAATAAGAGTGATTTAGTTTAGACATGGTGTGAATGTGATATAAATGGCCATCTTGTTTCTTGGACAACAACATGTTAAATAAATGCTCCAGGCTCACCACAATTTTAGCCTAAAACAAGAGCACTAGTGGCATAATGTTGAAGTTTATTTAGACTTGTTATCCTTTTTCATTAGACAAAGCAAAATATAGATTACTGTGAAGCACTTTGCCAATCCAAATATGTAAGATAATGCTTATGTATGTGTAATACATTTACGGAGTTACATGTAATGTACATGTATATCCATCCTAAAACCAGTCAATACATGTTCACATTTTATAAGTAACTATAAAAGTGATATATTTCTTAATTTGTTTGTTTGTTGGTTGGTTTTGCCTTTATCATGATCGACAGAAAGTGAAGTGGAAAGGTCCTCAAGTTGGGACTCGCCCGAAATTCAACCTTGTGTGGTTCTAGGCAGTATGTATATATGTTGTTTTAATAAAGTTGCATATATAAATAAAACATATTTTTGTATATATCATTACATATAATACCATATTTAAAAAATAAAATAAAATTCACACAGATATCATTCACGTATGTACATATACATATTATCCATAGGGATTTTATGTGATGAACTTACATAGCATCTATCCAGAAAATGTACATATGTGAAAATTATATAAGGCCTTGTAGGTAACATATATGGCGATATCACTTTTGATAAAGGTCAATAAATGACATATATTACATTTATGTTAACATTAAAAAATGCTCACTGCTCACAAGATGTAAATACATTGTTAACATAATTTTACTGTCCAAAAATTCATATTAACCTTTTCTATGTAAAGTTATATGCTGATTTGTAACCTTATTCCCATGACAATGTAACACCTAAAACCCCAAAATGATCGAACACCCAACACCTAAAATGTAAAATGGAATATAATGCATAGGTTTTAATAGCCAAATCATTATAATGTAAATGCTTTTGGTAATCTTTGCATTCCTCTACCTTAAATCCTCAAATTGGACCTATTCATTTCTAATGTAATCCACATTTGTGGTAATCAATCGCATATGTTTTTTTTTTTTTTTTTTTACATCTATGCATTCTACCTACATTGCATTCAAATAATAATTTTAATTAGTACTTGTATTCCCTGGGAATCGATCCCATGACCTTGAAAATACTCGTTCCATACTGTAGGCTACCGTTTAAACTACAGGAAAGCAGTGTTTTTGTCACAAATGCTGTCGACTGAGCTAGATGTGTACTATTCCTTCATGTTGGAGTGACGTCTATGAGAAGCTTCTGACATTGACAAAATGGTAGTGTTTATCTGTCTGTTTGTGTGTGCAGTGTATTAGAAAGCCGCTACAATGAGTAGATGTTCTGGTGGCTGAAGAGCACAGGTGTGTCTGTCCGGCGGGAGTTCATATGTTTATTCGTGTGCACTCTGGGGTGGGCGGTGACTGGCGGCTCGTCCCCCAGCGCTGCTCCACGGGGCTTATTAAAGCTATCATCTCCGTCTGCCCTCACATTCGCTCGCCCTGCAAATCTCCTCTTTAATTAGAGAGGGCACAGTCAGCCATCCACGACAGCACGCTCCTCGCCGAATAGATGTAAACACGGAGCAATTGTGGGACATGTGGGTGGGGAGCGACAAAAACTGTCACAGTCAAGGGCAACGGATGGCTGAGATGGGAAGATAAATTATGTATTTTCAGAGGGGGTGGTGAATAAATGATCATATAGAGCATTAATGGAAGAGTAGAGTTCACTTGTTGCAAAGCGATGGCGAGAAAAGTACGCGAGAAGAGAATTAAGGAAAAGGGGAAAAAAAAGCTTTCAGATAGTCGCACGAAAAGGAAGGTTATGGGGGGGGTGTGATTTCACTGTTGTTGCAGTGTCCTTACTTAATGAGGTTGCCATGACAACAGTGTATCAGTCAAGCAGCAATGGATCATATGTGGTACTCGGTAAGCGTGCTTACATGTAAGAGTGAGGTCTTCATGTCTCTGCCATGTAAATAGGTGTTCTCTTACATTATAAGAGAGAGTGATCCTTTCTTATACTTGTGACAAAAGATTGACTTGTGAATGAACGATTTACAGACACTGTGGAAAGTCATTGGGTAGATATATTTAATACTCACAAATATTAGGAATTACTTTTCTGTGTAGGTAAAATTACGCAACACTGTGAATATCGCAAGGAATTTATTGTGTTTTTTTATGTAGCCATTTGGTTTCCTAACCGTGTCATTAGATTAGTTTCATGATCCTTCTTTGAGTATGAACATCCCGATCTCACAGCAATTCATATTTTACGAGGTGGCTAATTTGTACGAATTCGTATGACCTCGCTCACTCACCTCACTCACCTCATCCCGTCACAGAGATTTAGAGAAATCGTACTAAATGAGGTCATACGAATTAGCCACCTCATAAAATATTGCTGTGAGATAGCATTTGTATGAAAGTGTTAAGAGTGACTTGTTTTAATTGCATGTTTCATTTCAGTCTCAGTAGAAAAAGTAGAGTGTTGCTGATTTGTTTGTTTCATCTGTGAATCAGTTCAAACTGTTCATTCAAATCATATTCCTCAGTCCTTTTGTGTCTGGATACAAAGCTGTGTTTTGTTTGTTTTTATTTTTATTTATATACTATTATAGTATTTATAATTATTTATAATTCGTTTTTTTTGATTAATTTAATTTTTGTTAATTAATGTTTTTTATAGTTTTAGTTTACAATAACAACTCTTCCTCAAAAATATTCATAGTTGATCTGTGATATTTTTATTTATTAAAATAATTTAGTACAAATACATGGATATATATATATATATATATATATATATATATGAAAACAATGAGAAAATGAATATAAAACAAAGCTATGCTGTAATCATGCCTATATATGTATATACAAACACACACACACACACACACACACACACACACACATATATATATATATATATATATATATATTAGTGCTGTCAAACGATCGATTAATCGCGATTAATCACATCCAAAATAAAAGTTTTTGTTTACATAATATATGAGTGTGTACTGTGTATATTCATTATGCATATATAAATACACACATGCATGTATGTATTTAATACAAATATGTTGTCTTTATATATTAAATATATTATATATAATGTAAAATATAAGAATATAAATATATAAATGTATATGCATGTAAATATTTCCAAACTGTATACTGTATGTGTGTGTATTTATATATATACATATTAAATGTACACAGTACACACAAATATATTATGTAAACAAAAACTTTTCTTTTGGATGCAATTAATTAATTAATGAATATATATATGATTAAATAATATAATTGTTTTCTTTGATTTCACTAAGTATATAACATGCCTTGATTGTAACTGTAATTGTTAATTGTTTGACTCATAGTGATTGCATTAAAAAGGAATCTAATTGGCTCTGCTTGGTGAACTAATTGCAAGGCATTTCCAAGATTTATAAAATCTAAATATCCCGTAACTAAAAAAACCAATCCAGATGTAATTTATCTAGCAATGTAGGCCAGCGCTACACATGTCAGGTGTGATGTGTCTGGTCAGGTCATGTCACTTCTCTGTGATAGTCCCATAGGACTGACAATCTGTCATCATTGTTTTAATGACTGCGTAAACAATGTCATCTCTTTACTGCACCAAAGCGAACGAGCAGCCTTAATTGTAAAATTAATTGAAAAACATTTTAATTAAAGACCAACCTGTGCTCACCCCTCCCTACCTCTAACCTCTCCTTCTCACATCCTGTTTGTTCCATCCTTGCTCTTCCCACATGTTCCCGTTACGGTTTATTAGTCCCATAGGAATTCTAAATAAGAAATGTGATCTCTTTAATATCTTAGTTGTTTCGCAAGGACAGAAGCAAGATTAAAACAAATAAATGTTGATATCTTTGAAATTGTAAACATCAAAGAGAGATCCCAGTAAGAACTCAAACAATTCTCAACAAGTACTTCTATGATATATTATTGGAGCTGTAATAATTTTATAGAGCTCTTAAATTACAAGTCTATTTGTATTTCTCCAAAGGAATCTGTGGAGAAACATTTGAGACAAAGTTCTTGCTTAAATTAAACCTAACTGAGATATGCTGAAGAATGAATGAGCAACGTTTGAGCCTCATAATGTGTCTCATTTGTATCCAACTTGTAGTTCTCTTAAAGAATTTGAGCAGAAGTGTCTGAGACATAGCTGACCCTTAAATGTGAGATCAGTGGGATCTCCATCAAGTCTCCTGAAGAATAAACAACATTTAAGCATTCAAATATTCTGTATTTACTTTTACTGTTCCTAGAGAATTTTACCAGAAACATCTGAGACAAAACTGGAACTTGAATGAGACAAAACAAAGATCTGCATTTGTTCTCTTGAGCAATGAAAGAGCAACCTCTTCTATTGTCATATGTAATTTGTCTGTTGGAAGGAATCTGAAGAAAAAATATTTGACACAGTTTACCTTTTAATGGAACATAACTGAGTTCTACATTAAGTCTTTAAAGAATTAAAGAAAACCTGTGCAGTTCAGTTTTTCTAATTTATGTCAATTTTAGTTCTCCTAAGGAATCTGAGGAGAAACATGTACGACAACATTGATGCTTAAATTAAATATAACTGAGATATCCTGAAGAATGACAGAGCAACACATAATATTTGTTTTCACTATATCCACCTTTTTATCCTCTTTAAAGAATTTTTGCAGAAAAGTCAAAGCTGTTCCTTAAATGAGACATACATGAGAGCTCCATTAAGTCTTCAGAAGAATGGGGAACCTTGGAGCATCACAATCGCTCATTCACATTAGAGACAAAACTGGTACTTAAATGAAATACAACTTGTTTTTTTTGTGTTGTATTGTATAAGTCTTGGGGAGAGTGAGCAATTAAAATTTGTCTCATTTGAATACATTTTAAGAATATTAATAGAAACATCTGAAAAAATACTGATACTTAATTGAGACATGACCAATATCTGCATGTATTTTCTAAACAGTAACTGTTTCAGTAACTGCTTATTTTCTGCTGTGCAGTAGTTGCCACTTCTCTCTGTTCTTACCCCTTCCTTTAACTGTCTCATTTCCTGCCAACAACCTCCCCCCACACCGTTTCCATCCCTTCCAAATCTCCTTCTTCCTTGTGTATCCTTTACAGTGGTTCCCTCCTCTTTTTTCCCCCTGGCCCCCGTTTCTTTTCCTCTGCGGGAGGGCTGCTCCACACAGCGCCAGCGCCCTAGGATTCTGACCAGCCCTGGCCCTGTGAGCATCCCTCTGAGCGCCGAGGCTTTGTAGAGCTGCCTCCTCAAAGCCAGAGTGGACGGCCTGCCTCTCCAGCGGTGGAGGAGCGCCTCAGGGAGCTGAACTCATCTCACTGCCCTCCCTCTATCTCTCATCTCAGTGTGTATCCCTCACCCACATACACCCCATGCTGCGGGCGAGATCTCTCTTCACAGATTCAGATGCATACTAACCGGCCTATTGTGTGTGTTTATCTGGCCAGTACTCCGGTGCTTAAAAGCCTAGTATGTTCTTTTTGTTATTCGTTTGCATCGGGTCATGTGTTCTTAAAATGATTAACTTCACTCTCTCGTTGCAGTCAATATATGGGCTTGGGTGATTCATTGATTCATCTGTTAGCAATCAAGACCCTCCTTTATTGATTAACAGGCGAGTCCGTCACTAAGGAGTCGCCTCAGCGGGACGCGCGGCTCCCCCGGGAGACATGTATGTCGGAGATTTCTGTTATTCGCCTCCCCGCGGGATAAAGTGCTCCAAGAAACAAAGGAGAGTCTGATAGATGTGTCTTTTGTGCATAATTAGCCAAACCCACCCCACAGTCAATGAGAGGATGGATTAATGAATTAAATCCGCATTGATGTATAACAAGCTCGAAATGAAAGTATTGAGCGCCGCTTCTTCTGGCCCACATTTGAAATGTTATGTCATGGCAAACAATGCCGAGGCAGAGGAGCCTATCCGGAATATTCCAGACAGGGCTCTGGGAAGGCTGTAAACTCCATCTGTCTGGAGTGCTTTCTGAATAGCTTCGCCTTGATTGAACATCAAGTGACGGTCTCTTTGCTCTCTTATCGAAATTGCGAAGATCTGTCGGGATGTTTGAGCCACATTTGGAGCTCCGTTTTTCCAGGAGAGCCATCAGGAAGAGCGGAGTGCCGTTGCCATGGAGACGCTGCGTCACAGGCGCCGAGCAGATTGTGCCGATTGTGCGGCTGGTTTCTATGGCGGCAGAGGATGCTGGGGAGGAGCAGGTGCCGAGAAATGTCCGCACCATCATAGGCTGGGCTGGAGAGAGGCTGTGCGTCTGTCTGAGGTGAACCCAGGTCAATGCAGAAACCAAATGATGAACTTGATTTGATGAACTTTATTTTTAATGAAGTTCCAGACCACTTAAGTAACTATTAGCCAATCACAGCAGTGGGATTTTATTTCCAAGTCTACAATCCACCATGCCTATTCAAATGAAACGTTCTGATGAGGGGGGTTAAAAACAGGACAGAAAATAGCCCATTACTTCAAAATTACGTTTTTTATGTAAAAATCTTAATAACATTGTAAGTGGAGCTGTACAAAATCAAAATAAAACCATTTTATGATCCATAAAAACATACGATTTTTGCCTTTATTATAATAGGACAGTGACTAAACAGAAAGCAAAGTGGGAGAGAGAGATAGGCAGGATCAGGAAAGGTCCATGAGTCAAGACTCGAAATCAGACACCAAAAAGCGCAATGGAGCTACATGGATATCACAAGGATATCAGTGCCTAGTGTCTGGCTATCTTTGATCCTGTCTTACACGGGGAAGTGAGTGTAATAGAGCAGCTTGGTTGAGGCCCTTTGCGTTAGACATCTGAAAGCGATGCCAGTGAGAGGACACAAGCATCGTTCGACCTCCAGTGCTGGCACACCACACCGAGGACAAGATTCCAAAACCTGTGGTCCAAAAACGCTC
Organism: Gymnocypris eckloni scoliostomus; assembly: GCA_027564155.1. NCBI lineage: Eukaryota > Metazoa > Chordata > Actinopteri > Cypriniformes > Cyprinidae > Gymnocypris > Gymnocypris eckloni. The sequence goes on from CM050415.1 coordinate 20,092,347, forward strand.
TGCTCCCCTCCCTCTTCACCTGCAGGGCTTTATTCTGGCCCTGCTAAATAGTGATCCGGTCAGAGGCGCACAGGTGTGCGGGGTCTGTATGTTGCCAAATTCCATTCACCCGCTCGTTGCCGGCAACAGAGGCTGAGTCACTCCTCCAAAGGCCACAGAGAGTCTGCTGCTCAAAACATGCAGCACAAGCTCTGCTTTGTGAACAGCACAGATGACAGTAACGTACAAAATAAAATGAATGTTCATAATGACAGGCTTTGAATGTAGACTTGACAAAGCCTTGACTGAATGTTTATAAATAGTTGAAAAAAGTATTGAATTGTAAAGGTTTTGTACAGACAAAGATCCAGAAAGATTAAGGTCAAAGATACAAAAATGAGATACCACTGAGCCACAGGAACAGTGAGAGGTTGTTAGGTTAGTGCCCAATGGTTGTTAGAGTGTTCTGAGTAGTTGCTAGGGCAGTGCTCGATGGTTGTTAGGTTTTCTGAGTAGTTGCTAAGGCAGTGCTAGGTGGTTGTTAGGGGGTTCTGTGTTGCCAGATGGTTGTTAGGGGTGTGGCTGAAAAAACAGACTTTGTGTACTGTCAGGCAACCATAGAGGAACGAGAACCATGCGTACTACTGTCGGCCCATGGGGAACAAGGCGGTTTGTGGAAAGAACGCTGGGCAGAAAAAGAGAGAGAGTGCGGGAAGAGGGTGGCGGTAAGCTGTAGAGGTGTGCTCTTGTTTCATGTCCCTCTCAGGAATACGAGGGAAAGTGCCTCTTTAGGTTCAAGTACGGCCAAAGCTCCATTTGGGGTTTATTTAAAAAGAATGCAGGCACTTAAGAGCTCCTCGTTGGCTCCTGTGCTATGACAACAGCAAAAACGCATCATAAGTGAAAAGAGATACACAACCGAAACACATGCAATCATTTAGACAGGCTGAAGAGCCCTCCTGCTCCCTCTGGCTTCTTACCTTCCCCTCTCTCTTGCTTTTCCAGCCTGGGCTTGGCATCTCACCCAGGCAGCTAAGCCTCTCTTGGCCGCCTTACAGGAAGACTGCAGCAGTTAGGCTGATTATGGAGGGAGAAGACACCTAACAGAGCTTAGTGTGGAGCTGCTGGGAAAGCTGGGCAGGAGAATATGACACCTCTGAGTAGAATCTGGTTAGGAAATAAGATTATATTCGTAGGTCCAAGAGTCTGCTGTGGGCCTAGTGCAGGTTTTATATTTTAACATCTGCATCCATCATCGTTGTATAGATGTAATAGATGTAAAACCATGTGTGTGTTTTTTTTTTTTTTTGACATGAACTACATATTGTTTTAGGGTTATTTATTTAATTTTCCATATATGAAACCATGATCTGCACTAGAAAAATAGTCTTCTTTTAACTATTTATTTTACATTTATCACCAGCAGGACAAAACACAAATAATTTAGCTTGAGAAATTCTTCATTGCATTGAATAATTCAGTCTCTCCACCCACTTTTTAAATCATGAATTATATTGACGCTATCATTCATTTGCAAAATTAGCATAATTAATTTAATATGCACATATACAAAAAATAAGCCTTGTTACCTCCATGCTAAAATGTAGTTATTGTAATATATAACTGCATTATATATATATATATATATATACCATTTAAAAAATAACAATCAATGCAATTAAATAATATTATTTTATTTTTATTTTTAGAAATTATGGTAGTACTTGATGTACCAAATTTAATTAAATGTCATAATATTTTACATTTTTGTACTGCAAGACAGTAAAAATATTGGATTACAGTAATGTATAAGAATGAGAAGTTATGCTGATGACAAAATGTGCATTAATTTCATAACACACACAAACAAATCTTGATAATTTACAATGAGGTCTTAATTGTTAACATTAGTTACTTTATTAACTAACTTTGACATTAATATATACATATATTATATATATGCACACACACACCATTTAATATTATTTTCCAATGTTAGTCAATACAAATGCAAAAAATGTGCATGTTAGTTCACAGTGCAATAACTAATTTTAAAATATACAACTTTTAATTAACAGAAAATGTAATATAAAATGTTACAATTAACCTTACCTACGGCTAATAAATGCTGTACAACTATTGTTTATTGTTAGTTCATGATGACTAATATAGTTACCCAAAGTAAGAAGGACTTGAATTATTATAAAGTGTTATCAAAATCTTTGTTGTCCCAAAAATGGGTTTGATTTTCTTTATGCACAATATCATTTCTAAGATTTGTTTTATGCTAAAATGGGGCCTCGAGATTAAAATGTGTGTGAGATTCACCCCTTTAAGACAAAACGAGATTTGGCACTCAAAAGCACACAGCTGCGTGTGATTGTATGTGTGTTTAAAGTGATGGGGTGGTGGGTTTGGATCCACATTCAGAATGTCAGTGACACAGTGATTCACCATCAGTGTCTGGGATGGACTCCAATCGGGACAACCATCTGGTGACCAATCAGAGCCCGTACTGTGATGTCAGAGTGTCCGAGGGTTCCTTGGGCAATGGCTGCTGGGAAGGGCCAAATGCTCTGACTTGCATAGACCTCACTATGGCGAGAATCCGAACGCCGATTCTGCATGCCAGAGGTGGAAAGAGTACAAAAATATTCTACTCAAGTAAAAGTACCATTACATTACTGAAATTTTACTTAAGTACAAGTAAAAGTACCAGTCTAAAAATATACTCAAGTAAAAGTAAAAAGTAGCTCATTTAAAATTTACTCTGAGTAAAAAGTACTTAGTTACATTTTAACAATGGGAGGGAGGAAAAAATGGGATAGACCAAAGGTGTCAAACTCAGTACCTGGAGGGCCACAGCCCTACACAGTGTAGATATTACCCTAATTAAACACATCTGATCCAGCTAATCTAATGATTTAGGCTTATTTGAAAACTACATGGTAAGTGTGTTGGAGCAGGGTTGGAACTAAACTCTTTAGGGCTGTGGCTCTCCAGGAACTGAGTTTGACACACCTGGGATATGGGCCTATAAATCTCAAACTAGGTGTTTTTAATTAAAGGAATCAGTTATTTAGAATAACACATTTAGGCTGTTACCAGGGAAATTAAATCAGTATCAACAAAATTAATCTTTGCAATGCAGTGGCATAGATGTATTTACACACGGACATGAATGCATTTAGCCTGCAGTTACAAATGCAGAAATAATGTTTTGATAAATAAGACAAAATGTGACCCTGAACCACAAAACCATAAGGGTCCATTTTCCTAAATTGCGATTTATACATCATCTGAAAGCTGAATAAATAATATTTCCATTGATGTATGGTTTGTTATGATCGGACAATATTTGAAAATCTGGAATCTGAGGGTGCAAAAAATCCAAATATTGAGAAAATCTCCTTTAAAGTTGTTCAAATTAAGCTCTTAGTTTTGATATATTTACAGTAGGAAATTTACAAAATATATTAATGGAACATGATCTTTACTTAATATGCTAATGATTTTTGGCATAAAAGAAAAATGTATAATTTTGACCCATACAATGTATTGTTGGCTATTGCTACAAATATACTCCAGCGACTTAAGACTGGTTTTGTGCTCCAGGCCAGGGTCACAAATGTTAAATAGACATTTGAAATACAAAAATAAAAAGATAACTTACTTTAAATGTTAAATTAGAACCACCAGTAGGTGTCAGCAAGTCACTCATAAGTGAGTCATTGCGATTGAACAGAATCATTTAAACGGTTAATACATTCAGAACAAAACACGTCATTGCTCAGAGTCAGAGAGGCAAAACTGTGTTTGGAATTATTTTTGTTGTCGAAATAGAGCAAAAACAGGCAATATGGTGTCTAAAACGTCTCTTAATTAACTTCTTGTTTTTTGAACTGTGTAAAACGAAAAACTACAGGCCTATGTAATCATGGTGATTTTTTGAGAAAAACGGCATTCTTCATGTGATGTTGACTTACTAGCCTATATTAAATTATATAAATATATACATTTTCTGCTTCATTCTAAACGCATTTTAACAGACTGAATCACGCAGTGAAAGAAAGCACTCCATATGCACGTGGATTAGTCTAATCTAACGTTACTAGATTTCACGGCACATTGTTTAGAGTGTTTTATTCGTTTTTGGGCAAAATACTGATAATGCCAAATCGCACATCGTTAAAACAACAATTATTATATTATCGCAGATGATATCGCACACCCTGCACCACTGTCTTTTTGGCTCATTTGTGCAAAACCTTTTGCTAAACCGTCAAAGCTTAATTTTAACCACCAATGCAACGATGCAAGTATTTACCTTATTTCTACATGCTTGCGACGGGCGATGTCGATATATTTATAAGCTGCTAGTTCGGTCTCCCGAGGCAAACACAGCTTACACTGCATAATAGAGCATGAATATGGCCAGGGGTTCACTTCATTTCCTTTGAGTTCAACTTCAGCAGAATACGACGGGGTCTGGTTTTCAGCTGGGTCTGCCCCAATAATGTCTGTCTTGTCCGTCTGCATCTTTCTTGTGATTTTAGCGCCAGTTTCTTCTTCTGCCCATTATTTGCTGCAGTTGTTTCCACGGAGCGATTTTTTTTTACTCAGTAACGAATGTGTTTTAAAATGTAGCGTACTTCACACAAAATATACTTAAGTAAAAGTAAAATTACAGATTAAATTACTTAAAAAGTACAAGTACACAAAAAGCTACTCAATTACAGGCATGCCAATCCTCCATTTGCCATAGGCCACAAGTGGGTCAGTACAATCGGATGTTTTGAATCGTATTTCTGTGCAGACCAAAGTGACAGCTGTAGAATTCAATCTTGGCATCCTTCCATGTGCATCCAGACAGCATCGTTAACTTGCAACACATGCAAAACGCAACAAAGGTCAACAAAAAGCAGTAATAGAATTAAAATTCAGCTCGGGACAGAGATTGACAGCTCTGTTAACTCTGACCTGATTAATATTTCAGGGAGCTCTCTCCAGCAAATGCCACTGTAATCTAAAACAGTCTTAGGCAGACTCTCAGAGTCTCCAAACTGCTGCCCCATAACCCTTCTGATCTGGGTGAGTCACAGTACTCAGGCCTGCTGGGAGGCAGGTGGTAATGAAAATCCACCAAACTCCTACACCACCTGCGGTTTGTGGGCCGTTCAGATACAGTGCAGGAGGCTGGCGCATTTTTTGTTTAGAGAATGAAGAAGAATAGGACAGTTTTAAGACGGTCCTTCGCCACCATGAAAATAGACTGGATTTTGATCGCCTGGCTGAGTCATCTAGTGTGGTGGCAAACGGCTGAACGTGCGCAGTGCTGAGGCTAGTCTGACTTGGCCGGAGGAAAAAAACGCACATCCTGCATGTTCGACGGTGAAGATATTCTGCAGCTGTGTTCACCGCGCTACCCTCCAGCTGTACTTTTATGCATGCGTGCCTGCACAATGCCAAATGCAGAGCAGACTGTGAGGAGTCAGCCAGGTTAGATTTCCTAAAGGCCTGTTTTCTGCTCACATGAACATTTGATTGCTGTTTTATTGTTTCGGTATCAACTTGCCGTTTCTCTTAACATTCCCTTAAAGAAAAAGAATGGATGAGAAATATCTGAGTTATTATTAGTAGTAGTAGTAAAGAGTAGCATTAAAAAAATATATATATATATATATAAAATACTGTGTGAGATGCATAATACTATTTTTAATATCTATAATAATAATAATAAAATAAGAAAATATATATTTGTAAAAGTTACTGAAATTCAGACTGGATTGCAAACTTCGGCATCTGCAAATCTGATCAACTGTGCTCAGATTTGCAGATACCAAAGTTTGCAACTGCAGTATTTTCTTTTTAATTATGAGAATAATAATAATAATAATAATAATATATTATTATTATTAGCTTTTTTGTTTAATTATGTAGTCAATTATTTAATAAAATATATAATTAATAAATATATGATCTAAAACTAAATATGTAATAAAAATAAATGTATAATAAATTATGTAATAAAATTGAAACTTAAAATTTTTATATCTCGGTATCTGCAAATCTGCAGTTTGAGGCATTATTTTGTTAAAGTAATAATAATAATAATATAGTTAATTTCATAATAAAATATAAATACATATATAAAACAAAATATATAATACAAATAAAATCATATTTTTTGTATTACCGTAATATATCAGAATAATATAATCTTAATCTCTTGGTCTCTCTGTATCTGCAAATCTGCAGTTTGAAGCATTATTTTACTACTACTACTAATACTACTACTAATAATAATAATATAGTTAATTATATACTGTATTGTATGATATAAAAATTGTATGACATAAAACACAGTATGTAATAAAAATACAATTGTATTATTTTTATTATCGTAATATATCAGTAGAACATAGTATTAACATATTGGTCTCTCTGCATCTGCAAATCTGCAGTTTTGAAGCTATAGTTTTTAATGATTATAATATAAAAACATGTTATTAAGATCTTTAAAATATGACTGGATTTCAAAATCCAGTATTTTGGCAAGTCTGGGCACAAATTGAGACACTGTTGATATCTATTTTAACATTTCTAGAGGAGACGCATGGGTTTTTGTTTATTTTTTTTCTCAGGAGAAAACAATCCAGAATAAGCATGAAAATGTACACCAGTGTAAGTCTGTTCTATTCAGTATGATTAAGCTTTCCATCTCCATGTTCTCACCATTTTACTCAGAGAAGCAGTTGAGATATTGAAGAACTCATTAGTGATTTGTAAACGGCCTTGTGCCGCGACCTCACCTCCCTGGCGCTGCACACATGTGTCTGTGCCTCTGTGCACCCAGTGGGTGTTTGTGTTTGCGAGCATGTGTGTGTGATCCTGCGGTTCATCTTCTGTGCGTGACATAGCAGTAATAAAGGAAGTTAACTTGTCGCTGTGTATTTGTGTGTGTGTGTGTGTGAGTGAGTCCCTGAAGAGCTTCAGTAGCAGTCAGAGAGCACAGGGCTGCTTGTTGAACAAACCAAACGCGCAGCACAACAGTATGAATAAGACACACTGGCGGCACAAAAGGTCAAGGCCTGCTTGCTGCAGTGAAGACTGCGATTTAAACGTCTCCCTCCCCGCATTCTGCAAAAGGCATTGTTCAAATCCCACCCACCATTTTACCCACCCATCTGTTCATTAGTCTAATTTATTCTTCATTCAATCCTGAAAACAATGCGTATTGTAATAGCTGGAATTGTGCAGAGCTGTAAATATGCTTATGAGAGTCACTGTTCGTGCACCAATACAAATAAGATCCTCAGTTGTAGCATTTCAAGATGGGGGTTTCTGAACATGAATATTAATTTGTATTTTTTACATTTTTGCATTGTTTGTGTCCTAAACTTGACTACATAATGGGTCACTATATAACAAGGGTGTCAATTTTTCGATTTGATATGGTGATTTGTAAAGGTTCTATCAGACATTTAATGTGCTTAAAGAATGGCATGGTGCCATTTCAAGTGAGCACATTTGAATAAGTATTATGTGCATTGTATCATTTGTGAAACAAGGTGCTTCTAAAACTATTTTTTATGTTATTATTTATTTTATACACTTTAACATTTTAGACTGTTTACTAAAAATAATAGTAACAGGTTTGACATTTTAAGATTGGCCTCTGCTCAGTAAAATTTTACTGAACTGAAAATAAAAGAAAAATTCAACACAATATTCCATTATGGGAAATATTTTGTTCTCCCAGCCTGGTATTTATGGATAAATCAGGGTATTTATTATTTTATTATTTATTTTATATGTATTATTTTATAAGTATTTAGTTTATAAGTATTTAGATATATACATTGTTGGCTAAGTAATATTAATAAAATGATTAAGACTTTTTTAGATTAATTTTAATTCCTTACATTTTAAGTTTGGCCTCTTGTAAAACATAGTTTGACGTGTTAAAAATTGTCAAAATGTTTATGGCAGTTTTAATAATGCATTATGCAAACTAAAATAATGCTAACCATAAAGTTATAAACATTAAAAGTTTAGTGTTGTTAAGATTTGTTTTTGTTTAATGTCTTTGAAAGAAGTCTCTTATTCTCACCAATGCTGTATTGATTTGATCAAAAATACAGTGAAAGTAGTAATAGTGTGGAACAACTGTTTTAGATTGTATTATATTTCTGTGGCACAAAGCTGAATTTGCAGCAGAAAATTCAAAAGTACAGTATTTATTTTGAATATAAATCTTTTGTAAGGTTATAAAAGTTTTGATCAATTTAATGCACCGTTGATGAATAAAAAAGTATGCATTTCTTTTATGAAACGTACTGACCTAAAACCTTTGAACAGCAGTCTATAGCTTAATATACTATATAGAGATTGTGTTTATTTTGCATATATTTATATTTCAATCAAAATGTGCATATTTTCCATATGTACTGTGAGTATGCATTGCAGTAAGCTGAAAATACTGAAGGCCAAAAGTTATGAAAATAACATTTATTAATTATTTATGATGTTAAAATAATGTCTAACATATAGTGAAAGTTGACATCCGCTATTTGTCCTAAAGCCATTTTGTACATATACTGTATGTATATGAGAGACACAAATGGCACTTGTTTTGTAGAGTGACCCGAATATGTTAAGACATTGTGGCATTTTTATGACTGACAAAACAGCACGATCCCGACCATTTCCAGATGGTGACATATTGAATGTGAATGTTTTTCCGTGCTTGTTGAAATCCAGGCGGAGGGAAGTACCACGTCTGCGACCTGAGCTCGGATGGAGTGTGTCAGAGACTTGACAGAGGGACAGGAGCCTTGTTTGTCTCTCGCCGGCTGATCAGCATGTGTTTTAAACAGCTGTGGGTCCCCAAGGTGGAAGAGTAGAAATGCGTGTCCTTCATGCATCGCCGGCGCACATCTTTCCAGAGAACCTGCCTAGTTCTGAGTAGGTCTTCCCGTAAATCAGCTGAAAACAAAATGGGTGTTAAGAGCGAACAAAAGCCATTCAATTTGGGATTTGCCAGTTGTATTTGTTATACCGTTGTAGATTTTTAGCTATGCTTACTATGTCTGGGATTTCCGACGTCTCGATTCCAGTCATCATAGCTTCCGTGCTGATGTCTGGAGAGAAGAAAGCAAATCTTATTTGAGCTTTGAGTGGAGTGGAGTGGAGTGGAATCGGATTGGTTGCAGCAGTCCACACACACACACACACACACACACACTCTGAGAGAGGGCACCAAATCCTTATGATTAATGTCACACCATAATATTTATCCCTCTGGTACACTCCTCTGACTGGCACAGCTGAAAAGCGTGTTTGGTGTGACCGGGTAATGTAGATAAGCTACAATTGGGGAAAAACTCAATGCGGAAGAAGGTGTTATTGAATAACACAAAAATATATCGCTTTTATTTGTTTTTATGGATTCTGGCTGTTTTTTTATAGAATTCTTATCGCTTTAGTAGCGCATTGAGTCCCAGCTATTGTATAGCTGATCTAAAGGAAAGCTCTAACCCAGCATCGGTTTATAGACCGTGTTTACCCAGGTGAAACTGGCCCACCGTCAATTGACCAGTTTTAACCTCAGTATTGGTGTGATAGGCATTTAACGACGGCCAGATGAGGTGCTGTTGTTAGCTGACAAACCGAATTTATCCTCAGTTTACACAGTATGTGGAATATCGAAGTAGATTTACTTGATTTAGTCTTGAAATTTGTTTTACTGAATTGCAATTTAAAGAAATTCAACACCGCTAGTCCATAATGGGAAATATTATGTTCACCCAGCCTGGCATAATGAATATATATAGTGAATTATATTATATATTATTAATTTGCCAAATAAAACATTTTCTCCCAGCTTGGTATATATAATACAGGGTGGGAGAACACATTTTTATCTGACAGTTTAATATTATATAATATAATAATACAATTTACTACATATATTTATTATTGTATTATTTATTATGTTTTTATTTATTTTATCTTTATTATTTTAGAAGTATTTAGATAAATACTATAAATTGCTGGCTAGATGTGAATTAATTGTTAGATTTTTAATTCCTTACATTTTAATGTAATGGCACATCTTCATCTTCCTGTATATGATTTAATTATGATGTATGATTTTGTGCGTGTGTGTGTGTTTGTGTATTATCTATAATGTTATGTATATTGTATATGGCTTGGTTAATATGGCAAATTCCTCATATTTGTATATATAAATGTGTGTGTGTGGGGGTGTATATATATATATATATATATAAATAAAAATGAATAGCAAAAAAAACGGTTTTATGTATCATAAATGGTATTTGTATAAGTTAAAAATACATTTTTATAATACACTTTAAGATTTTAAATGCTATATTTTAGATTTATTTATGTATGTATTATACCATTTTCGAGTAAACGAATAACACACATTCTACATCCTTCTATACGAATTGTAGTTCTGAATCATTTTCTTCAAATCCATGAATTTCCTCAATTCCATTCTGAACCGTGCACTCAACCCTACCATTGATCTTTGTAAGATTTGATCACACATTGCTTTAAAGACAGTGTTTACACAGTTGAATCTGCACCAGCGTTAAAAACCCATTGACCCATATTGCCTCGATATTGGAGCGATGCTCGTTTAATAACCACGAGATGAGGTGTGCTGTTTGCAGACAAGCCTGAGCTGTGTGGGACCTGGTAAAGATGACAGAGGAGGACGAGCTGGAGCGAGAGCGCTAGAAGTATTCATAGAGAGGTAAGGAGCGCAGGTCAAGGAAAAGACGTGTCTGAAGGCGTCTACAACGTGTTTCTAATTGAGCGGCTTGTAGTTAATTGTTTGTACGTAGGAGGGGAGAAATCAATCTGTTTTCTCACTGCTGTGACTCCTGGGCCCTGAGGTGATAGACTAGAGCTGGCAGACACTAGGACGGAGCGCTGCCAAATAAAGCCCCAAAAGCAAAGACTTCCCCTTTCTGCACACACTTGAGGCGGACGCGTATGTTCACATGCTTTTCACCTACGTGCAAGCACACACGCATGCAGAACAGGTTTCACGGGGTAGCTTCAAAGTCAGGGTGAAGGCGAATCAATCGAATGCTCTGAGAGGAGCGAGGAATACCAGGAGAGCGTCTTGAGACAAAGGCAATAGAAATGTATTCTAGTTTAAACCCCTCCAGCTTTTGAAATATTCTGGCTACTGTGTATGAGGCAACAATATTAAATAAAGGAGAATATTGCATTAGTCCCAGCTCTCTGCGTCAGTCGAATCCTCTCCCACACACAATCAGCTGCAACTTTCTGCAGTTGCAGAGTATTTTTTCTTTAAGCTTTAATACAGCAATGTGGATGAATCACGCACATGACCGTAGTCTAACACGGCATAAATAATTTGCAGACAAATTTGTGCATTGAACTAATTGATTTGCATTTGTTTACAAAACTGCATCTTAGCCACGCTGCCCTCATTAACATTTCACTTCTATTCACTAGATCTCAACCTGACTTGCTCAAAAGGAGGCGTGGCCAGGGCCCAGTTTTGCAGTGAAGCATGTCGTCTAAATTATTCATACCACTTTTAACAGAGATCAGAGCGGGCCGGTCTTTTGATCATCTCGGTTGTCCCGCACTCGTGCCCGCATGTGAGCTCCACTCGTGTTTGCTGCCGATATATTCCTCCCAGCTTTGTCTGCACAGTCTTCATTATTAATATAAATGAAGAAGTGAAGAGGTTGAGTGAGGATAGGAGGATGAAGGATTATATGAAACTGTCAAGATGCAGTAGAGTTGGGGGTTATGACCAAAATCTTGTCACAGTATGAATCATTGTATCTCACGCTAATGGATACTGTATATGAACTACCGTTCAAAGGTGTGAAATCAGTAAGGTTTTTATTTATTTATAGAACACTTTTATTCAGCAAGGATGCATGACATTGATCAAAAGTGACAGTAAAATATTTATAATGTTACAAAAGTTTTTTATTTGGAATAAATTCTGTTCTTTTGAATTTTCTATTCAATCCTAAAAAATAAATATGTATCACTTCTTTTTGCTAAAATATTAAGCAGCACAACTTTTTTCAACATTGGTGATAATAGAAAATGTTTCTTCAGAAGCAAGTTAGCATGTTAGGTTGACTTTTGTTCATATGACATTGAATACTGGAGAAGTGATGCTGAAAATGTAGCTTTGGCACCACATACATTTGTTTCTGCTTCCACTCAGAAAAGGCATTTTCTAAATAATAAAATAAATTATCTGTGGGGTATTTTGAGCTGAAACTTTACAAACACGAGTTGATTTAAATTGTAATAATATTTCACAATATTACTGTTTTATCACCCCACATATTAGTACTAGTAGGGAAAAAGGCCTAAGAATTGATTTGTTTCAAACACGTTTGTTACTGTGATTTATTTTTAATGCTTTATCTCGAGCTGATCGAATGTTGAGTTATTTGGTTATTTGTGATGCCTCTGTCTGCCAGAGACTACTCGAGGAGCTCTGCAAATATGTTGTTTTCTTAAGTCCATTGATGAAACTGGCTGAGCATTGATACGAGTTTTCAAAGTAAGAGATTAAATAAATCAAGTGCAACCTGCATGATATTGGTCTTGGCATTTAAAAGCAGCGTTTGAAGAGACAAACGTATTCCGTATGGCAGGACACACTGCCTGAGTGACACTTACATAGATGCAGTAGAACAACAAAAATGAATAAAGACTGTTGAAAACCATATTGAATGAAAACATTTTAAAAGTTTATTGAGCCAAAAATAAGATTCAATACTGGGAATGTAATTATAATCCTGAAATATGACTTTCTGTGGGCTCCATTGACCACTATTGTTCCTAATAGACCCACTAAGCTCAGAACTCATTGAACCTCCTGAAAACAGCTTTAACTGAATTCATTAATTCTTTTCATTTAGAAACTTTATCCACTTAAATAGTTTCATTTTAGGGAAAAATGGCACTCAAAGGAAAATCATTTTAAGGACTATAAGCGAATAGGAAGTATATTCAAGAGTTCATGGATTTGATGATCTCTAGGACAACAGTTATGCTAAGGGACAAAAAAAGGTTATTGTTGAAATGATGCTGACTCTACTTGTCCAGTTTAATCAGCAGTGCATTAATTAGTTGGGCTTATTAATTAAACCCACTTTAGTATTTTCGCATGAGTTTTCAGCATCATTGCTCCAGTCTTCAGTGTCACGTGATCCTTCAGAAATCATTCTGATATGCTGATTTGCTGCTCAATAAATATGTATTATTATTATCAATGTTGAAAACAGTCGTGTTGCTTAATAGTTTTTCTTGAAACTCTGATGCATTTTTCATGATTTCTTTTATTAATAGATTGTGTTTGAAAATCTATAAATCATTCATAACATTGTAAATATCTTCACTGTCACTTTTGATCAATTTAATGTGTCCTTGCTAAAAGTGCAAAAAGGGGCACACATGGCTGTCGTAATGAGTGAGTGTTTATTCTTTCACTTTATTCAAAACACTAATTCACTTCCCCACATCTGCGTGTCTCTCAGAGATACAGCTGCTGATTCTGCTATGGCTTTGTTTGAATCTGTTTTTGTTGGTGAAGCTAAAACAATGTGACAGGTGATATTGTGTGCAAAATGTGAGTTACTCTATATTAACGCCTTGTTATATAAAAGCAATATCACCCAAGCTGCACCAGATCATTGTGGCCTAATGGATGTATGTTCAATATAAATGTTATAGCCATACCTGTTGATGCATTTCTACTCTCTCAAAGCCAATATGCAAACACCAGCAGGTAAAGGGTGGGCTGTGCACAATGTCCACCGACAGGCCCTCAGGAGGAATAAGAACACATTTTTTCTCTATCTGCGACCATTCTTTTCCCCGTTCTTTCAGTTATGCTGTAACAAAGGCGACAAGGCAGTGTCGTCAGCCCGCTCGCTCTGAAAGACCACAAGAAAAAGGTCACCTGAAACATGAAGTCTGCTGGCCAAAGAGATCGCATGGATGAAGCAATGCGCTCACTCCCCCGGGGGGGATGGGTGGGAGATAGAGGGAAAATGAGAAATAGACAGAGCGAGCGGAGTGTATAATGGCCTGTGTGTGTGTGTGTGTGTGTGTGTGTGTTTTCCTATTGTAAGTAGCCTAACAGACCCTCTGGATTCACTCTATGCTCTAATGACCAGTCACAAGGCAGCGACCACGCTAAGCCCGAGTCTTCCTGTAGCAGACTGTTCCTAATTAACAGATGCAGCGAGTGGAAAGAAGCACCTGCTAAGGTAGGACTGCAGGTTTGAGCCAGGGGCTTTTCACACGCTCGCGCACACACACACACACACACACACACACACATATACACACACACACACACACACACACACGGCTACTTTATAAGATCAGTATCGTTATGATATCCTCCTCTGGGGAGCGGGTGTTTGTGGGAGAGTGTGCTAGTGCAGTAAGAGTAATGTGTGGTGTGGAAAATATCCTGTCTGTGCTCTGGGGCAGTATGGTTGTAAAGTAATTGCGTGTGTCCGTGATGTGTGCACTGCTTTAGTTTTGTGAGGCGGCTAATGTTCATCCTTCAGGTTTGAGCTTAAAACGGCAGGTTGCGTGCATCATGTAAAGAGATGGATCACTCATTGTCCCTTTACGACCAGCTTTGTTTTAATCCATCTTACCAAGCCTTAGATCAGGGATATGGATTTGTATCTCTGTAACAATATGACATATTGTTATTGACATAATGATGCTCCACTCTGTAATATTCTAATCCGTTATCTTCTTTCAGTGGTGAAAACGCGAGTCAGCATTGGCGCCTGAAGCTGTATGCTCACTATGACTGACCTGAAAAACGCTTTCTGTGCGCATATTTCAGCAGTTATTATTTGTGTCCTGTATTTCTGTAGACTGAACCAGCGATGCCAGTCATTCATTTGAGTCGGTTCTTTCTTTTCAGTGAATTCAACAAACGTGTTTGCAGAACGGTCTGAACCAATTCACATTCAATCAGACGGCTCTCTCACTGAATCATCTCAGGGTACATTTAGACGACAATGATTGAGCGAAATATGGAAACGTTTTTCTTTTGCGTACAGATGATAATGTTGTCAAAACAATCCCCACAACAAAAAATGCTGTATCATGCATGCCAGGCCAGTAGTTAGCAACACGTAATATACACAGGACCGGATTTACCTCTTATCGTGACACCCCTCCCAGTTAATATGTAATATTACCACCCCAGAAAACTCAAAATATTTAGTAAGCAGTGAAAAACGTTTAAGGGTTCTCTATCGCAATTTGAGTGAAGTCGTTCAGCTTGAGTTTAGTCTTTGAAGATCGAACAAAGTTCTTAATTTGTTTGAGAAATGGGCTCCGGCGTCATGGCCACATTACCACTTGCATAATATGCATAAATCCAGCCCTGAATACATGTGCATGACATCACTATTTTCACAAGTTCATGTTTTTGTAGTTTACACGGAGACAATAACGGTATCATTTTCAAAAACTTGTACTTTTAACTTATTTTAGAAAGTTTGCATTTTCAGGCCCCCAAACTGCCTTTGTCATGTAAATGAACAGCTAAAACATAAAAAAACATAAACGGATTCAAAATGTCATTATAAAATAATGTCTAGTATGAGTCAGTTAAACAAACAGACAGCATTGACATATGTAATAACAGCACTGGGTGAAGTGGATATTCACCTACAAACAACTGAAACAAAAGGTCCTTTTTGAGGAAAACCATTATACCAAAAGTGTATTTGTGTCCGCATGTGCTGTTTTTCAGTCGTTTTCCCAATTCCCACTTCTCTCGGAGTTGAATTTTTTAACATATATTGATCTTTTTAAACTCTTCAGTGTTGTTTTTGCCAAGAAATCTCCCCTCTGTGCGTACCATCAGATGAAATCCTGCAGGTGGCCAGGCGAGTCAGCATGTCTGTGAAACTGTCAGCTTGCAGTGACACACAAGTCGGGAGGGAGATGCTGAATGGAGATTATGCCCGTTGTGCCATCACTGCCCGTGTTAGCTCGACTGATCATTGGCCGATGCGCTCGGGGATGTTTTGGTGTGTGTGTGAGATGCTGGGTGAGTAACAGGCTTGTGGGAGTTCAAGCCTGGAGATTTGGAGACCCTTCGAGACTCTGCCCATCTCGTCGCTGGGTAACTGCAGACGGCAGAATGGGGTCACCGCCATCAAACTCGATACATCACATGCGTGCACGTGCTCCTCACGTACGTTATCGGGAACACGTAGGTCTATAATGTTGTGTTCGGTCTTCTTGGCTTTTGCTTTGTGGAACAAATCAGATGCGGGTCGCAGCCTAGCAGGCCAATTTAGTTGAGTAGTCTTGGATGCGGTGCATCTATTTGTTTTTAAAGGGGCACCAGTCAACTGACTCATGTGGTGCCTTCGGATAAGACATGATCTGCATCTAAGATGTTATGCTGGTTGTCCAGATTTGGTTTAGCGTGTATTATGAACATTTTTTTTCCAAGTAACATAATTGACATTTTTAAGTTAACTTTTCCTACAGTCGCATTTATAACAGTTAATAATTATTAATATTTATATTGGGTTATATAAATATTGGGTCAATATTTATATTGACAGCAGTATTTAGATTGGGTTTGATGTGAGAGTAGCTCTGATTAAAATTCAAGCACATGGTAGGTTCAGTAGATTTATGATAAACAGAATTAATGAGTCGATAAGTTTAATAAATGTTTATGAAAGAAGCCTCTTATATTCACTAAGGCTGCATTTATTTGATCAAAAATATAGTTATAAATACTGAAGTAATACTGTGAAATATTATTATTTAAAATTATTGTTTTTTATTTTTTTGTATTTTAAAATATAATTTATTCCTGTGATGCAATGCCAAATTTGCAACATCATTACTCCAGTCTTTCAGTGTCACATGATCCTTCAGAAATCATTGTAATATGCTGATTTAATATAAAACATGTCTTATTATCAGTGTTGAAAACCATTGTGCTGCTTAATATTTTTTTAGAAACAAGATACAGTTTTTCCCCCCACAATTTTTTTTATGAGTTTGAAGTTGAAAAGAACAGCATTTATTTGGCAGAATATCTTTTGTATCACTATACATGTCCCTTTTGATTAATTTAATGCATCCTTTGCTGAATAAAAATATTAACCTTACTGAGCCAAAAATAGTAATAAGAGTAAAAACTACAATTTATTATTTTAAATGTTGAATTCAGGCATCACTTTAAGATACAGTATGAAAAATGGATATTCATTTTGAAATTTGCTGACAAGTAACAATGTTAAACAGATTATGCATTCGTAGATACAGTTTGTCTCACATGCTAGAAATACATTCAGTGTAATTAGAACATAAGACAGTGTTAAAAGAATATAAATGAAACTGAATACACTCAAGATTTTATATTACATTTTCCATGTAAAACCAAATGGGGAAAAATTTAGGTCAGCATTTTTTATTGCATTGATATGATATTTTGGTTGAAAACATGTTTTCCTGCTCACACGATAAAGTCAGCAGAAAAGAAAAGTCATATTAGAAGCAAAGAAACATCTACCTCATTCAATGAAAGTTTATGAGAACTATTTGTCCTTTATTAGAATATTATTATGCTCTTATGCAGCGTCTCCCTATCCCATTCCTGATCCAATCCAATTTAATGTATACAGGTTCCTGCATTTGATTTATATTTATTTGGCATCAGTAACCTACATATCAAAATGCCCGTTAGTCTCAACCGCATTACATCTCCCCTACACACACAAACAAATATTTGCGTTTACGAGCGGCAAGTCTACACGAGCAAATGCAGTCTTGATGTGCACGAAATGAAGATGAATCTGTCAAGGTCTGACTCGGTCAGGCCACGTGACGTGGCAGGCTGCCAGACTGAGCATCCCATGTCCCCCGTTAAAGTGCAGGTACCATGCAAATGGAGACCTGGTGATTCATTTCATTATTATGTCTTCACCATCCATTGTTGCTGGCACATAAGATTAATGTCAGGGTGACTATTGCACAGCTTATTTATATGTGGTAAATGAAGATGCTGCCACTATGTGCTCTAGCATAGATGTTTACAAAACATCTCTAATTTGAATTAAGTGAGTGTCAAGCATAAGAAGTGAGACAGAGAGAGAATGACAGTGACAAAGCGGGAGAGGGAGACAGTTTACCGACTCAATGAGCAGTATATTTACTCACGGGCCTCCAGTGGAGATACCAGCAGGGCCGTCGCTACAATTCATGAGGGATTATGAGACAAAATGTTTATAGGTGGACCTCCTTTCCCATGGACCAATGTGTAGGCTGTAGAGGAACTTTGGTGGACCCCTCATCACTGAGCCCAGGACGACAGCCCTGTATACAGTAAAGAACTAAAGACAGCAATGAGATGAAATGCAAATTAATTAAAGATTTTCCCTTAAACATATTGCTTAGAAGTGTCTTAAAAAAAGTTTTTTGATGTTTTCCTTAGAATCAGTTTTTGTATACTATTGTAGTATTTATTAAAATGATATTATTTGTTTATTGTTTATATTTTTCAATTGTGATTCTAGTTATATGCATGTGTCACTTTTATTAGTACCATGTACTAATATGATACCAATAAAATATGATACTAATAAATCTGTTTCACTTTTTACTATATATATGGTTTTAGTGATTTTCTTTCAGTTAGTGGTCAAAGCAATATTTCATTTATTTTTTGTTTCAGTGTTTTATTTATTTATTTATTGAATTGTTTTAATCTAATGTTCTTTTTCTTGTTTTGAGCTTCATGTCATGTAACAAGCAAATAAACAAATAAATAAATATGTTGAACACAAGTGAAGATATTTTGAAGAACAGCTGTATCCATTTAGTTCTCATTGACTTCCATTATATGAAAAAATATACAGTGAAAGTGAACCAGAAATGTTTGGTTATTAACTTTCTGGATTTTCAAAGACAAAGTTGTTGCTATCTATTATTATTGGTATTATTGAACATGATTCATCCATACAGGTTTTTCCAAATAAAAATATTACTCTTAGTATAGTCAAAATTGGCTAACTCGCTCCCCTTTAAGTCAACTTTGTTTTTCCTTTGTGAATACTGTCACGAATCCTCTTATTTTTGATCCCCCTTTCTGTTTCACTTTTAAATGCAGTTAATCACAGTACAAATACAAAATGGGTTGCAAGCAGCAATGCATGTTGATTTCAAATAAAACACAAATGAGACCTTGATCTTTAATAGTAATATTTTCATCCAGATTGCAGTACAACATTGACATAAAAAACAGATATTGAAATTTATATGCTGAATTTTTTTTTGTAACTGCAAACAAATCCTTATATGCATCTCATCATCTAATCTCATGGTGCTGAGACAAATAGCAAAATAATAAAGTATTCTTAGATGGCAAACATTGTGATGAAGCAATTAAAAAATACCATTGCAATGAAGATAATTATGGAGCACTGAGCTAATAACTGAAATGCAAATACATTAGTATGTTTTAAGAGACTAAAAGGAAAAGAACTAGAGCTACTAGACAACTCGGGTTGTCAGAGCTACAGCATTGAGACAGATCCGAGCGCAGGGTCACTGACCACAGGCTAGCCATTGAAAAGGGCAGACACAAACAGACCAGGTTATCAGGATTAAAACGTTTGTGGTCACTGTATGACAGGTAAGGTTGAGACGGTAAAAGTTGAGAGGTGAACTTTCTTCTCAACTGTGAAGAATTTCTTCCAACTGGAGACATTTTCTGAGGCTAGCTCAAGGAAGTCTGTTGCCCGGTTTAACCAAACGACAGATAAGATATTCACAAAGATACACGGCAAGAACAGGATGTAGCTCAGGGAAAAAAAAATAGTTAAAAGCTGTTATATAAGCATCATGCTACAGTATGGGTTACATGCTTTAGCACTCAAGTTATTGAATATAGCCAGAGGAAAATGTTATTACATAGAAGTTGCTCTTTCATAACTCCGGAGATGTAATGACGATCTCAGTTATGTTTAATTTGAATATCAACTCAAACATTTAAATTCTAAGGAGAAATAAAACCACAAATGAGACAATTGTTGACATATGGTAGGAGTATGGAGCTAAAAAAAATATTTGTAGGGGTAGTTCATCATCTAAATATGATTTTCGTTTACAATAATCAATACTAAATGCCACACACACATTCAAGCTTTAACGATATTCTGGATCACTGCTTTTTATGACCAGATCATTGAATTAATACATTGCAGAACAGCTGCAATCGAATCAGCCCGATTCATGAATATGTGAGGAACGGTATGTTTTTATGAAATGTGGTGGAGGAAAAAGTATGATATTATGCTTTAGAATGGAGTAAAAAAAGGGGTTTATGAGATCTCTGACTTTTGTATCTTGATAAACAAGCTAATAAATACATTTTGTCACAGTTTTTAGACATTGTTGAGATCTTTTTGAAAACTCTCCTGACAAAATGTTCTCCAGTCACTCTCAAAGTTATCACATTGCTGTCTTGGGGAAGGAATTGAGATTTAAAAGAGATCCCAACCGTGATTTTTCTTTCCGTCGTGTACGATTGCTCTTCCTCGTGTGCTCTCATTGCTGTCTAGATATTAAAGAGATCTTATTTACCCCCCCCCCCCCTTTTTCTGTATAGAAATGATTGCTTGTCTCCATTTGCTCCCCACTTTATCTCATCGCTGTCTTCACGTTTAAATATGAAGGTTCCAAAATTTTGTGGAAATGGTTTTGTCATTGAAGTGTCATAGAAGTGATGTCATAGAAGATCCATTTTTGGTTCCTTAAAGAACCTTTCAGTGAACAGTTCTGAAAATAACCGTTATTTTTATCTTCATGTGAAGGACATTTTAATAATCGAAACAAAGTACATCTTTCCACTAAAAATAAGCTTTTGTCCAATGGGAAGATTCAATGGTAGAAGTTCTTCATGATACAATCAACAAGTTTTTTTAAAGCGGAAGAGAGGAAGTTGCGATATTAAAGACACATTCATTTAGATTTTTTCTGTCCTGTAATTACTCCTGACTATTTACTCTCCATTTCATCCTCTGTCTAGAAGAAACAACTGAGACATTTCTTCTTTCCTATAGCTGTAATTGCTCTTTTTGTTCCCCATAACGTTGCCTATGTTCTGTCATTTTGTTTCACAGGTAAATTAGTTAATAACTGTCATCACGCTGTATTTTCATAAATGTCTGTGTAGTAATTTGTGTTACTTTAATCTAATTTTAATGTGCTCATAACCTTTTCCAAGAATATGTTCTCAGATTACCGCTGAGGTGTGTGCTATGGTAATATCGTGCTATGCATACGACGTTCTAATAAAGCAGAATCCTAGATGAATTGCACGAGCGAGGCAAATGGCAGAAAGCAAACAGAGCCACATGTTATCGAGAGGAGACAGGAGGTTGAGGTAAGGTGACTGGTGCTCTTGCACTTTGGGCCGGCAGTGACGGCTGGTGCCATGCCCTCCTGTTGCATCAGTGAAATAAGCAGTGACAAGCTCGCTTCCCTCATACGATAAATTACTGCACACACACACATACATAAATTGGGCTCACTTCAAATTGCATGTAATTTCCTGCTTGCGTGTATAGGCTCCCAGTGTGACTTCTTATTTGCTTGAGCCTGGTGAGAAAATTGAGATGCAGTAGTGAGTGAAGGACACTAGGGAACGTGCTCATTGGAAAGACTTCATAATTAACACAGTGATGCTCGATGGCAGACCACCTCTCTCAATGTCAACACAGGTGAACAAGTGTGTTTATGACTAGGTGAGCTTCTCAAGAGAGCCATTGGTGACCATAGAGAATATAGGATAATCCACTCCACTGCGACTTACATCCACAAACAAGTGAAAACCTGCCTAGGTCACATTTGGAACGTTTTTTTTTATTGATCACCCACATTGCTTTCTCATTACGAATGTAAACTAATAGTACTTTTTTTCATTGTATTAAAATAAATAGAATAAATGCCATGATATTGTTTTAAATATAAATTAAACCATGGTTTATTAATTATTTCAATTTATTGCTATTTTGAGTGTTTGATTGTCATGAAAATGTTTATCTTCCAAAATCTCCTTGAAAGGGCCAATATGTTAAAATGAACACATTTTCAATTTAGATTTTTCACAGGTGTTGTATCCCTTTTTTTCGTTCTTTTTTCTTTTTTGAATAACACATCACATTGCATTTTGTCTTGGTTAAATAAAATGTCTATAAACTTAAACAGCGATGTCCTGGCAGAGAATTGACAGTACCTTTTCCGTTTTTCTATTTTTTTGTTATTATTATTACAGTGTATATCATTTTATTGTTCACATTACATTAATGAAAATGAGATTTTGCAGTACAGTGCCAATTGCGGAGAGGTAATATGCTTATTTGTCATGAAAATGGCTTCAATGTAATATTTTTCTGGTTTGGTGGATATGTTGATGTTGCAAAATTCACCTACATTGTGTCTATTAGTCTTAGTGACAATGTTTGCTGATGTCTGATTTCCTTCTGTATATAGTACAGTCCATTCTAAAAAAATAAGCAAGGTGGTACCATGGTACAAATATGATCAGATGATATTACATGATGCTTCACATACCATGGTATTTCCATGGTACTGAAATGTATTGAGAGAACACAGTGGTATTGACTTGGTTTTGTGAGATTCACCCGTTCTGTCTTGATTCTCCTCAGACGCTCATTTGCATTCTCTTTAAGCACTGTGTTCTTTTTTTTGTATTCCTGTTCCTTCTCTCTGCTCGTTCTAATGCCTTTCTCCTCCCCTCCCGTCTCTTCTGCGCGGTTTGAGATGAGCTCGCGTTCGCTCTTGGCTGCACATCTCTCTCAGAGCCAGTAATCAAACGCATTCTGCCTGATACATGGCCCATTACAACCACTCTCATGTTCCATTTGCCCACCGCTCGCACAATGGTGTCATTATGATGGCGAAAATCTAGCGCCGCTACTGTAGCCGCACACAGTGCTTAACACAGTCAGCACACCGAATGAAGGATGTGCCAGAATTATTTGTACTGAGAATAAACCCTTGCTCATCTTAGCCGGCCAGCATATGTTTGTGTCAGCTACACCGTTAGCATAGTTAGTGAAGTGAATGAGACATGAGAAAATGAAACACATTATTCTTTGCTAGGCAGAAATGATTCGTGATTTTGTTTGTGTGAAGATTGAGATTTGTTCATTTATCTGAGGAAGAATGTATGATGTGTGATGTTGTATCAGTGTTGTGGATTGAAGTTTTTCTGTCAGTTTAGAATCAAAGAAAAAGAAAACAAGGGTAGAATCTAAAATGAAGCATGCTGAAAATATTTTGTTCTTCCTTATTGAGCTAATCAACCATAAAAAAATGAGTTTACCCTTATACAAATAACAATGGTTTTACTATAGATAAAAAAACATGGCTACTATAGGTAACTATGCTGTACTAACCAGAGTATAACCATGGTTCTTGTAGTAAAATTGTGGTTACACAATTTTTAATCAATACCTCCAAAAAACATGGTTACTACACTTTTACTACAATAAAACCATGATTAATTTTCATAAGGGTAGATTTCTTTCCTGTGTTTGTGTATTTAATTTTGAAACAGGAAGTGTGGGCAGGGCATATTAAAGGCCTCTGCTCTTGCTACTTGCTAATGCTATGTAGTATTTGGAGTAGATGTGCTCATTCTAGACAGTATTTTATTTGGCAATCATTCAGATAAACCTGTTAGGGCAGTGCAAGTATCAGTATGTTTTGGTAAGTTGTCCCTGGATAAATATTTTCTAAAAGTGTTTTCTTTATTTCCAAAAAGTAGTTCTTTAGAACTACTCTACAATATACATGACCTCAAAGCTGCAAACAAACTCAAAGCCACACACTTTTAATTCAGAGATCATTTGGAGATCAGTGTTAAATCTAAACCTTACGTTTTTAAACTCAACTTTAGACCTAGCCATTATACGTGACATCTAGGCTCGGGAGCTGTCACATTCAATTGCTAAATGGTAGCAAAGTGCAAAATATCTTCAGCGATTAATCTGAATTGCACAGATCAGTGGGCAGGGAGAGCCGCTTAAGAGTACAACATAAAACCTTTCAGCCTGTTTATTTCAATGACTGAGCAGAGGAATGTAAGGAAAACACTTTAAACATGTTAACTCAAACTGTGTGAAGTTCGTAACACTGTAGCTTTACGCAATGCTTTGTGTGTCCTCTGTGGATGCATGCACCAACATTTTTAAAGCAGTCATATTATAAGACATACGTTTTTTAGCATTTTCCTTGATCTTGTAAATGATTACTTTAACTTTCAGAACTCCAAACTCTCTCCTCAGGTTTCATTTATTGATGCCAAACCTTAGAAGTGACCCGCTCTGAAATCACTGGGTTTCTCATATAAGAAACTCCAAACTCAATTGCCTTCATTTATTTGTCAGTTGCACTTATTTTGTTTTTGAAATTTTGACCTGACAAGTCAGGATTAATTCTAAGTGGAAAATGGTCATATAAATTCAATTATGCTTGCTTTTGGTTCATTTAAACTTTAATTAGGCATGGGAATAGGCAAGAGAAAAAGAAAATAAATAATGACAATTTGTATTTTACAAGATCCCTTTGCATTTCGGTTTACATTGAAATTCAACCTTAATTTATATAAAATTCTGTATTAATAATTTAACTAGATTATTAATATATATTATTTATTTCATGTTAAATATCCAATAGAAGCATTATTTGAAAACTGCAAATTCAAATAATGTTTTCCTTCTTTTTTAATTAACTCTGGCAAAATTGAGCAGCACATTGTATTGCACATTAAATACAGCATAAGGGAAAAGGAAATAGACTTTAGCTATGCTAAATAATGTAAATGTTGGAGTTTTTATTAATTTGTGGATCTGCTTCAGGCAAACTGGTGTTTCTTTTAATTCTGACAATGTAGTCTTCAAGATATTACAGAACTTTTGTATAACTCTTCATAAATTATGTAAATCATCCATTTTTCTTGAACAATATAAACAGAGATGGCAGCATATAGACTCAGGCTAAATGCAAACCGTATCGTCTTTGAAAATGTTCCACTTTCTCAACAGGACATTCTCCAATAGTGGATTGGAATAAGATGACTTACATTAAACTTATTGTTGCACTTTTAATTAATCATATAATTTATAAAATACATTTTCAGCAAAGTCCCTGTAGGAATAATGTGATAAGGACAGGTGGAACAACATTTACACACCATTATAACAATTACAGACTGCATACCATCAGAATTACAAATTACATATATTTGCAGTGCACCAAATGTTTAGAAATTTCCAAATTATAATGGTGTTTATGATGTTGCTTAATTTTATTTTTATGCTTTTTTTTAAGTATTTTAATGACTTAAAGTGATAGTTCACCCAAAAATGAAAATTCTGTCATTAACTACTCACTCTCGTGTCGTTCCGTTCCAAACCCGTAAGACCTTCATTCAGCTTTGGAACGCAAATGACGATATTTTTGATGGAATCTAAGAGCTCTTTGACCCTCCATAGACAACAATGAAATTACCAAGATCAACGCACAGAAACATAGCAAGTATATCGGTAAAACAGTCCATGTGACATCAGGGGATCAACCATAATTTTATGAAGCTACGAGAATACTTTTTGTGTGCAAAGAAAACAATAATAAAATAATTTATTCAATAGTTATTCTTCCCGAGTTACTGTCTTCCATCTTTGTGGAGAGTATCCACAGAACATAACCAGCGTACTCAGCATTGTTTACAGCTCTCAGATTACATCAAACATATCTTAATTTGTGTTCTGAAGATGAAGGCTATCCTTTTAATGGTGAACATATATATTAAGTCGTTAAAAAAAAAATATGTTAGAAAAAGATTTGTAAAAGACTATAGTGTGTCAAGTCTTTTTTCCCCCTTTTCTTTTAAAAAGCATTTTTTTTAAGACTTAATGTTGAGCCTTTCATTGGCAGATAAATCTCTATTATTTGTATTGGCCCAAACCTCTTTATCAGTGTATCCCTAGGTGGTTATTTTGTTCTGATCTGCTTCACCATCAGGTGCATTAGTAGCACTTCAGCAAACTGATCTGTGCTTCTCTATTAGTTTCATCATGCTTTTGAGCATTTTGCTTCGCCAAACAACTTATAACCAAATAAACAACCAGCATGACTACAAGGAACATTTAAGAGTTATTTTTCCATGCAGATGCAATTGACTCACAAAATAAACTGCACAATAACATGTAATATTAATCTCTCGTGCTCTCTTTCAGCTCACGTACCAATGATTATCCCTCCGTCCACCATTATCCTCTATTGGCACGTGCGCCTAAGGTTGCCGACCCCTGCTTAAAACCTTTGCTGTTCCCGCAGGACGGGTCTGATGCTTTCAGAAGTGCAATTTATTGTGGATTATGCAGAGGAATTATTGAGCCCCACTCCATAAAGGCAAGCTTAGTGACAAATTAGACACTGTCGTCTGGAGTGCCAATGTAAATTGCCCCTCCAAAACAGGGCAGGGAACCACGATGCTTGCTTGTAGGAGAATTAGAGTAATATGTCTCCAGAAGCTTTGTGTCAGGCTGAGCGTATGAAAACAGGGAGTATTATTACTTAAGGGAGTATTTGTATATGTGCAAAGACACCGGAGAGCCACTTCCTGTCTGTAAGATGCACCATGAAGGATATGCTTTATTACTGTTGATGTAAATGGGATTACGACGAACCGCAGTGTCAGAGTAGATTTATAGATCAATTATGGAGAGCAGGAGCTAATTCGGGGCAACGCACCAGTCCACCATACCAGTTTGCTTAGCTTTAACTGAATCACCTTGCGCATTAGACGGGATGAATACATTGGACACAGATAAAGCCCTCTGTCAAATTCGGTGGAAAGATTGAGGCTAACACACCCTCATTATACAGTAATCCGATTCATAGGCGTCTGCTAATGAGGTATTTGTGACATGCATAACGACATCAACCTGAGCGGCCCAAATTGTCCTTTTACCAAATTTGCATCTCATTAAATTGAATTTACCGGTGACTGTCATAATTTTGTCTGGTAAAACAGGAGTTTGATGGTAAAGGGCATGGAACGATATGGAGACTTTCGGGGGGTGGAGGTGTGCGGGAGACAACGGTAATAATATTTCATAGCATGTCTTTGGATTTTATAAAGGAAGAATGTGGTGATTATCTCCATTTGAGAGGTGATTACTTTAAAGGGGTCAAGAGGCTAATACATGAATTACATCTCTGGAAGCTCAGTTCCCAGCCATGCGCTAAAGTCTCGGACGACTAATTGTAGGAATTTAATCTAGCGTTCCTGACCGGTCCGAGTGAATGATCCGGCTCTCTTCTCTCACTAAGAGATGAAGCTATCATTATTCTTGCATTGTGCTCTTCTGAAAGCCGAATGACCACAAAATGCCTGACCGCCACTTACGAGATAAGAATTAGCTAAGTTTACGTAACGCTAATGTAGCCGGTGATAACCACAAACAGGGAACCACAACATTACTCAGAGGTAAATGAGAGAGAAAAAACAACACGAGGAAATTCCCTAAGAATGAATTGCTGCTGATAGCAGTGTTTGTTTGCTTGCGTTGGTGTCCAATGCACTGTGCCGTGTGAACTATGCTAATATGCTAACGGCACACTTTCTGTGTGGATGTATGTTTGAGCTGAAAATAATTACAGTGACCTAATGTGTGTATATATATATATATATATATATATATATATATATATATACACCTTATTTTTAACGTAAGAGCTACAATTTTTACTATAAATTATTTTGCTGTCATCTGTTTCCAGTTTGTTTTGATTCTTAATATTGCAAACTATTATTTACATTTACTATCTCAATCATTTACACACTGGTTTGTTGCGTACAAAGTTTTAGCATTTACTGCAACTTGTTATTTGTTTAATTTTTTACCTATAACTGCTAATTAATCAGAATATTGGAAGTCAGAAGATCGAACTAAATATCGTAAGATCGGAAGTCGCATATTCACAGGAAATAGCTTTACTTTACACATGATAGCATAAATATGTAGCTTAAATAGTTCAACTATTCAATTAAACTAAAACAAATAATTAAGCCATAAAAATCACTTTATTGTATATTCCATTGCATTTCAGTATACAGTTTTGTTGTAGATATTGCCAAAACTAGATGCTGTTTTTGTTTTGATGCTGATCTTATGTGGCATAATTTTCTGCTTTATCTCTCCCTAATATAAGCTTTGTAGTGGGCAATTGCCTCTTGCCTCAAAATAAATGAACATACATTATCGAGCGAGGCAGTGAGTGGTTCTGAGCAACCTGCGGCATGTGTAAAATAGATGTATGGCACATCGTGCTAGATGAGTGTGTCTGCTAAGCAAATAGATAATAATGATCGTGGTGATTATAGTAATGATCTAATGAAACTGGATAATTAGGTTATTTGCCTTGGATCAAGGCTGTCTCCAGATAAATAGATGTTCAAATGCACATCATTCATACATCTTCTCTCTTGTTTTATTTCTCTTTAGTCTATTTTATAGATAAGTGTTTGTTCTTTTGCAGCTCAGGTGTCTTAAAGAACATAAAATAAGACATATTGATTAATGTTGACCCTCTTTTCTACATCTAAATCATTTTCAAAAACAAACATGTATATGTGTATATCATTGTAGTTCATTTTAGAAAATTAATTGTATTTGACTTTTAGCTTTAGTTTAGTATTTTTAACAGATGATTCAAACATATGAATTGCATTTTCTTGATCCTATTGCTTAATCTATTTTAGTTCCTTTTTCTTTTTTTAAGTTTCGAGTATTTTTGTACCTTGTACTTTTTTATGAAAAAAACGTATCGTTTAAGATGTCATTTAGTTTGATTAAACCCACCCATTTCTCACAGTCAGTTTTAAGCTCCATTCAAGTCAACAATCGATGAACTGAACTTATTCCCTCCCTACATTTAGTCTTTTTCAATAATTCATTTAACTCGGCTGTACGTCACATTATGGATGAAAAATCTGTCGCTACTTCCGTCTCATCACAACTTTAAGAAAAAAACTCTATTTGCTCTCCCTTTAACGTCTTTGCTGACTAGGAAACAATTGATTGAGATTACATAAGTGATCCCTCTTTCCTATGGGATCCTCTGGATAAGAGCGAGAGCCTATCTGCATCTCTCTGTGCTGGGAGAAATATAACCATCCTCTTCACTGGAACAGCAACACTGATGATAATGGCAGATCAGATCAGAGCAAAAGGTCAGTCACTGCCCTAAGGCAAGCTCATAGTGAATACCCATGCTGCACTGCTCCCCTCTCAACCAGCACGGGCTCCCAAGACCGCCTGCTGCACCTCTTTCTTTTGCTCTCTACCTTCCTCTCTCTCCCATCCGTCCTTTATCAGCTGGGACCGCAGGAGAGCCATTGTGCCGAGTGCAGACAGAGGCAAGATCAAAAGAAAGAGGTTAAAAGACAATTTCTTTCTTATTAACAGCTACAAAGGCGAAAGGAAAAAATAGAGACGGTGGTGCCTCCCAGGAGGGGAGTATTTTCTGACCATTAGTAATATGCAGACAACAGGAAGAAGGGCTCCGTGCATACTTCCATGTTTGTTTTCCCTTTTTTTACCTCTCAGACTTTGATGCTTTGACTTGCCTGAACGCAAGTAGGCTGTTTTTTTGTCGTGGACGATTTTATTGGTCAGTCTCTTCACTTGTGCCGGTGGCTGTGGGTTTTTGCCGTGCCACAGGAGAGGAGGGTAAATATCAGAGAAGGTCATGGGGAGGAGAGAGGGAGGATGGAGTGATGGCTGGAATGATGAAGGAGAGAGTAGGAAGAACGATTGGAATGCATGGGAGCTGGGAGGAAGCAGATAATGTACAAACTGCTTCCTAGCTGGACGATTGACAATGAATGCAATAATTTGAAAATCAAATTTTTTTGAAGAGTCCCTAAAGTCATCTTGATTGATTATCTCGTACTTCGGGGCGTTTATACATTTTTGTCCAATTAAATGCTCTAGAATGAGAATGTCCCTCCCCCTCATGCCAACTGTTTGAATTCCTTTAGCAATCAGCAAGTAATGGCTTACAGCTGAGACCTTACATTTAAAAGGCTTACATTTACTGTATTCAAAGAAATTAAGATGTTTATTCAGCGCTTATATGCGTTGATTAATTAAAAGTGGCTGTAAAGACAAAAAGATTTCTATATAAAAAAGGATGATCTTTTGTACTTTCTATAAATCAAAGAATCCTGAAAAAAAATATGCATCACGGTTCTCACTAAAATATGTATTAGTACTGTTTTTAACATTGATAATAGTATACAAAATTATTGAGCATCAAATCATATTAGAATAATTCCTGAAGAATCATGCGACACTGAAAACTAGAGTAATGATGCTGAAAATCCATCTTTGCTTCACAAGAATAAAATAAACGTTGAAATAAAAATAGAAAACAGTTATTTTAAATTGTAATACAATTTTATTATATTACTGTTTTAACTGTGTTTTTAATCAAATAATTGCAGCCTTGGTGAAACTTCTTAGAAAAAGCTGCAAGCAATAATTACTGAGATTTTAGTGTTTTAAGACGTTTTGAGTAATTATAGACATTTTAAGATGATTTTACTCAAACTGGCTGATAAAATTATAAATAAAATCACAAATAAAATGATTCAATGATTTATAACTTTTGACAAATAGGTGGCACTGCTCCCAAATTAATGTTGTGTGATTAATTAGGTGTGACAATGACATGCACGTAGTTTGGTGCTAATATGCCAAAGCCTTATAGCAGGGGCGGGGAACATTGCTCTTGGAAGGCCGGTGTCCCTGCAAAGTTTAGCTCCAACCCTAATCGAACACACCTGAAGCAGCTAATCAAGGTCTTCAGGATGCAGTTAGGTTTTTTTTTTCAGGGTTTTTCAGGGTTGGAGCTAAACTCTGTAGGAGAGTGGCCCTCCAGGATCAACGTTCCCCACCCCTGCCATTATAACAATAGAAATACAGCCTTAGAGCGATTCTGTAGTTTTTCATGTCTCCTGACCAGTAGGTGGCACTGTGCTGAAAATGCGCAGGTAACCTCAGGACATGACTGGCATAACAAACTCCAAGTTTGGTCTAAATGTGATAAAGTATTGAGAAGATACAGCCTCATGACCAGTTTGCCGAGCTCTTCATCAAATGAATTAATGCGTTATTTGAGAACGGAACTTGTTGAGGCCAGACTTTTGAATACTAGTGTAAACTAAAGGCTAATCAAGTAGACTATTTAAAAATTGTATTTTATTATCATTTTTTTTCCCTCACGTAACCAAGGCCATGCAGGAGAGTAATGAACAAAAGTATATTATGTATCTACTTCCAATGGTCCATTAAAGTTGTAATGAATAAAATCAAGTGCTGCCTTACATGATTTCCCACATAATTAATATCTTTTTTTAACTCAGTAAGTTTGTCACATTCCAAAAGTTAAATAGGCCGCAGAAACTTCTACATTAATTTCTGTATTTTTATGTGAGGGTTAAGTTTAGGGTTTATAGGGTTAGGTGAATAGTACATGTAATTAGCTCTGTATTAAAACCATTATGCCAATGGGAAAATAACTGTGTGTTTGTGGATTTCCTTTTTTTTTTTGTTATTACCAATCTATTTTTCACATCTATGACTAGGGAAGATCAATGAAAAGAGTGGGTAGAGGGTTATGTGGATCAAAGCGAATCCCCTTGAATAGAAACACAGGCACACACACACAGGTTCTCCTCCCAATAAACACGCAGTACAGTCTGTCTGTTCTTTCTGAACGCACAGCAGGGGCAGCATTAGCTCTAATAATTCAATGCATTTCTGTCGTTTTTTCTTTTCAGCCCTGAAGGAAGAGCAGCCTCCAAGAACAAATGAAAGAAACTTCCAGACTGTGATTTATTTCATTAGGCAAATGAGATGTGTGAGCCCTCTGGCAGTACTGACTCGAAACTGTCCACTCTCTCTCGCTCGCTCGCTCTCTCTTCCCGAGCCTCTTATATATCTTCGTATTTCTCTCTTGTATAAACGCGCACAGAACGGGCACTCTTGGCGTTTGCCTGTTGCATGTCCTGTGGTGGCCGAACGTTCATATCCATGCATATGCAGCACGTCACGTCCAATCAAGCTCTGGAATGACTGGAACTGAAGTGTTTGCCCGGGAACAGCTGTTGCCGTGTTAGTGCAGAACAAAATGGCTGCCGTTCAGCTCTAGCTTTCTAACTGTACCTGACCACCGTCAAGTTTTTTCCCCTGAGCTCCTCACAATTATTTTGAGTAAGTGTGATGTGAAATGGACCATGCGAAACCAGAAAACATGGACCTGGTTGGAGCAATAGTGGGGATTCTGGCTTCAACAGAATAAGTATATTTACAGTACCGTTGTTGTTGTTTTTTTATTGCAGCAAGATTCTCCTCAGACTGTTGCAAATTTACCTAAAAAAAACAAATGACTTTTGACGCATTTTGGAATGTAACAACATGCGAAATGGAACTTTCCTAGTTAGAAGCATTTGTTTTTAAGTAATGGGCCCCAGGCCAAACATTTCATTCTAATTTATAGACCAGCATATGTTTCACTTTTGTTTATTTGGTTACTACCAAATGATTGGTGAACGACAATGCTAAATATTTATAGTTAAACAGAAGTGTTTGCCAGGGAACAGGTGTTGCTGTGTTAGCGCAAAACAAAATGGCTAGTGTTAAGCCGTACCCGTCCAATGGTACCTGACCGCCGTCAAGTATGCGTCTAGAGCTTCTTGCAATTGTTTTTAATAAGTGTGATGTAAAATGGACCAGAAAATATGGATCTGGTTGAAGCACCTTGTTGGAAAAAACTGCATATGCTAGGTATGTTTTGATGCATGGCTGCTGGTTTGAGCTGATTTAAGCTGGTCCTTAGCTGGTCATAAGCTGGCTTAAGCTGGTCCTAAGATGGTTCTAAGCAACTAGCTCCAGCTCAGGACCAGCACATGACCAGCTAAGGACCAGCTTAAACTAGCTCAAACCAGCAGCCATGCATCAAAATATACCTAATCAGCATATGGTAGTTTTTTCAACAGGGCAACAGTGGGAATCTTGCTTTGACAGAATTAGAGGGCGGTATTTGTTTTGTATTTTACCCAGATTCAAGGCAGTTGGCCGTAGAATGGGACGGGTTACTCGAATACCTGATACCAAATTGCATTTGGACACATTTTGGAACAGAACACACAAAATGTGAGCTCAATAGAATCGTTTGCAGGTTTAGGGCCTCAGTCTGAACAATTCTTTAAATTCATATTTGAATAGCATGTGTTTTGATTTTGTTTCCTTGGTTACTACTAAATGACTGGCAAACAGCAGAACAGAATATTGGTGTTGGACAGGGAACAGCTGTTGATGTGTTAGAGCAAGAACACAATGGCTGCTGTTCAGCTCTAAACTGAACCTGATTTGTGCCCAGTTTGCACCTAGAACTCCTCTCAGTTCTTTTGAACAATTGCAATATGTAAAATGGCGCATACAGAGCCAGAAAACATGGATCTGGTCAGAGCTAAATTGGGAAAAATCTCACTTTGACAGATCTATAGGTCACTCGAGTTTCTGTTTTACCCAGATTGTCTTCAAGCAGTTGCTCCACCATTTTAGAAGAGGACTGGTTACTCTAGTACCTGCTAATGGATTATATATGAGTTTGTACAGAATCATTCACGTGTTCTTGGCCTCAGTCTGAACAATTATTTTGAGTTCATATTTAAATAGCATGTGTTTTGATTCTGTTTATTTGGTTAGTGTTAAATGAATGGCCAACAACATCACAGAATAGTTGTGTTGGACAGGGAACAACTGTTGATGTGTTAGCGCAAGAACAAAATGGCTGCCGTTCACCTAAAACATGTGAAATCAAACTTCCATAACTTGAATTAGTTGCATGTTTCTGACATCAGTCTGAACTAATAATTTATGTGGTTACTACTTAAGTATCAGCAAACAGCAACAGAACAAAATGGCCAGCAATTCAGCTCTAGCCATCTACCTTGTTTTGCCCAGTTTGGGCCTAGAGCTCCTCTCCATTATTTTGAATAACTGCAATGTAAAATGGGCCACACAGAGTCGGAAAACATTGATCTCGTTGGAGCATCATTGAATGTCTTGCTTTGACAGAATGGACTGAAGAACCCAGATTATCTGCAAACAATTGCTAAACTATGATACAAGTCAACCTAAAACATAACATTGATCATAGAGTGGTTTATGTAATAATCTGGACTCATTTTGGAATGCAAAAAATCAAGCTTGCATACCTTGAATTGTCTTGTGTGTTTCTGGCCGCAGTCTGAGAAATTAATTCGAATCCATATAACAGCATATGCTTTGTGTGTTATTTTATTTGGTTACTACTAAATTATTGGCAAACAGCATCACAGAATAGTTGTGTTGGACAGAGAACAGCTGTTGCCGTGTTAGCATAAGAACAAAATGGCCCCCCTTCAGCTCTAGTCGTCTAACTCCACCTGATCGGCGCCTAGAGCTCCTCTCAATTATGTTGAATAAGTGCGACGTGAATTGGGCCGTGCAGAGCCAGAAAGCACGGATCTGGTTGGAGCAATAACGGGCATCTTGCTTTGACAGTATGAACAGAATTACAGGGCAGTACTGCTTTTTTTATTGGGCCACAGAAGGGAAAGCCCGACAGTAAGAATTTAGGTCCTGCAATTAGTATTGATCTCTCTTTCTCATTTATCTCTCTCGTTCTCTTCTCACCAGGTTCTCCATCAGTGAGAGGGCGTGAGGGAAGGAGTGCCCTGCATTCAAGCTCCTGCTGACCGCACTCTCCCCACCTCCCTTCGCTCCATCCACAGCATGGCTCTCCCTCTCTGGATCCTCTTTACCTGCACCATCGCCCTGAGCAACGTCAGCCCCTCTGCCCAGGGTTTGTACTCTACCTACTCTTCTTCAGATCATTGCTCAGTGAGCTGCTGAATTTGTTGTTGTTGTTTTTTCTGGAATTTCTAATGTAATGTTTAAACATTTTGTGGTAACTTTAGGCTACGTACACCAACGCAGATGCAAAGGCTTGGCCAACATACAAGAAGTTTGCAGTCCTATTATGCATACATTTTCTGTTCCTGTGGAGGCAACCTCCATACTCAGGGAGCGATAGAGAAGCCTTCTAATATCTTTGCCATTAAAGGGATAGTTGAATTCAAAAATGAAAATGATGTTATTAATTACATAATTGATTCCAAACCTTTAAGACATTCGTTGTTCTTCAGAACACAAATTAAGATTTACATTTACATTCATGCATTTAGCAGATGCTTTTATCTAGTGATCGACCGATATTGATTTTTTACAACCGATACCGATTATTTGCATGTTTATGTTCCCGATAACCGATATGCAGAACCGATATTAATTTACTGTTATAAAGTAAATAAATAACAGAGTGAAGTACAGGGTAAGTCCATTCTTCACTTTGTTTTTTTCTCCTTTCAGTCATCTTAACAACAACAAAAAACTGTTGAAAATTAACATTCTTTCATGTTAAATTTAATCTTAAAATTACAACAATAAAACATTTTATTTATAAAAAGCATCATCAGCAACACTGATATTAACAATAAGCAAAATAATGTCTAATGTTTTCAAATGGAGAAAATAAAGGGCAGGAGTCATATCAACTTCATTTTAAACTACAGTTTTAGGTTTATAAGCTGTTTAATAGGCTTAAGAGTGAATAATAATCCACTGGATAATATTCTCTGGAATATTGAAATAAGCTATAACAAACAAAACATCCTATTTTATTGCATTTCTTAACTGGCATGTTTTATCAGAATTATTAAAATGTTTTTTGTCATTCTAAATTATGAAAACTGCTGACAGCGCGGTTTATCTATTTACACAGAACTAAACTCAAACTGCGATCGCTTGCGGAGATAATAAATAATTCATTTCGATAGAGATGTATTTATTTAGATGTTTATTGGCGAAATAATGGTTCTATAGTAAATGTTAATATAGTTTAGCGTGTTTCAAACAAGTGAATCTTGTTAAAAGTTACATGCGGTGGCCGCGCTGGAGCATTTCCTGGGCATCAACCGCTGAGTGAACAGTGCCCACTGCTCCAAGTGTGTGTGTGTGTGTGTGTGTGTGTGTGTGCTTGGATGGGTCAAATAGAGAGAACACATTTCACTGCTAGTTATACTCTGTATAATTGTGTATGTGACAAATAATAATAATAATAATTATTATTTTTTTTTTACTGATAACCGATTATGGTAAAATGCTTAAATATCGGGATAAATATTGGTAAACCGGTATAACGGTCGATCTCTACTTTTATCCAAAGTGACTTACAGTGCCATTCAAGTTATATATTTTTTAAGATATTTATGAGAATACTTTTTGTGCCCAATAAGAAAACAAAAATAACGGCTTTATTCAACAATTAGTCCGGTCCGCATCACACTATGGCACCATTTTGGAGAGTATCACATATATAAACAACGTAAACAACACATGAACGTGGATACATTGTTTACGTTCAGATCAAAGTGTATACAACGTATCCACGTACATGCATTACATATGTTGTTTACGTATGTGATACTCTCCAAAATGGTGCTATATGGTGACAAATTGTTGAATAAAGTCGTTTTTTTTTGTTTTTTCTTTGCGCATAAAAAGTATTCTTGTAGCTTCATAAAGTTATGGCTGAACTACTGATGTCATATGGATTGTTTTAATGATCTCCTTGCTATGTTTCTGAGCCTTGATCATGCTAGGATTCTTGCTGTCTATGGGAGGGTCAGAGAGCTCTCGGAAATTAATAAAAAATATCTTCATTTGTGTTCCGAAGGTGATCGAAGGTCTTACAGCTTTGGAACGACATGAGGGGGAGTAATTAATGACATATTTTTCATTTTATGGGTGAACTATTCCTTTAAAGGTAGGCTAGGTGATTTGGTTTAAAAAAAAATGTGTTATGCTTGTTGAAAGTCATCCTGATAGCAAACCCTAAGTTAAGTGGTCTACATTTATTTATATCCTCTGTAGAAGGTATAGGACCATGCAATGTTCGTCCAATCATATTTCTCGGCCCAAGGAATTCCATAGGCTGTCCTATCTGCCTGTCAGCATGTGTATTTGCATACCTCCATGCATCCTGTTCGTGCAGACATGATACGATATATAATGTTTTCTTACCAGTGAATGAGACATGAGATAATCTGAAAGTGTTGCATTCAACCCTCCACCAGCCTTCTGTCGTCATGTCGCTGGTTAGCCTCTGGTCTACCTGTGTGTGTTTATGTGTTTTGGAGGAGGCGTGGCTTTGGAGTGAATATGCAGGGAGGGTGGGCTCTTATGCTTTCAAAGATAGCTTGCTATTGCTAAACTCTCCGGAATTGTATACCCTACCTATAATCCAGATAAGTTACTATTGAAATAGAAAATGTATTTAAAAATATTTTCTTCATTCTGATTCCATGAAAGAGCAAACTGACTATAGTTTTGAAAGTTTTCACTCACTTGCAAAGACAATGTTTAAGGTCCAAGTCTGATGAACAGTTTTTTTTTTTCAAATTCGGTGAACAGTGTTTGTTTCACTTTAATTTGTTGTTTTTAGCTAATTATTAATCAATAGCAGTAGTCAATCAGTAATCGATAGTAATAACTTCTGTGTAACCCCATTGTACTTGTCTGAGATAAATACCTAACTTTTAAGTTAGCAAATCTAAGTTCACTTAAGTTTACTTAAGGATTCAACTCACATCAACATCAAATCGAATAGGGCAGTAGGCATGTTAAAAGAAATGGTACAGCCTACTGAAATGTACCATGTCTCATGCTATTGCTCAGTCAGTGTATCAACCATGTAACAATATAAATAAAACAGCTTGTAAACAGTGTCATTTAGTGTAATATTAATTTCAGAAAATGAATGCAATGTCCATGTCTCGTTAATTAAAAATGAGCATTTTGCTAAATTTATGCACAACATTACTTTATTTTTGCTTAAACTGTTAGTGATCTCATTTATTGTGTTCAATTAAATGTCATGAAACAAGTTTCTAACAATAAAATTCCAATTACAAACTAATTAAATCATCAATAAATATAAAACTGCCATATGTGCTGTTTAAAAGTATGTAGGATATTCTTTTTCTTAGTTGATTATTTTATTTTAATGTTTTTTGTTACTTTTAATCTTTAATGTGAATCTACCAACTGACAGTGTTACCTGAATTTTTACAGCATTAGTTGAGAGATTGAGAAAAAAGTTACCCTTACTGTACCTGTTAAATATTCAAGTGAATCGTTTGGGAATCAAAATCTGAACTGAACGTGAATCAAGAGCTTGTGAATCAGAATCAAATTAATGTATGAAATCTGTGTCAATACCTGAACTTGAGTATCGTTCTTTGGTTCGGTCCTCAGTTCCATAACAAATTTCACACTAATCAAAGGAACGAGTCTTTGTAAGTTTCTGTCTCTTAAGTCTCTGTAAGTTAGAATGGAAGTGCCATTTGAAGTTAGACTGGGATATGCTGGTCTCCTCAGCCCTTACAAATTAGTAGATGTGTATGTGTTGTCAGAGTGTATGGTGGCTGGATGGACCCATGTGGCAGTAAAGCTGGTGTGGATGTGATGGGCCTGAGGTCTGGGGATGGGGGAGGTAGTGGGGGTTTGTCCAGCTAGTGCCCTTCCACTCCGACATCATCGCACCATCTGCTGCTCTGCGGGGCCCGTGCCAGGCCCAGAGAGCAGAGGAGCGTGCAGCGTTTGCTTATCCAGGTGTATTTGGTGGCTGCTGTATTTCCTGTGTTTAATTTGCCTGGTTCTGCTGCTGTGAATTGATGTGA
The DNA here is from genome assembly GCA_027564155.1 of Gymnocypris eckloni scoliostomus. Taxonomy (NCBI): domain Eukaryota; kingdom Metazoa; phylum Chordata; class Actinopteri; order Cypriniformes; family Cyprinidae; genus Gymnocypris; species Gymnocypris eckloni. The sequence continues at coordinate 20,131,327 of CM050415.1, forward strand.
TGTACTCAGTGTTCCATTGGACACGTTTTGGCCCTGGGCACGGAGCCGCTTCATCAATGTGTTGTACGTGTGTACATGCACGTGTGTGTGTGTGTGTGTGTGTGTGTGCATGAGTGCCTCCAGCTGTCTCTGTGACCTGGCTCTGGATTAATAATGCATTAATAATCAATTGAGTGTTATCAAGGTTGTGCTACTAGCACAGGCAATTTGGAGAAATAAGGAAGCCTTCGTTCCTCTATGGGCTCATTGATCGCCTTGTGTTGCCATTAAAGCGTGCTACAAATAACACACACTCACACAGAGCACATAATACTGTTTCTCATTTCTGCTGTTCTCGCCTTCTTTGTGTGTGTGTGTATGTGTGCATGTATATACTGAAGCTGGTTGTCACAATTTTATACTCCAATGAATAAACACACACAGATACTATATAAATGTACACTGTTACAAAATATTGCCATTTCAAATAAATGCTGTTCTTTTGAACTTTCTGTTCATCTGAGAATTCTGAAAAACAGCTTTCAGCAGAGACAGACTGAGGTAATGGCTGCTGAAAATTCAACTTTGCCATCACAGGAATACATTACATTTTATTTATTGCCTTGGTGAGCATCATTGAAATAAATCAATCAGTCTTACCATTTCCAAACAGAATAGGACGAGATGCCTTATTTTGGGATCCATGTAATAAATGTGACCTCGTCATTTAGTGTAACAGCTATATGTAAAAACGAAACAATATAACTATTATTTTAAAACATGTAAAATAAAAAGTAATCCTGCATACATACATTTTAATGATTAAAAACATCTTGCTGATAAATGTGTAGAACTTTTGAGGTATAGAGCTAAAGATTAGTAAAGACTTAAAATTACAATTAGGTTTTTGAGGTCTGCGCTGTGATCCTTGCATAGCCTTTTAATGTCATCTATCATGGCGGTCATGGTAAAAACGTATGATAGTCATTATGTTTTTGCTCAGAAAAAAAATCCAACAAATTAAAGGTCAAAATAAGTGACAAAAAAACTAAAACAATATTCTTTAAGTATACTTAATAATTTGTACTATTTCTGGCTCACTAATCAAATATGCTACTTTGTGACATTTGAACTCATTTGTACAGATATTATTTTTTCTTGCTTCATTTGCAACAACAAACTTGTGGAGTTCACATAGCTCAAGTGTTTTTAAAATGGGGGATAACAGATGAAATGCATGTTAATTTATCAAACTGTTATGGTGACCATATAATGTGTGGTGGAAAAGAAGCACAAGAAGCTTTAGATTTTTTATTATTATTATTTCAGAATAAATTATCTGTAATATATTCACTTTGTTTGACAGTTTCAGGTTTTAGCTTAGAATAATGTAACAAATTATGTTGCAATCCAAAGCAAATAAATTATTATATATGTCTCTATGGACTCTAATATGTGCAATTTTCATTTCTTTCTTCCAAATTTCAGTGTTTAAATGTCAAAACAAATCATCACAAATTGCTCATAGGCATGCTTATGGACCTACGCTTTTTGGATGTTGAGTGTGTATTTGTGTCTGTTTGAGTGCGTATATAGACACAAACACACTTCCTCTGCAAAATGTTTCATGTTCTGATCCCATAATACTTCCTGTTGTCCACAGATTTTCTGTCTAATTTCTTCCTTTATACAACACTGTCTAGTACTCTAACAGCTCACTTGAACACTCTCCAGCATGTCTCATACTTTTACTCAGTCTAATACTCTGACGCCTCCATGTAACGTTCTCACATCTCGCTTAAAATCACTTCTCAGTCTCACGCTCACCCCTTGATCTCACACTCTTGATTCGCAGTGGAATATTCCCACTCTGCAGCCTAGTACTGTCACTCTTCACTTTAATGCTCACTCATTTGTCAAATATTCTCCATTGAAGACTTAATTTATGTATTTTCTATTGAGTGAGACCTTGAGATGCTGAGTGACGCAAATTAATGTCGAATATCGCTCACCGTTGATGCCGGGAGCATGGATGGTTTCATGCTGCTCTGAAATGTCGTAGGGTAAACAGCACACACTGCCGGTGATTGTCGTGCCGTTTGATTGGTTCGCTGAGTGGAAAGATTTCCATTCTACTTCCGAAGGGTGTAATCAGTTTGAAGTCAACACGAAGTGCTGTTTGCAACCCATTTTACATCTGTAATCTGATGTATTTCTGAGTGAAACAGGGTGTTCGAACAAAAAAACTGTTGTAAAACTTCAAATCCTTCAGTAATTGATTTGATGGTGTACAATTTTAGGAGAATGGAAAGGTAGGAAAATGTTATGTTACAAGCCAGACTTGAATTTTTATCCCCACATGAGTACCATGGCTCAGAAAATATGAGCTCGCTAACCACTACACTACAGCACTGACAGAAACTTTTGCCTTGTATTTTTTGCCTGGCTGCCTATATGTCACAATGGATTTATTGATTTGGCAGCAGTGTTCAAGTATCACTCTCTGTAGCTTGTCCACTATCCACTCAAGAAACATAAATTAGACTTGGTACTCTAACAGCACAGCCTAAAATAATTATTTGTCAGATTTGTACTTGCTGCTGTGTCAAGTTTGATGTTCAAATGTAAAAAAAAATCTGTGTCACGTGTAAACAACTGGATAAACTACGCTTCAGCACTGTGAGCTGAAGTACTTCTCCAAAGAAAGGGTATTCTGACCTCAAAGTATTGCTCTATTGATGACCATTTGAAAGTAACGTCTAGGTTATGTACGTAAACCCCGTTCCCTGATGGAATCCTGTGTATTCTGAAATAAATCTGAATAAACTCTCATCAAAAAGAGATACAAGACTGCCATTAAAAGTTTTTTTTCCTTCCAAAAGCTAGTACTTTGTACTTTTAGGGTACCAATATGTGCCATTTAGGGGTAAATAAGGTTTAGCTTTCATACCGTAGGGTTCCACCCATAGTGACAGTTGTAGTGACAAAACGTATGAATGAGATTATAACAATTTTCCACAAATTCTCTAAGCAGTAAAATACTTACAAATTGCTGTGAGTTGGTTTGTTGTTTTTAATTGAGGTGGAAGAAATCTGGAACGCAGAATGGCTGAAATGCTTTGAAATCTCAAGCCACAATGCTTAAACCACACTGTTTTTATGTCTGGCTCAGGTGGATAAAAAACAACATAGCTGCAGAACTGAACACCCATGAGCAAAGATTGCAGATTTCAAATAATATGTTCCTGCGCCACCCAAACAGCTCTCCATTGAGATAAATGGGAATGCTAATGGATAGTTTTCTTCAGGTATAATACGCCTCTTTGATCTGAACATTGGAAGTTACCGGAGTGTTTGAGAAACCTTTTCGAAAACAAATATAATTTCTGCAATTCCATTTGGTGAATTTGGTGACTTCACAATCCATCTTTAAATAACCTCATTCAACTTAGATAGTGCTGTTCGTCATGCTGCAGTACAGCACTTTATTTAGAATGTAGTTATGTCTCGTCTGGAACATGTCTCAGATTCTGCCTGCAGACTCAAAGCACAGATGCACACACACCCCTTGTAAACAAACAGCCAAAGTAGCTGCTTCCTGCGCTGTTTGCAAATGAGCAGATCGGCTGTGAAACAGCATTAGTGCTCTTTAATGGAGTGGTGTACAGACTACTCATGGGTGCATGATGAAGTCTTGACATGGCGGTTTCATTTAGTGCGTGTGTGTTTATTTATCAGTGTTTCTGTGTGTGTGATTGCAGCAGCGGGCCCTCTGACTGCTCCAATCTGTCCTCATCTTACACACACTTAAGTCCTCACTTCATGGTTGCTCTTGTGGAAAGACCTGCGGTCCTGTAGTGCGCACATCCAAATTTTTTCTCTCCTTTTCCTCCTCTTCTTGAGTTCTCATTCAGCTCTAGAGAACCAGCTGTTTTGCCGTATTTTTCTCCGAGCTCTTTTCTGCCTGAATGTTTAATGAGAGAGGAATTTGTTTGGGCTGCATGGATGCAGCATTCATAGGCTTTTGAAGCAGTGAGGGATGAATTCATGCATGTATTGGCTGATGCATAAATAAAGCAGCAGCTCTGCTGCTTAATCAGAGCATGAATGCAGTTGGAAGGAGAGTCTTACTGTTTGCTCAATGTGTGATGCTTAAAAAAAATCTGTGATGTTGATTTTTAGTGTGCTGCTGTAGCTATGATTCACACCATTCTTGGGTCTCTCTTTAGCATATACACAGAAAATTCACAATGTTTTCTCTGATTCCTTTAATCTCTCATCACATGTGCTTTTTGTTGTTTCTCTCATCCTGTCTTCTCTTTTTGTGTTGTCTGTCCTCTTTTTACGTTGTGTCCTCTTCCATTTCATATCATCTTTTCCCATTTCCTCATTTTGTATATTTTTGTATTGTCTTCTCATCATGTCTCTCCTCTCCTCGTCTCTCCTCTCCCATCTCCTCCTCTCCTCTCCTCTCCTCTCCTCTCCTCTCCTCTTCTCTCCTATTCCATCTCCTCCTCTCCCTCCTCTCCTCTCCTCTCCTCTCCTCATCTCCTCTCCTCTCTCTCCTCTCCTCTCATCTCATCTCCTCTCCTCTCCCATCTCCTCCTCTCCTCTCGTCTCCTCTCCCATCTCCTCCTCTCCTCTCCTCTCCTCTCCTCTCCTCTCCTCTCCTCTCCTCTCCTCTCCTCTCCTCTCCCAGCTCCTCCTCTCCCAGCTCCTCCTCTCCTCTCCTCTCCTCTCCATCTCCCTCCTCCTCCTCTTCCTCTCCTCTCCTCTCCTCTCCTCCTCCTCTCCTCTCCTCCTCTCCTCTCCTCTCCTCTCCTCCTCCTCTCCTCTCCTCCTCTCCTCCTCTCCTCTCTCCTCTCCTCTCCTCTCCTCTCCCATCTCCTCTCCTCTCCTCCTCCTCTCCTCTCCTCCTCCTCTCCTCTCCTCTCCTCTCCTCTCCTCTCCTCTCCTCTCCTTTCCTCTTCCATCTCCTCCTCTCCTCTCCTCTCCTCTCCTCTCCTCCTCTCCTCTCCTCTCCTCTCCCATCTCCTCCTCTCCTCTCCTCTCCTCTCTCCTCTCCTCTCCTCTCCTCTCCTCTCCTCTCCTCTCCACGTGGCTCCTCTCCTCTCTCTCCTCTCCTTCCATCTCCTCTCACCTCTCCTCTCTCTCTCCTCCTCTCCTCTCTCTCCTCTCCTCTCCTCTCCTCTCCTCTCCTCTTCTCCTCTCTCCTCCTCCTCTCCTCTCCTGTCTCTCCTGTGTGTGTGTCTCTCACTGATCCCTCCTCCTCATTATCTCCTCCTCTCCTCTCTCTCCTCTCCTCTCCTCTCTCCTCCTCTCCTCTCCTCTCTCCTCTCCTCCATGCTGTGGGATGGGCATTATGGAGACGTTATGCTTTTCACACCAGTGTGTGAGTCATCACATTGTTATGGTATGTACTGATGTTGCATTTACACGTATGCTTGTGTCATGAGTGTGTGTGTTTATGTTCTCTCCCACCAGTGACACCACTATGATTGTTTGTGCAAGAGTATCTGTTGCATGCAATATTTTTTTTCACACTTCATAGGTACAGGTGGTAAAACTGTTTTTACACCTAAATTAGTGAGCACTACTTTTGATGTGATATTTACTCTCATAAGAGGACTTGAATCACACAGTATCAAAGGCCTATAAAATATGTTTTATTCTGTATAAGGTTGGCTAGCAGATGCTGCTGAAATTAACTTTGTAACCCCTTAATACTGGACACTTCTGGTTTCAGAAATAAAATTATAATATTGAGTAAAAACAACAAGTGCATATGATATGCTAAGTATCATATTTGTCTACACATATCGGTTCTAGAGTTTATTCTGCATCAAAGAAAATCTAATGGTATCAATGGGAAACATTTACAGAGATCTGTGAAAGTAAAATAACTGTTATCTAGTCGTAATGCTATCTGGGCACTATTAAAATGACTGCAGACTGATTGTGCATTCATTTGATCGATCGAATGTTGATGCAGATGTTTGCCAAAAGCTTTAGTCTGGGTTTTACATGAAGGTTGTGATAATTTTCTAAAGAAATGGGTGAAAGCCACTGATAAAAAAAAAATCTTACATAGACTACCTTAAAAAGCGATTTGTATACATTTTAGTCATAAAAGTTACAAAAACATCTGCTGAGTGAGATTCACACAATACACAGAGCACATTTTAGAAACGTCTTGAGAATTTCACTCTAAAATGACGACATCTAGATGAAAACAGAAGCATCAAATAGACGTTGAGACATTGTGCTTCTGAAGAAACAACTCGATTTAAGGACAAGGATCTGACAAATCCATCGAAACTGTCTTACTTTGTTTCTCCTTGACTTACGCACTCCACTCTCCCCTCTTGGCCTACTTGCTCCCTCCCTCTTCTCTTTTTGATTAAGGAAGGCAGTATTGAGTTTCCATTTATATCCGTTTATAATGCGGCTGCCATTAGCTTATGACAGGCTGGACTAACCGAAGTCTCCAGTGGCATTATGCCGCTGGTTTTATCCTTTGCCCTATGAAGTAGTTTTATTACCTCTACGCAAATGAAATCACAGGACTCGGAGACTGTAGCGTGCCCTGAATTACTCTTTCTCTCTCACTGGCTATATTTCAATATATGGGGGCAAGAACAGAGAATGGATAAAACACTGGCGCACTGGTGTCTGGAAGGCTTTAGTCACAAGGTGAGACATTGTTTGGGGTAAATGTGTTTTAACACAAGGCAAGTGTGATGGGTCGGTCACGTTGCGAAAGTCACATCAACAGGAAGTGCATGGCACTCTGTGTGGCTGGTCCCTGCTCATTAGTTTCTCGCTCTGAGCGAGTCCTAATCTTAATCCTAGCGGTTCCAGTTCTCTCTCGGCCCGGCCATGAGGCTGACCGAGGGTGTGGAGACACTGAGTGTGGGGTGTGATGTGCCGCATCGGGAGAGGCGTGTGGTGTGATGTGGACACATGGGTGTGTGTGTGTGAGTGAGACGTGGGATGCAGTGCTGGGCTGTAATTGGGTTCGGTGCGGGTGGTTATGATAGCCGGAGTGCTGGAGACAGACTGGAGAGAGAGAGAGACCGGCGACGCTTGGGGAAGAGAGACACAAAGTGACCTTCAGTCTTTTCCGCTGAAAGTAAAAGTGTTTTTGTTTTTAAGTCTGTTTTCTCAGTTTCTCTCACTCGGTTTCGCTATTTCCATCTTAGCTTGAGCAGATTTAATGTGTGTACATGGGCCTCTGGTACTCTTTGACTTTCTTTTCATGTGTTTGAGCATTTTCGTTTTGATAGACAGGAAACACTTTTTTTCTCTAGAAATTGTAAGTAGTGCTTTTCTCTGCAAAACTCACTTCCAAGATGCTGGGATGGTTGCCAGGTAGTTGCTTTGTAGCTCGTCTTCTAACTATAAAAAATATTTTAACTCTTTGATGCGTATGATCATTTTATGTATAGAATAATAATTGTGTCACGTGGTCAACTTCTAAATTAATATCTGCTTTCGCACTTTGACTGGCGCAGAGCCAGATAAATAATCATTAAAAACTTGTATATCAAAACTATTTAGTGTTTTCATTTGCATAACGTTTCAGATATTTAAAATATACATAAGCATAGGCGCTGACAATTTTTTTTGTCTCTATATAAAAATAACTTAAAACATTTTGACGTTCTTACTTAGTCAAATGATTAGTTAAAATCCAATGGATAATTCACATTTCTCCCGATCTTCAGTTACAAAAACAGAGTTTCATCACAATAAATTAACAAAGCATATCAACAGCTTCTATAAGAAATATAATGGGCACACACATAACTTTTCAAATTAATTCAAATTTCTAATTAATGGCGCATGTCTGGTGTTTTTCCTTGGGTGCTTGAGCCCCGGAGCACCCATGCGATCGATGTCTATGCACCAAAAAAAAACATTTAATTTATAAAATACTCATCAAGGTCTATGCAAGTGGTAATAATAAACACAAATCAAACAAACATATTTTATTCATTGTGTATGTAAATTATATGTAAATTGTATGTAAAAACTTTATTCTTCTCCCAGTTCATTGGCCACTTACTATAGTATCTTACATGGTATATCTTACATCATCACCAACAGGGAAAAAGAATGGGATCAGTCTATGAACAACAAACTGTATTAAATATATAAATGTGCATAGGACATTCAAGAATCACACACAATTTATAAAGTCAAAGGAATGTCCATATGCTCTTCATGCCAGAGTGCAGTATCTGTTAAACATATATTATTAAACTTTGCTGGTTTACCTTCACTTAAGAAATATTAATCCACAGACACCTTTTAAAATGTAAACAGAATCAACCTTGAAGCTTGAAGCTAAAGCAAACTTTAAAAACCTTAGGTTTCTGATTTGCACTTTTATGCTGTTTCATCTTGTTATTCAACCTGAAAATATCCAAGCAGGTTGTTAAAACAATAACCAACCAATCAACTGACCACTGGCCACTTACTTTCAAGTCTTTGCAGATAAGTGGATGAATTTGAATGTTGTAAATCTGGCAGTGCTGAAAAGACACCTTAAAAATTCTCTCAACACAATTAACTATGTTATAAAATTGTGAATTATCATGTAAAAATGATCTCAAACCAATGGCAATATATGTTGGAAAGAGTGATTTTACTAATAAATGTGTGCCTGATAAAGACATGCTGAGTTATTATGCAGTTACGTCTGAAGTCAAACTCAATTAAGTCAAACTCAATTTAGATCGACAAACTCGATTAAATGTATCACTGTGTGGACTGTAGATCAGTGATAGGCTTATGTTCAACGATATTCTGTGGCATAATAATATATATTCAATTATTCATATGGGGGCAATTGTATTCATATGGATATGTGATTGATTGCAAATTTTGATTTATTAATCTGCATATCACGTTAGTAATTTGATTCAAATTTGTAATTGACGGCCCTAATATTAAATACTAAAGCGATTGCTGTATTTTCTACAATCTTGGAGTAGTTTTTACAGGATGCTCGACTGGAAGGAATATTGCATGCACAAATCATTTATTCAGCCATTTAAACAGACTCGAAATAACTACTAATAAGAATTGTTTGGTCATATACAACTAATTTTCGAGAGGCCACCAAACATGCTGACACGTTGGCCCCCTCTTTGAACCATACACATCAGTGTAGTGCTGCCGTGACATTCATGCCGGCTCTAATGATGCCAGTTTCCAAAGCTTGAGCTGTGTGCTAATGAGTAACTGAGCGATTAAGTGGTGCCTGGAGATGTACTGAAAGAGGAAGAAGAAGCTGATGGCATACACACTCAACCGGTCTGCAGTACCTTTATCCCTCACAACCTGCCTCACAGACCTGCCTCTCACTATTAGAGCTGCTAATTGCTTAATCAATCATGGCTTCCTTAATTGATATGCAGCTCTGATAATCGGGTATTTTAAGCTCAATTCAATTGATTGACTTTGATATATTTTTTACAGCTTTAGGAGTCCGTTGGCAGATAAATTATTTAGTGGCAATCGTTCCTTGTCATAGAGCACAGCATAGATAACTCAAGTGACACGTGACAAATGAATGATCTGTGTAGGTGAGCGATAATCTGTCACACATAATTAGAAGAATCTTTCTTATTCCTCCATGAAATTTTATTTTATTAAAATTGTAAGAATTTTTTTAAGTAGCACATTATTTCACTACAAAGATTAATATACTTATTTATTTAAATGTAATATTATTTATGAATTTTAGTAAAACATATAAAAAATTATCATAGAGAGAACTCCTGCCTGCTTTCCTACTATATTGTTGGTGAAAAACATTATGTCTGAATTCAAAGTATTCATAAAACAACGAGTTTCTGAAGTGCACATCCAATAGACATTTGTCTATCCCATGAGGCCATGGGAGAGGAGTTGTGAATGACAGTGGAGTGACTCTGCTGACACTTTAGGCCACATGACAGATGCAGTACTTCCAGATTTCATTCACACACATTCATGCAATAACATACTTTTGTATCAATGAATTGTAGTAGCTACTCAAGACTGTATGCAATTTTGGGCACAGCTTCTCTCACATTATGACAAAACACCTTCATAATAAAATGATGGCAAATAAATTTTTTTGTCTAATTAATTACCCCGGTGTGCCAATTAAATTATCCAATTAATCCCAAATTAATCATATATCAATTTTGGCTGATAAATATCTCCCAAAGCATGATGCAAAATCATTGTAAAAGCAAGAAATATGTTTTGATTAGAAACTTGATTCAAAGTTGCAAAAATAATGATAATAACTGAATATATATATATATATATATATATATATATATACAATGACATGATATGTTGCTCTGAGATGCACAACAGTCTTTATTTAGAAAAAAACTTTAGTAAATTGAGCAAAACCAGACAATATTGTGTCTAAAATGTAACATAATATTAAGAGGTATTAAGAGAACAACAGCACTCTTGCGTGTTGGATTTGCATATGATATAAATACAAGACAAAAACCCATACAATATTTTAACACAACCTCTTCATCTTGAATGGTAGTTGCATATAAATGCATTCATAGGCTACATCACATAAAATCGTTGTCCTGCATCATGTTTGTTAGCAGCAAATGCATGTAATGTAAGATACATGTCTGGGCTGAGGAGGGGTACTTTAATCATTTTACATTTTTAAAAACATAATTATTTGCACCAAATTATCATGTTTAATCGACAGTCCTAAATAAAACATCATTAAATTAGTTAATATGTACATATACATATTATTTGTATTTATTTGTATTTATTTTCTTGCAACCATGCCACAAATGCTATCTGATAGTGATTCTCTTTTTTTATCCCCTCATCTTCTATTGGCTCTTGAGTAATTGTGGAGCTCTTGGAATAGTGTTGGAACCCTGTGGACCTTTAATGAGCCAATCAATGCCATATTTTACCATCTACAACACTAGATACAAGTGTCTCCATTTCTTTTCCCCTGCTGAGTTCATTGTACCCTTCTTTTCAACTGTCTCACTCCATTTGCGTCTTGCCTGTCCTGTCTACCCCTGTCTGTGTCCTTGTCGGTCTGTGTCGGTCAGTGTGTTTATATGTGTGTGCGTTCAAGACTGAGGGCACGGCCTTTCTACTCCACTCTCTAAACCTCCCCCAGGCTTTAATTACTGCATTTGGATAATGAGTCAAATCCAATCACTCTTCTCCACTGTTCTGAATTAGTATACAGTTCTTATTATGGCAGCACCAGCCCCAGTTTCTTCACACCAGCTGCCCTGCAGTGACACGTCTTCTTTCCTTGCTCCTTGTTCTTTCACTTCACTTAGGCTGCGTTTACACTGCAAGTCTTAATGCTCAGATCCGATCTTTTGACCATATCCGATTTTATTGGCTGAGTGATTGTGATTGTGATTTATTTATTGAGTGATTGTGAAGCATTGTGAACAGGTGTCGGTTTAATTACAAAAACTGCTAAGTTATCACCTCATTGCTGAGAAATATAATGTAGCTTTTAGCTGTTGTATTTTCAAAATTCATGGGGCAGGGGTTGAAAACCAGCTCCTGAATGTGCAATTTTCAACCCGATCTCATGAAAGTGCGCAAATTCTGATCTGTGTCAGATGTGGGCAAATGATCGGATTCGTTCTGCCAGTGTAAACGCAGCCTTAGAGAAAGGCAGAGGATGGGGGAGGAAACAAGAAAAAAAGAAATGTGACGGAAAAATCATTCAAGGGGAATATATGAATATGGAGCGGAAAGACCTGTTGATAGGAAATAAGAGGTTACACGCATTGTCCATGCATAGATACTTTTTGAATGAAAGGTGGTGATATTGAAATGATATTCCCATATTGTGCTGTGCATTACATTTATAAAGTCAGAGCTACGGCCTGCAGGCTAAGTTGAGGAGGCTGTTTTGAAACTGTAGCCTTTTATACAAGCTACTGCACATTTAAAGTAGTCAGATTACACAAAGCCTTATGATGAGTATTTAGCTGCATGACTGGTTACAGTGAAAAAGTAGAAAAATATATTTAATACAATTACTTGGAAACGCTTGTGAAATAGAAGTGTGCTGTAATGTATAAGCACTTGAAGTGTTCAAGTCTTCAAAATAATGATACAACTTTACTTGTGGATAATACAACATTAATTAAATAAAAGGCCTCTTAAGTGTACTTCAGTGTTTTAATAATATTTTGTTATGCTTTAAAGAAGGCACACTTGTGTGTGTTAACTAACATACTAAAACACATGTAAATGACTTGATTATAGTTTTAACTGCATTGTGCTGTTTGATATTGAAATTAAAGTAATTCAAATGTACTAAAATACAAGTTAATCATTACAAATGTGTAATTACAATATGTATTTAAATACATGACATACAAGTTTCAATATAAATGACATCAAACTATATTTTAATTTACCATAAATGATTGTCAGTACATTTAGCAGTTTACTTTAGCCATATTTCAAATAAAATAGAAGTAATTAAGAAATTACATATATATATATTTATATGTAAGTCCTAATTAATTGGGTAAAAAAGTTCAAATAATTGCAATTATTTTATATTTAAACTATAATACATTTTAATTTAATAAAAAATAACATGCAATTAAGCTTTTGAACAAGTATTTTCTTCTAATTGATTATTATTATTATTTGTAATAAGTACATACAGTATGTGCTATATGCTAAAATGTGCTCCTCTTTCACAAGGGAGACTTTGCAACAGGCATTAAACACTGCAAGTGTTTAATAAATGAAAAAAATGGAAAAAGTAACTTTTACATACCGAATATGGTGTGAAAGAGTGGGGACTATTTTGGAGTGTGTTTGATTTACCTCAGTTAGTTCGGTTATTAAGCTGCCCATACAATATAATATGACTTTAAAAACCTGTGATATAGCGTTGTGCCAGCCTTCACCGTTACTCTGGAAATAGCTTGTTAAGGACTGCTTGCTAAAGCATCAGTGTCTTGGAATCTGCAAAGCTGCTGTCACACTGCTGAAAATATGGTTAAGTTAGCATTACTGCTTGTAGTTACTCTTCATCATTGATGAGGCATGGTGCTCATACTATGAATACATGCTCCATTTCACACATACAGTACATAGATGTTGGCCTGAGTAGTCAATGAGTTCTACAGCTAGCTTATACTTGTGCTGTCTAGTCCCAGATCATGTGTGCTTGTTCAGTGGCACTGGTGACAGCAGGAGGAAAATTCCTTCGTCCACAAAATGTGTCCTGGTTTATTTGCTTCTCATTTGTTTCGCATGCCATCCTGTTATGATCAAATCTATTTGTAATTATGAGAAAATACAGCGAGCAATTTGTATTCACAAAGCATGTATTAAGCAAACTGCATGGCGAACTTCTGAGATGATCTGTGTTTGATTAGTGTTGGCAGAAAATAATTAAATAACCTAACTACATTCAGCACATCACTTCAGTTGTGTGGGATCCCGTATAATGTATAGTGTGTCGTTTACACTAGGTAAACATTGGCTCATTGGCTAGTAGTCAACTGTTTTTTTGGAAAACTAGATGACTACTGAAATTACGTAGTCATGCAAGTCCTAATAAAAATTAGGTCTGGTTACTCCAATCCTTACCCTAGATAAACTTCAATCCTTTTGATAATGAGCATGCTATGCTTCACAAATAGCCGTGCCTTGCGGTAGGATCTCGAAATTACCCAAGGGGAGTTTCAAACTCTGGTAACATATACGCCATCTCCGAGCCAAATTCATTCCAATTACACATTCCAATCACTTTCCAAAAACTGACCCTGAACAAAGATTTCCAGATAATTCTCATCCAGATATTTACTTACCCAAGGACATTTTCCTAATCATCTGCGGACCTGCTTATATCAAAAAGACAAAATGAAAATATAACTATCCTATCTTTTAAATGGGTTCCATCCTTTAGCTCAAGACTTTTCAGCATTTTAATTCGGATTAGAAGATTATTCCCCTCAGTCCAATTTCCCCTTCCGATTAGAGATAATGTCTGTGGGAGCAGAATACACTCATAAATGAGGGAATGAGCCTATTAATCCAGTAGCCGTAGTCAAGTTTGGGAGATAACTGGGTGGTTACAGTCGGAGATACGGGCAGATAAAGAGACTGAGAGAAAAGAAGAAATGATTTGGCTGATGTATATTTGGTGTAGTTTGTGGGATGGCAACATGCAGTGTGGGACGTACCGGCTTGCGGAAGCTATATGAACATGTGGGTGGGTGGGTGATTGGTTGGCTGTGTGATTGGCCTCCTGTGGCGAGGCAATGCCGAGCCCAGAGTAATGGTTTAATCAGTGACCAGCAGTATGGAGCTATGTGTTCACTCCATGGGAATGCTGCAGAAACAGGACTCCATGCTGACACACTCTAATCCCACTCCGCCCTTTATATGTGTGTGTCATGTGGGCGCAAAGGAGTGTGTCTATTTGAATGCACACCAGAAAAGCCTTGTATGAAGCATGTTTACCTCAGCAAATCTCCTAATCATCTGAACAGGCCTGAACCCTTAAATCTACACATTATGGCAATATTACGCCATCCATCCCCACGCTGATGTCTCCACGCTTGCTTGCTGTAGTGAGCCTGTGTGACAGCTACACGACTGTGTGATGTATGATGCAGTTACATATGTCCACGCTCAATGGCGGCCACTAAGTGCTCAGGGTGTAAGAGAACAGGACAAGGATTACAGAACCGTTGAGTGGGAAACCAGCTTAGAGAGTCACAAGCATGTTGTTAAGTGCACTGGGATGAATGGTTGACATTAGCAGACAAAAGGAGCATGCTTTTAGATCCTGTTCTGAGCCACGTCTGACTTTCAGATTGACCTTGGAGTGAAAAGGGGTGGCCCAGAATCAGATAACTTTACATTGTGGTCCTTCGTCTCAAGCAAAGCAATGGAAAGGCAATTGTGTGTCCGAAGCTGAATGGATGTACTTATTCCATTTGTTCATGTAACAGAGTCTGCACATTACTGTTACTTACAGAAGTATGCCTCGACTAAGCAGGTTTTTCGAATTTCATGAAAAAAGTTCCCTCCATTTGATTGTAAAGTCTTTGAAGCCGCAAGAGCTGAAGGAATGCATTTCAGGAGTACTGAGCGCTTCATTGATCAGTTTTTCCTGCGCATGGAACTCTGTGGGTCAAATCCACCCCCTCATCTTTCAGCACAATGGACAGCTCCACAGGTCCCCCCTCTCTATTTGTCAGCACCATGGAGAGCTCCACTGCCTGGTTTTTGTCCTTCTGTGAGTGGAGGCGGCTGGCGGCCATTTTACGTGGCTGGATCTTCAAACTCTTTGAAAGCTCTTGTTCAGATAAAGTATGCCACTCTCAGGCCCTCTCAGCCAGGCATAATGATTAACCCCACGGCACCTACAGCCCTCTTAATGTGTCTCTCTCTCTCTCTTAAATTGAGTGTAAATGGCAGACGCCACGTGTGGGCAGAAAGGGCCGGCGGTGGGTCTAGGGTCGGATCTCTCCTCTAGGCGCTGTTTCTGCTCAGGTGTTTGGTTATTGCCTCCTGATGCGATTTGGACACATGGTAGCTGATTTTTTAATATTCTGGAGCCTTGCGTTCGGGTGGTGGATGGCACCCGGCGGAGAGTTGTGTGAAGGAGTGGGAGGATGTTAACAGAGTGTGTACGTAACTCTCACAGTTTGTTTGAGCGAGAGTGTAAATAGTTTGCTCCTCAGGACTACGACGGCTCAAAATATGATTACTGGCTGAGAAAAACCCTTGTCAATTTGTCTAATTATTTATTTATTTTCCCTTTAAAGGTTTTTTGTGGGTCATAAAAGTTTGCTGTAATAAGCCGCTCCCTGTGCTGTAAGAGTTATTCTTAATTAGCAGGTTTCTTCATGACCTGCTAATTAAATCAATAAGCCATGCAAGTGGTATGCTTATTTTCAAATGAACAAATCAAACAATCAATCAAATTTGACCCTGTTTATTTTATTAACAAATGTTACTGAACTTATTTTGCATGATTCATCACTTTATTCCCAGATGTTTTTCATAATTGTTTGTTATATTCTGCCTCTCTTTCTTTGTAAACCCCAACTTTCTATTTTCCTGCTATGTACAATCCGCACCTAATGAATCAGTCAATTCATATGTATAAAATCAGGTCCAACTCTCTCAAAATATCTGTTTTTGCTCAGAATTTTGCTAAATTGCGGTTCTGGAGAGTTTATGCTGAATGAGTTTCTCTTTCTTCATGCAGCGTTAAGTCGCTCTGCAATGCCATTTGGATTGATGCGGAGGGAGTTGGCATGCGAGGGTTACCCCATTGAGCTCCGCTGCCCCGGCAGTGATGTCATCATGATCGAGACAGCCAACTACGGTCGCACGGATGACAAGATCTGTGACGCCGACCCCTTTCAGATGGAGAATGTACAGTGCTACCTGCCAGACGCCTTCAAGATCATGTCACAAAGGTAAATCAGAGCAGTGTTCATTTGTATTGTCTAATTTAGCTGTAGTTTTTCTTTTGATGACCAAAATTCCTTTAAATTTGATGAATAGTTTGTCATATTCGTTTTAGTTTTCTTTTCTTTGAATAGTGGCAGCCTACAAATATGACATTTCATCACTAATTATAGTTTAACAGCAAAAAATATATATATACTGTATATTCTATTATATTATCTTCTATAACTATCACACTTCCATTCAACATACCATTGGGGTCAGTATATGTATTTGTGTATTATATTTGCAAAAGAATCATACTTTTAAATGCTGTTCTTTGGAAGTTTCTATTCATCAAAAATGAACAAAAATGAAATAAAATATATTATGGTTTCCACAATAATAACAATTAAGTATTAGAGTGTTTTCAACATTGATAATAATAATAAATGTTTCTTGAGCAGCAAATCAGCATATTATAATAATTTCTGAAGGATCATGTGACACTGAAGACTGGAGGAATGATGATGAAAACTCAGCTTTGCATCACAAGAATACATTATATTTTACAATATAAAAATAGAACATATTTTATAATCATTATATTTCACAATATAGATGTTTTAATTGTGTTTTTGATCAAATAAATACAGACTTGGTCAGCATAAGACACTTACATTAAAAATCCTACTGATCCCAAACGTTTTAACAGTAAATGTGTATTGTAATCAACATTACATTTTAATTAAAACCTTTCTGATTACCATCATGATACATATTTTTGGTCTTATGGTCTTCATTATGCAGGTTTTTTCAACATTAACACTGCATAGGAGCGAAGGGTGGTAGAAATGTTACAAATGACTCTGTATGTTCATGTCACTGTTTTGTTTTGCGTGCACTGTGTATTCCAGAGTGTATTGATACGGTTGAGTGGTTAAGTGACTGTTTAGTGTGAGTGTTTGAATAATGTGTGTATAACCGTGTGTGTGTTTGTGTGTGTGTGTGTGTGTATCCGTCTGCAGTTGCAGTCCCTGTCTGTGCTCAGCATTTGCTTCCTCCGAGACGAGATCAATGATTCCCTCTTCTAGCTATCCATCAACCTTGTAATAGAGAAAGAGAGAGAGAAAGAGAAGGAACCGAGGAGGCACGTGGGAGGGATGAGTAGATTGAGAGAGGGATTGGACTGGGTATAACGCTGCACTAGTAGAGAGATGATGAGGGGATATATAGATAGAGGGATTTGAAAAGAGAAGTGTCTCTGCATCTGTTTGAGGCAGAATAAATCTTTACTGTGCATTTTATACCGATAACAGCCCTGCATTCATATATTTATCTGCTTTAGTCAGAGGCAATAGCTCTAAGTAGGTTTGAGCTAGAGGAATAGTCAGCTGCTCTGCACCCCTCTGACTGACGCTATCTGTCACATGATGACACCGGGTGAGAAATGATTACCGTGCTTGCCAAGGCTCATGCTTAGGACCAGAAATTTGACAAACCCCTAACCCTGAGTGTTAAATTCAACATGCGGCCTGTGCCACACCATTTGTGCTACAAACCTGAATCACAATTGGAGTCATGTGTCATTTTGAGGAGAGTTTGATAATATTTTTCTAAGCTATCAGAGTCGTGATCGGTTTTAGACAAAGACAGAAGGTGCATCTGAAATCATGTATTGTCTGTAGGTATTACATTTGAATTTGCAATGACTTCACAACTGTTAAAAAAGTACATTCTATATAGAATGAATATGGGTAGCATGTATGAAATGTTGTTACTGTCACATTACCTACAAGCATTACCTAGTTGCATCGCTTCTCTGCCATTCATAAATCCTCTCATGGTCTCATTTTTCGTACTCTTTTTTTATATATATATATATATTATGAATTCGGACATACTACTCGCCTCACATACTGTTTTTCACATACTATATAGTAAGGAAGTATGCGATTTTAGACACAGTGAGTGACTTCAACTGTGTACAGTAACCTAGAGTCTTGCTACAAAATACACTCAGAACAGCATAGCAACCATTTAAGCAGTGGTCAAGCATTATGTAAAGATTTAATTCTACAAACCTTGCAAACTTCCAGGTATTTTATCTCCTGAAATGTGGGGGGAAAATCATGTGCATCTGTGCATCTCTGACTTAATAATGTTGTGTAACAGTTTGTCTGTGCGAAGGCCGCTTGAATGGGAAATGGTCAAGAGAGCAACTTTAAATCCTAAATTTTAAACCATTCGGAATACTTTCTGATTGGATGCTGTGTCATAATAATATGTTCTCTTTGTATAAATAGTGTTACGTGGGGTTTATTTAATAAAATGTCCTTATAGTGTTTACTAGCTTTTCTATTTTTTATAAAATTATAATTTTTATTAAAAAAAAAAAAATGTAATATATTGGCAAAGCTGACATTTCAGCATCATTACTCCAGTCTTCAGTGTCGCATGATCCTTCAGAAATCATTCTAATATTTTTATCAGTGTTGAAAACAAATGTGCTGCTTAACTTTTTTTTTGTGGAAACCATAATACATTTGTTTTCAGGATTCCTTGATAAACAGAAATGTCAGAATGACAGCATTGATTTGAAACAGATTAAACGATTAACAATGTCTTTATCGTTAACTTCTGTCAGTATATTTTCAAGTATTCAGTATAATTCTATCAGTATATTTTCCCGTTTCCATGGTCAACTGCTATAGAATTAGAACCTGAATGCGGTTAACAGGTTTCATAGAAAGAGAAATATCGGTTGCCATTGAAATACTTCAACATTAAATGTGTCTCATTTTGAAGGCTGTGCACTCGGGAGGTCACAGTTTTCGGCCACTTACGTCACCGAGGCTGTCTAATTTCAGAAAAGGGACTATTATAAAATTGACAGTTATTCCTCGTAAGGCTTAAATAATTGTAATTTGTTCATACGTTGGAATGTATTGGTTACTTTTCTGAAATGAGACCGACTAATATATGCAGCTGACAAATGTGACCTCAGGAGGGTGCAGCCTTCGAAATGAGAAACAATGAATGGCTGCGATACAAAAGACCTCAGCAGAAGGCAACACAAACAGATATACATGTGAAAAAAACTCATTGTGGTTTAGAGAAAAGTGACTTGTGCAGGTGTAGTGTGCAAACTCAGAATACCTCTGTTCAAATATTGTGTGTGTGTGTGTGTGTGTATTTTATTTAATATTATATTACAGTATATTAGCATATACTATATTATATTATTAAAGTTTGAAAACCCCTGATATAGACAATCTTTCAAATTTATATTCAGTAGATTAACATTTAATTTAGATGTTTTGTTCTCTGTAACCAGTAATTGATCATCAAAACACACCCACACACATTATCATCTCAGTTTATTGTCTTTACTCTGTATTATATTATATTATATTATTTAAATATACGTGAACACGCACAAAGGTCTTTAATAGGTCCACTCATAGGTAAATTCCACACAAAATAAGGCTGGAGACACACGTAACATTGACTTTCAAGAGCCAACAAACACTGAACTCTGAACTGAACAGACAGGAAATTAAGTACACAGACTAAATGAGGATAATTAGCGAGATAATAAACATTTACATCTCGCAATTCTCACTTTTTTTTCAGAATTTGTTATAAAGTCAGAATTATAGTATATAAACTCACAAATGCAAGAAAATGTCAGAATTGCAAGATATAAACTTGCATTTCTGACTTTATAGCTAACTTAATAGCTAAATTTGCATCATGCAATTCTGACTGGAATTGCAAGAAAAAAGATTGCAGTCAGAATTGCAAAAAAACAAACAAAGATTTTGCAATTACCTTTTTAAATTGTATTCAGTGGCAGAAACGGCCTTCCATACATAACAGCCCATTCACTTGAGAAATTGTAAAAACTAGATCCTTCTGTTGACTGATGTAATGATCATGGACTGCTTTTAATAAACTAATAAACTCTCTCTCTCTCTTCTCAGGTGTAATAATCGGACTCAATGTGTGGTTGTAGCTGGTTCTGATGTTTTTCCTGACCCCTGTCCAGGAACCTACAAGTACCTGGAAATCCAGTATGAATGTGTGCCATACAGTGAGTAACGACACAGACATTCCATCCTAATAGCCCCACCCCCTCACCTCTCCTGCCCCACCCCCTCCACCTCGCCCCCCACCTAAACCCCACCCCCTCAACCAGCTAGTGCCATCCACACACACAAACAGACTCACTCACGCTCAGTCACGCACACACACACTCACGAGTGCGTTCTCTTCTTCACACACACACACACACACACTCACACAGACACACACACACACATGCTCTCTCTCTTTCTAACACTCACACACACACGCACACTCACACTTTAAACCTTTTTTTTTTTTCATCGACAGTGCGACGTTCCAGAGGCTGAGGGAGATTTTCACATTGGGGAGGTGCTCTGTACACAAACAAACACACAAACGTGGGACAGATAAGCATTCAATATCCCCAGCGCTGTGCAGACTCAGCCTTTATTGGCGAATGTTAGCACACAAACAAACTCGTGCACAGCCTCACACAGTAACAAAATGACCCCGAAGGTGCTTTATCCAGCATTAAGCACCTTTACCTCCCCTCTGACAGACAATCAAAATGAAAATTGGGCCGCGGCGAGGCTGCGAGAGCGAGGTGGCGAGCCGCGTGCGTGCATTGCACAATGGGAATGTTAACATAAACTCAAATTTATTTCAGAACGCATGACACAAAGTCACACACATGCTAATATTCCCATGGCAACGCTCGGCTTTCCGCATCGCTCGCAAATGAGAGGCAGGGTGTGAATTTACAGTGTGTTCGGGAGCCAGGCTCATGTGAAAATCTCCCATCAGACGGTACCCCCTCCTCCCCCTCATGAGCACCGATTTTACATATGCAGGTGGTCCAGACGGGGCTATGACTCAGCGGAGGGTGGGTCTGTGGGGCTTTAAGAGGGTAGTTTGGTGTTGGGGGGAAGTTAATGGGTTTTACTGTGAGCGGGGAGGGGGTTATTAACTCTAATCTATAATCCTGGGGTCAGTTTCTCTGCTCTTCCCACAGGAAATAAAGAGGATGGACTACAACCCGCCAGTCCACCCTGCCCGCTAATCCTCCTTTCTCTTTTTTTCCCAGCGTTCTGCTTTCTTCATGTGCTCTTCTCATTCGTAATCACTCGTCTGACAGATTTCTTGTCCAGACTTTTATTTTTACTCAGTTGTGTTTTTGTTCTTTGTTTCTCTTTTGATTCACCCGCTGAATTCTCCTTTTCTTTGTCTCACACGGGCACACGGTCTTTAGCCTTCATCTCTTTTCTTTTCCCTTTGACATGCTTTTATTCGATCTCCACAATCACTTCCACTTTTGTTCTGTCTCTTTCCCTTTCTTTTGCAGGTTTGGGAGGCATCCAGAAGAGTTGAGCATTTATCTTTAAAGCTGTCCAACTCTGTCTCTCTCTCTCACACACTCACACACATAATGAACGAGACTCTTCAGCCCACACTCTTTGACCACCTTTGCTCAGCGGCCGTAATCCTCAATCCGCTTCCACACAAACACATCAAAACACACAGTGAAAATACTATTCGTTGCTTTCCTCTTTCGGGAGCTTAGTGAGACTCAGATTTACTTCAGGGGCAGCGGCTAGTCTCTCCCTCTCTCTCAAAGACTCAATGTCTTTCTTTGTTATTTTGTATTTTAATACTATTCTGTTGGTTTGTCTGTATTGACAGAATTGTATCTCTTTAACTTCATTATTCTGACAATATTCCGTTTGTTATTATAACATTATTTCATTATCTTGTCTTTTGCTTTGTTGTTGTCACAACTGTGTGTTTATTTTGTTTCATATTTTGACAATATTTAATTGTAGATTGGTTTGTTTTGACAATGTTGTTATTTTAATTTTGTTCATTATTTTGTCTTTGTTAGTTGGTTTTAACATTATTTTGTCTATCCTTTGACTGCAATTAAATTGTTTTGCATTATTTTGGATGCATTTCATTATTTACACTTCAGTGTTTTGTTTTATTTGTAATCAAATGTTTCATTTCTTTCAATTAATTAATTTCACAGAACTTTATTATTTTGTCTTCACTTTATTTTATTTTGATATAGTAGCACGTGTTTTTTTTATTTTTGAGCAATATTGTAATTATTTCATCTTTATTTTTTCAGCATTACTAAATTAATTATTGTATTATTATTATGTTGTTTTTGTCATACAGTAGCGAAATGATGTAAAACCGACACTAGCTTGACTTCGGTTTTCTCACGTTTTTTCTTTTTCTTGAGCATATGCATATACAGTATATTAGACACTCTCCAACAGGTTGTATTTCTGATGGAGTACAGTAAGCCTTAAGGGCAGGCTAGTTTACGGATGCTAACTCTCTGCGTTAGCATGACATATGTTGGCGAGCGGCAGGTGAGTCACAGCTGAAACGCTTGCACGCCTCACCACTCTGCTCACCGCTTCGTTTAGCCTGTCACAGTTATTTTCCTCTTTTTTTTTTCTTCCTCCCCAGTTGCCATCTTTAGCATTTTGGTTTGAAATAGCGCCGCGCGCAGAGGTGAGAGGATGTGTGATTAACTAGCTGCTGACTTGCATTTTTTTAAACTTTGTTTATGGTGTTTGAGGAATAGAGAGGCGAGGAAAATTGGGACCTTATTCCTCCATGATGAAAAGTTCTCGCTGTCTGAAGTGACAAAGAAGAGCCAATTATCGGAATCCTCCGTCAGTCGCGTCTCCCCTGAGGGACTGTGGGCACAGAAGGGACACGCTCCTCTCTGGGCTCCACATGTTGTTGGCTAGCATGCTGGAATAAATAGAAACGCGCCTCAATTATATCCAGACATCCCGGCCCTCAAACGGCGAACCAATTCGGCCATTTTTAATTACCGGGGGATGGTGGCATCGCTCGAGCCTCTGTGGAGATTTGTCGAGATTAATTTAATTTACTGCGCCTAATTGCTCTGATAATGCCCGTCTTTCACGGCTGCTGGAGAACACGTTCCGCTACGTTATTGGCATGTTTACTGCTGACATATGTCCATTTGTTTGTTTATTTAATATGTAAGGATGGAGGAATAAGGGCTACTGTGTTTAAGGACGTAGCTTGGCTTGCGGGGCTTCTGACAGACTCAAGTTTGTGCGTGAGCCTCCATGATAACAGCCATGCGAGACAGAATGGCGACAGATTCAGCCAAACTGTCTTAGATGCACACACACACACTTAAAGACTGAGTCAGTATGCCAGTTCCAGTATGCCATCGGTACACACATCCACATGCTTGTTCGTGCACAACTGCGAATGCAGCCAACATGTCAAAGTCGGGTGCTGAGTGCCAGCAGGAGTCAAACTTTCTGGCCCACAGAGCTCAGTGTCTCCGAGGAAATGACAAACAGGCAGCTCTGCTCCAAACAGCGGCCCATAAAGACAAACAGCAGCGCCTGACTCAGTCAGCGGAGACTTGCTCAAACTCCATACAGCCTGAGGCCATGTTGGCCAAGAAGCATTAATGCATCCACGACCTCTGTAATACGTCCTCATTTGCTCTTGTGGCACCAATCTGTTTAGTCCAGTCGGCTGGCATCTCTCATCGATGTCTGGTGTCGTTTTGCATTATATAGCAAGACCGCACGCACTTGATACTTGTGCTAGCTTATCTGATAACCTTAGCCAGGTCAAGAAAAGGCAATTAGATGCGTTTAAAGGAATGTCGTCTTAGGTTAGTCTTCACAATAGGCGACTCATGGGCTCAAATAGAGCAGCAGCCAATCAAAGTGACTAGTGCCTTGGTGCTTTAAGAGTTATTCCGTGGTCCCATCATGCCAGAATTACAGTAATTACCAGATGACAATTACTCTGTGCTGTTCACATCCTCGGAATCAGACGTTATTCATTTTTATGACAATGCTCTTTCTGACCAAATTTGGAGTGGATGGCTATTCAGCCCTTTAATGCTAAAATAAACTATTATTTAATGTCTGCGATTTATTAATTTGTAAACGTTTGCATTATTATATTATTTCTAGTGATTTTAACTAAATATATTAATTAAAAGCATAATTATATAGAACAAAGTACACAGTCAACACTTTAATGGACAAAGCATATTTAATATTTGTGATTGATTATTATTAATATTATTTTAAACATTGCATATTATATTAATTATATTACTTGAAAGTAGAATTATGTAGAAATAACTACAGTCAAGTATTTTATACTAAAATAAACTATATTTAATTATTAGATTATATAGTATTTAATAATATTTAATTTATCTTTATTTTAGCAAACTTTGCATTATTATTATTATTACAGTTCATTTGTATATGTAACTTCATAAACTTGTCATTGTGTGCACTTGTAAGACTAAGTTTGTAAAAAATATTATATGTGTAATAACAATAATAATAATAATATTTTTTGGGACATTTGGAATTGGATAAAAACGTATTTAACATTGACCCTAATATGTATTTTAAAACATTTATCCAAAAGGTTTCACTAACATGATCCACTAATGTTTGACAACCACAAAGACAAATATTTTCTCACTTGGAAATAAATTCCACTTGTTGTATGTTATGTAATACGATCAAATCCATACATTTTAAGTGTAGCTGAAATACCCAAATAGTTTTTGCAAATTATATTGCACATAATATTACACAATATGATATAACTCGCTGTAGGACTGCATTTCTTCACCCGAAGCTAAGAAAAGTAGATGCAGTTGTTTATATTCAGTGTACATCCTGACTGCATTTGCTCATTTTATTTTAGCCTCATAAATCCTTAGAAGATTTTTTTTTCTAAGGGTGTAAATGCGAGAGAAAATATTTTCTTGGTATTCAAGTCCAAACTCTTCAGGAAGTGTAAAACAGTGGGAGTATGTATGAGCACTAGATGTTTTGGTGTAATTTGGTCTTTGTGTGAGAGAGACGGAGAGCTTTGAAACGCCGCAGCTGAGAGTCATTAATATGTATTAGGCCTACATCATTTGTGAATCTCATGAATGTGCATGGAGTGACATGCGCAAACAGTTTGCCGCTGGATTCGTCTCCAACTCCACCTTGTGATGCCAGAGAAAAGCATGAGAAATGTTAGTGTGGAGACATACTCTGGTGGCGAAGCACGCGTCTGCTGGCTGTGCTCCTCAGGTGTGTGTTCATTAGCGACCCTCATTATCACATGAGTAATTGATAGCATTGCTGAGACTGCTGGGCTGAGGAGGCTCAAGGGTTGTTCACCAGTGACAGGCAAATAAAGCTGGAAGCCACTGAAAGTATCAAACCGAGTCCGCATGCACCAGCGCTCAATGTGTTTGTAATGCGCGAGTGTTTATGTTCGTGTGATTGTGTGGATGTCTGGGTCTTTTTCTCTACAGGTGGAAGAGGAAACGTGAAACGTGAACATCCACTAACAATTTATTTTTCTCTTTCTCCCCACATTTCCATCACAGAATTATGAAGAAATGTTCCTGCGGTATCAATCACATTATTGTCTATCTATCTATCTATCTATCTGTCTATCTGTCTATCTGTCTATCTGTCTGTCTGTCTGTCTGTCTGTCTGTCTGTCTGTCTGTCTGTCTGTCTATCTATCTATCTGTTGTTCTATCGTCATTCTAGCTATTATTCATTCTATCATTCTATCTTTCTGTTGTCTATCTATCTACAGGTCTATGCATCTATCCTTCTGTCATTCTATCTTTGTGTTTCTGTCTTTCTCTCTGGCTCAAGGGGAAAAACACTTTTGGTATGACTCAAATCCAGGCCACACTGAGAGACCTATCTCCATACGCCATGGTCCCTCAATGAAGTCTCATATGAATCACCATTGTTGAGGCATCTGTACAGAAAGAGAGAGAGAGAGAGCTTGTTCCTTCATGCAAAGACCAGTGCATAATGTTCTCGTCAGATTGCATCACCCTGTTAAACAAGCGATGAAATCACACACAGAGGAATGTCTCTGTCGGCTATTTTTTTAAATAAAATGAAATGCTTTGCATTAGTTCTTTTATGTCACCCTTAGGGTGAATACATTTCTGTTGGAGTTTTACAGGAAAAATACTAGAAACAAATACTTTTCATGACATTTACTTTCCTCTGTTTTGTTCTGCTGATGCAGACTCAACATGATGCTAAAGTACACTGTCTGTATATTTTATGTGACTGAATCTACAACGCCACACCAAAAAAATATACAGTTTTGATTTTGTTTAAATTGAATGCAATTAGATTAAATGCAGCAAAGAAAATACATAGACAATAATTATTCTCAGTTTGCAGTCCTTGCTGGTTATGCAAAACATAATCATTGACTTACGAATCAGATCAATAATTTGTCATTTTAATGAATTGGTAAAAAAAACTAGCTCAAAATGAAATGAGAACTGTCGCTGTATCATGTGTACTCTGTATGTGTACTTATTGACAAGTTGCTCATATGACAACATGTAAATAAAAATACAGTCACAACCTGATTTTCTCTTTTGAAATACCTGCTTAAACAAGCCTACACTACCATTCAAATACTTAGGTTTGGTAAGATGCTTATTTTTTTAAAGATGTCTCTAATTCTCAAGGAAGCTGCAAAAATACAATAATAACAGTAATATTGTTAAATACTATTACAATTGAAAATAACCGTTTTCTTTTTTAATAGATTTTACTCCATTACTCCAGTCTTCAATGACATATGATCCTTCAGAAATTATTATATTATGCTGATTTGGTGCTCAATAAACATTCCCAATACCAACATACCTGTTTCTGTTTGAGAAAAACAGTCCTGCTTAATTTTTTGTTTGAAAATATGATACATTTTTTTAATAGAAAGTTCAATAGAACAACATTTATTTGAAGTATACATTTTTAGTGTCATTTTAAAATCTTTACTGTTACTTAAAATCAATACAAAAAATATAATAATACAAATAAAACTTGGTAGTGAATGGTAGTGTAAGTTGGTTTGCTTCCGAACCAGTTATTCCAGTCTGCCAGCAAAAAAAATAAAAAATTTGAAATAAAAAAATGGCCCAGAACAGCTTTAAGACCAGCTCAAGTTCCCCTCCGGGAACATCGAGCTGCGTCGAAACGCTAGGGGGAACGCCATCAGCGTTGTCCAGCTCTGAATCATATGTGTAATCAGTCAAAATTGACGGCCAGACGTCAGGTGCGGTGACGTCATGACCAGGATGCTTAAAAGCACGTGATGTGCAGCCGGCGCCAGCTTTTTTGTCATTCAGCAAAGCTCTCTGTGTGTGTCAGTCGAATGTGTTCTGTGAATCTGTTACTATCAGATAGGAAATAAGAAAGTTTATTCTTAAAAAGATAGGCAAAGAAAGACTAGAAGCAGACATATCAAAGGCCAATGAGGGCGAAAAGTAGATCACGTTACAGACTGTGTGTTCCTCTCTGACTGGAGGCGAAAACTCTCTTTGAGGAGGGAGTTTTTCACCTGCGTCCTCGCAGCACCTGCCACGCTGCCGCTGAGGCGGAGCAGCGGCTGTGCGCAGATGGATTAGATGGGAAGATTAAGACGGTGATCCCTATCTTCTTTTCCCATCAGATCCAGCGTCCGCTGCAATGCATTGTGCTCCCGCCGGCACGCGCTCGAGGAGTGTGTCCGCGCCTATGATCTCCCAGTCCCGCTGCTGCTGAGGCACCGCGGTGAGTGAGATCACGGGATCGCATAGATCTGGCGGACGGGTTGGAGACGGGTTCGCCCTATTTCCACCTGTATTCCCCAGGTCTAGCGCTCTCTCGAGATACACACAGTTTTTGCGATTATCTGGCTGGAGGCGAAAACTCTCTTTGAGGAGGGAGTTTTCACCTGCGCTCCTCGCAGCACCTGCCACGCTGCCGCTGAGGCGGAGCAGTGGCTGTGCTCGCAGATGGATTAGATGGGAAGATTAAGACGGGTGATCCCCTATCTTCTTTTCCCATCAGATCCAGCGTCCGCTGCAATGCATTGTGCTCCCGCCGGGCACGCTCCGAGGAGTGTGTCCGCGCCTATGATCTCGCGCCCCCGCTGCTGCTGAGGCACCGCGGCGAGTGAGATCACGGGGATCGCACATAGATCTGGCGGACGGGTTGGAGACGGGTTCGCCCTATTTCCACCTGTATTCCCCAGGTCTAGCGCTCTCCCGGGGCGGAAGCCTAAGCTGTAGTTCTTCCCCCTTGAGTGAGAGTGCGCTAATCTGCAGCAGTTTCTCTCCAAGAAGATTTATTTGTTTTGTTCCGAGCGGCTCGGCAACGCGCGCATTATGGTGATTCTCGGTTCATTTATGCACTTTCAGACCGTGTTTACTTGTCTGGGTGTTTGACTGCATTTAATTTGAATAATTAACTATGCATTTTATCCGACTATGAAAGTTAGATATATATTTATGCATATATATATATATATATATATATATGTAGAGAAATATACAATTATATATTGTATATGACATACAAGAGCCTCTTGGGATACTTCTCAAGTGAGAGCACAATGTTTACCTCTTCCTCCAAGGAGGTTGAGGTGGTCAGCTTGGGCTGCTGGGCGGAGCAGCCCCAATTGTGTTCCAGCTCCTTATTCGGGAATGTCACTTCGTACTCGCCAGAATCGAGTCAGAGTGGCGTGCCGGGCAAGACGGATCTGCGGATCGATAGTCTTCGGCCAGAACGCCCTGATGCAGGGCCTTGAGGGCCGGCCCCTCTGGGGAAGAGCGGTGTACACCGCATTACACGGTGCCCGTCTCTCCTCAGTGCCCTCAGGAGATCAGTCTGCTAACCCTGCCAGTGTTCCAGGGCGCAGCGGTCTCCAGCGAGCGTTTCTCTCAGTCTCTTCCGCCCAGAAATGTAGCGGAGCTGGGAGGCTCGCCACCCCTTCGGGGGTCTCTAGAGCAGCTAGATCGGCCGTCCCCTGCCGGTCCTCCGTTCCAGGGCACCGAGCTAGCCGCTCTAAGTACACCAGAGGCCAGTCTCAAGAGACTGGTTCCCTTAGTAAGTCATCTGGCGGTGTGGGAGCCCTTGCCAAGCGTGTCTTATTGGGTCCTGCCTGAGCAGACTCTGGTTCCTTAGTCTTCCTAGAGATGACGCGGGTCTGAGGACCGGCGTTTCCAATAGGAGACCTCTAAGGCAGTCCTGATGCTACATCCCAGGACTTATGAGGGCAGGCCCCTCTGGGGAAGAGCGGTTTACACCGCATTACACGGTGCCCGTCTCTCCTCAGTGCCCTCAGGAGATCAGTCTGCTAACCCTGCCAGTGTTCCAGGGCGCAGCGGTTTCCAGCGAGCGCTTCTCTCAGTCTCTTCCGCCCAGAAGCGTGGCGGAGCTGGGAGGCTCGCCACCTTCGGGGTCCCTAGAGCAGCTAGATCGGCCGTCCCCTGCCGGTCCTCCGCTCCAGGGCACCGAGCTAGCCGCTCTAAGTACACCAGAGACCAGTCTCGAGAGACTGGTTCCCTTAGTAGACTATTCGGCAGCGTGGAACTGCTGCCAAATGTGTCTCAATGGGTCACGCACACTGTAGAACAAGGCTATGTGGCGCTCTGCCGCAGCCTTTCTACGGGCAAGCAGGCTCTGGTAATGGAACAAGAAGTGAGCACTCTCCTGAGGGAGGAGACCATCGAGGTGGTCCCTGCTCTAGACAAAGAGTCCGGGTTCTACAGCCGTACTTCATTGTTCCGGGGAAAGGGGTTGCGTCCGTCTTAGATCTAAGCTAACTGAACCGCTCAGTCACACGACCGAAGTTCAGAAAGCTCTCTTCAAGCACGTGTCTCTCACCAGATCCGAGGACTGGTGGTCACGAGCGATCTAAAGATGCATACTCCTTCCCCATCACAGGAAGTTCCTGAAATGTGCTTTGGGGGCAAAGCGTATTAAAATCGGGTTCTTCCCTTCGCAGTATAGGAGCAGCCATCCTGTCGAGGCAGACATCCAGCTCCGCTAAGGGGCTGGATGCTATGGTACAATCGTGGCTGAGGCTTCGTCCTGCACGCCTCCCGATCGCTCAGCTCCTGGGAGTTCTAGAGAGTGCGCATGGACGGGTCCTTCTATTGAAAAACCCTGTTCTGGCCGGGCCGAGTATAGTCTCTGACCCGATTTTCTCCTCGACGGCTCTCCATGGGGATTCCGTCAGGAGGGATCTCCTCTCACTGGCAGCGGGCATGATCTTTCACCCCGCTCGGAGTTGTGGAAACTATGGGTGTGGCTCGAGGGGCACAACTCATAGCCTCTGGTCTCTCAACTGAGGTTGCTGAGACCATCCTCCAATCTAGAGCTCCCTCAATAAGGAAACTTTACGCCCTGAAGTTGAGACTCCGGGTGCGGAGACCGCCAGCTTGATCCAGTTAACTGCCTGCTGGGACAGTGCTGGAGCTCTCGCAGGCCCGTTTCTCTGCAGAGTTAGCCCACTCCACCCTGAAGGTCTACGTGGCGGCTATAGCACCTACCACGCCCCTCTTGGTGGCCTTTCAATAGGCAAACTCTCTTTTACGTTTCCTCCGGTGGAGGCCAGGGTGATTATGCTAAGTAGTGGATCTGGATGCTCTCCTATGACCTCGAGTCCTCTGATCTCCCCTCGCCTTTGGGAATCAAGGCTCACTCTACTTAAGGTATGGCGGCCTCCAAGGCCTTCTGGCAGGTGTACCTGTGCAGGACATCTGTGACGCTGGTGGGTGGTCTACGCCCCTAACTTTCCAGGTTCTACGACCTGGCTCTGCGAGCCACCCCTGGCTTGTCTTTTCCCTTGCCATAGCTGTGCACTCCACACACTAAGCAGGGATTTGCAAGTATGGCGGCGTGGATATCTCGTTCCCCTAGCGTTTCGACGCAGCTCGATGTTCCCGGAGGGAACGTCCCAGGTTACGTATGT
The DNA here is from genome assembly GCA_027564155.1 of Gymnocypris eckloni scoliostomus. Taxonomy (NCBI): domain Eukaryota; kingdom Metazoa; phylum Chordata; class Actinopteri; order Cypriniformes; family Cyprinidae; genus Gymnocypris; species Gymnocypris eckloni. The sequence goes on from CM050415.1 coordinate 20,162,659, forward strand.
AACCCTGGTTCCCCAGGAACGAGACGCCGCGTCGCAGGGCCATACTTCCGGCATCCCTACTAGAGCTATGCTTCATTCCTGGAAGCTGGCGCCGGCTGCACATCACGTGCTTTTAAGCATCCTGGTCATGACGTCACCGCACCTGACGTCTGGCCGTCAATTTTGACTGATTACACATATGATTCAGAGCTGGACAACGCTGATGGCGTTCCCCCTAGCGTTTCGACGCAGCGTCTCGTTCCCTCGGGGAACCAGGGTTACATACGTAACCTGGGACGTTTTATTTGTATAAATTTTTTCAGCAGAATTGTCATTTTGTTCCCCCAAAAGTACTAAAAGAACTGTTAATGGAATCAATATGGAAAAGGAATCATTAAGTGGTATCTTTAATTAACCTAAATTCCTACTGATTCCCATCCTTGGTCCTCTTGCTCATCAGTTCTCAAATGCTGTGAGTGAGTTAGACAGTGACGGCTGCCCACTGCCTTTTATACAGACAGTGTAAGTGTGTCTGTATGTGTGAGATCACTTCAAAGACCTCGACTTCAGAACCTTAAACCCTCACAGGCTCAGAAACGAGTGTCTCGTCCCTTCACTTTTCTCCGTTGAGCACTCCATCCCTCTCTCGCTCGAGATCCCCTTCTTCAGATACTCCGGATTGTCTTTTAGGAGACACGGTGGGTCTCAGGGGGGAAAGACGCTGAGCTTCACACGCTGCTTGCATATCGCCGGCTACAGGCAGACACATGTCACTAACACGTTAGCGGTTGCCTGAATGCTCATGTGTGTCAGCCATGGGTAAGGCTAACACTGCTAGCACATCCAGATCGGCGAGAGAGACAAGCTGTCACTCACTGTCACAAGCTGGCTGTCTCTCTGTCATACACTTCAAAACTGTGCTCTTACATACAAACAAAGAGAGTACACTAAACCCAGAAAGAGAGAGAAACCATGCAATAGGAAACCATGTAGTGAGTGAGGAAAACAACTGGAAACAATTAGCTGATGGTTTTATGTGCTTTGTAATTGGTCATTTATGGTCAGCAAAGGGGATTAAATTGGACTAGATGATTGATTGGAGTGACCATACTGTCAGTCTTGAGTTGTCTTGTGTCATGGTCCCACGCCCTTATTTGGTCCTTCCTGTTTCTGTCTTCATTATTAGTTAATTAGTCTCTGTCTGTGTTTAATTACTCCTCACCTGTTTCTGCTCTTCCTTATTTTATTTCCTAGTGTTCTTTAGCCCTGAGTCTCGCTGTCACCCAGGTCCGGTATTGTTTGTCTAACCCTCATACTCCATGTTTCCCTGTGTTGATCTTCATTAAAAGTAATATTGATGATACTCCTCGTCTCCTCGCTCCTGACGGATTGTGACACATACAATGCAAATAGATATACATAAGATATACATTTAATTTATGAGGACTTTAGAGAGCTTGAATTCAGAAATCCCAGGTAGGACAAAAATCCTCTTTTGTCCTACCTGGGATTTCTGAATTGCCTAAAATGTCCTTTTTTTCTGTTGACAAACTCTCTAAGGTCCTCATACATTATATGTATATCTTATGTATATATTATTGCATTGCTTTCACCACAATTGGTTGATTATGTACAATAACTGCATGCTATCGGTCAAACTCCTTTTCAGTCATTACCTTCGGCAACTATCAAAGAATAGGAAAATAAAGCCAAAACACAGACATTTTAGGCAATTTAGAAATCCCAGCTAGGACATGTCCGGGAATAAGAGGACATATTGTCACCCTTTGGTTGGCTACAAGCTGGTGGGGCTGAGGTTTGCGAATTGTTTGTCAAAAGTCTTAAAAACAGTCTACGTAAGAGTTTCTTTCTCCTGTTTTAGATAAACCCACCCCTGTTTGATATGTAAAAACAAATCAAAATGCTAATAGTTGCCTTATATATCTTTCAAATAATTTCTTCCTGTATGATGATGTTGTCACATTAACAAATGTTATGGAGTGGTATCCAGTCGCTTCAATAAGAATCCATGTAATCTTGAATTTCGTATGAGGGCGAAAACTTTTACCAAGCAGACTTCACAACGGGTTCAAGTTGGTCGTGCGGATTTGTTGTAGTGACCAACAAAAAGCTGCTTCGTATGAAAGTGACTTGTGTGAGCAGTGACCAAAACAATAAACAGTGTTCCTTTTCGTGAAAATTTGAATGAGGTTATAGAATCTTAAATAGGCGGTTCCTGGTACTAATAGTATGATGCAATGTGGAGCAGACATTACTCTGATAGTCAAAATTTCTGCTAAATGAGACTAGCACAATGTCGACCTGGCAAGCTAATTACAGTGGGTAAATCGTCTTAGTTTAACTGACCTCTTTCCAACATCAAACAATCTATCATGTTCCTAAAACTAGAATGACCACAACATTTTTCCAGCAGGCAGTGGAAACGAAATGTTCCTCTGTTCTGCCTACCTCTCTCTCTCTCTTGCTACTTTTTTTCTCAGAGAATTTTCCTTTACTATAATGGCCTCTCTCCTCCTCTCAGCCTGTTTCTGGTTCTCAAAAATGTACCTCAGCCAAGCCGCATGGTCCCACAGACCGCAATCAGTGATTGGCAGCTGGATCTTGATGGATTCAGTAAGTAGAAGCGATAAGTGGTCAAGCTCTGTGAGAGAGAAAGAACAGCTCGCTCGCCCGATCCCAGCTGAGTCAGAACCAGCCCCTTCAGGTTCAGAGAGAAATCAGCCTTTCCATCACCTCTCTTCTATCTCTCTCTCCTCTACATCGCTGCATCAATCTGTCTCTTTGTTAACCCTTTTTCCTCCTCACAGCAGCAGAAGACTCCAACAAACTCGGAAATATATTCAAAATGGCATACTAGCCTACATCTTACTAAAAAGCATATACTGTATAGGCCAATTTATTTATTTATTTGCATACTAAAAGGTTTTACATTCAAATACATTTGCATTGTACATTTTGGGCCTAAAAATGCCATAACAACCTTGTGGCAATGCTATAAACTTGCATTGCACTAAACTTGTGGTTTGTCACATTTTGCAAATCATTATACCTGAAATACTGTATATTTTGCGTAGTAAAATATTTTACATTCGCGTACTTGTGCATTGTACATTTGGCCCCAAAAAATATGTGCTAACCTTGTGGCGATCAGTGTTGGGTTTGTTACTCAAAGAATGTAATAAATTACTCATTACTAGTTACTCCTTAAACAAATACATTGTAACTTTACTTATTACTTTCTGGCAACAGTAATTAGTTACACTACTAGTTACATTGCTTTTTCTTCACGCCCCACAGAAGTTGTAACTGTGTATCTTCCACATAAAATTATTTAATTATTTTACACTCAGTAGTGATTGACATTCAAGTAGACGTGTTGTATTAATCTCATTAATTGTCATGTGTAGCTTGAAGCTAATTGTAATTTCTCTGTTACCCATATACGATTATATTGCTTTATGTATTTTATGAAATCACATAAATTTGTAAGAAACTGAGGAACTTTCCAAAAATATTTTTAATTTTGGTAATATAATGTAGCACATGCGGATCAGAGGGATGTGGGTGGGATGCAGTGAGTAAAGTAAAGCCACAACTTGCACAACAGTGTTCAGATCATCTTTTTTCCTGACAAAATCAATATTATGCAATATTTATTTCTGCTGAATTTAAGCTTTTCCATATTCCAAGCTTGCCTGCTGCACTGGGGACATCACATGCATGTGCGAGTCATGAAAATTATGAAAATACATCTAGGAATTATTTGATTGATGGATTTGAAATCAGCGAGCTTGAGGCATCAAATGTAACTAAGTAACTAAGCTGTTTTATGGACGGTAACTGTTATATTATTACTGAAATCATATTAGTAATTCGTTACACTACTAGTTACTGCAAAAAGTAATATTATTGCAGTTACTAAGTTACATTAACTAGTTAATGCCCAACACTGGTGGCGATACTAAGAACTTGCATTGTATTATTAATTGCAACCTGGCACATTTCACAATGCGCGACAATTTAAATAGAACCTGCGTACTTGAAACATTTGCATTCTCATTCTTGTGCTTTGTACAATTTGGGCCTTAAATTGTTCACTATAATATGTGGCAATGCTCAGAACTTGCAGTGTGTTTACGAATTGTGGCCAGTGCATCATAAACGAAATAGAACTTGCATACTAAAAGCATTTGCTTCTACATACCTAAGCATTTGACAGATTTTAGGCCTGAAAATGTTCGCTATAGCAGCCTTGTAGCAATGCTAACAAGTTGCGTTGAGTTTTGTTATAAATTGTGCCCTGACACATCTCGCAATGCATGACAAATGAGATAAAACTTGCATACTAGAAGCATTTACCTTCACATTCCTCTTTATTGTACATTTTGGGGCCTAAAAAATGTTCCCAATAATATAACCTTGCGGCAATGCTAAGAGCTTGCGTTGCATTATGAATTGCAACCAGACACATTTATCAACACATGACAAATGAAACAGAACCTGCATACTAGAAGCATTTACATCCACATACTTGCACGTTTGGGGCCTAAATATAGAAAGTCAAGTCCAGTATTATGGAATACATCTGGCTCTGTTGCCCACATCTTCGGCAAAAGAGCCAGGCCATGCAGATATTTCAGGTGGAAATTGACAGAGTGCGCACTGTATACATACTGTATACTGCAAAACTAGTATGCCATTTCGAACATGCATCATGCTCTCTTTCTCACAGCAGCCCAAAGATGCAGAAACGTGGATAGAGGAGTGACAGACGGATGGAGGGGAGAGGGGGTGAATGTGGGGAAGCGGAGGGGGGCAGGGTGCGTGTGTCCGGGGGAAGTGTACGTGTGTCATGTGACAGGAAAAATGGAAGGGGATTCGCAAAACTTTGTGAAAGCAGTTGAGGCCATTCTCCCCTCTCATTACTCACTCGAGTCATCCTCTCTGTAAAGAGCCTACATCACACTGACATAATGACATGATTTGAGAAAGGATAGCCTTTTATTTAATCTCAAATTTTCTCTTTTTTCCTGCACCTGTTTTTTCTTTCATTATCTTCACTCTCTCTCTCTTTCGCTCTTTCTTTTGCTCTCTCTGTCTTCTCTCTCTTTTTTCCGATGCTTGAATAGAAGTGGACCAAAAAGGTAAAGACCACAATGAACATAAAAACCACAGCTCGTATCCGCCCACCCTCCTCTTCCCCTTCCTCCCCTTCCTCTTCCGTTCCCTTTCCTACCCTCATCCTCCTCTCCTAACCCAGCACCTTGTGTAGTGCTCATGTTTGATGTTTATATCCCTCCTTCTCTCTATCTTTCTCTCTCTCACTCGTTTTCTCTCTTCCTTTCTCTGGTTTATAACCGAACCTCCTTCCAGATTTGGTTCTTGTTTCAGATAACACCGACTCGCGCCATCATATGTACGGTCCTGCATCCACGCACTAATCTCTGTGCACAGAAGACTTCGTGCATGCATATCGAACGCGCACACACACACACACACACACGCAACTTTCACTTGAGGAAATACAGCAGATCACCACCAGCTGTCCTGCTAAAAGTTCCAATTAAGTCTATTTGAGAAATTAATAACCATCCTTTAATCTGATCACTTCTACCCCAAGGGAAACACGCTCGCCGACTAAATGCGGCTCATGCACGTAGTGCACGCTCTCTATTCTATCTCTCTTGCGCACACTCGCACGAGCCACTTTACGCCGAGCGCTCCTCCGCTCTACTTTTCTGTTGGACAGGAAGTCATTTCTCCCACTAAACCCATATCCTCTGCCGACACGCGCACCCATCTGTGCAATTTCACCCTCTTTCATGAGCCATCATTTGTTCATTTCTCTATTGTTTGCGATTAATTTTGTATCTGTCCTTTCAGATCCAAAGCGACTCCTCCATACTGTTTGAGACCTTTTTTTCTTTCAGACCCTATTTTGTTTACGTCCTTCTTTTCTACCTACCTACCTTCCTTCCTTCCTTCAGGATAACCCCTGTGTTTTCTCTGTACGTTATTTTGGATTAGAGTAACGATTTGTAGAGCTGGTAACTGTCCGAGCCCCTGCCAAATGCTCTCTCCCATTTCCAGGTGCTTCAATGTCTCTCTTTACAAGCTTTCTTTTCTTCGCCACATCACGTTCTCTCTCTTTTTCATCTGTTTCCTTTCCTCTCGGTTGAAATCCTTCCAAATTCTCATGTGTTTATCAAAAGCTGCTGCAGGTTTTCTGAGCCTACCTCAGATCCCCCCTCCACACAGTTCCTTTGGTCCCTCCTCTCTAATTTGTCATCTGCCAGTGGCGTCATTCTTCTTTTTGATCCCTTCTGTTTTGTTGTCTGCTCTTGGACGCTGCTCAGTGGCGTCTGTAGCAGTCGCTCCCTCCCCGTGGTGTGTCCGCACATGTCCAAAGGGGAGGGTACGGTGGCAGTTGGTATCTCTGCAAGATGGCTGCTTTGTTAGGCAGAGCTGGTTCCCCTCACGCGGCCTCGCTCCATGGTGCCAATCAGCTCGCGGCCTGATTCGGTTCAGCCAGCCAATCACTGAGATGCAAGGCTGCCGTACTTGATCCTCTTGCCAGTCTCTTGAGTATTCAGCTTCAAACTTTTGCAAGACTTGAACTGAGCTTGAACCAGGCATAATTTAGCCTTATATCATCTACAGCTGGCTAAAAAATTTGAACGTTCTGTTCCAAACCCTAGTGAGCTGTCTGGTTGATACTGTCTGCACAGACGGCTGTGTGCCGAGGCTAAGTGACAGATTTGAATTGTTCTCTATGTAGGCAGCGACTGTAGTGAGAATGTGGTCATACTGGGTCTTAAAGATGCCATAAAATGGTTTAAAAGGGCAATTTCTTTCCAATATTGACACATTTCCTTTTAAAACAGGAAATCAGGGCAGGGCATATGAAAGGACTCATTGCTCATTTTAAATAGCCAGTAGCCTTTACAATACGTCACCCTGATGAACATGATGCTTACTATTGTAAGTCAGTGGAATGATTGACAAAAGTGAGAATATGTTCTATATGTTCAATAACATTGAAAAGTTTGGGATCAATACTATTATTATTATTATTACAATTGTATGTAGATATTATATTTATGCACACATTTCTATTTAAAATAAATGCTGTTCATTTAGACTTTTTGATCATCAAAGAATCCTGAAAAAGAAATATACATTGATAATAATAAGAAATATTTCTTGAGCAGCAAATCGGCATATTTGAGTGATTTCTGAAGGAGCACGTGACACTGAAGACTGGAATAATGATGCTGATAATTCAGTTTTGCCATCACAGGAATAAATAATATTTTTAAATATATTAAATTAAACATTGTAAATTGTAATTATATTTAACAGTATTGCTGTTTTAATATATATATATGTTTTTTTATCAAATAAAGCCTTGGGCATTAGACTTTAAAAAATCCTACCAGCCTCAATCTTTTGAATGGTAGAGCCAGTTAGAAAGCATACACTATTAAATCAAAGCTCGAAGCTAACAAACAAAGACTAAAAGCTACAGAAGACCTTAAATATGCTAAACAGTGGCGGCTCCAGGATTTTTTTTTGTTGGGGGTGCTAAGGGGGGGCTTAACAGTTCAGAGGGGGTGCTAAAAAAACTAATTCAATTGAGAGAAAGTAATGAACGCCTAAAGTATAGCTATCCATTTTTTTATATACAGCAGCTTCGAAAAAGGCATATTTAGCTTTTTTCCTGTGGTATTAAACTTATTATATGTCACTATTATTAATATAACTTCTAATGCCAACTGCCAAATATGACACTTACAATGTAATATAATTTATGAATGAATATAGATTTTTTTAATATAAATTACAGTCTTACAGTCCCTTATTTGTATTTATTTGTACACATATCTAGTAATTTTCTTTCCTGACTATCAAGTGTCAGTCACTCTCAATGCCAACTGTTAGGAAAACATGGTAAATTCTAACCATTTACAATAGATAGTGCCGACAATTCATAAAACTATTTCCACATGGGCACACATTGCTGGTGATAACCTCTTTGTGCTGATTTGCATCGTGACATGTGTAGATGATAGCCAGAGATATTGTCAAAAGCATCAAAAATTGGCAATATTAAGAGGGTTTAGCATTTCCAATTAATGTAGACCAGTTACACTTATTATTATTAGACCTCAGGGCCGCTGCTGGCCAAATGGGTGCCATAAGCAGGATTGTATTGTTGTGCCCCCTCCCTCAAATATTATGGAAGTAAAAATAATAAATAAACAAAAAACACCTGCTTTAGGATTCAAAATAGAACTTTACTAAAATATAAAATGAAATGCATAAATTGTATTACTTACAAATTATAATTGTAGCTCTAGACAACTAACTATGGCTATTATTTTATTAATACAGATGTCTGGTTGAGTTTATGGTCTCAAGCATTCAGAAATCACGCAAAAGAAAATTACATGTTTGGTCAATAGCCTATTAAACAAGGATTTTATCGTCCTGTAAGTGTAACAGCAGCAATGACCTGTCCTTTAGTGCCTTTTGCAGGCATTTGTAATAACATGTAATGTACATAAATTGTTAATTTGTTTTATTAGCCAACATAATGTAGCCTATTTTAACAGTGTTATTTGATGAAACCGTATAATTATTAATTAACCAATCATTATTGCATCATTGTTTTTATATAATGCATTTCTAGTCATTTTAAAGGCTGTTGTTGGCTTAGGTTTGTTTTTATAACCACAAAAAATATTATCTTAATACTTCTTTTTAAATTAGTAGTTGAAGTAATAAAAACCATGGTTAATTTCCTGTTACCGCAGCTACAAGAACAATGATTTTTTGTTTTATTCGTGTTAAAACCATGGCTAATTTCCGTAAGGGAACATGGAGACTCAGAGAGAATATTAAATGAGTTGGTGCTGGTGAAATTATTTCCGACATTAAAACATGTCAACATCCACAAAAGGTTTCAAAGGATTTTGAAGTGATGCACGAGCTTCATTTTCATGTTTTTTGTTTTTTTAGTGGCGCCAGATTACCGATGTCTTTTCACGGGCATAGTTGTCCATCAATTATGATCATCTGCATTCAGCCGCAAACATGAGGTGCGAGCGGTCGCGGGCGCTGATGCGGGAATAGCGCTTCTCGTTTAATTTTTTAATTTTTTTGAGGATGACTGGGATGGTGGACTTTTATTATTAAATTACATGAAATTATTGCCCCGTAATAATAAAGTGAGGATGCGTCCTTAATGTGAGGATAAAAAAATAGCTTAGGCTACTCCTCATTGAAAAACTTTCTTTAAAAGGGGTATATTAATTTATACAATGAATTATAGGCATATTATTATTATTAACACTGCAGTCATCAATAAAAATTCAGAGCAGCTTTATTTCAAGCAACAACCTGTTTATCGCGAAATACGTTTATTTTCATGTTTTCCACTTTATGAGCCACAAGATAAATATTAAGGAACAAATTTAAGACAGTTATATACTGTTATCAGTATATGTTAAAGTAGATTCGTCTCGCATTGTCTGAGATAATATATGTGCTGTTAATGCAGTGTTAGCCGTCAGTTTTTTTTACTTTCACTTTCTCTATAGTAAAATGATGTTCACCATCTTACGCAAAGTAGTTGATTGACCCCTCCCCCATAATATCAATTGTTTATAGGCCACATATTAGGCACTTTTATTTGGGTTTTTAGAGTTTATTTTTCAATGTTAATGAGAGTTAAACAGTCACTTAAAAAAAACAGGAAAATCATTTGAAATCATTGGTGGGGGGGCTGTGTCGGGGCTAAGCATGTTTCTGATGGAGCTATAGCCCCGTCAAGCCCCACCCTGGTGCCGCCACTGATGCTAAATTATTTCAGACCTCACAATGAATATGGCCAAAAGGGTCTAATGTCATGCTCTCGGGCTTCTGTTTTAAATAATTTATAAATCGCAAATAATATTAAATTCAAAATGTTAAAATCTTCCCCACTTTCGTATTACCATTCAACTTTGAAGTTTGTATTATGTGTATTGAGCCAAGAGGTCAGTTTGTGACTTTAGATCCTCGACTGGTTAAACGCTTTTCATTATACGAACTGGATGATCAGAGATTAAGAATCTTGAACTTTGGTTCGCAGCAAACCTCCTTTGCATTTGATAGCATCCTCTCTCACCCACGTACGCATGGGGATGAATGGAAATGGACCAATGTAGTCGTACATTAACAGTCACTCACACAAACCATGCAACTATTGCTTTAAAAAAACAAAAATCACAGATAATGAATACTTTTCAGTTCTACACAGACTCAGGTTTCGGTAATACTCAACTCCGATAGGTCAATTGTGAAATCCTTCTGTCAAAGATTTTTGTACAATGATGCTAAACTGAATAATTTAACTATTTCCCAACTGATTTGACTTCTCGTAGCACTTCGTAGTCAATACTTAATGTCCATTTATTGATGTCTTTGGTAAGTAGCAGTGTTACAAGCTGAATAATGTACAGTAAGACGATCATTATCACAAAATAAACCCTGACACAATGAACAAGACCCTGTAATTGACATATCTTTCACTCAGCCCATTGTTATGGATTCTGACATAAACGCTTTGTAAAATGTCACCTAGATAGGCAGCTCGCCTAAAGCTTGGAACAGAGCAAATCTGTCACTTCCTGCACATACTCCTCTCATGTGTATTTCCTGTGTGTTTGTGTGTTTATGCACCCTGTTCTGTCTCTGTTTTTGTGGGAATGTCTTGTGGGAATGAATACTAAAACTGATCTGAGACCTTCAACTCAGTGTGAATCTTCCACTCTGCTGATACTGACATCAGTTTACACATCCTCGATGTCGGTCCTCCATTTTGTTTCCTCCCCATGGTGCTGTTGGCGAGTGTTGTGAGAGTTCTGCCCTACATTTCAGAGTGTTCTTACCTGCAATCATGCCACAGCGGACAGCCAGCCCTCTCCCTTCTCCTCTCCCGCCGCTTTATCTGTCCTCTCACTCTGCTGCTAATTATTTCCTCCATCCTCTATCTATTTCATTAACAGTTAACAATTATTTTCATTAACAACAGTGTCTTGACCACCCACCCGCTCAGTCTTTGTTTATTACCACTCGTTGGTTTAAGGATCGATTAATTGTCTGAATATGGAATCTTGGGAAGTGCCTCGATACTGTTGTGCTCTGGGTTTGTGTCTGTTTGAGACACACACACACACACGCACGCACACACACACACACACACACACACACACACACACACACACACACACACACTGTTTTTCACCTCTGGGCCAGTGTTAAAGGGATAATTCAGCTAAAAATAAAAAAGCAGTTACCTAGCAAAATATCCTTGCTTCTCTTCTTCAAATGAAAGTGAATAGTGACCACAGCTTTCCGCTGGTCCCCATTCACTTTCATTGTATGAAAAAGCAGCTTGGACATTGTACTACACATCTTCTTTTGTGTTGCAAACAAAAACGTTAGACAGGTTTTATTTGTGTTATGTTATGATTATGTATTATAATCAAATTATAAATCTAAATTATTATCAAAATTTAGTTTTGATGTTTTAATAATTGTATGTGCTTTTGTCAGTTTTATAACTTTTTACATTTTCTATTTAACAGAAACGTGTTTAATTGTCAATAATTTATCAACTGTTATGGCATTTAAGGGTTTGTTCACCCCAAAATGAAAATGATCCTGTGTTTTATTCACCCTCAAAGCATCCTAGGTGTATATGACTTTCTTCTTTCAGACGAATCCAATCGGAGTTATATCAAAAATTGTGCTGGCTCCTCCAAGCCTTACAATGGGGATAAGCGGGTGTTTTGTCAACAGTTCAGAAGACGTGAAATAAAGTGCGCACATCCATAATAAAACATGTCTCACACGGCTCAAGGGTGTGAATAAAGGCCTCCTGTAGCAAATCCATGCATTTTTGTAAGAAAAATATCCATATTTCAAACATAATAAACACTTTTCTCTATCTCCTGCTGACTGTCGTACATGGAAACCATTCTGACGGATAATGTGGGACGTTTTGCATCACATGCTTCTGAGATATGCTAGTCTCGCGAGTTTGTTTACAGGAGCAAAGGAAGAAAAGTTTCCTTACTTCACTAAAGTAAAACCAGTCTCCTCTTGGCTTTTATCGAAATCCTCCGACATTTTTCTTTACAAATGCTGGTTTTGTACTTCTAATTCATGACCGGCGTTTTGTTTTGTTCTCTCTCCACGTTCATCACTAATCACGCTACGTCCGACGTCACCCGCCTGGAAGGCTTCCACTTACGACAGTCGCATGACAAAAGTGTTTATTACATTTGAAATATGGAAATGTATCTAAAAAATGCATGGATACGCTACAGAAGGCCTTTATTCACGCCCCGGAGCCGCGTGAGACATGTTTTACTATGGATGCGTGCACTTTATTTGACGTCTTGTGGACTGTTCACCAGAAACACCCGTCCACTGCAGTGATAACACTTGGAATAGCCAGCACAATTTTTATATAACTCCGACTGGATTTGTCTGAAAGAAAAACATCATATACACATAGGATAAACACAGACTAATATTTTTTTTGGGTGAAAAATATTTTGAATTAGATTTATTTTATTTTCAGTTTTCATTTTAATTTTAATTTTAATTTTAGTTTGTTTTTGTAATTATGTTTTGCGCTTCTGTCAATTTGATTACTGTTTAATAATTATTTTTAGCTCTATTTTTATTTCAGTTGTAGTAAGTCTAATACTGTAACTCAAAGTTATTTGTTTAATTGTCAAGGCAGTTATTTATATGCTGTTATAATAATAATTATTATTTCAAATTTGCTTTATTTTAGTCTTTGTCTATCCATCCATCCATTCATCCATATAAATGTAATTAAATTTCCACGTAATCTACATTTTATTTAGCTTTATTTCATTATTATATATATATTTTTATATAATTTAAGTTTTAGTTAAAGACTACAACACTTGTTTCAACATGACTGTGAATAAATGAACAAGACAGAATTCTCAATTTTGGATGAACTATCCTTCTAAAACAGGGCAAGTATAATCTACTCGCACACACATTGTCACATGACCTGGGCAGTAAGAGATAGGACAGACTGTGTGTGTGTGTGTGTGTGTGTGTGTGTGTGTGTGTGTGTGTGTGTGTGTGTGTGTGTGTGTGTGTGTGTGTGTGTGTGTTGTTGTTGTTAAAGCTAAAGAGCCGAGACGTGTGCAGGTGGTCACGCATTTCAATGAGGGTGTAGTGTGATGTAACTCAGACACAGATAGACTGTTCTGGACAGTGCGGCTGGGAGAGCATGCCCAGGGGACAGAACGTGATCGAGAAAGAGCACAGAAAAGAAAATGTATCTGTACATCATTGTCCTTTTCAATACACATCCCTCAGGTGTACAGTCGCTATGACAGCCACACTAACACAGCATAGTGAGTCCAAATGCAACTCAAGGTATTTTTAAACTCACAAATTCACACTTAATTAAATGCACACATGCTAGTGCCATCCATTGCTGTTTTTATCAGTGCAGCTTGCTAAAGCAAACATCGCTAGTTTGTATTGCTCATATTTAGGGGTAGTGATTTGTACAACCATTTGAAGGGATAGTTCATCAAAAAAAGATATTCTGTCATCATTTTACTCACTCTCATGTTGTTCCAAACCTCTATGACTTGCTTTTGAATGTTAGGAACCAAACTGGGGTGTGTTTTCCAAAAGCAACTATGGTCATAAGTTTTGTCATTGCCAAAATAGTTAACTGGAGCTATTTTTAAAAGAGCATTTAAATTTTATAAAGATGTATATTTTATGTTAATAAATGGTTTTTCACTTGTGATGAAAATATGTCAAATTGGCACACACAAAAAAGGGCATTAAATCAGGCGAAAATGTCACATAGAATAGATAATTTATTTTTAGAGACCAGAAAAGCCTAACCATTTACTGACATCATTTACTCCCTTTCATATGTTGTTCCAAACCTTTACAATTTCCTTTGTACTGCAGAACACAAAAGAAATATACTTGGAAAAAGGGACCTCATTGACTTTCATTGTATGTCAATAAAGACACGGTGACATTTTTCAAAATATCCTCATTTATGTTCCACAGAAGAAAGTCAGTCATGCAGGTTTGGAACGACATGAGTGGGAGTGAATGATGACAGAATATTAATTTTAGTTGAACTAAGCCAGTAGGAAACCACCCAGAATAACTTAGCAGCAGTGTAGTAAAGTGCTAAAAGCCTCTCCGAGCACTCTATCAACTGTTTAGCAATGGTTTGACATATTGATGGGATCAAAAATATCCTCATAATGTAGATATATTTAAATTTCAGGTCATTAACCCTGCATTACAAGAACATCACAAGAGCCCTAATCGATCAGATAGCTATATACACATGAGAATCACTATTATTAAATAAATAAATACATTTGCAAATTGTAAAACAATTATGTGAGGATTAGGGAATAGAAAATATCATTAGCTCATTGTGAAAATAATTACACCTATGGAAAGTCCTTGTAACGATTGGAATAGCAACATTTGTGTGTCCTGGAATTGAGTGTTGAAATATAGGAAGGCTTTTTGTACGGAAAGCCAATGTATTTGTGTGTGAATTTGGATACAGTATGTGTGTTCTGAAGGATGTGGATGTTATTGAGGTGAGTCTGCCTATGTGTGTGTGCGTTTGTGTGTTTGTGTACGTGGAATAAACATAGCACATGTTTCTGTCTTGCTGCTAACCCCTTGCTGTCCAGGACACAATCTAGGAGCCCTTCTAGTCTTTATCAGATTAATCCTAATTCTCATTTCACAGGAATAACCTTTGACCCTTCGCCTTTTTCATCCCTCCCTCTGCTTCCAAGCACACAGCAACACTTCCAACAACCTTTAACCGTCTTTCTCTCTTTCTTGCTTGCATTAAGATGCACAAAATGGCAGCATTTTACACCTATCTTTCTGTCTACATCTCTCTCTCTCTCCTAAAAACACACTGACTCTCATCCACATGCTTAACTCACTCGCTGATGTAAATGAGCACACAATGACCCATTCAGCTTTGAAGAGGATTCCCAGTGCCACACAGAGCTCTGCCCCCTGTTGGCAACACTTTGTACCTGCTAGTAACAGGTGTAGGATTCAATTAAGCAGCATGTTCTCAGCAGTGAGGCCAGACAGTTAGACGCCACGGCGGGAAGGCCTGGAGGAGCCCTTACTCTCACACAAACGCACACACACCTGACTACACACAGTAGTGGATGTAGTACATTTCCTCCTTCATTTCTAGATGCTGCCTTACCCAAAGCTGCGTCCACCTTCTTTTCTAGTTTCAAATATCATCTATAAAGATTGTGAATATTTTTTTCTGAGTTTAATAATTCAGGTTGGCCATCCTGCTCAGAGTGCTGGAGAGATTTATGAGTAATGGAACAGTTGCATTGCCTCAGATGTTTTTCCTTAGTTTCAGAAAGAGTATGTGAGACAATGAGTTTTGACATACGGCATGAATGTGAAACGCTTAGCTTAGAATTGTATTTTGTTCATGTTGAGGTCGTATCAGATTTTTGATCAGGACTTTGCTGTTTTCCCAGAGGAACGTATACTGCTCTATTTTTTCATGCCTCTTAATTGAGTTATCTGATTTATATCAACTTGTCTTGAATGTTTCTACTAAAATTGGAAGTGGAGGTATTGAGAAATATTGGAGTTGATAGAGTCCGTACCTGAATGTTATATCTGATATTGCAGACAGATGAACGTTTTATTTCAGAGAGGTCACTTTTTCATAGCACAGGAGACTGATTAGGGATAGTTTTCCTAAAACTGAACTGGGATAGGGATGGTTACAAAACTGTATGACTAACTTTCATCTGTGTAACATTAAAGATAATAATTTGAGATTTGTATGTAAGGATGTATTGTATTGTAAAAGTTGACACCCCGAACAGATGTTTAATTTCATCTAATTGCTTTCTAGGAGACGCAAGTGAGACACAAGTGACAGATGTTTATTTCCTGAGTGTAGTTAAAGGGATCAGTAATAGTGAATATGAAACAAGTGTAATTTGAATGAAAGTTCTGTGTGTAGGTAAATATTTGAGTGATAAAAATCTCATTTGCACAATGAATGAAAGTGCATGGAAGCCCAGCCCGGTTGGGTTTATTTAATGTTTCATAGAGGTGGAGGTGCTAATTCACTTCTTACTCAGGGTTTAAAAACAGTAGGGAATTGGTTTCAGACCTGGGTAAGTGTGACTTACCAGAACATTGTTTTTGCAGTGAGCACCATAAGATATCGAGGTGAGAGCGGTTTAGTGACCTCAGCCTGGTGTAGATTGACAAGGATAATGACACACTGTATGTTGGCCATTTTCCCAATAGTTTGGTAGGACTGTTATAAAAATTCTTGTTTTAGAAAGAGAACGACTTAGAGCCCAGTACACAGTAGGGAACTGAGCTGCAAGAGTGTACAGGTCAGGTTTAATGAATTCTCCCAGGTCACACTGTGTGTGGGAGTGTGTGTTTCTGTGGAATGAAAGTTCAACACATATACTCGTTCCTGTCTCGAGCCTCTGTGATTAGCATATTCACTATAATAAGCCCTTCTTTACATCCCTAATAGCATCAGGAAGTAGAGAGCTCTAGTCTACAAGGACTTTGAGAGACAGAGCCATAGTCTTTATGTTAAATTAGGGCACTGTTTGTGGACAGCAATCGCTTGAGCGTTTGTGGGCGAGCTGCTTATATCGCCTGCCATGCAGTTGATCAGACACTTGGACGGCTTCCGGAAGCTTTTCTAAGTGTAACCTAGATTACAGCTTCTTGCATTAATACTGCATAAAGAAAGCTTTAACCCTGTGACACGGTGTGTAGTTTTCAGCCCGGGTGCGAGGCTCAAAACATTACTTCCTCCACGGACTTACATAGGAATGGTCCGTCCTAGTCTGTTCTGTTCAGTGAATGTATGTGTGACTGTTTGGGGAAAGCGAGTGCTCATGTGTGTCTGGTGGTGTGTTGCGTTTGTCCCAATTTCTTTTGAAACTCAGGGTGCTCGTTCTTTGTTTTATGGGTCACCCATATAGAGTGGGTCAATACAGTGTGTTGCCGTTCCTCTCAGAAAGGCACTGCCTCTCTTTTCTTAGATGAGTCTATTAATATTCTTTAGTTCAGAGATGGTGTTTGTCTTTGCATGATGGGAGATTTATTTATTCCTCTTCTGCATTTCTTCAGTGGCAAATGATATAGTCTAAACGAGTATGTAAGAGAATTTTCTCAGTGGAGTTTAGACTACTTTGCTGCCCAAAGCATGCTGGTTTATGTTGTTTAGTGCTAGTGTTAAGATAAATATTGTCATACTGTTTAACAACAGAACTTTGCTGATGGAGCTAGATGACCACAATGACCTTGATTGGTAAAATGATTGAGCTACTAAAACAGGCCATAAGGGTGTGCGATATATATGGTCTGCGATAATATCCTAATTGTTGTTTTAAAGATGTGCAATTGAACAATTGCGTGTATTTTGCAAAAACAAAACAAAACTCGTCAGAGTGCACACATACATTAGCCTACATGATGAAGTGGGTTAAACAGTGCACGTGCACATTTAGAGTGTTCTTTTCACTGCAAGATTCAGTCTATTTAAATGTTTTAAGAATGATCACAAAATTTAATATATGGGGCAGAAAATGTATATATTTACATCATTTCATATAGTTAAAATAGTGCTGTTTTTTCTTCATAAATAATTCATCAAACAATTGTGATATTGATTTATACAACAGTTCAATTAACAATAAGTTAATATTAAGAGATTTACGTTTTAGACACCATATTGCCTGTATTTGCTCCATTTCGCAGACAAAAATAAATTCCAAACAGCCACAGCACTGTTTTGTGTCTCTGAGCAACACGATGTTTTGTTTCTGAATGAATCAACTGTTTAAATGATTCGGTTCAGTCACAATGACTCACATATTAGCAGTGACTTTCTGCCTCCTACTGGCGGTTTTAATTTCATTCATTCAACAGTTTTAGTTTCACATTTTAAGTTTATTTTCATTTTTAAAATAATTCAAAATATCAGTATTCAATGTTTTATGTTTAAAATGTTAAAAAAGTGCATTTGTAACTGGTTAAAGCACTCCATATCCCTCTGAGCTGCATTAAATCGTGTGTAAATACATCTAAATGCAACTTCAGATGCAACTTCTGTAAAGATTAATTTAGTTTATACTGGTAACAGACTAAATTTCGTATTATGTTAATTGACTGATTAAACGATTTGACTCAAAAGATGTACACTTTAAGAAAAAAAATTGCTTTATTAAAGGTAAAAATCAATTTAAACTTATATGAAAAGATTAATTAATCACTGATGTGAACTGACCATACAGAGAATATGAAGAATATCAAAAACTGAAGCTGTCCATGGTAGTCAGAAATCAGTACAATAACACTCTGCAAAATTTAATCTAATTATTGTAATCGAAAAAAATCCCCCAAAAAATATTGAGATATCTTTTTTTTCAATACCAAGTAAATAACACTGTCAAGGCCCAGAAAAGTATGAAATACATTGTCAGAATAGTCCATCTCCCATCAGTGGTTCAACTGTAATGTTATGAAGCTACATGAAAAAAAAATGTGTACACAAAGAAAAACAAAAATAAAGAGTTTATTCTAAAATTCATCTCCTACGTCACCGTAGCGTCAGTTTGGAGAGTATCTATTGGATGCAAACAGCGTATGCTGTTCTGTGTCAGCCCCCAGGGTGGCACAGGGGGGCCAAGATCCAGTCGGGGGGGTTGAGTCATTTGCCCCAACACAAGTGTGATGACATAAAAAGGGCACTGCACAAGGACAACTCATCTCTCTTTTTATAATTAAAAACCACTGACCAGACAATCATTTTTCTCAACTTGTTTCATTGTCCAAACAGACTGTGCATGTGTGTGCATGTTTATGTGGTTTATGAGGACACAAATTTGTATAATGACATAGGTATGACATAGGTATTACAAGGAGAAGGTGATTTATGAGGACATTTTCAGTGTCCCCATAATTTAAAACGCTTATAAATCATACAGAGTGAGTTTTTTTGAGGGAAAATAGAAATGCACCGTCTCCTGTGAGGGCTAAGTTTAGGTGTAGGGCAATAGCATATACAGTTTGTACAGTATAAAAACCATTACGCCTATGGAAAGTCCCCGTAAACCATAAAAACCAACATGTGTGTGTGTGTGTGTGTGTGTGCGTCTAGTGGTAGTGTGTGTGTGTGTGTTGCCCCTGCCTGGTGGATTGGCTCTGACCTGCACTGTACTGCATCTACCTGTCTTTGACATGGTTTCTTCTTTAAGAAACCTAGAATGTATTGCTGCTGTGCCTTATTTTGTCCCCTTTTAATTATTTTACACAAAATTATGTTAAAAAACAGCAAACCTTATCATCTCAAAATACCTTATCATCAATATTACACAAATAGTATATTTAATAGCCATATTATCATCTGATTAAAGACAAAATCATTTAATGTGAAGATGTTCTTGGACATTGAAAAATAAAATAAAAAATATAACACTACACGCAAAAATTTTTGTTTATTCAATACAGACAGGTGTTTACTATTCTACATCTTTAAATTCCAAGTGTCAGAACGCTATTGATGCTTTGACATCAATGAGAGTTGGTGTACAGATGTAACTGTGTTAAAGAAGATGTGCTGTTCAGATATTCAAATGCTCTTCATTAACTGCAAGCCGTTCTACTCGCCGCGGGAGATTTGTTCCTTCATTCTCGTGAGTGTCTACATTCCTCCGCAAGCGCACGTAAATTCAGCTTTACAGAAACTTGCTGATCTGATCACAGACACAGACCAAAAACACCCGGACTCTTGTTTTAATAATTCTCGGGGACTTTAACAAAGCAAATCTCTCCCGCGAAGTGCCAAAATACAGACAGCACATCACATGTCCCAACAGAGACATTAACATATTGGATCACTGTTATATAGCGATAAAGGATGCAAATCACTCTGTCCCACGAGCAGCATTAGGAGATAGTCCTAATAGATCACTGTTTGGTTCATCTTAAACCAACCTACAGGCAGAAATTAAAATCTGCTAAACCTGTATTAAGAACTGTTAAAAGATGGACTAATGAAGCAGAGCAAGACTTAAAAGCTTGTTTGGACCTCACTGATTTGAGTGTTTTTGAGGCTGCTGCAAACGATCTGGACGAGCTCACAGAGACTGTAACATCATATATCAATTTCTGTGAGGATATGTGCATTCCTACCAGGACTCATTTAACCAACAATAATGACAAACCGTGGTTCACTGCAAAACTCAGAAAGCTCTGTTAGGCCAAAGAAGATGCTTACAGAAAGGGGGATATAGTATTATATAAACGGGCCAAATACACACTGGAAAAGGAGATCAGAGTAGCAAAGAGGAATTATTCTGGCCAGCTAAGGAACAAATTCTCTTCCAGTGATTCTGCTTCAGTGTGGAAAGGTTTGAAAGACATTACGAATTACAAGACACCATCTCCCAGCACTCTAGAGAATCAACAGCTGGCAGACGATTTTAATGACTTTTACTGTAGATTTTGAAAAACTCCCCACACCCGCCCAGAACACCTCTCCACACAACCATTAACACCTCCAGCAACCCCCCCTACCCCCACACCCGCACCGGAAATAAGTGAATATGACGTGCACCAGGTCTTCAGAGAGAACAAAGAAGGAAAGCACCAGGACCAGATAGTGTGTCACCAGCCTGCCTTAAAACCTATACTGACCAACTGGCCCCCATCTTCACAAAGATGTTCAAAGGATCACTGGAGCTGTGCAAATCCCCTCATGCTTCAAATGCTCCACCATCATCCCCATCCCAAAGAAACCCACAATTACTGGACTTAATGACTACAGACCTGTGGCTCTAACGTCTGTGGTCATGAAATCATTTGAAAGACTGGTTTTGGCTTATATGAAAGCCTCCACTGGACCTTTACTGGAACCCCTGCAGTTTGCCTATAGAGCAAACAGGTCTGTGGATGATGCAGTCAACATGGGACTGAACTTCATCCTGCAGCATCTGGACAGACCAGGGACTTATGTGAGGATCCTGCTTGTAGAGTTCAGCTTCACTTTTAGCGCCATCATCCCTGACACCCTTCATAATAAACTGGCACAGCTCTCCGTCTGTCAGTGGATAACCAGCTTCCTGACAGACAGGCAGCAGTTAGTGAGGCTGGGAAAATACACATCCAGCACCCATACGATCAGCACTGGAGCTCCTCAGGTCTGTGTTCTCTCCCCACTGCTCTTCTGCCTGTACACAAATGACTACACATCTAAAGACCCCTCTGTAAAGCTCCTGAAATTTGCAAACAACACCACACATGATCGGCCTCATTCAGGACGGTGACGAGTCTGCTTACAGACAGGAAGTTAAGGAGCTTGCCCTCTGGTGCAGTCTTAACAACCTGGAAATTAACACGCTCAAAACAGTGGAGATTATCATGGATTTATGGAGAAACTTCTCTGCTCTCCCTCCACTCACCATCATGAACAGCACTGTGACTGCAGTAGAGTCATTCAGATTACTGAATCTGATCACTGGGCACCAAAATTTCTCAGGACCAAAGACCCAGCAGAGGCTGTATTTCCTTCGCCAGCTGAGGAAGTTCAACCTGCCACAAGAGCTGTTGATACAGTTCTACTCTGCCATCGTTGAATCCGTCCTTTGCACGTCAATATCTGTTTGGTTCAGCTCAGCTACCAAATCTGACCTCAAAAGACTACGGAGGGTAGTCCGGACTGCTGAGCGAATAATTGGTACAACCCTCCTCACTCTCCAAGAACTGTACTTATCCAGAGTGAGCAAAAGGCCTGGCAAAATCACTATGGATCCCTAGAAATGTGTCTCTGTGTGCTTGTGTATCATTTAATAATTACAAAACATATTTCAGTTTGGTTTCACTCCTTTTTGGTGTATATGTGTGTGTATGTAGCAACAGTAAGTATTGGCTGTCTGGGACACACTTAGCCAATGGCAGGAAAACCCCACTAGCTTACACTCCCCCTTGTCCTCTCCATCCGCTCATGCTCACAGCTGTCCCCTGTGACGGCGTGGTGCTGATGATGTCTGCTTATTCTTTCCATAGACACCTCTAGCTCCCTTTCCGCATACCCCCCAGCGGTAGATGTATTCTCTCATGTCCCCATGCCCTCTCAGTCTGGGAGTGAGAAACTGCGTCAGCCAGCTAATTCACACCAATCCCAGGTGAACGACCTCCTTCAGAGTACAGAGATAGAGATTGGTGTGTGTATAAGTGTGTGTGTGTCTTGATCAAGTACTCTTGGCAGATCAAATTTGAGCACTGCAGTTGTTTTCGTACATGACTGGCATCCTAAAATTGTCCTTATTCAACATTAAACACAAAAACACATTTTGACATTACAGCAGTGCTTTGTGGTGGAACAAATACCAACTTTATATAGAGACCTCTCAAATAGCACACTTATTGTGGATTCGTGGTATTGTAGCCCTCATGAGATTCCTAGAAATAATAGGGTATCCAGTTTGTCATTTTATGGTCATCATGAGTGCTCCCTTTGTAGTAGCTAGGTGCCCTCACTGCATACATTTGCATAGCCTGAATGCACTGATGTGGACTTCCCAGTGGACTATTACCCAACAGTCCATATGTTCACGTGTATACTCGAAGGTGTAAGAAAAATATGTGTAAGAAAACCCTGCTGGAAATTCAGTTCCATGCCAGATAAAGGTAGTCAAGCTGGTTTGTTGCTGAAATAAAATGGTCTACCACATGGGTGCAAAACTCAATTCCTTGAGGGGCACAGCCCTGCAGAGTTTAGTTCCAACCCTGCTTCAACACATGTAGTTTTCAAATAAGCATTAAGGACTTGATTAGCTGGATCAGGTGTGTTTAATTAAGGTTAAAGCTAAACTCTGCAGGCCTGTGGCCATCCAGGAACTGAGTTTTGCACCCCTGGTCTACTATGAGTAACTTGCTTGTCTGCGATTGTCTTCCAAGTTGAAACCAGATCCATTAAGGTGATGGTGCATTTGTTAAATCACTTTTTCACAAATATGGTCCTAGGGTACTCCTAATATCGACTTTGTTTATGTCTCTACAGTCAATACGCCTAATTTAACTCATCAGCTTGTTAGCAGAGACTCCAAGACCAAAAATGGGTGTGTTAGATAAGGGAGACTGACAAAATGCATATGGTTGGGGATACTCCAGATCTAGGGTTGGCAAATACTGTGCTGAATATCTAGACCAGTTTCGACCAGCTAACGACCAACTTGGTCAAGCTTGAACAACTTGAAATCAGTTGGCATTAAAACCTGGTTTCACTGCTGGTTTGAGGAACATGGTAACCAGCTGATTTCTGCTATTCCAAAATGGTCTACCAGCTCTGACCAACTTCACCAAGATGCTTGAACTAGGTGCATCAGTTGGAAGTCCAGCTGACGAACGATCTATGGCAGCTCAGTGCAGTTAATGACCATAAACGATCAGTCAATCTAGAAACAATGTAAAATCAGCTAGCATCAGAAGCTGGTGATTTTTCAGCAGGGCAGTTGAAGTAGGGCAGGATTTAAAATATCCCCAGCAATATATGAGCACCAGCAGCCAGTATTGTATCTTCTCCCCTCACCAGACTCTAGCCCAGCGTGCAGATACTTGACTAATGAACATTAACACTCTTTCATTAGAAGAATTGTCATTTATCTCATGTCCTCTCTTTCATTTCTCTCTCCCTCTCTCTTCCTCTTTCTTAATGCCACATTATCTTTCATGTCCCTCATGACCTCCCACCGATTACCCTTCTTTCTTTATCCTCAAACTCTCCATTTGCCTTCCCATCAAATTGATGCTGTTTTTAATCCTATCACGCATCATTCTGTGCATTCTTGCTGTCCCCTCCTTGTTATTTCATATCTCCCTCTCTTTATCTCTCTTTTTCTTTCTTTCTCTCTCTTTCTCCCATATCTCCAGTCTTTGTATGTCCTGGGACTCTATTAAGGGTGCAGGCAGCAAGTTTGCTGCAGGAGGCGGAGCATCAGTCGGGGGCATGGTGTAAGGATCCCCTCCAGTCTGGTGACCGTCTTTACGTCATGCCCTGGATTCCATACCGCACAGATATGCTGTATGAGTATGCTTCATGGGAAGACTTCAAGCAGAATCGAGCCACGACCACTTACAAGTGAGCGAGGACCACAGCTTGGGTCTAGAACTAGTAACCATCTGTGTGTACAATCTACAAAAAAAAAAAAAACATTTTGCAGGTTTTTTATGTATATATGCTTCTTGAGTTCTTAGAAAGGGTTCTTGGGTTCATTTTTAATGTTAAATCAAAGATTCTGCAGATTAGCATACTGATTTTAGGCAGATATATAAGAGTGTAGAATCCTAATTTACTTTCAGATCATATTGTTTTTAAAATGTAGTAGAAATTATTGAGAGTTACAATCATAACAAGTTATCTCATGTATCACCCTCTTCTCCCACAGGCTGCCAAATCGTGTGGATGGAACAGGCTTTGTTGTGTATGATGGTGCAGTTTTTTACAACAAGGAACGCACACGCAATATTGTGAAATATGACTTGCGCACACGAATCAAGAGCGGAGAAGCCATAGTCAACAATGCCAACTATCATGACACCTCACCGTACCGTTGGGGGGGCAAGTCTGATATTGACCTCGCAGTGGATGAAAACGGTTTATGGGTCATCTACGCTACTGAAGCCAACAATGGACAACTTGTGGTCAGCCAGGTCAGTGTCACTGAAAAGTGCAATTTAAAGCCATTACATTTCAGCTGAGATCAGATCAGAATTTTGGTTACATGTTAAGGATCTACCTTTTCCAGAACTGTGGAGTAATCAAGTCATTTTGTTGTATTATATGAGCACAATCGAAATATGAACCCTTTACTCTTGCTATCTTTTAGGTTAACCCCTACACTCTACGCTTTGAGGGAACCTGGGAGACGAGCTTTGATAAGCGACTGGCGTCCAATGCTTTTATGGCGTGTGGTGTTCTATACGCTGTCCGCTCTGTTTATCAGGACGACGACAGCGAAGCAGGTGGAGATCTGGTTCTGTATGCGTACAACACCAACCAGGCACGGGAAGAGTCTGTCCACATCCCCTTCCCCAACCCCTACCAGTATGTGTCCTCTGTGGATTACAACCCACGAGACAATCAACTTTATGTCTGGAATAACTACAATGTGGTGCGTTACCCCCTAGAGTTTGGCCCACCGGATCCCACTGCTGGTAAGTGACAGAGAAAGAGCGAGATCAGCGGGAGGTGGAGGCTAACAGACAGTTTGATCTGTTAAGTGTCAACGTTCTGTTAGTGTTCCCCTCTGTGTCTTCACTACATTGTCTTTATGGTTTAATTAGCAGTGGTCATTAGTGGTCGTTTTGTCAGATCAGAAAAAGATTTCTAATCAATTATTAATTCTCATCTTCTTGCCATGAACATTCTCTGTCTGTCTGTCTGTCTGTCTGTCTGTCTGTCTGTCTGTCTGTCTGTCTGTCTGTCTGTCTCTCTCTCGCTCTCTCTCTCTCTCTGTTTCTCCTCCTGTATTTCGCTCTATCCAGTTCTCAGGGGGACTGTGGGAACGTATAGTCATGCATTAAAGACTAGCAAATGCTCCTGCTGCTTTACTTATCTTCTTACCAACTTTTTCATATTCCTTTTGGAAGACACATCAAACGTTTAGGTTTTCCTTTCTTCTGTTTTGTCTTCTTTTTTCATCTTCGTCAAACATCCGCCGACATTCTCGCTGACTCTGTAGGTGTTCTGAATCTGCTTCTCTGCTTCTTATGTTCTTGTTGCCTCGGTTTCAATTTTCTTTGCATTCCCGTTTCTCTCTTGCTCTCAGGTCCACTCATCCCCACTCAGATGAGTAGCAGCACCACCCCCGCAGCCAGACCTGTCACTTCTAGCGCCATCCCCTCAACCATGCGACCTCTGCCCCCAACCGCTCACCCAATAGGGGCCATCAACAAGGCACCAGACCTGCGACCTATCACCGCCACTGTGCCGGTGACTCGCAGACCCCTGCGTGTCCCACCACAGGATCCCGAGCTCCAAGTGTGCGAAGCCAGAGTAGCCCGAGGGGTGCAGTGGCCTGCCACACAGAGGGGGGAGACTGTAGATAGGCCATGCCCTAAAGGATCACTGGGTGAGTGACAATGATGGTGTGACTGTTTAATGAAAATAATGATTTTGACTTGAGAAATTCAATAAAAAAATTCCTGTCTACTGATAGCTACACAGATATCTACCGTGGTGTAAAGATTATAGCAAATTGTGTCAGTGCTGCTTGACATTTGAGTGTGTTGCGCTTGATTACAACATGATGTAGTTGCAGAGGGAATCACAACTTTGCAGGAAGGAATTGGGTGCGTGATGTTTATGACATAAAGGTCACACAATGTTTGTTGAGACTGTTTTTCATAGAATTGTTTGTTGTGTTTGGTCTTCCTGTGTTGTGTATGTCACTAGGTTCATGTACACTTGTGTGCATACGCCCATTTCTTTGTGTGGAGAGCTTGCTTCCTTTTCCTCCTCATCTCTATATTCTCTCCAGCTGGAAGGGCCTCTTGGGAGTCATAGATAAAAGGCAGTACTTTGCAAATGAAGGAGTGATCTCCAAACTCAGCATGGGTTAGCCTGCAAAACTGCCGAATTAAAAAAAGAGCCACTAGACAGTCTACAAACGACCCCCCCATTTCTCCATACAACAGCCTCATCAAATGTCTCTTTCTTGTCATGGGAGAAAAGTGATACCTCCCTCTGTTAGCATCTCTCTCTCCCAGCCACTGACAAAACGTCTTTCTTCTGTCACCTTTTTCTGTCACTGAAATGACAGACAAGTTAAATTAGCAGCGGCTTTGATTGGTGAATCCTGGCAGATCCTTCAAAGCTAATCTATTGTGGAGAAAGGAGTGAAGATGAGAGAAAAGCAGACAGCAGCTGAGCGTGTGTGTAAGGGAAGGAAATCTCTCTCTGTCACTCTTTCTCCCTCTCTTTTTTAAAGTTACTTGTGTTGTGGTTGCTGAAAAGGCCTACCGTTTGTTTGATCCCAGCATGCTGTCCTCTCTGTGAACTCGGCTAACTAAACAGCCCAACTTAACTGAAAATGAGAAGTGGCAGAAGGTGTCTCCCTCGAGGTGTTTTCTCAGCGTTCAGACGCGCTGATGGGATGACCATGCCTGGAGTGTGATCTTACACAAGTGTGTGCTCTTACACAAGTGTGTGCAAGAGTGTGCGATGGCGTTCATGTGTCAGCAAACTCATTTCCACTGAAAAAAGTGTTTTTCGTGGAAGGTTTCACAGTGAAGCTCTGAGTAGCCCTGCTCTTTCTTTCTTATTCTCTAGCACTCTAGAGTTGAGAATAAATTCAGTCAGTTAATTTTTGGTATATTAGTTATTCATTTATGAGTGTGTTCTTGTGTTTGTATGTATATATCAGGATTAGTTTTCTCCTCTAAGGAGGTAAGGGAGACAGTCCCTCCACAGAAAATCAAAATCATAAAAAATGAACAGAACAAAAATGGAGCATATTGTTCTGCAAAATTCAACATATTATAGAATGTGGCGGCTGGTGGCAAATTTTCTAAGTGGGCCACCACATCCAAAAATGTTAGCATACATCCCAATATGATTTATCCCAGTATAACAAAAAAGAAAATGACATTAAACATTTTAAATAAAGAAAATAATTTTTCCAAATTCAAGATTGAGGATTATTCTCACAAAACTATATTTTCTGCAAGCTTTTTTTAAGAATAAATTAAAACATTTTGTTTTTAATTTTAATAATAATTCAAAATTGATGCATACAGTGCAACAGCAAAATCTGTGAGAAAAAAATAATGTGGTGATCTGAAGGCAGCTCAACATGATGACTTATTAATTATTATGACTGACCAGTGAACAGTTCCTCTGTCAGAGTGAATGTTGATGCCAATACACCACTGTACATAGCAAACTCCTATGAAAACACGCTTCTTCAGCGAGTGTCCGTTAGAAAACACTTGCCTGACATGCGATCATACTGAAATGTGCTCATAAAGCTATCAGAGAATGCGGTTTGTTTATTTTCACTCTAATAAGAACGGACTCGAGCGTCTCTAATAATGTAAGCTACGATTCTTGTATATCACTGACTGTAATCGTCTTTACCTCCATTACAGTCGTCATCCATCAAAATGTCACTGTTAAGATACTGATTTACTTTATTCAGCCCATACAGACTAGTCCTAACTTCATATTTCTTCTTATTAGTATGTTTGTTCCCCACCAATTGCTGTACAAGTTAAGGTTACACATGACGACGAAAGCTTGTTAGTGCTAGCCCTCCCGGAATCCAGAGATTGCATTGCAGTGCCTGCAGTTTGAAAAAAAAAATATTTGTATGGAAGTCTATGGGAATACTCTGGGCGAATCTCTGTCTGCCAGAAATCGCCAAAAAATGGGCAGTACTAGCAGAACGTGACTCGACGCTAATTGGACTATATTTCCAGAGACAGAACAAACAGTAAAGGAGAGTGAAAGCCAGCGCAACACTGTGATTGAATGTGAAAAAATCCTCCCTTTTGTGCCGGTGGTGTCGTTTATCACCCCAATGGAGAAACCACCCCTAATTATAGATACTATTTATTATACATATTATAGATAAAATCATTATATAATCTGATATTTATATTATATGTGATACATATATACAGTGCTCAGCATAAATGAGTACACCCCTTTTGAAAAGTAAAATTTTAAACAATATCTCAATGAAGTCAAAAACCATTTCCAAAATGAATACTTATTTTCCACCATAATTTGCAAAGAAATTCTTTAAAAATCCTACAATGTGATTTTCTGGATTTTATTTTCTTATTTTGTCTCTCATAGTTGAGGTATACCTATGATGAAAATTACAGGCCTCTCTCATCTTTTTAAGTGGGAGAACTTGCACAATTGGTGGCTGACTAAATACTTTTTTGCCCCACTTTATATAGCATATTTCATACACAGTAGTAATTCAAAGTGCTTTACATAAAAGGAAGTGAAATAGACATTAAAACAATTATAAAAACAAGGAATACAAAATTATATATATATATATATAAAATCACAACAATAAAAAGAAAATGATAAAAAATTATTTTAAACAGTTAAGAATAGAAAATGATTATACATAGTGCAATCAGTTCGGACGTAGCACAGTGCTCATTCAACAAATGCACAGCTAAACAGATTCGTTTTGAGTCTGGATTTAAATGTGGCTAATGTTTTAGCACATCTGATCTCTTCTGGAAGCTGATTCCAACTGATTCCAAAACTCTTGTTTTGTGTGAACCCTTGGTATTTTAACTGACTCGATTCTACTGATCTGAGTCGTCTATTAGGTTTATATTCAGTGAGCATATCTGCAGTGTATTTAGGTCCTAGGCCATTGAGTGATTTATAAATTAGTAAAAGTAATTTAAAATCAATTCTAAATGTAACTGGAAGCCAGTGTAAGGACCTGAGGACTGGTGTGATATGCTTAGATTTTCTGGTTCTAGTAAGAATCCTTGCAGCAGCGTTCTGGATGAGCTGCAGCTGTCTAATGGTCTTCTTTGTGTAATGAGTGTGTAATGTAAACCCAATGATAAGCTTGTGTGAGTGGTTTGAGTGTTTGTGTGTGTGTGCGTGCGTGCGTGTGTGTGTGTGTGTTGACTGTTAGTATAAACAGCTATTATATAGTGGAATGACCTAATGGTTAGAGATTCGAACTCGTAATTGAAAGGTTGCGAGTTTGAGTCTCGGTCAGGATTGTAGGTGGGGGGAGTGAATACCAAGACAAGGTGCCCTTGAGCAAGGCACCGAACCCCCAACTGCTCCCTGGGCGCCACAGCATAAATGGCTGCCCACTGCTCCGGGTGTGTGTTCACGGTGTGTATTTGTTGTGTGCACTTGGATGGGTAAATGCAGAGCCACGAATTCTGAGTATGGGTCACCATACTTGGCTGTATGTCATGTCACTTTCAGTATGTATATATATATATATATACATATCGATATAGATAGATACACACACACACACACACACGACTTTCTGTCTGTCCCTCCTAACATCTTGTCTTCTGTTTTCAGGCATCGCATCCTTCAGTGCCTGTCCTCTCCTGTGCTGTGGAATCCTCGTGGCCCTGATCTAAGTAACTGCACCTCGCCGTGGGTCAACCAGGTGGCCCAGAAGGTGACGACACTAAAAAGTTGTTTTTACTTGCTCTGACCCCCAGTTCCCTGTCCTGCTCTGTCTGCTACCTCAGCTATTATAATTCCGGCCTCAGCTCACATTACTGCACGCAGGTCATTCTTTTGACATGATTTGGAACAAAATGTCTCAATTCTATCTATTGCTAAGAGAGAGGTTAAAATCATCTCAGGTTAAAGTCACACTGAACATGCACATGAAGGACTGTTTGTTCTGATTTTCACATATATTACAAAACGTTTTCGTTTTACAAAGCAGTTTTTAGGTATCATACTCCATATTTTTTTATATTTTATTTTTTTTGGGGGGCATTTTTTCAACTGTTGTTGAACTTTTGACCCAGAAAAAATTAAATTTTCATTTTTACACTCCCTCCCATTGATCCTTCAGAATAAGTGGACTTCTGTGACTTTAAGAATGTTAAATAAAATGTGTCTTTGCTAAGGAAATTAGCTCCATATTCTGTCTGATGCCTAATATAATTTGCTCTTCCCTTTATTCCAGTAACAAACTCAGTAACAATGACAGATTCACAGCACAGTCCAACTCAGACTGTTAAGATCAGACTGGAATGATCAAACCCTTGTTAAAAATAAATTCCAACCCCTCTTTCCTTGGGAAGAATATACAGGATATGCAGAGTAGGTTTATTGTTATCCGTAATTCTGACTAAATTAAAAATAATAATAATTATAATACATTTCTAATTAAAATAAAACGGAAATACTATTAAATGTATGCATTAGATGAAAAACTCAGTTCGTTGGCTAGGCAACATTTTAACTGTTGTTTAGTTTAAGAAATAAAAGTTTGGAAATAAAAACTAAAAAAACTTAAACTGTAAAATTCTAAATAGTAATGTTTGAAAAGCAAAAAATTACATGTATAATAAAAATAATATAAGAATAAAAGCTAATTAAACATAAAAATAAAATAAATACTAAAATAAAACTTTTATTTTTAAAAGGAGATTTTTCCTAGATATATCATGTTGTGTGCAAACATGCAAGCTTTATCCCTTAAAATAACTCTCCAGTTTGTTTGGAAATAGGCTTATTTTACAGCTCCCTTAAAGTTAAACATTTGAGTTTTACCGTTTTTGAATCCATTCAGCCGATCTCCGGGTCTGGCAGGAGCACTTTTGGCTTAGCTTAGCATAGATCATTGAATCAGATTAAAAGGCAGAGTATGCGATTTGATTAAAAAAACATTTTATTATGCTGGTTGAACGTCTCTTCATATCCTAATAGCAATCACTAAGTTAAAGGGATAGTTCACGCAAAAAATGAAAAAAATGAAAATTAGCCAAAGATTTACTCACCATCAAGGCATCCTATGCGTGTCTGATATTCCTCTTTCAGACAAGCACATTCAGAGTTATATTCCACATTGTCCTGTCTGTTCCAATCTGTATAATTGTAGTGAATGGTGCCCCTGTTTCTGAATCCGAAAAAAAAGTATTCGTCCATCACAAAACTACACCACACGGCTTCGGGGTGTTAATAAAGGACTTTTAAAGCGAAATGGTGCATTAATTTAAGAAAATGTTGTTTCTTAAAACTTTATAAACCGTTTAGTCCAGCTTCCGGTCTCTCAAGCATGCGTGTTCCCGACAAGCCGGTCGAGCATATGACGTAAAACCGCAAAAGGCACAACATACTCCTGAACGAAGTGTGTAGTCTCGTGAGAGTAAAGGTCTCTGCACACTGAGTCCAAAATTTTCACATGTGTTTTTTTGTATTCGTAATTCGTAAAATTCCTCACGCCCAGAAACCTTGCACACTGAGTCCGAGGCGTATTAATGAATCCGTTGCGAAAAAATTCACAAACTATACGAAATCTCTTGTCGTCCGCTCGCTTCTTAAAAGAAAAAGAAAGGAAATATTGGGTCCATCCAATCCTAAAATATAGAGAGGACGGAGAGATCCTCCTCTTTATTAAGGATCTGCGGGATTATCACGGTCGATTCAAAGTTTACTTTAGGATGTCTTTGGCTCAGTTTGATGCTTTGCTAGCAATACTAGAGCCACATATTAAAAAGAAGAACACCAATTTCTGTGAAGTCAGTGTGCAAGGATGTTTACAGTGCTTTGTGCTGCGAGATGAAGTGGATGAATTTGACAATCACCAATTGTCACTGGATTTTGGCGTTTGCTTGTACGGTGGTTCTGAACTGTCAAAACACCTCTCAAAATGCTTGCCAGGGATGCGAAAAATGCAAAAAATGAACCCGATCCAAAAAAAATTATGACGAACATTTCGGAGGCAGTATGTAAATGTGATTGACATTACATGAGGTCTTATTTATTTTTCAACGTGCGAACATTTCGGACGTAAATTTCAGACTTTGCAAAGGTGCAATGACCTTAAGCTCCTGAAAGCAGCATGTAGTCTCGCGAGAGTAAGCTCATGGTAAAGAGTGACAAACACGAAAGCAGAGAGGAGAAAGGAAAACAAATCACCTGTCACAAACTATTATTACAAAACGAAGATTCTTAGTGAAAATGTCAGAGGATTTCGATATAAGGCAAGAGGAGATTGTGTTTTTAGTACAGCCATATTTGTTTGAACTGGAGTTTACCGACCAGGAACTTTTGCAGTGTTACGTCAAACCCCTCGACCGCCAACGTATTTGCATACCTCCATGCACTCTGCTCACGCAGACATGATACGCCATCAGCACGCTCCGTTACGCTATTGCAGACCAAGTGAGAATGGACGTGCTATTATGGGAATAATATGTGCTTTTGTACTGTAATGTTTTCTCACCAGTGAATGAGACATGAATTAATCTGACAGCGTTATATTCAAACCTCAATCAAACGTCTCTCATCGTGTTGCTGGTTAACCTCTGGTCTGCCTGTGTGTGTTTATGTGTTTTGGAGGAGACGTGGCTTTGGAGAGTGTTTATGCAGAGAGGGTGGGATCTTGTGCTTTCAAAGCTATCTTGCCATCGCTAGCCTCTCCGAAATTGCCTACCTTGCCTTTAAGTTATGATCATTGACATGGAGAGATCAACACAGCAACATTGACTTCTCAGACTACAAACATGTTTGGCAACAATTGTTAGGGCTGTTGTTAACCAAAGTAATTTTGGCATAATTGACATCACAGATGTACAGTATTATCATCCTGAACTTATTAGCAAACCATGATTGGTTTATTAGTTCCATACACATGCAGATTTAATATAAATGTGCTTGTCACTATTGTAAATTACTGAACTCTTTCTTTATAGAATGCAATTAAGGACACAAAAGAGAAATATCAACTGTAAAATGCCTTAGTAAATAAATGGCATTTTTCAAAGGTTAAGAAATCAAAAGATTCACATTAAATTAAAATGTTCAGTTAAAGAGTTGGCATTAGTGTGTGTGTGCGTGTGCACGTGTGCGTTTGTGTGTGTGTGTGTGTGCGTGCGTGTGTGTGTTTTGACATACTATTCTAACAGCATTGTTTTTGAACACCACAAAGAGTGGTTACACCATAGCGTACTTTGATGTACATTTAAGTACCTTAAACACAGTGGACTGTTTTTTTCTTTTCTTTTTTTCTAAATGTTAAGTGACACATTTGCTTCAGGGCAATTACAAGCTATGTGTCTGCTTTCAAATCAAGTGAGTAATGTTATCATGTTTCACGCTTTCGTTTTTGCCTTTTTGTTTTTTTGTAATAGCTTGATTTAGAGAATCATTAAAGATTTGCTGTCTTTTGTCTGTGTGTCTAGCAGCATAAACCCAGAAACCCCAAGCTCACTCCCCACTGTGCACGGCAGGGGATTGAGCTTTAGAGACCAGACTGTGTGTGTGTATTCACTGTGTCTAGATAAAAAGCGGAGAGAACGCTGCAAACATCGCTGCTGAGCTGGTGAACCACACGCAGGGCCGCATTCATGCCGGTGATGTCAGTTCCTCTGTCAGACTTATCGAGCAGCTATTGGATATATTAGACGCACAGCTGCAAGCACTCAGACCCGGGAATAAGGAATCGGCAGCCAGGAACTACAATAAGGTGACATATGCATGCACACACATTTGCCCTTTAAACAAACTCTTCATGTTTTGTTTGCTGCAACATCAGTGTGTACAGGAATACCCTCTAAGTCTAAACTCACAACCTTGACAGGAATGCAGGGTCTACATATACTTATTTGTCTGAGCGGTTGCAATTCTGGGGAAAAATAATCAGAATCAGAATCAGCTTTATTCGCCAAGTGTGACAAACACACAAGGAATTGGTTGTGGTTTTTAAAAAGCTCTTGGAACATACATGCATACCTACATAAACACATACCTATCTGACATGAAATAATAATACAAAATAAGTAAATTAATCATTAAAAATGTTGTATAAATATATATATATATATATATATATGACAGTTTATATTATTTATTGTAAAGTTTTTTTTAATGTTCAATATATATTTCATGCATTTTTGATGGATGGAAAAGAGCATGAAAAAAGGTGATTCATTTTCTATTATGTAAGATGCATTTGAAATTGACTGAAAATCAATTTACATTTTACATTTATGCATTTAGCAGACGCTTTTATCCAAAGCGACTTACAGTGCATTCAGGTTATACATTTTTTGTCAGTATGTGTGTTCCCTGAGAATTGAACCCACAACCTTTGTGCTGCTAACGCAATGCTCTAACCACTGAGCCACAGGAACAGAATGGGCATGACTCTTCTGCATACTTTTTTGAGTGGTTTCAGTTTTTGATTGTATTGTTTTAGTAGATAGATAGATAGATAGATAGATAGATAGATAGATAGATAGATAGATAGATAGATAGATAGATAGATAGATAGATAGATAGATAGATAGATAGTATAATGTAATGTAATGTAATATAATTATATATTTTAATTATTAGAACATAATTATCAAAAAGTTGTATTACAAATTATATTACAGTTTTTATAGTTGTGTGTAACTAATCGTAGAATACATTTAAAAAGTATTACAAAGTGTGTGTAAACACACACACACACACACACACACACACACACACACACACAAACGTGACTCTCATAAAACCAGTCATATGGGTCAGCTTTTTGAAATTGAGATATATACATCATCTGATATAAAATAAAGCTGAATAAATAAGCTTTGCATTGATGTATGGTTTGTATATATTTGGCCGAGATACAACTATTTGAAAATCTGAGGGCGCAAAACAATCAAAATTACCTTTAAAGTTGTCCAAATTACGTTCTCAGCAATGCACATTACTAATCTAAAATTACGTTTTAGTATATTTATGGTAGGAAATGTATAAAATATATTAATGGAACATGAAAAAAAAGAAAAATTTCTTTTGAAATAATATAATTTTTTTAAATATAATTTTGACCCATACAATATATTTGTGTGTGTGTGTGTGTATATATATATATATATGTATATATATATATATATACAGCTATATATGACAGCTACAGATCATCATGGTTTTTTTATGGATGGAAAAAAAAACTTTTAATTTCATTCTTTCTAGCAGTAGTAGTTTAATGTACTTTTGTAAGTTGCATTTGAAATGGACTCAAAATCAGTTTGAATGGACATGACTCTTCGTCATGTATGTGTGTGTATCTGAAAGCAGTTTCATTGTGTCTTGCAGTGGCAGAAGAGAGAGAGGACCTGCCGGGCTTATGTTCAGGTATTGTGCAGCGTTATCTGTATGAGTTCACAGACACACTTCACCTCTCGTATCTCTTCTTATTCTCCGTGTCACTGTGCACACATACTTGATTCCTTGATTCCTATCCCGCACTCGACTGTGAGCATTCTTCTACAAAACATTCTAGGCAGCCTGTATATAAAATGCATTATAAAGATATAACAATACAGTCAGAATTTCATACATCTGCGCTGTTCAGTGCTGGTCTTGAAGGGCCACTAGACTAAAATACTGCAAAGAAACAAAGTACAATAGTATTGTGCATCAACAAACACATTTTGCTACTTTCTAGTAGGTTGTAGGTGGTATTATGTCTCATTCTTGAAAAAAATGATAAATGGACAAAAATCTGAGGTGCAAAGCAAGTCATCTATATTTTTGGCCCAATTTCCTTTAAGAGGCTTTACAGTTTAATTTCATATAGACCACTGTTTGGGGTGCGTATATTTTTAAAGAAAAGTAACACTTTAATTCAGCAAGGATGCATTAATTTGATCAAACATGACAGTAAAGATAGCATGTAGCAAAATATTTATATTTCAAATAAATGCTGTTCTGAAATAATAATATAATAATAATAAACATTTCTTGAGTGCTAAATCAGCATTTTAGAATGATTTCTGAAATATCATGTGACAACGAAGACCGTTGTAATACGTTTTGCCATCAAGGGAATAAATACAATTTTAAGCATATATTCAAATAAAAAAACTCTTATGATTTTATGAGGTCTTTTAACACAGTACCATGAAGCATTATATTATATTATATCGGTGGTTACTTTTAATGAAAAGATGTAAAGCATTACAGTTTGGTATTATGACTTCATTCATAATGCATAACATATACAGGCGTCATAGAAAATGCCATCCATGTTTTTTATTGCATATGCCTACCGCAGATGAATTGTAACTGCAGCTGGTTTGTTGTGTGTGTGTGTGTGTGTGTGTGTGTGTGTGTGTGTGTGTGTGTGTGTGTGTGTGTGTGTGTGTGTGTGTGTGTGTGTGTGTGTGTGTGTGTGTGTGTGTGTGTGTGTGTGTGTGTGTGTGTGTGTGTGTGTGTGAGAGAGAGAGAGAGAGAGAGAGTGGGAAAGAGAGACTTCTAGCAATGATGATACTGTGCGTCTTGCCCAAGGCTTTCTTTTAGCGCTCTTGTCATTTATAATGGCCTGCAAGATGTTGCTCCTTAGTAGAAATAAATTTCAAGCGTTACGTAAGATTCCCAGATGTGACAATCACAGAGAGTCGTATTTTCTCATCTTTGATGTGGAGTGTAATTATGATGAAGTGTATGTTTGTGTGTGCAGGCGGTTGTGCAGACTGTGGATAATCTTTTGCGTGCTGAGGCTTTAGAGTCATGGCAGGACATGAACAGTACGGAGCAGGCGCACACCGCCACCATGCTACTGGACGTCATGGAGAAAGGAGCCTTCCTCTTGGCCAATAACATGTACAATAGTCACTTCTCAGACCACGCTACCAATGTCGGTGAGTTTGTGTTGACGAGAAACTAACTGGCTTTCTGTTCTAGAATTTAAAAAATAAAGGTTTCAAAAGGGTTGGGTTCACGCTGATGCCATAGAATAACTATCAGGTTCTCCACAGAACCTTCCAGTGAACTGTTCTTAATTTTTATTTTTTTTGTCAACCCCCTTTTTAAAAAAAAGGTTTCATGGAGGTTAAAGGTTCTTCATGGAACCATACACTCAAACAAATGCTGGGTTAAAAACAACCCAAGTTGGGTTTAACATGGACAATCCCAGCGATTGAGTTATTTTGACCCAGCAATTGGATTAAATGCTTGACTAACCTGCTGGGCATTTTATTTAACTCAACTTTTGTTTAAAAATTACTATATGGCTAGCTTAAAATGAACCCAAAATAAAAAAATCAGACACTTTATTACTGGAGGCATCAGTAGTATTCAAAAGTGAATGTTTTATTAATCAGCAATTCAATACATGTTTATTATTTAATTATTTATACAAATTATTAATAATTTTTTGTTTATTAAATATATTAATAAATGTTAATTTCCAACCTATTTGGGGTACATTTTAAGCCAGAAATATAGTATTTTTTAAACAAAGAAAACTACCCAGCTGGTCTAACCCAACTGCTGGGTCAAAACAACACAGTCACTAGGTTTGTTCATATAAAACTTGTTTTACTTTATTTTGTATTTAGAGTACCTTTGTTCAAAACCTTCATGTTTTTGAAATAAATCTCCTAAATAAAACTTTATAAGTCTGTTAATTATTTAAAATGCAGTTAAAAAATTGCAATATTGTGAAATGTTATTAAAATGTATAATTAGTTTTATATTTGAATATATAAGTCATTTATTCCTGCATGATGACACATTTTCAGTGCTTACAACTGTGCTGCTTGATCATTTTTGTTTCGAGGGATTATTTGATGAATACAAAGTTCAAAAGAACAGCACTTATTTGAAATTGAAATATTTTGTAGCATTACAAATGTATTTACTGTCACTTTTGATCAATCTGATAAATTTGTGTCCTTGCTGGATACAATTATTAATTTCTATATAAAAAAAGTCTTACTGACTTTTTAATAGTAGTTTATAATGTACAGAATACAAAATGTATTAAATGAGTATTGCCCAGTTAAATAACTTTAATATATAACTCTTTGCAGCTTTTAACTACTACTTCAAAATGAGTAGCTTGTAACCTTTCAGGGCATTTTTTTTTACTGTGCTACTACAGTTCAAACTCTCAAAGTGTGTGTTTTTGTGTGTCTTCAGATCTAGAGGTGCGCGTGTTGAACACAGAGACAGACTCTCAGGATTTGTCGTTTCCTCAGAACGGTCCCAGTGACAGCAGCATCCAGCTCTCGGCCTCCACCTTCAAACAGTACAGCCGCAACGGTCAGCCTCAGCTCGCTCGCTCTTCCTGTCCCTACCATCTCTATGTGCGACTCGCCCCCGTGCAGTTTCACTGAAGCTTAGCGAAATTTCCACTTCGCTTTCCCGGTTATTGGTTCATAATAATAAACCTAATCAGATTAACAAAAGAGCTGAGACCATTTCTTCCCTGATGGTTTCTTAACGGCGTTCTTAATCGAACAGCCCGAGAGGCGACTAGATTACTATCATTTTCAGGCTGACAGAGCAATCTCAGCACTCTTTTCTTTTCTCCCTCTTCTCTTCTTCCTGTCCCCTCCATCTCTTAGCCATCTTATCCCGCCATCAGCTCTCCTACTCCTCGCTTTTTCCGCCACTCCTGCATTTAGGCTCTTTTTTGAAGCCGCGTCGTCATTCGCTGCTTGTCATCGGGGACAGGTTGGGCGGGGGAAGTGAGATTAGTATGATTGAAACAAACGCACATGAAATATTCATATGGAAGAAACGGAGTGAGTGAGTGCTGAAGGGATGAATGTTCCATTGCACTCCATATTAAAATTCCTTCATCCCCCGATCACTCACTCACCCCCTCCCAGCCCAAATCATTTTAACCTTCACTCAAGTCACTCTACCGCTCCCTTTTTCCTCTTAGTTGTTATTCATGTCCTTCTGCCGCTCAGTAACTCTCTCATTCTTTTTTTGTGCTGTTTCTCTGCACA
The DNA here is from genome assembly GCA_027564155.1 of Gymnocypris eckloni scoliostomus. Taxonomy (NCBI): domain Eukaryota; kingdom Metazoa; phylum Chordata; class Actinopteri; order Cypriniformes; family Cyprinidae; genus Gymnocypris; species Gymnocypris eckloni. The sequence continues at coordinate 20,202,280 of CM050415.1, forward strand.
GGCCAGGTAAAAGTGGTCTTTGTTCTCTATAAGAATCTGGGTCCGTTCCTGTCCACTGAAAACGCCACCGTGAAGATGGAAATGGAGGCGGGGCCTGGTGGGCGGGGCCTGGCAGTGAATTCACACGTCATCGCAGCGTCGATCAATAAGGAGTCCAGTCGAGTGTTTCTGACCGAGCCTGTGGTGTTCACACTTAGACATTTACAGGTAGATAAAACTCACACAGGCACACACAAACAAGAAATTACGTTAGAATGTCATTACATTTAGAAAACAAGCAAGAAAGCATTAGTTACTTTCACTCTTTGGGTTACATTCATGAAACATGAACACATATCTGTGTAAATTATAAAAAAAAAAATTGGCGTTGATTTCTATCATTCTCTTCCCCTTAAATCACCTGTCCTCAGACCTTAGTACTTTATCTACACTACTGTAAAATATAGTAAAAACATTTACATTGTCTTACAATTCAAATAAATGTTCTTTTGAACTTTATATTCATCCAAGAACTGAAACAACTGCTTTCAACATGAAACGTTTCTAGAGCAGAAAAGTAGCAAATCATATGAATATAGAATTAATATAGAAGGATCATGTGAGACTGACGACTGGAGTATTGATGCTGAAAATCCAGCTTTACATCATAGGTATAAATTACATTGAAATGTATATTCAATTATTACACAGTTATTTTAAATTATAATTATATATATATATATAGCAATTTCAATTATGTCTGTTTTCTGATACAACCATATGTGAACTCTTTATACAAACTGTATTAATTTAGCTTTCCGTGTTTTCAGTGGTGTACGGTAGGAGGCGCTATTACACATCTTCCAAAAGAGTATTGAATGTCTTGATCAAAACACAGCAAAGAAGAAGCAAAATCAATCAATTGCGTACGAAAGCAAATGCATATGTAAAATAACATGATCATCAAGCGTTAAACAACATATAAATGTAATATAATGTCGATCGAGTATGGAAGCAATCTATTCAATTTTTTTAAATCAATGTTCTGAATCTGATCAACAATTTGATCACAACATTATGCTTTTTTCATGAAACTTACCCATATACAAGCGTTAATAAAGGAGATGGCATGAAGCTCGAATAAAATGTTTGTTGTTGTTGTTGTTTTTTAAAAGCAGAGGCTCTGTTTTTCATATATACATACAACAAAATATTCTTTGTGAAAATGATCAAAAATTTCGGCAATTGGCTTACAACTTAAAAAAAAAGTAAATTTATTTTTTTAATGCTGGCGAGGAATGATTTATTTGGCTAGCAACTGCAGGAAATGGCTCCTTCGTTTAATTCATGTGTGTTTTGCAAGTTGCCGTTATTTTGTCAACACTGCAAGCAGGAAATCAGTTTGAGACCATCATCCTGTCTAGTGATCGACCGATATTGATTTTTTATAACCGATACCGATATCGATATTTATACGTTTATGTAACCGATAACCGATATTCAGAACCGATATTTATTTACTGTTATAAAGTAAATAAATAACAGAGTAATAGGCTTGCCGTGATAGGCGTGGCGGTTATACTGGTGTTAAGCCGCAACACTGTTACATCACTTGCTCACCTGGCACCGTCCCCCACCGTCCTTTAGATTGTTTTTATAGTAATAAAAATAAATTCGTTCAGATAGAGGACACTAAAATTAAAACTGAACGCGGCTGACGAACGAGAGTCTTGCATCACAGCAGTCTAGGTCTGCATTGCCGCGGCTGTCCTGACCAGATTTATTACTCCGCTGTCATTGAAGGACGTGCAATTCTCTTTCCCTTTTTTTGTATTATGCTTATCCTATCATTTTAAATGACAGACTGTGTCGAATTTATTTATTTTTTCTCTGCTGCACTTTTCACTGTGTTAACAGCAAGATGTTAAATGAATTTAGTGTTTTGACAAGACCTATTGTGTTGTAGGCTGAATGTTAGCATAAACGAATTATATCCTGACAAAACAAATTATAATAGGGATAACAATTTTTGTATAACTTTTTTCCTCTCTGTGAAACTTTATTCCGTGTTGGCAGCAAAATTTTATTGACATTTTTCAGCCAATAAATTCAAGACTCTTGACAAGACGAATAAAATAAATACAATTTTGTGCAGATTAAACTTTTATTTGTTAGCCTATCTCTGTCTTTCATCAGAAATGTGAACAAACAGAATATATCGCGGGAGCGGGTGTGTGCGGAATAAAACCTAAAAAAACAGTCCCGCGCAGACCTCTGCATCACAGATCAGATTTCATTTATCACGTGAAGAGAGATGACTGACAAGAAGAGTGAGGTGACACAGACAAGAAGAGTGAGGTGACACCGACAAGAAGAGTGAGGTGACACCGACAAGAAGAGTGAGGAGACACAGACAAGAAGAGTGAGGAGACACAGACAAGAAGAGTGAGGAGACACAGACAAGAAGAGTGAGGTGACACAGACAAGAAGAGTGAGGTGACACCGACAAGACGAGTGAGATAGACAAGATGAGAGACATGAGGTGACACAGACAAGACTAGAAGCTGAAGAGTTTCAAAACGAAATGTAAAAGCACCCGTTTTTAGCCTGTTGACTTCTGAGTCTGACATTAATCTAGGTCAAGGAGAAAACTCACCGAGATCTACCAAGTGAAAAGTAAATGATGTATCTTTATGTTGCATTAATTTAATAATAATAAATAAAATGGTGTTTTATTATTATGCACTATTCACGTCGCTGTATTCAACTATATACTGAGATGTATTCAACTATATAGCCTACTGAGCTGTATTCAAGCAGAAATATGAGTGATCGAGAGCGCGCATACACGCTTCGTTTGCGCATCATTTATAACGGACACAGCGCGTGCCTAATGCACGATCATGTCACTGTAATCAGCTTTACCTTGATTACAAAACTTGCCCATCCAAACTTGTGTGTACCAGTGTGACACTGGCTTCTGTTATCGAGCGAGAGCTGTAGTTTGTGTATCATGTTCTCATACAGAGTGTCTTTGAGCCGCCGTTCAGTCTGTATTCACAGCGACACGAGAACCGTATTTCTCCTCCTAAACACAGAATACTAGAGAGGTGAATACGATCTATTACCCCTGATCTAAGTGATAATGTTTTAAAAAAAAAACATTCGTTTCTCATTTATTTGGTTCCACAGTATTTGCTGAATTTTATTTTAAACACTGTTTGATGCCGAATTGCTGCTGATATTAAAGTCAAAGTAAAACGCGCACGGCGCTTACAGGCTTATTTAAAACCTAAGGAAAAGACGGAAAACTCAAACAAAATATCAACTTCATTTTAAACTACAGTTTTAGGTTCATAAGCTGTTATATTCTCTGGAATATTGAAATAAGCTATAACAAACAAAACATTGTAGGCCTATTTTATTGCATTGCTCAACTGGCATGTTATATCAGAATTCAAATGTTTTTGTCATTCTAGATTATGAAAACTGCTGACAGCGGTTTATCTATGTATTTACACAGAACTACTCAAACTGCGATCGCTTGCAGAGATAATAAATAATTAATTTCGATAGAGATGTATTTATTTAGATGTTTATTGGTAAAATAATGGTTCGATAGTAAATGTTAATATAATTCAGCGTGTTTCAAACAAGTTAATCTTGTATAAAGTTACATGCGGTGGTTGTGCTGGAGCTTCTCCTGAGTGAACAGTGTCCACTGCTCCAGGTGTGTGTGTGTGCCCACTGCTCCAGGTGTGTGTGTGTGCACACTTGGATGGGTCAAATGCAGAGAACAAATTTCACTGCTGGTTATAGCCTGCTCTGTATAAATATGTATGTGACGACAAAAAAAAAAAAAAAAAAAAAAATTCAAAACCGATTTTTTTTTTTTTCAAAACCGATAACCGATAATGGTAAAATGCTTAAATATTGGGAAAAATATCGGTAAACCGATATATCGGTCGATCTCTAATCCTGTCACATTAATACTTTCATCAGCGTGACTGCTACAGTACATGTCTACATATTTATATTGAATATTTGCTGTGACAGAGCAGCACACATTTGTGAGCGAATGGAAGTAGCAGTAAATTGCTCGTGCCCCTTAAAACAACGTGAATTCTTCTCAACATGTTGAACAGACGAATCCAACCATAATTCCTTTTGTCGCTTCTGTAACACGTCTCAGTACTCAAGAATCAATGAGAGATTTGTTGTTTATAATTCACTCTAATTGTGCTGCCTTTGCAGTGCAGATACTGCTATTTACAGTGAAAATCAATTTGTAAGTGCTAGATGGTCCCTGACCATGAAGGCTTCGCACATGACTCCTAGACAGAAAACATTATGTGTGAAAGCCAATCTTTTACGGTCTCTCTGTTGGTTCCTCTTTGCAGCTGGAGAATCATTTCACCCCAAACTGTTCATTCTGGAACTACTCCGAGCGTACGATGACGGGCCAGTGGTCCTCTCAGGGCTGTAGGCTGATGGAAACCAACAGCACGCACACAACTTGTTCTTGTAGCCATCTAACCAACTTCGCCGTGCTCATGGTACACCACGAACCCGACGTAAGATATATTTCTTCTTTACATTCATCACCTGCTCACAAACAAATCTGAATATAGCTTTCATGCACATAAATAACTTTTTTGCTTGCACACAGTCTGTAAGACAAACACACATATCTAAACACATAAGAGCAAAATACACAAACAAACACACAGCAATTTCAGCTTGACATTTACTGTATTTTCATAAGCCACTCTCCCTCAGGCATCCTATCCATTTATACCATTTCCCTTATCCATCTCTCGGTCTCTCTCAGTATCCAGGCAGGATGCATGAGTTGATCCTCTTTGTGATCACATGGGTGGGTATCGTCATTTCGCTGGTGTGTCTCGCCATCTGCATCTCTACCTTCTGCTTCCTGCGAGGCCTGCAGACCGACCGCAACACCATACACAAGAACCTGTGCATCAACCTCTTCATCGCCGAGCTCCTCTTCCTCACCGGCATCGACAAGACGCAGTACCACGTGAGTGGATTCCTGATCTATATTAAGGGAAGAATGCACTGGGAATGAATTTCACCCGCTGATTGTAGTGTTTATGTGCACCCACTGTTAGAACATGCTGTCTGCTTTGTTTTAGCATCCGATTAACTGAAGGAATTAAATGCAAACTGCATTAAGTGCAGGTAATTTGCATTCATTTGCATGCCACAGTTCAGATGAGTGCTTGTTCTGAGTGCTCAGTTATGGAGACTGCAGCAAACTAGCACAATCTGACGTACTTTACTGGGGTTTCATTCCCCATGTTCTTTCTCTCTGATGTAAATTAATACTTTCATTCAGCAAGGATCCATTAAACCAATCAAAAATGACATTAAAGACTGTCACTTAAAGACAGAAATTCCTGAAAAAGCAGCACAGCTGTTTTTAACATGGCTAATAATAAGAAATTTTTCTTGAGCAGCAAAGCAGCATATTAGAATGATTTCTGAAGGATCATATGACACTGAAGACTGGAATAATGATGCTGAAAATTCAGCTTTGCGTCACAGGAATAAATCACATTTAAAAAAATATTAGAAGTAGAAAACAGTTATTTTAATTTTTAATTATATTTCACAATATTACTATTTTTAGTGTATTTTTGATCAAATAAATGCAGCCTTTGTGAGCATAAGAGACTAATTTTGAAAACTTAATGACTCCAAACTAAGTGAATGTAATGTAAATAAAACAATACATTTCAGAAACACAAACATTACACTTGTAGCGTGTTAATCACATGATGGAAAATGTTTGGGCTGGTGAAAACACTTTCACTCTGACTTTCAAAAAAATTGCTTCCAGGCAACATTATGCAACTCTGCTGTATTATATGTTGATTATGCATTTACTGCGCATTTAACCAGCTGCTCCTCTATCTGTTGATTCTTTGGGGTGTAATTTTCACTTTGAAGCAAGTGATATTTGTCACAACCGAGGCTCCCGTACCGGCTCTTCTCCTCCACCAGAGGGAGCCGTCCCCCGAGTATTGACTTTTCCCCGGACTCAGTTTCCCATCTCTCCGCATACCTGGGTCTGATTGCCTTGTTACACCTGCACCTCATCTACACACACACATAAAAGCAGCGCACCTACACTCACTCAGTGCGAAGTCTTGATTTGCCCCGGCTGTCACCTCTGAGCGTTTTACTTATCCATTGTGTGTTTCCTGGTTACTACCCCGCCTCGTTCTACGATCTTCTGATATCTGCCGCCTGCCCTGACCATCCTGCCTGTTTCTCTGACCACGTCTCTGCTTAGCCCTCACTGTTCCCATTGTCGGTGTTTGACCTATTCATGTTTGACCACTCTAATAAAGCTGCAAATGGATCCCGCTCCGTCTGATGTTTCATTACAGAAGACTTCGCCAAACAGCGATCCAGCAGCGTTGAGGCAATTAACGACCGAACTCACCGCTCAAGCCTCACAACTCGCGGTGCATCAGCAGCAGCTGCAGCGTCTCACAGCGCTCACCGAACAACTGGTCACCGCTTTGCAAGGAGTGCATGTAACGCAACCACAAGCCGCCGCCAGTCCACCACCTGCTCCAGCCATGCAAGCTCCTCCGGTCAGCCCGCGACTCGCCTTCCCAGAGAAGTTTAACGGCGATCCCACTAGATGTAAGGGCTTCTTGTTACAGTGCTCGCTCTTCGTTAACCAGCAACCGGCACTTTACCCCACGGAATCTGGTCGTATCGCCTTTGTTTGCTCCCTACTCACCGGCAAAGCTTTGGACTGGGCAACTGCGGTCTGGGGGACCGATGGCTCCGCCTTCCCAACCTTCGACTCATTTCTCCACCACTTCAGGGAGGTGTTCGATCACCCAGCTGAGGGAAGGGGCGCGGGTGAACAGCTTCTCGCGCTCTCACAAGGGAGGAGAACAACGGCCGAATACGCTCTGACTTTCCGCACTCTGGCGGCACAAACCACGTGGGTCGAGGATACACTGAAGTTGTTGTTCCGGAAGGGATTAAACGCTGAACTACAGTCAGAATTAGCGTGTCGAGATGAGGGAAACACCCTGGGCCAATTCATCGAGCTCACGATCCATCTTGACAATCTGATCCGTTCTCGACGCACGGCGCGACCAACCCCACCACGCTCACCACCCAGATTTCAGTATACCACGGAACCGATGCAACTAGGGTTCACTCCCCTCACTCCCCAGGAGAGGGAGCGCCGCATGCAGAATCAGCTCTGCTTGTACTGCGGTCAGGCTGGCCACATGAGGAACAACTGTCCCGTTCGGCCATCATCGGATCAGCGCTCGGTGAGTGACAATACCCGCGCATCCAGTTCAGTTTCTAGCATTACTCTGCCTGTTGAAATCATCACTCAGACCCAGACCGTCCAGACGACGGCGCTGCTCGATTCAGGAGCCTCTGGAAATTTCATTGACAGTGAGTTTGTCGGTCAGCTTCACTTAGCACTAACCCCTGTAATTCCTCTTTAGCAGTGGGCGCTGAGCGGTCGTCCCTGGGCAAGGGCGAATTCTCCGCCTCACCCGAGTCGGTCACCCTCCGCATCGGAACCCTGCATTCTGAGAATATTCAACTTTACGTCATCCGATCACCCACTCATCCGCTGATTCTAGGGCTCCCCTGGCTTCGAACTCACGACCCACACATATCCTGGAGAGAAGGGCAGATCACTGAGTGGGGACCAACATGTCAAGAACGTTGTCTGTCCAAGATCACCCGAAACCCTCTCGCGATCCCGACTCCCACCAGTGACGCTATCAGCATACCCCCCGAGTACACAGACCTCATAGAGGTTTTCAGCAAAGGATGGGCTTCACAACTTCCTATTCACCGCTCAGTTGATTGTGCAATTGATCTTCTACCTGGCACCACTCCTCCAAAGGGGAGGATCTTTCCGCTGTCCCAACCAGAATCAGAGTCGATGAAGACCTACATAAGGGGGAGCCCGCCAAACTTTACCCTTGTGCTTTCTTCTCCCGCAAACTCTCTGCTGCTGAACGAAATTACGATGTGGGCAATCGCGAGCTACTAGCCATGAAACTAGCATTGGAGGAGTGGCGGCACTGGCTGGAGGGCACCACACATCCATTTATCATTCTCACGGATCACAAGAACCTTGAATATCTCCGCTCAGCAAAACGCTTGAATCCTAGGCAAGCCAGGTGGGCACTATTCTTCACCCGTTTCCACTTCACCGTAACCTACCGACCTGGCACCAAGAATACGAAAGCCGATGCTCTCTCCCGCCAAACCGAACGTGTAGAGCCCTCAAGTCCTATCGAGAACATTATTCCCGAGAAGATCCTGCTAGCCCCCGTTCAGTGGGACATAATGACCGAGATCACCCAGGCCAACCGTCAGACTCAGCCTCCTTCAGAATGCCCTGCCGATCTAGTCTTCGTCCCAGAACCCTTCCGTGAGTCTCTGCTCCTTCAGGTCCACGCAAGTCCCAGTTCAGGCCACCCTGGAATTACTGCTACAGAACACCTCTTGCGAAATCGCTTTTGGTGGCCAACGCTTCTGACGGACACGACTCACTTCATCCGCAATTGCCACACATGCAACACTACCAAGTCGCTTAAACAATCTCCAGCCGGTCTACTGCAACCCCTACCCATACCTCGACGCCCTTGGTCACATATCGCCATTGATTTCATCACCGACCTGCCCAACTCCCAAGGTAACACAACTATTCTCACCATTGTTGATCGCTTTTCCAAAGCCTGCCGCCTCATACCTCTGCCTAAACTGCCTTCTGCCCTCGAGACAGCTGAATTACTATGCAACCAGGTGTTTCGCTATTACGGCCTACCAGATGACATCGTCTCCGACCGGGGCCCCCAGTTCACGTCAAGGGTATGGTCAGCCTTCTTCAAGAGCCTCAACGTCAATGTCAGTCTCACCTCCGGCTACCATCCACAGTCCAACGGCCAGACCGAGCGTCTCAACCAGGAGGTCATCCGCTTCCTTCGCTCCTACTGCCAACAACAACAGACGGAGTGGAGTCGATATCTGATGTGGGCTGAATACGCCCAGAACTCTCTGACCAAACCCGCCACAGGCATGACCCCTTTCAAGTGTATCCTCGGGTTTCAGCCACCGATGTTCCCCTGGTCCGGAGAACCGACCGAGTTGCCCTCAATCACGGAGTGGCTACAGCGCAGTGAGGAAGTCTGGGACCGAGCCCACACCCATCTGCTGCGAGCAGTCAGGCGCCAGGAACTCCAAGCCAACCGACACCGACGACCAGGTCCCGTCTACCAACCGGGGCAATGGGTCTGGCTCTCGACCCGGGATCTCCGCCTCCGGCTACCAAGCAAGAAACTCAGTCCCAGGTATGTTGGACCCTTCAAAATTTCCAGACAAATCACCCCTGTATCATTCCGACTTGAACTGCCTTCTAATTACCGCATCTCCCACGTTCCATGTATCTCTGCTGAAACCCTCTGGTGGTCCGAGAGGGGCGTCGGAGGAGGGAGCCGAGCCACAGACTCCCCCGCCCATCCTGGTCGACGGCGAGGAGGCATATCGTGTGCATGAACTGCTAGATTCCAGACGCCGGGGTGGTATGCTGCAGTATTTGGTCGACTGGGAGGGTTTCGGCCGGAGGAGGCGTTCCTGGGTGAACTCAGGTGATATCCTAGATCCCACTCTCACAGAGGAGTTTCACCGATCGCACCGGAGAGGCCGGCCCCCGACCTCGTGGAAGACCCGGTCGTCCGCCTCCTCGCGTCAGGAGCCGCTCGCAGGGGAGGGCTCTGTCACAACCGAGGCTCCCGTGCCGGCTCTTCTCCTCCACCAGAGGAGCCGTCCCCAGTATTGACTTTTCCCGGACTCAGTTTCCCATCTCTCGCATACCTGGGTCTGATTGCCTTGTTACACCTGCACCTCATCTACACACACACATAAAAGCAGCGCACCTACACTCACTCAGTGCGAAGTCTTGATTTGCCCCGGCTGTCACCTCTGAGCGTTTTACTTATCCATTGTGTGTTTCCTGGTTACTACCCCGCCTCGTTCTACGATCTTCTGATATCTGCCGCCTGCCCTGACCATCCTGCCTGTTTCTCTGACCACGTCTCTGCTTAGCCCTCACTGTTCCCATTGTCGGTGTTTGACCTATTCCTGTTTGACCACTCTAATAAAGCTGCAAATGGATCCCGCTCCGTCTGATGTTTCATTACAATATTAATTAGATGAGTTAGGCCGTGTCGCACTTTGGGATCTCTGTTGTCATTAGTATCAGACCGTATGACAGTAAAAACAAATAAGATTCATCCTCAGTGCTCGCTCCTGCTGGTCTCACAACTTCTGACATTGACTGAATCTCATTGAAGAAAACTTATGATAGTAATGGTCATTAATCGGTTATCTGCGAGTATGTCAAACTAGCGATCTAAGACTACAGAAATTGGCCTAGAATCAGAGGAATCTTGGAATTAATTTTTTTTGCTTCAGGCAGTCAATTCGTGGCCAAAATAGTGCAGTGTGTACCCGACATTTAATTGTTTTATTCTGTACTCCTGCTTTAACTGAAGTGTCAGGGATGGGGACATCGTTTTTGGTTGGCCAATTAAACAATACCCTGTGTGTTGAACAGAGTTTTACATTGAACACCGAAAGCATATCTGTTGACAGTTTTTGATGAGGTTTATGTTTTAGTCAGCCAACCAAAAACCCTACTGAAACAACACTGCTGAGGAGAACAACCAATTAAGACATTAAACACTGTGAACGATTTAAAGTTGCTGAGTTCAGATAAAAATGATACCCTAAAATATTAGCTCTGCTATGTTTTCCAACTCAAGAGCAGCTGATTGAATGCTTAATCAATATATCATTCAGCGATCTTCAGAAATGAAAATTTGCATGGACGCATTCTAAACTGATTAGGATATTATGACTTATTAGTTTCATGATCATACAAATTATGATGCCTTTCACATCAGTCTATTGACACCAAAAGCTTCATGTTGAAAGCAGTGGTGTCATCTGATTGGCTGATTTAATGCTTCTGTTCCAGAGGTCAGGCTGCATTAGTATGCTGGGAATCAAAATCATTTTACAAGGTGCCAAGGTTGCTACAATGAGCTCTTCAGAAGAAGAACTTGTAGCTGGATAATGTTTGCAGGGTTTTTTTATTTATTTTTCCGGAGATAAAGTTTTTTTTTTATGAGGCACTTAACAAGTAAATGATAAATCCATGAGAAGATCTGTATCTTATGCTTTGCAGGGGCGTAGAAACGATACGTAAAGTGTGGGGGCTGCATTATGAATCTCATCAGCCTCTCTTTGCAAGTATGGCTGCCAAGTTTCAGTGGATGCATTTATACAAGATATGATTTGAAAGCTTAAAAACCAAACTTTCCAGAAATGTCAGTCACTTTAAAATATACACAAGTCATAACAATTTCATTATTAAGCCGAAAACTGATTTATTTGTGACAACTACGAATATATATATATATATAAATCTTTTGTCAAAAACTACTTCTCTTCTGTTCTGTTGTTCCCTTCTTCTCTCTTAAGACATTTACTTCCTGTCAGGCTCAGCGCACAAACTGTGCCAAGCACGAATTAAGTCATGAATATTAATGTTATGTGACGTTCACACTAAGTGATTTGCTGAAAGGTGGATGTTTTTAGGGGAGTGCACTTGCAATAGTGGGATCGCTGTTTGCCGCCTGCGCATTCGTTCAGCCAGTCGATTGGCAGATGCTTCTGCTGGGAGTCCTTTTATGTGCCGGCTACATTTTCTTTTTCTTCACACTACAGCCCAGCAAAATAAATCACTTTTAAATGTGATTATCATTTGAAAACGGAGGGCGGATGCATTTAATATGTTTTTTAAAGTGTTGAGAGGACAGTTTTATGCTAGAAGTCACATAAAAACCACATGTAATTCACATCAGAGGGTCTCAGAAGTAGGGACCAAAATAAAGTGCAGTGTGGACCAGACTTAATGGTATAGTCCACCCAAATTGACTATACACAAAATAAAATATTTTGAAGAATGTTAGTAATCAAACACTTCCAGTTCCCATTGTTGTGCAAACAGAAGTCAGTGATCAACAAACCTGTTTAGTTACTCACATTCTTCCAAATATGTTATTTTATGTTCCACAGAAGAAAGAAAGTCATACAGGTTTGACAAAAAAGAACATGAAGGGGAGAAAATTATCATTTTTGGATGGACTATATTCCTATGCACTATGCACTGTACTTCGTCTGATATTTTTCTCACTAACCCACTCTTCCCTATTTTTTTGTCCAAATACAGATTGCATGCCCCATTTTTGCGGGTCTGCTGCATTTCTTCTTCCTGGCTGCGTTCTCCTGGATGTGTCTGGAGGGAATCCAGCTGTATCTGATGCTAGTGGAGGTCTTTGAGAGTGAATACTCTCGAAAGAAATACTACTACCTGTGCGGGTACTGCTTTCCTGCCCTGGTGGTGGGCATCTCGGCAGCCATTGACTACCGCAGCTATGGGACTAAGAAAGCGTACGTATGATGCAGTCTATTTGTACTCGGCCATACAAGGACCATTGATTTTTGAGAAGAGGTGCGACCCCCCTCTTTCAACCATTTGTTCCATTTAAATGTATTCCAGCAGAATGGCTCTCTGGGAGTTTAAATTCCATATAGTGCAGTATCATATTTCACTGGGAAACATACACTGGAATTATGTAGTTTGGAGTTCAGTTGGGTGATTGGCCGCTGACATGTGATCCTAGCCTAACCAAGGTCATCATTTGAATTATATATGAAGCCAGTTAAAAATGTTGCAAGCATTTTTTTTTTTTTGGAATAGCACGCATAAATCTGACAGATCCTGCTCTTTACAAGAACATCTCAAAACTGCATCTCACACTATTTTTAACATTACATCAGAAAACTAATCATATGTAGGGTTTTGACAGTCATGAAAAAATCAGGAAATATTAGGAAGTTTATAATCTAATAAATAAAGTCTTAAAAAGCTATGGAAATTTCTGTATTTTTTAATTCTGTCTCTAAATTGTTTTTATTTATTTATTTACTTAAAAAATATTTATTGATTTATGTATTCAGCTTTTGTTTTAAAATGCTTAGAATAATACTAATACGCATTGTTTAATCTTATCTAATCACAAATAATTACAAAAGTTATGGTTAAAAAGTTATATAAGTCCAATGGTCAAAAGTGTGGAGCCCTGATTTTGCCTCTGTGTTTGCTAACATTGCTTTCTTTGAGGGGTGGGAATTTGGTGAGAAGGCGTGGTCTAATTTATTCTCTGGCGGAAGCTAACAAAATCACTTACAGCACCTTTAACTGAGCTGATTACTGCATGTGTGAGTGTGTGTCGCTCTGTGTGTTTGTGTGCACGCGAGTGTGTGTGGGTCTGTGTTTATGTGTGTGCGACTGTGGAAAAATAGCACAGCTGCAGACTTTTGAATGTTGACTACAGTGCAGAAAATGAGACGCTGACTCAGTGCACTAATGATTAAAAACTGAGATTAACCTTCAACTAGACTTTTATTGCTCTTTTATTAGCTTGTTTGTATGTCAATACATTTATCGGCATCTCTATAACAATTATATTTTAAGATGTCTTTCAATTATTTCAAAGCATTCGATGATCAATAATGTGCGACTTCATAAAATGCATATGTGGTTTTGCCTGTAATGAAGTGATCAATCTTTGAAGAGTGAAATGTTACTGATGAAGTTATCGTGTGTGTGTTTTGTGTGTAGGTGCTGGTTGAGGGTGGATAACTACTTCATCTGGAGTTTTATCGGCCCTGTGTCCTTCATTATCATGGTATTGTTCTCTCCAAACATTCAGCGCTCGCTCTGCTGTTCTCAGAGTTTGTTCATTTTTTCTCTCTCTGAAAAGTGCTGCGCTAGTCATATCAAACAAAGCACTTTTGTTCATGGATCTGTTGCTGCTGACGACTATGTTTTGGATGTAATATGTTTTATATGAGTGTGGAGCTTAGATTGGGTTTAGATATGGGAATTTGCTGACATTTTCGTAATTACAATATATTTTACTAATGCGTGAGCTCTGTTTTTGTTTTTATTAGTTTGTGAGAAATTACAAATTGTATTAGTTTTTTATCTTTGTAAAGTTCTTTTCTCACTTGCATTGGATCTCTCATCTAACACAAACCGAGTGAATTTCTGTTTAAATGTTCGTATCACCATTCTCGTGTAAATTGTTGCATTTAATTGCAGCAATTTAAGATAGAACGATTTCATGAACAATTTACACTGAAATTCTGCTTGTGTTTTATAAATGAGGCTCATTGTTAGGAAGAAAGCCGTGGTTTAAATTGTCTTTTCGGTGTAGACATTTTATAAAGGGCTTATCCTTTTTATAAAGCCAATAAGCTTTAATTTTTCTCATAATGACTTGGAAGTTTTGGTCTTTAAGTTGCATTTTTCTGTTCTCTTACATTTGACCTTTAGTTGAACCTGGTGTTCCTCATGATAACACTTCACAAGATGGTCCGTAACTCATCTGCCCTTAAACCCGACTCCAGCCGCCTGGACAACATCAAGTGAGAGACTTCCACTGCAAACATGCTCATTATAGTCACATTATCTATCATGTTTTTATTGTATGTATATGTATGCTGAATGTATGCATGTTCTCCCTCAGGTCCTGGGCTCTGGGGGCTATCGCACTGCTCTTCCTCTTGGGTCTGACCTGGGCCTTCGGCCTCCTCTTCATCAATGAGAACACCATCATCATGGCGTATCTTTTCACCACCTTTAATGCCTTCCAGGGCATGTTCATCTTCATCTTCCACTGTGCTCTGCAGAAAAAGGTCAGTGCCATTAATGTTTCATAACCAGATAATACTTTGGGGACACATTTGCTGCTGTATTTCCTGAGAAGTTATCTAAATATGGAAAAAGACAAAAATAATTGTGTCATCACAGGTTAAAACAAGTTAAAAATGCTCATTTAGGAATACCTTTGGGTAACGATTAATCTGAGATATTAATTTTACTTTTTTTTTTATCTGACATTGTTTAGGCATAAATAGCTTTTTACTGTAAAATATACAGTATTTTATGTCACATACTAAAGTAAGTGACTGAAGTATGGACATGACACTCCTTGTGAAAAAGAAGTGTGCTCAATTTTATTAAATGAATTGTACTTGTATTGTACTTAAAAGTGTTTATTTAAAAAACAACTGTACTTGTAGATAATATAATGAAGGACAAGGCCACTTAAGTTTACTTTAAGAGAGATATTTTCATGACTATGTTTCTAAGCATAGAACTAAATTTTTTAAATGGCACTTTTTTGTAATTTCAAATGAAATGTTTTGCATGTACACTTATTTTGATGTGTCGACTAACATACTAAAGCATGTATAAAGTACTTGATTAAAAATTGTATGACATTTAAAATTAATATATTAATTAATATATTTTAAATGCATTTAAAATTGCATTAAAATACTTAAAATTACAACATCATTATAAATGTGTGATTACAAATACATGGCATAAAAGTTACAATAGAAATTACATTAAAGTATATTTTAGTTTACCATAAATGCTTGTCAGTACACACAACAGTACACTATAACCATATTTCAAAGGCAATGTTAGTAATTCTGAAATTACATTTATTTAAGTCCTACTTAAATGGGTCAAAATGCACTTTAGAGTTCAGCTAATCGCATTTAATAATAATTTAAACTAATACATTTTTATTTGATTGCAGTTAGTATGCAATTAAGTTTCTGTAAACATTACATATTATGGTTTTATTTAGATGGTTCCATTTATGGTTTCATTAGCCACTGTACCTACAGTAACTGAACATGTGTAGTGTGCTTAAGGGCAAATGCTCTGTGTTTTTGTGTTTTAGGTGCATAAGGAGTACAGCAAGTGCCTGCGTCATTCTTACTGCTGCAGTCGCACCTCCACTACAAGCTCTCATGGATCGCTGAAGAATTCTGCCCTTCGTGCCAACAACCGCTACTACACCGGCAGCCAGGCACGTCATGCAGCGGTACACAGACAGGTGACACACATGCACACTGACAACATCGCTATTTATAGACTGCTGTTATATTTCATATACCAATTCACCCCACTCACCTGTTTCAGAGTCGAATTCGTCGTATGTGGAACGACACGGTGCGAAAGCAGACAGAGTCGTCTTTCATGGCTGGAGACCTCAACAGCACTCCCACTCTAAACCGTGGTGAGACCCTCATTCTGTCTGTGTCTGTGCATAAATGGCTTGTTTTTTTCACTAATGTCCTTTTTAAGAAAGTCATTTCACTCTGCTATGCCTCTGTGCAGCTGTTTCAGGCATCCAAAACAAACTCCTATCTACTGTGCAGAATTCTTAAAAACTGCTGGCTAAATTCAGATCTAAACAGCGTATTTTAGATTACATCAGCAAATGAGCATGTGCATTGTCAAGTGCATGTCTCAGAACAATGAATGTCTCTATGGTAACCAAAGCTTCTGTGTCTTTACCGAACCGTCTTGGTATATTTACAGTCTTTGGGTTCTCTTATAATATTAGTAAAGTTTTTTTATGCAGCAAAACAACAAGTGACTATTTTCTTCTATCTCTTTGGCCCTTAGAATGAAATGGGCTATGTTTTGCATAGTGTGAATGTCTCATGTGAAATGAGAAACAGCGCTCACAAACAGACTGCAGGTTTTGATATCATGGTCAATTGTATTTTTTTTTTTGTCGATATTTTTTCATTAAGAGCTTCTTTTCAAAGCCTAGATTACATTGAGACATATTCACTAATAATATATGCTGAAATGCATCACAGACTGCTAAAGTGTTGTTACTGCTCTTTCATAATTCAAGATTTTTAACTGATTTTCCCATATTTAAATTAATTAAAAATCTTTACTTCCTCGTTACATGAAAATAGTTTTATAGACCAGTGTATTAGTATTATGTATGTACTATTATAGCATTAATTCATATTTTTAAATAGTCTTGCAAATAATAATTGATAATTGTTTTCATGCACTTTTTTCATTTGTATTAGTTTTTTTATATTTATATTCAGCTTTAATGTATTTTGATTTCGGTTTTAGTAATGGTAATGTTAGTATTTCAACTTCAGCTTATTTTATTTCAGTTAATTGTGGAGGGAACATTTCTAAGTTTTGTTTATTTCAGTTTTTTTATCATTGTTAGTTTATGTTACTATACTAATAACAACTCTGTTATAGACATTCTTGGTTTTTATCAGATTTGTCTTTAATAAATGCATTTTAAGTTCAGATAAAGGCATATGTTCATAATACAGTGAACTATCAAACAGATATATGGTTCTTCATGATCTGACCTTTTGTAATACGTTCAGCACTTGGACTGTAAGGGGAGACTAAACGATATTTAATAGAGCGAGAATGCGAGAGGCAGGCTGTTTCCATCACCGGATCCGAAGTGTGGCGTCACCTCCATTCTTATCATCCCAGGGATCAATGTTTGTGGGAGGAGAGGGGGGCGACGACAGAGAAACCGCAGCTAAATCAACCGCCACTCTTTATGCTAATTCTATCCATTTTGTTTTTAATGAAGTGATTAGCCGCCGAATGAACGGGGGGTAATTACTCTAATTGAGGAGAATGACAGTAGCGTCCTCACTGCAGTGCGCCGATTGTTGCTTTCCGGGGACTTTAATCAAGGCGAGAGAGAGAGAAAGTATGAGACAGAAAGGCAGATCTAAACCATATAGCCGCAAAAAAAAAAGAGAAGAATAGATTCCGGGGAGAGGAAACGGCAGGGTTTTGTGCTGCAGGAGAAAAGTTTTTGGATGTTATAAGAGTGAATGGCAGTCAGAAGTAGAGATGGAGGGTAATGAAAGGGTGTGTGTATGTGCACACACCGCTGTCTTTATCAGATTCATCTCCTATCGCTCTCATTTCCCACTTCACTGCCGTGTGAAGTCTTTTCTGTGCTTCCAAGAGCTGCCGTCGTACCTCCACCTCCCTCCTGCTGGCCTAGATTCCCCTTACATTTTACGCACGACACTCAAGGAATATTCAAACATTCAATACAAGTGAAGCTCTATCGACAGCATTTGTGGTTTAATGTTGATTAACACAGAACATTATTTTAACTCTATCTTCTGTTTTTAGAATCTATTATCAATCTGAACGGTTTAACAAAAGAAATTTGAAGACATGTGATGTTTCCCAATAATTAAAAATTACTCACCCTCTGGCCAAATGTCACAATTGTAGAGGAGTTTTGGTTGTAGTTTTTTTCGTCATCAAAACAGATTTGGAGAAATTTAGCATTTCATCACTTGCTCATCAATGGATCCTCTGCAGTGAATGGGTGCCGTTAGAATGAGAGTCCAAACCGCTGATAAAAACATGACAATAATCCACAAGTAATCCACACCACTCCAGTCTATCAATTAACGTTGTTTGAAGTGAAAATATGCATGTCTGAAATGTGCACAGATCAAGCACCATTTACAAACAAAAGCAATTCAAAACAAATATGTCGGTGGATTTTGATGTGAGAGGACAATTTGAACTTTTTACTGGAAGAAGCTCTGTTATGAATTATGGATTCGTATTTTGGCCAGAAGTGTCAGTTTAAAGATTTGTTTCTCTTTACTGAAAAAAAAAACAATATAGTTTTGCTCTGAAATTGCTTTTAAATTTCACAATTACTTACCAAGGCAGGTAAAACAATGAATTGAAAGTAATATTTTAAAGTAGATAGACTGAAATTTTACTCTGATAATTGTATTAGTTTTATTTTAGAACAATATTTTTTACAGTGTACACACACGCAGCCGGTGGGACTCTTATTCTGACGGCACCCATTCACTGCAGAGGATGTATTGGTGAGCAAGTGATATAATGTTACATTTCTCCAAATCTCTTCTGATGAAGAAACAATATATATATATATATATGTATATCATCAATATCTTTGGTACATTGTCAGCACATTTTCATTTTTGGATGAACCATTCCTATAAAACTCTTGCATTATTAATTCTGTGAAATCTTTATAATTCAGGCGGGATTACTTGTCTAGGCGGATTAACATTTGGTTATGCGCTACTGATATAATTTCTGTGGGTGGAGTTTGCACCATATAAAAGAGGGCTTGACATATCTGGTTTCCGTATTGCATATTACACAAACTTAACTGGTTTTCTCATGTCAAATTATGTTTAGTTAATCTTTTACGTCGCTTAAACAGCACTGTGTGGCGTTAGTGGCATTACATGGTCTTGACAACTAAGTTGACAGATTGAATAGGTCACACTAGTCTCATGTTTAATTTTGTTGGTGTGCTTAACAGTGTGTTTACTACATTGTGCTTGACTGTAATGAGGAATGAGCTGGAATTATTTTCTGTGATAATCAATTTTATGCCACAAATGCTGGTGGCACAGCTTTACTTTTATTAAACTTGGAACATTCCTGCAAGAGGTAAGAAATGTGTGTAGTATGTGTGGCGAGCATGAGCGAGCGCACATCTAAAATTAATTCTTGAGGCAGTCCTTACTGATAGATGATAGCAAGAGAGCGCAAGGTTGCACTTTGCCTCAGTCCACTCGATGTCATACTGGCCTCTTTTTAATTTCATGGCATTTCTGTCTGAAAGCCCCAGGCTGCAGCTCTGCGCCTGCATTATGGGCCATACTGAATGTTCCATTTCTCTGAGTCACATTTGTCTACTGCAAGCGTTCACATTTCACTGGGAAATGAACCCACATTTCAGTGGCTGCTCTGTGGAACTACATAATAGCAAATATTTCCATTTCCATCCCAATGACTCCATCTGACAGTGAGGCATGGAATTACGCTCCACGACTACTCTTCAAATACATTTCGGCGTCGCTACAAATAAACACTCCATCAAATCAGCATTTACGACATCACACAAAGACATTAGGGAGTTTTTTTTTTTTAAATGTCAAACACAATAAATACACTGTAGTATAGATTCTGCTTAACCTTATTGTGAAGTGCAAACAGCCAATCCATGTTCATATGATGTATTATTCCCCTTAAAACGGATAGTTCCTGCATCCTGGATGCGCATGTTCAATTACGTTTCAGCCACGGTGAAATACATGGTCACACTTTATTTTAAGGTCCAATTCGCACTATTAACAAACTAGTAACTATGACTTTTGCCTCAATGAACTCTTAATTTGCTGCCTATTAATAGTTAATAAGGTAGTTGTTAAGTTTAGGTATTGGGTAGGATTAGGGATGTAGAATATGGTCATGCAGAATAAATGCTTTATGAGTACTAATAAACAGCCAATGTATCAATAATAGGCATGCTATTAAGCAACTAGTTAATAGTGAGAATTGGTCCCTATATTAAAGTCTTACCAAATACACAATAGTCAAGTCAAGTCAAGTCACCTTTATTTATATAGCGCTTTTAACAATACAAATTGTAACAAAGCACTGCACAATATAAAAATAGGCAAATTGTGTCAATAATGTAAAATGACAGGATTTAACACTCAATTATCAGCTGAATGCATTTCATTATTGAATTTAGTAATGGCATTGTCCAGCTTAGTTCAGTTTAAATAATATCTGTGCAATCAAGTCGATGATTGTGCTGCAAGTGAAGTGTCCCCAACTGAGCAAGCCAGAGGCGACAGCGGCAAGGAACGAAAACTCCATCGGTGACAGAATGGAGAAAAAACCTTGGGAGAAACCAGGCTCAGTCGGGAGGCCAGTTCCTCTCTGGCCAGACGAATCAGTAGTTTGTTCCAACTGCAGCAAAGTCAGAGTGTAAGTGGTCCACTGGTTCCAGGGGTCTTTCCCCGATGGATGTCTAGGTGACGAGGTCCTCACTGGAGATCTGTCTCTGGAGCTCATCTATGTGTCCTAGACTCCACTGACGGTCAGGGCTGTAGAGGTTGTCTCCAGGTGCTGATCCTCCATTTATGGCAGTATAATCGCTGATGGTTGGCTTCCTCTGAGGTCCTCGGAGGGGTTGTCATCGTCTCTTCTCAGGTGTTCGGTCATCTCAGATCGTTTAAGGGTTGGATCCAGACTGAAGCTTGTGTAATTCCTAGCTACCACGGGATGTTAATCCCGTGGCAGAAACATAGAAACAGTAAGACAATTAGCGTAGCAGTTGTTCCATCCAGGAATAACCCTAGTATAACCCAAGCTAAAGCATAATAATGTGCATTTGATCAGACATAGCTGAAGTACAAGATTGTGAGATGCATTATATGAATGCTTGGCTAAAGAGATGTGTCTTTAATCTAGATTTAAACAGAGAGAGTGTGTCTGAACCCCGAACATTATCAGGAAGTTTATTCCAGAGTTTAGGAGCCAGATATGAAAAAGTTCTACCTCCTTTAGTGGACTTTGCTATCCTAGGTACTACCAAGAGTCCAGAGTTTTGCGACCTTAGGGAGCGGGTTGGATTGTAGCGTGATAGAAGACTAGTTAGGTATGCAGGAGCTAAATCATTTAGGGCCTTATAGGCTAGTAATAATATTTTGTAACTGATACGAAACTTAATAGGTAGCCAGTGCAGAGACTGTAAAATTGGAGTAATATGATCATATTTTCTTGACCTGGTAAGGACTCTAGCCGCAGCATTTTGTACTATCTGTAGCTTGTTTATTGAGGATGCAGGGCAACCACCTAGCAGTGCATTACAATAGTCCAGTCTAGAGGTCATGAATGCATGAACTAACTTTTCTTCATCAGAAACACTTAACATGTTCCATAGCTCGGAAATGTTTCTAAGATGGAAGAATGCTGTCTTTGTAACATTGGAAATATGATTTTCAAAAGATAGGTTGCTGTCTAATATAACACCCAGATTTTTTACTGTAGAGGAAGTAACAGTACATCCGTCTAGTTGCAAATTGTAGAGATTACAATTTGCAACTGACGGATGTACTGTTACTTCCTCTACAGTAAAAAATCTGGGTGTTATATTAGACAGCAACCTATCTTTTGAAATATAGTTACAGGCTTGATGCGAAACAGCTTTTATATCACTGTAAACCAGACGATTAATCTTACATAATTGCTTACTTACAAAAATGTTGTTTAAAACTAACGTTCCAACTTTTAGAAAATAAGTAAACATGGGGTATCCTGGGGCATAAGCAGATCATAGAAAAATGTACAATTTAGTTTGTAAGAATATGTTAACACTTTATTTTAAAGACCAATTCTTACCATTAACTAGTTGCTTATTAGCATGAATATTACTACCATATGTTCAGTTTATTAGTACTTACAGTATAAAGCACATATTTATGCCTGATTCTGCATTACCATATTTTAGATCCCTTAATTCTACTCCATACTTAAACTTAACTACCTTACTAACTATTAATAAGCAGCAAATTAGGAGTTTATTGAGATAACAGTCATAATTAATAGTTAGTTAATAGCGAGAATCGGTCCCCAAACTAAAGTGTCACCATGAATACAAATCAGTTAATACGAATTAGCTACACATCAGGTAAACATTTGCAAAAATGTAAAATAGTTACAAATTTCCATGAGATTGTTTCGCCTATCCCACTTTATCGCTGTATGTATATTCACAACATACCTGTAGCATGGCCTTCATTGCCTTGGTGCTTACATAACATTTACAGAGTAGGATTTTGAAAGTCAGAGTCACAAAATATTATGACGTTCATGTGAAGAATTTTCTTTTTCCTTTTTAGGTACAATGGGGAACCATCTTCTGACCAACCCCATGCTGCAAACCCGTACAGAAAGTTCACCCTACAACACACTGCTGGCTGAGACGTTTACCCCTCCCTCGCCTGGGGTCTTCAACTCTACTGGTAAGTGTAGGTGGACCTTATTTTGTATTGGAAAGAAAAATCACAAATGAGAAAACTTTTACATCTTAATTGTTTATCACGTCGAATTTCAGAACTGTTTGAATCTCAAACTATGCTCAAATTTGCCAAAATCCAACCTAAAGTCGTTGCTATTCCGTAGGCTTCGTAAAAAACTTTCGAAGCTTAAGAGTCTGAGATGAAGTTGATATGGAAAATAAAACTTTTTAGCTATGAATGAGTGTCCTCTGAGTGATAAAAGATTCCTCTGGAAGTTTTTTAAATAATTATCATTATTGTACATGCATTTTCTGCCGCAGTGTGTGAGTGTCACCGATGGTATTCATGTCCTGCGATCTGTGCACTCTAGTGCATATCCTGTGTGTGTCTAGGTCTGTGCGTGTGAGTTTACACCCTGTCGGTCTGTCAGTGTGATTCTGAGGGGTAGACTGGGGCTGACCATCTGGCCAGTGTTTTAATTCCTCTTGCTGGATAGACAGACCAGAGCATCGATTAAAGCTAGGGCTGAAGTTGAGTGACTGACAGCGGAGCGTTCCCTGAAGATTCGACACGGAGTATCGGCGTGGCTGTGTCCGTGCCGCACACACATACATCCCAGGCTTCGCTCTCTTGCCGTACCGTTCTCCTTCGTGTGCAGATTGAGAGGCAGTAGCAGAGAAAGATAGCTGCGGTTCCCATGTCAGTGGGGTGAAATTTAAGACAGTGTCTCTGTTGAATATTTTAAACGTTCCCTCTCTGTGTAATGTGTCAGGCTGATGGTGCACCGCTCGGCTTGCCTGAGAGGACATTTTTAGAATGCTTATGGAGAGAAAGTAGGAGGAGGGCCTCATTAGAATGTCTAATTACTCTCTCGCTGCACAGAAGAGCGTTGATTAAAATCATACCGGGCATTAATATTTAAACCCCCGCACGCCTTGGTCTGCGCCGCCAGACGCATCTCCTGCGTTCAATACATGCCGACGAGTTAAAAGAATATCACAACATCTGTGGCGTGTGAAGGGGCGCGTGAAATAAACATCGTCTTGACTTTATGAGGTTGAAGTGTGAATAACGTCTCGCCGAATAATGATCGTGCCAAAACCAAACAATAAAGCTCTGTTTCTAAACTCCCCAAACCAAAGAATGAGTGGCTGTTCATAAGATCCCAACTCCCAAGACTAAAAGAATGAGATACTGGTCTGAAACTCCTCAGTTCCTCAGAGTCAGACTCTGACCCAAAACTATACGATAGTAGTTCCGTTGTTTTCATATTTCATCTGGTGAGTAGACGTCACAGTTTTTAATGTAAACCTCAGAGGGAAATCTGAGGGAATAGTAAAAACTCACTCACATAAATTTTACTCTCTCTTTGTCTCTCTTGCATGTATTCTAGTGAAGTCTAAAAAAAGTAAATTCTGAGAAAATATATATTTTTTTAATAATTTACCCAAATTGAGATATTCATGCACATCCACCGCACAAAATACTGTGATTAAATTATAAATTATTAAATTTACACTGCTATGTGGAATTTTTCTCCATTGATGTCCATTGTTGTCTCTATATGGCTATTACTTTATTTCAACTAAAGAATTCCTCACAAAAGTGTGACATTTGTTTAGGCAGATGTTCAAGAAAAAGAGGGTGGTTTCATGTAAAGCCAAAGGTAGAAGCAAATCATTGATCATTGTTGTTGTCTTTCTTTTTTCTGATTTTGCCCTCACATGGCCTCACCATGGATCCACAGGAACTTTCCGTGACCCAAGTAAGACTCTTTCCACTTTCAGGCTTAGGGCTATTTTCAGTGTTTTATTGGCTAATTTTGCAGAATGATAACCTCTTCACGTGTGCAGTGAAGCCTGTGCTTCTATGTACACAATTTACATCCCTGGTAATAACTTGCCTATTAATCTTGTGATGGATGTTGCGTTCCCCATTATTGATTTAATCCCGGATTCTGTTGCTGTGAATCCCCGTCTTGATTAAAATAGGTAATGAAGTGCTCTCTTCTCTCTCTCCTCCTTTTTTCATTTGCTTACAACCTCTCATTTGCTCTCTCAACAGAGAGCACACTGTCTAAGAACCGAGATCACGGAGGTATGGAGACGCTACCTCTGAATGGGAACTTCAACAACAGCTATTCTCTGCGTAGTGTCGGGGGTTCGGGAGCTCCCGGGGGCAGCTGTGACTTCCTGGGAGGCGGAGGTGGAGATAGCCCCCCTCCCCTGCTCAACCCCCGTGGTACAGAAACTCTTGGCGTCGTACGGAGAAACCTCTCAGATGCAGCGGCGTTCGAGAAGATGATCATATCGGAACTTGTGCACAATAATCTACGTGGCGGTGGAGGGGTTGGGGGTGCTGACAGAACATGTGGCAGCCTGGTCAGAGGACACGGGCACATGGGAATGGGGCGGGGTGGAGGCGGAGCAGAGCCAGTGATAGGCATGGACAACGACGGAGATTTTCATTCTAGAGAAGCACGTCAGTGCACGCCGCAAGACGTGGAACTGCTTTACAAGGCTCTGGAGGAGCCCCTGCTCCTGCAGCGTGCCCAGTCTGTACTCTACCAGAGCGACCCCGACGAGTCTGAAAGCTACACGGCAGACCTGACCGAGAGTTTGGGCCACAGCGGCCAAAGCACAGCGGGTCAGGGCCACAACGGAGCCCCCGATTCGCCTGCTCGGGACTCCATCTACACCAGCATCACCAATCTGCGAGATTCGCCCTACGCCGACAGCAGCCCAGAGCCTCTAGAGGTGGTTCCGCGCTCGGCCCAGCCTCCAGAGGAGCTGTACTACAGCTCGGGTCGGCCCGCCATAGGCTCCCGCGGAGCCCCCATGCAGACCTTCTACCAGGCTCCACCTAGGAGACCGAGCACTGAAGCCCACCCCGCCCCTGAGCCCCCTCACAGCGAAGGAGATGGACAGATGCAGCTGGTCACAAGCCTGTGACCACGAGAAAGAGGTAGAGGAGGAAGAGCGCCACAGGGTCTGATGCAAAGTGCCGATGGCGATGATGGACTCCTCTCCTGTCTCTGACGCCCTCCTTATGTCTGGTTGCCTTTTTGCTGTTTCGTTTGCTTTGAAGTAAGAGGTAAGGAAAACCTAAACAGGGAGAGTGACAGAGAGGTTTGTCTCCATGGCAGCAGGCTCTCTGCAGTGCTGTGTAACCACTCTGCTCTCTCATCAGCATCATTTTCTCCTCACTCCTCATGCACACACAGAGAAAGAGCAAGTCCAACTATCTGCCTTCTCTCAATTGACGCCTTCAGCTCACTCTGCTCCGAAAATATCATCAAACTTCACACCGTGCTTCTATTTCTGTTTCGATTTCTAAGTCCTATCTTTAAAATTTTACTTTCTTACCTCCTTACCTTTCTCCATCATTATTTGATGAGAGCTGTTATGTGAGGAAATGGGGGTATGCCATTATACTGCAAGTGATAAAAAAAATTCTGAAAGCTCTTCAGTGTTGCCAAAAATAACTGTTTTTGAGCCAGGACACAAACTGGAATCTACACACACACGCACACACTCACAGAAGTGCTTGTTACTGAACATCTAGAGTGTGAACATATGCTCATGAAAAAGGAAAACAAGGACTATTGTTTAGACACAGGTAGCGGGAAGCTGCCTCGGTGGAGTTGCCTTTATTTCTCTCTCTGAACTGACTCTTCTGTATAGAACAACCACAGAGACTGGGAACGAGATGGGGTGGGGGTCGTTAGGACACAACCCATTGTCAGCTGGGTCGTTTGAAGCCTCTCGTACATGGGACCTCTCATGAATGAAACTATGTTGGGTTTTGTCTCTGATCCACAGATGGGGGGTGGATTAAGGACTGAATCTGCTCTCCGAATCACTGATGGATGTTGTAGGTGGACGTGCTGTATCACCTGTGTTATTGTGGCTAGAATATTTTTTTTTGCTACCGCTCCAGCCATTCTTCGAGTCTGACCTCTGTACATACGAACCACACGAAATCGAAAGCAAGTCTTACTCTACTCGTCTCCTGTATATAGAAGAACAAAAGCAACAAAAAGTATCAAGTACTATGAAAAACAGTTCTTGTACTGCAACAGAAAATCGAAAATAAAGATGTTTTGAAGTTTGTGACCCAAACACTACACCAGTCTCTCCCTCTCTCTTTCTTTCGATCTCTCTGGCCCTCGTTCGGTCCTGCCCTGGAGCACCGCGGTGCCAGGAAATCTAATTGTCTGCCAAGAGACAGCGAGAGAGAGACGAGAGACAGAAAGAGAAGGATTTTACATACAAACGAGATTAATCCTGGCACAATTTTATGTAATATAACCCATTACATTGTTGGTAATGTTTGACCTTCAACATTCCCAGAGAGGAAGCGCTTGACATGAATGGAAGGGGAATACACTGTGCCTCAGGGGCGCACTGGTGCATTGTGGGTTGATTGACAGCAGCCATAATGTAGTGTTGGTTATATTTTATCTGGAAGATGTAATAGATATCAGACAATTATAGATTAATAGAATATAAGATATTTAGGTGAAATAAAAATCGGGGGGCACATTCGGAAAAGTTTCAGTCGCAAACCTTAGATTGTATTTGACTGTTTTTACATACCAATATCAGCTGTTGTTTCTGAACCTGGTGCGACAGTTGATTTAAAATTTTATGTGTATGTCTGAATGTGAACGTTTGGATGCCTGCAAACTAGAGTACGTATATGTGTCGGAGTGTGTATCTCAGAGGCTATTTTTACTGGGTTAGATTGACCCGCATTAGAAGAACAGGAAGCAGAGTAAATCTATATCTATATAAGAGCTCAGTATAAGCTTCAATCTAAAAGACTTTGTTAAAGGTATTTTAAATGTTGTTTTTTGCCAGTCAGGTACAATGGAAACTGAGGTTTAGAACAAAAAACTAAACAGGTTTAGCATGCATCGAGCGACAGGAACATCTGACCAATGAGACACAGCCTCTGTGGTTTAGAATCCCCATATGCAAATGAGCTGCATATCCTATTGAACAAAAGAGAGGTATTCATGAGTACTCTGCCCCTCTGAAGTCTGCTCAATCTTCAAGTCTTTTGTGTCTGATGTTTTATTTATTAATATTTATTAGTCTGTTTTGATTATTTATGCACATATTCATTTATTCAGTGTGGTTTTCATTCTGTGTACAAAGCAAATTTGAAGGTGACGAGAGTGCGCTATACTTCGAAAAGCATACTAGCATACTATACTCTTGCTGCAGTATATACGATGTATTCTTTGTACAGTATGAACATTTTCTCTCAAATTACCTAGTCAATTTTGCCAGAATGAGTGGTAAACAACAGAAGCTGAATTCTGTATGTCATAGCATTCTTAATATTTCTGCCATAGTAAGAAATATTAGGAGTAAAATGTTAATAAATAGAATTCAGCCAATATAAATTATTTTGTCCCACAATTCAAAGTGGTTTACTTGACCTTTCATTTCCAATTTGATGGATGAACAGAAAATATTGTCTGTAACTTTTCAATTTTAAATTGGATTGGACTGCCAAAAGCAAAGATGCTCTATTTGCCAAAACACTTTTATTTCTAGGTTTTATTAAATATTATTCACTGAATGATCTAACATGATGAGGTCATGTGACAACAGTGAAGCATGTTTGACATGTTTATTGTGGAACAACTGTTCACAATTTTGAAAAATAAAATAAAAAATACATTGTATACTATGCAGTAAGTAATAAACTAGTATGCCATTCCAAACATAGCCATATAGAGAAAGAGAGAGAGCAGGGGTGGGTATCCATTTTTAATATCAAGAAGAAGAGGTGATGTCAAAACTACACAAGTCTACAGCTGGTTTAGAGAAGGTCTGCTGCACCCACTGTCAAACGTGGAGAACATTGTGCATCCCTAATCAATATCCTATCATTCAATCCAAGCACCATCTGCACTCTCTCTTTCTCACTACTGTAAGTCTTCTAAGGGGACGTGTGTGCAATCCATTGCATGGTAACTTGAACTGATTGACACAGGGTCAGTATGTTCACCGGTGTGCTGTGTTTAGTACACCTGGTCCTATGTTTGGCCCGAGGCATGTATGATCAGCTTTTCTTTAAAGCAATGACCTGAACATTTTTTTACTTGCTTTTCTTGCAAAAACGTTCCATGTTGATGAGTAGGACCAGCTTCAACTGGTCAGCAGGTTTGACCGTTTGAATGTATTGTCATACACCATTGTGAACTAGCTCTTAGAGCATAGGATGCCCTCTAAGGAGATCTGCTCCTGACTCATGGCCCTCTGCCCACCTGGCACCACATCGCTGCTGTTTTACCCCCTTATACCCTTGTGCACCGGCCTGTGGGAGAGGCTGTTTACCTCTCTCCCTCCATCCCTGGAGATGTCCAATGTGCGTCACTTTTTGTGCATCTCTCCTTTTTGTGCCCTTGCCTGATTTTATTTCCCATCTACACTTCTTCCTAGTTCCCCCTCCTATACCGTTCTCTCCATTCCCGCTTAGCTCACTGAAATATTTTTACATGGCTTTCCTAGCTGAGCATTAATGTGGGAAGATTTGTTATGTTAGTCAAAGGCTTTGTTTACATGGGACTGAAGGGATAATATAGTACAGTGTTGAATATGGTGATAATGACAGTGATTATGCGGCGTAGTAAACTGCTAGACTAAAGCCTGCTCCGAGGGACTGCTACCACCTCCAAAATCCCCATACAACCCCTGATTATCATAATAATACTAAGAGCTATAATCTAACCCAGTCAACCCACCATGCTCCCGCTCTCTGGGTTTCTCCCTTTGTCTTTCCCCCCTCTCGCTCTTTGAGAGCACTTGTGTTCGCTATTCTTTAGATATCAAATGAGTCACCCTGAGCCGCTCTCCATATCGGCCTCGTATTCATGTCTTCACATTCAAAGGGAGAGGTAAAGAGTGCATGAGTAGACACCGGATGACTAGGCCCAGACGGAATCTGCTGCTTTTTTCCCCATTTTTATGCAGAATGAGTTTAAATATGATAAAACGTGTTCAGTTCAGCTCAGAGTGCTACACTTTTAAATGGTAGCTGAATCAAATTTTCAAAAATATGAAAAGAACCCCTGAAATCGCTTGACGAATACAGATTTATTTCCTATTTTGAATTTCCTTTTGACACAAGAAGTTCGGTCAGGATATATCCACCATTTTTATTTAACCAATAGCCTTTAGTTTACATCAGTCATCAACCATTATGACAGATGGAATTAAAGGGAAGAGCATTCAAATTCTATATCAGACTGCATTCTTAATGCTGCCTTCAGGTGCTATCAGAAATGTCCTATTTACCACTTAAGAAGTTGTGATTACGAGCTTGTCACATTCAAGTGCTTTGTTGTCGGAAATAATAAAATGTAGCAATCCCATTGGTTGACAATCATATGAACATTCACTGCACTAGATAATTTGCTGACAATTCTGGAACTCGCTCAAATACATGCTTATTTCACTGTTTATAATGCGACATACAATATGCTTCAAATGATCTTTAATATATAGCCAATAAATAAACTACTTTAGCGACTAGACAAAGTGATGTAGATCTGAGAATATCGTTGACGGCAGCAATGGTTGTCCCCTCCAACATGTTTAAAGTTTACGGCCTGCCCAACTCGGAAACTATGGTATCAATTTGTTTTAAGTTTCCCAGCAGTAAATATGACTTGAGAGGATTTCACGTCCAATTTCCGATTAGGAAACTCATATTTACGAGAATTGCAATACCACATGAAGGCAGCATAAGTTCCAACCCTACTCCAATACACCTGTCTGTAATTATCTCAGTGCTCCTGAAGATAAGAATTAGCTGGTTCAGGTGTGTTGGATCAGGGTTGGAGCTGAAAATAGATCTCCAGGAACAGGTTTGGGCACCCCTGTTCTTTGATTGGACAAACAAGTGTATATACCCACAGGTGCAAGATGAGTCATCAGTATAGTTGGATGGTTTTCTTAATAGAGAATGTACATTTTAAATGTGTATATCTTCTAAAAGTTCAATTTTTAGAAGTACAAAACCACATGGACAAAATATCTCAAAACTGTCATTTATATGTCATGGGGTCAATGGAACTCTGGGGACTGGAGATGTCTTCAACTTGTGATTGACGCGTGTTTCAGTTGTGCAGAAATCCTGAGTTTTCCATAAGTGCAGATTCTGTATGGGCCTGTGAGACCAAGAGGAACAATGAAAGGTCCTCTTGCCAGACACCCGTCTCTTGCTCCTCTCAACATAGGTGCCATCGCACCGGCCTGCACTCCTGTGATCTTGCTGTCAACCCAATCCTCAGCTGGGGCTTGGCACCAGAGAGCCCGAGTCGTGACCTCTGATCACGAGCCATCCCCACTGTAGCTCAGGAGCTTCGCTTTCAGAGCCACATTTTCCAGATAGTAGGATAGATATAATAAAAAGGGAGGAAGAGATATGAACAAGACATTCACTGCTGTCAAAACAACATGAAGTATCAGCCCTGGGCAAAGCACCCCACCTGCTCGGCCAAACCACGTCTGACAGGCAAAGAGAGCCCCTGGAGTTAAATGACATGTTTTATTGGGATCCCTCAGTCACTGAGCGATCAACACCTTCCTGTAACACAGAAGCATTTTAACACCACTACAGCCATTGAACAAGGGACCATCCTGACAGAGCTTACTTACACCCTTTTCCATCGAAATGGTGCTTGTGTTTAAAGGATGTGTGAACGTCTTTTACAACTGGCCCACATTTCCGCTGACTTGAGAGCTGTAATGATGCACCAGACTATGTTACTACATAACCTGTCTACACAGTGCTTCTATGTTTTTAAATGTGCGGTTGCATTTACCTTTGCAAAATTTCACAGGCAAAGTCCAATCGTTTCAATAGGAATTTTACACACAAACTTAGAGTGTTGACCAACAGAATAGTGCATGCTTTGAAAGTGACTTCTGTGTGAAGGGTACTTCGTGCATCACTACATTATAGACTTTGGACAATAGATTTGACAATAGATCTTTTTGGATGGTGGACCTTTTTATCATGCATCCCCTTTGGGTTAATCATAGATATGCAGGAAAATGGTGGAAATAGTTTTTTTTATATATTACCACAGATTTATTCTTGCAATTTTGAGAGCGTATTTTACCATCCATAAATTCAGTATCTTAATCATGACTTGGCTATGATGTAAATGAAGTCATTTTAAATATATTAAGAATTTATTTCATGATATTAAATGTATAACAAAAAATCCTAATTTCATACACACAACACAACATTTGTAAATTAAAGCAATAAGCCAAGAGACTGTGCACTACATGAGTTCCTAAAACTCCTTCAACCATGGTAAAATTACTGTAAAGGACAGGGTTGAGTGATTATTTCTAAAAGTACAGCAACAGCAATATGATTAAACATACAAATATATAATAATTAGTTCAGACTAAACATTGCTTATACTAAATACTATAGTTAAACGCAATGCAATAATCTGAGTGCAAGAGTATTAGCATTTTACAACAAAGTTGGAACTTTTGGTTTTATTAAAATAATTTAATTCAGATTGACCAGTAAATTACAATTATTATAGGCTGTTAAGTGTGACATTTAAGTGTTTTTGGTTTGAGATTCAAGCACCAGATGCGGAGCCCTGAACCAGCTTTTTTCTCAGAAGGAAATGTGTGGATTGGACCAGATTGGTCACCAGCACCATGTCGGTGGAAAAGGGATAACTGTCATAAACAGAGAGGGAACAGGCACAGTGCTGTTAAACCGACATCTAAACATTCATAATGTAGTATTATTTGGTCTCTTGGAGTGTGACTGTGCTAGAAACAGCACCTGTACCATAGTTTTGAGAATATGTTAGACTGACATGAGCCCAGTGGGGAGGTTCATGTTGTTAACTGTTAACCAGCTGTCAGTCTTTAACAATCACTCGGTCAGCCAGGGTTACACCAGAACACAGAGCTCTGGGTAATACAGACTCCCAAAACAGTGTTCCTACACTGATCACAAAACACTAAAATGTGAGTCTAACATCCCTGAGCTATGTAGTTTTTTTGTACTCTAGAGAAGGGCATTTTTACATGTTTAAGTTTGACCAACCTGATGCAAGCTGTGGTTTGTTTTATAGCTTCTTTTAGGCATGCATTTGACTGTATGTTTGCATATTAACTACGTTTGACCCAGAGGGGCCGCGTGGGCCAGCGCTCAGCAGACGGGTGGGTGTAAACCGGTCTTCTAGAAGAATCACCACCTTATCATACAAGCAAGTTTCTTTAAGAAACACCCAGTGATTTAGCTCAGTATTGTATTCATTTCCTGCCAGGTTTGCTGTGTTTTGAGAAAGGGGGCAAGGTCAAAATCACCCTAGAATGTATTAGGCCTTCTTGAGTTGGACTATCATAACAACACATCTTTGTGTGATCACGCAGTATTAGACATTGTACAAGATGAGAATCGAACATGGGAGAAACAAGTAGTGGTCATCAAAGGCCAGGGTGATGGTTATATCATTGAGCGTATGTATCTTGTAACATTTATTTTAACGGCTTTTTTATTAAATTATGACGCTTGAGTCCCATGTAAAAGGAGGGTTAATGTGATTTACTGGTTTTATTGAAGAATATGTGTTTTATTTCTCACCATCATTGCTTTGACAGCTGTTTGGGCCAAAGGGGGTGGTTTTATGTAAGCGTTTGCGTCATTGCAGGTCAGTATGACCCTGTATCAGCACATATTAATAAAAAATTACTAAAACCGAACATTGGTAGTTTCATGTCTGGGGTGGGTCAGAAATCACACACTCACTGTACAAATTAATATTCACATGTGTTATCTCCACAATTTTTTTCCCCTAATTGTTATTCAAATTACTTCAACTAAAGTGACTATATTCTAAAACGTTTTTACATCTCTTTTTCCCCTGCCCTGAGATCCACTTATAATGTCTGTCAAATTTTCTTACACAAAAACATGTTATTAAGTTTTGCGTGACAATTTTCCAACCTCTGAGACCTTTAGAATTACACAGGCATTTTTGATGCTGTCACGCAGGAACTTTCCTGGGAATGTGCTTTTTCTGTTCATCGTAAATTTATGTGGTAATTCATTAATTTGACTTGCCCAAAACAATAATTTTACAGTAAGATAAAATGCAATGTTAAACCATTTACAAGTATTTTAAAGGACATGGTACAGTTTTTGTTTGTTTTTACTGTAGCATTTAATTCACCCAAAAATGAAAATTTGCTAGAAAATGTATGTACCCTCAGAACATACGAGATGTAGATGAGTTTGTTCTCAACACTGGAAATTTAGCATCACATCACTTGCTCATCAATGGATCCTCTGCAGTTAATGGGTGCCATCAGAATGAGAGTCCAAACAACTGATAAAAATAAATAAATAAATTTAAAAATCACAATAATCCACAAAACTCCAGTCAATAAATTAGTCTTATAAAGGGAAAAGCCATAATCCATAATAACGTTCCTTCTAGGTAAGCAAAAAACACAAACAAAGTCCATCCCTTTAGTCCTCTCACGTCAAAATCCACCAACATATTTGTTTAGAACAGTTTTGAACTTCTTTTTTTCGCTTGTAAATGGTGCTTGGTCTGTGCATATTTCTCTTCCAGTACAAAAAGAAGACTTTTTGTACTGGAGAAAGTAATATTGTGGATAAAGGGCTAATATTTTAGCCAACAAAAGATACAATTTTCATAATAATGCTTTATTTAGTTTTTTTATTATTATATATTTTTTTTTACACAAAGGTGTCTTTTCACTTCACAAGATGTTATTTGATGGACTAGTCCAGGAGTAGGCAACGTCGGTCCTGGAGTGCCGCTGTCCTGCAGAGTTTAGCTCCAACCCTAATCAAACACACCTGAACAAGCTAATCAAGGTCTTTAGAATCACTAGGGCTACAGGCAGGTGAGGTATTTTTCAGAGTTGGAGCTAAACAATGCAGGATATCGGCACTCCAGGACCAACGTTGCCTACCCCTGGACTAGTCATTGGAATTACTTGTGGATTTTTATCAGATATTTTGATTCTCATTCTGACGGCACCCATTCACTGCAGAGGTCCACCGTTGAGCAAGTCATGTAATTCTTAATTTCTCCAAATCTGCTCTAATTAAGAAACAAACTCATCTATATTTTGGATGGTTTGAGGCCTAGTACATTTAAAGCACATTTTCATTATTGGGTAAACTGCTCCTTTAAGGTTGGTCCTTTGGAAAGTTGACAATGTAAAGATGCAGTTTTTACCACATTACCAGGAACAGCACATTCACTGGACTTCCTGCACATCTAAATATTAATATGAATAGCAGTATCTTCTTCTAGGGCTGAATTACCAATCTGAATTAAGATCGTTCATGTTTCTAACTGAAATCGTTATTGTTCCTGAACAGTTAAAGGGGTGAAATTATGCTATTTTTAAGATCATTGTTTTGTGTATTTGGTGTAACAGAATATGTTGACATGCTTTAATGTTTAATTTTTCAAGTACTGTACATTGTTGTAGTTCATCTGCCCGCCTCTCTCAAACGCGTAGTTTTCTACAAAGCCCCTCCTTCCAACAAGTGCAGACTGCTCTGATTGGCCAGCTGACCCAGTGCATTGTGATTGGCCGAACGCCACAAGCATGCATCGGAAATGTAATGCCCCTTACCAAAATCGCGAGCTTCATCTTAAATTAGTTCATCTTCAAGTTAGTTTTTCAGTTCAAGTCCAAAAGGGGAATCAGAGTCGCGGGACAGACACAGTGATGATGCTTGTATGTATTTTCAGTACACAAGCCGCGGTTAAGACGATTTCTGACGGGTTGTACGCTCCACTGTGATGTGACCCTGATCCCCTCACACACACACACACACACACACACACACACACACACACACACACACACACACACACACACACACGATGCATTATGTGCAAAACTCTACATTTGAACAGTCAATGGCAAATACTTGAACTAATAACAAAACATACTTACAGTTGCTGATTCAGAAGCGCCAGATTCACATAGCAATGTCGGAATTGACTTTTCTTTTAAATACGCTACGTGCACGGTTCACAAAACTGTCATCCATAAAATGCGTTGCACAAATTCGAACATTTGGGTTGTGCTGTTCTGTTGTAAACAAATCTTAACCAATGATCCTTAATTGCATCTACTTTCGTAAGGCCAAATAAAGTGCTTTTGCTTTTGCATAGATACACACAGCGTTTCCCTGACATGGCAACACTGCTGCTGTTACTGAAACCATGCCTTCTTTCCTCGCGTGCACATTTGGGCAGCATTACGCAAATATTTCTACATCGTGATGTAGACATGTGTGGGCGTGTTTGAATTAGCCGCTTTAGGGGGCGTGGACAAGTCTTAACTTTTATAAAGAATATCTCTTTGGATTTGAGACTTTAGTCTTTGCAACTTTAGGGATCTCATCTATGCACAAACAGCTTGTAACACTCCAAAGAGAAAGGAAAACTTGAAATCACATCATATGACCCCTTTAAGATATTCTAGGGCAGTGCTTCCCAAACCTGTCCTGGAGGACCCCCTGGCCAGCACATTTTGTATGTCTCCCTAATCAGACACCCAATTTAGTTCTTGCAGTCTCTACTAACAAGTTGATGAGTGGAATTAGGTTTGTTAGATAAGGAAGACATACAAAGATGCAGGGCAGGGGGGCCTCCAGGACAGGTTTGGGAAGCACTGTTCTAGAGTAAGGATGTTTCTGTAATACGGCCGCTTGTGGTTAAGAACAATAACTGTCTTCCTTATTACTTCACAGTGACTATAGTGAATAGGTGTTGATGAGTAAATGTGGCCAGATGTTAATTTGCTTGTAGTTCAAACAGCTGTGACATCACACCTTTTGAGAGTAAGCCTAAATTTAAAGTAAAGGGAAAGGAAGGGATGATTACATTTACATTTATGCAATTAGCAGACGCTTTTATCCAAAGCGACTTACAGTGCATTCAGGTTATACATTTATTGTCAGTATGCGTGTTCCCTGGGAATTGAACCCACAACCTTTGCGCTGCTAATTTGATGAATTACTCAAGAGCCATATAATTTACATTTTGTCAATGCAACTGGCTGATGGCACCACAAAAACTATTACACAGTCCTAAACCTTTCAGTAGCTGAGATGTGACGGCAAAGATAGCAGACAGGGAATATAACCCTCTATAATGTCTGTTTCACAGTTTTACTGTGTCACTGGGCAAAATCATCATTCACATTGTTTATTGTGTATTTTATGTATAATTCAATGTGTTATTTGATTTTCTTTTTAATTATTTGATTATTAATTTTCAATAGTAAATTCTACACATTTTCTCACTGCATAAGATAATGAAATACATGTATTTACTTTTTAGGACTGCCCATCAAATGAACGCATGAATGAATGAATACACCTAATCTTTGCATTATTGTATGTTGTTTCTACATTAATTTGGAGATGAAAGACTGTATTTTAAATATGTGATATTATAAATATTATTTTACTGGAGTAATTTAATAATAAAGACCAGTATCAACAATAATAATACTATTGCCTCTAATAAACTCTTCTTCTTAAGATGAGCAATTACTGGCATTCAACATTACAATGTAACTGAAAGCCAGATTTAAACCACAAATGATCAGATGTTTTTATTTATCATTTATTAACAGTTACAGAACATTAAAATAGATTATTACAACTAATTGAAGTGCATTTAAAACAATATTATGTAAACCCAATAGAATACAGTATCTCACAGAAGTGAGAACACCCCTCACATTTTTGTAAATATGTTATTATATATTTTTATGTGACAATACTGAAGAAATGACACTTTGCTACAATGTAAAGTAGTTCGTGTGCAGCTTGTATAACAGTGTAAATTTGCTGTCCCCTCAAAATAACTCAACACACAGCCATTAATGTCTAAACCGCTGGCCACAAAAGTGAGTACACCCCTAAGTGAAAATGTCCAAATTGGGCCCAAATTGTCAATATTTTGTGTGGCCACCATTATTTTCCAGCACTGCCTTAACCCTCTTGGGCATGAAGTTCACCAGAGCTTCACAGGTTGCCACTGGAGTCCTCTTCCACGCCCTTATCACAACATCATGGAGCTGGTGGATGTTAGAGACCTTGCGCTCCCCCACCTTCCATTTGAGGATGCCCCACAGATGCTCAATGGGGTTTAGGTCTGGATACATGCTTGGCCAGTCCATCACCTTTACCCTCAGCTTCTTTAGCAAGGCAGTGGTCGTTATCTTGTTGGAATACTGCCCTGCGGCCCAGTCTCCGAAGGGAGGGGATCATGCTCTGCTTTAGTATGTCACAGTACATGTTGGCATTCATGGTTACCTCAATGAACTGTAGCTCCCCAGTGCCGGCAGCACTCATGCAGCCCCAGACCATGACACTCCCACCACTGCTTGACTGTAGGCAAGACACACTTGTCTTTGTACTCCTCACCTGGTTGCCGCCACAAACGCTTGACACCATCTGAACCAAATAAGTTTATCTTGATCTCATCAGACCACAGGACATGGTTCCAGCAATCCATGGCCTTAGTCTGCTTGTCTTCAGCAAAATGTTTGCGGGCTTTCTTGTGCATCATCTTTAGAAGAGGCTTCCTTCTGGGACGACAGCCATGCAGACCAATTTGATGCAGTGTGCGGCGTATGGTCTGAGCACTGACAGGCTGACCCCCTCTTGGCCATCTTTATGTAGAGCAACAATCTTTTTTTTCAGATCCTCAGAGAGTTATTTGCCATGAGGTGCCATGTTGAACTTCCAGTGACCAGTATGAAAGTGAAAGCGATAAAACCACATTTAACACACCTGCGACCTAGTAACACTAACGAGTCACGTGACACCGGGGAAAGACAATGGCTAATTGGGCCCAATTTGGACATTTTCACTTGGGGGTGTAATCACT
Organism: Gymnocypris eckloni scoliostomus; assembly: GCA_027564155.1. NCBI lineage: Eukaryota > Metazoa > Chordata > Actinopteri > Cypriniformes > Cyprinidae > Gymnocypris > Gymnocypris eckloni. Next base: position 20,241,077 of record CM050415.1, read on the forward strand.
TTTGTGGCCAGCGGTTTAGGCATTAATGGCTATGTGTTGAGTTATTTTGAGGGGACAGCAAATTTACACTGTTATACAAGCTGTACACGAACTACTTTACATTGTAGCAAAGTGTCATTTCTTCAGCGTTGTCACATGAAAAAAAATGTGAGGGGTGTACTCACTTCTGTGAGATACTGTATAGTGTATTTGGTGTTTCAGTCTGACAATATTCTATCAGTTCTTTCTGTTCCAATAACAGTTGGCAGGTCAATTTCCCCACTTTAATTTTTTTACCATACACAAGTCATTTATAATAAAAACAGTTTCATATGCACACTTCACCTAAAAACAGTAATCTGTAATAACTAATAATTTCTTTTTATTTGAGGTCATTACAATGCAGCAGCAGTAGAATAACAATTGTTTGCTATATAAGGGTTTTCTGATCTCTTTCATCAGCGGTTAGTTGCGAAAGGGTGAATTTGAGTTGTGACCTGAGAAGGACATTCTCTCCACTATAATAAACCAGAATAAACACCCCAGAGAAAGGGCTTGTTATTGCAACCATCCATTTCTTTTACTTTTTCTTTTTAAGATATGTATAACGTATTAAACTACTTTTATTGTCTGACACACAGTGAAGGTGTTTCCTTTGTATCCAAATAAATTCCTCATTGTAACCCTGGAAATGAATATAACTCTTGGAGCGCTAAAGCCTGTAGTTGATTTGTTCATATGAGTGCCAGCGGGTCGTCCTATTTCACAGAATCGCTACATTTAACCTCCTTGGCGTATCTACAGAAGACGAGATTGAACCAGCCAAACAGCCTCTATTCACTCGTACAGTACATGCTCCTCTGAACTGTGGAGATGAGGCATCACAATTCTTTTGTGCTTTTCATGAAAACAGCCCGTTTCTGCCCTAAATCATGCAAAAAGAGGCCACATAAACGGAAAGTGCTTTTTATGCATCCACCGCCCACTATAAGTACATGAGCTGGCCACCACACCCACCCAACTTGGAGCTGCATCAAATAGGTCCATTGCATGTACTAGATCAGCTTGTCTGGACGAAAGGATCCCATATTTGTGAGGGTTTAAAGGTGTCTTGAAAGAAAGTTTGGACATATTTTGTGGATTGATGGAGAATAAGCGATCTATTTAAAATCAGAGAATGAAATAACGTTCCTCTTCACTGTGCAATTGCAGATCCTGTTATGTAGCACAATATAAAGAGGCACGAGGTGAGTAGAGCGCAGTAAATTAATGAAACTAATGGGTTTCACTTTGGCACGGCTGTCTTTTGTCTGAGAGGCTTGATTTGCAGATAAAAAGCAGCACACAGGGACATCCATTTAAGAGGCCTCTGAAAGACACAGTCGGCGAATAAAGTGATTTTTAGAGTTTTTTCACATCGTGTTTTAGCGTGTATGTCAGAGTTTATCTGAGAATGTGTTTTAGAGTATTTTGGGTTGTGGTATTATTTTTTCATGGTTCTCTCCTGAGGCCGGTCTGTCCTGAGTCTGGTCATTATATCTTGTCTGTTATGTTGAGCAGAAAGATGCCTGAGAGCTTTTTTATTTATCATCTCATTCTGCGTTACAAACGAAGGCCCTGATTTACAGAAGATTTGAATCTATTAATATAGTTAGCTGTGCAAAATTGTGCGTATTGTCAGTTTTTGAGAGTTAATGAATATGTCATTTGGACTATACCTCTATACACGCACAAAATACAGGGCAGTGTCAATGCAAATGGATTAAATTATGCCCACAAAGTGATTTCGACAAAGAGACCTGAAAGTAATTTCAGAAGCGGTAACTGCGTGTGCAAATTAATGCGACTGAATGGCAAGTATTCATCTGATTCTCGTGGCGCGTCCTACTGCTATTTTAGCTAAATAGATATTTTGAGAGCAGATAATAGAAAGCATAGACATATCCAGTTCTGCTCCAGCACTGACACATTCATGTAATACAAAATTATTTCCTGTGATCTTTTTCCATTGTGCATTAGTGTTGAACCACATTGATGGTTTGTAATTATTTTTAGTAGGTACAGTAGCTGCATGCTGCAGTGGCCTTAGCATTTACATACATTATATGTACATGCTCATAGTTGAAAATCCTGGTATTTAATGTTCCCTTTCTGTTAACAGCACAGACACCATTTATTACACACAAAGCCTTCTTAAAAAAAAAAAAAATTAATGTGTTATCCTTTCAAGTATTTGCTCTTGTAGCTATATTCCTATTTTGAAAAAGAATCTACACTTTAGCAAACATTTTAAAAGAGTACTTATTACGGAAATAATATCCGTACGTTTACGTTTTTAATTAATTGTATATTAATTGCAATTAAGGGAAAATTAATTATAGTTTGAATTCATATTAAACGCAATTAATTCAACTTAAAATTATAAAATAATGTTGTATTACCATAATATGTAAAATAATGTAATTTCTACTGAAATATATAGTCATGTAATCACACTCTACAGTTAAAATTATAATTAAACCTTTTATATATGATATACTGTGTTAGTCAATGCATCAAAATAGGTGTACTTGATTAAAGCATAAAAAACAAATATTTGTATCTACTTTAAAATATAACTTTGTTTTAAATTAGTTATGAATGTACACTTAATTGTATTAATATTGTTTTTCACAAGGTCTCATTACAAATGCACACACTTGTAATTTACTTTCCCCTTCATGGGAACTTCGAACTGCGTCCCCTAGGGGACACTATGGGGAACGCCTCCAGCGTGACTCGTGCCTGAAGAAACATATGAAAAAACACCATCCGTTGGCCGGCGACAGCCCATGACGTCACTACCGGCGCGACCACAATATAAGGACGGCCGGGTGAATACATCATTAGCTTTTTCGTCTTCACTGACTGGTCTGTTTGAAGAAACGTGCATTCTGGTAGGAATACAGTTTTCCTTTATTTATCATGGCGAGCACTAGCAAGGCGTTTGAGATTGTGTGGATCCGTGTCCTCGTTATTTGACACCCGATGACACACACGATCGTTCGTCTGTTGTTTGGGCGAAGAGCACGCGCGCAGAGGGGCAATCTGCGTGCACTGTGAGAGCTCCGTTCTCGTCTGTCCCTCTTTTCGAGGAAAGAGGGGCAGCCGTCTGCTTCCCGCGATTCGATACCCACCGCTGCCGAGGCACGGAGGCGATTGAAATCGCGGGGTTCGCAGTTGGATATGGCCGATGAGTTAGAGAAGGACCGCCCCTTTTCGCGTGCGTCGGCCGAGAACGAGAGTGAGCTGCTGGATTGTGATGATGCGATCTTTCTGACATCATCAGATTCAGCGGTTAGTGCTCTGCTGGGTTATGCCCAGGAAGAGCAGGAGATGTTTGAGGGTGAGGAAGTTGAGACTAAACCCTCTCAATCCTCCTGCACTGCATATGAATGAGTTTTTGGAGGTTATGGATCATAAAAATAAATCTTTCTGGCCATAAATCCCCAGCTCGAGCGAGCCTTCCTTCTTCATAAATCTTGATGTGGAGGTTGAGAAGGAGTGAAAAAAAAAAAAGCTATTTTTCTCGTATTCATAGGTTTCAGCATACTAGTTATGCTGACATTGAGGTGCGTGAAAATGGCTATGAGGGGATGCCCCCTGTGCAAGAGATGATAGCCAGTTTATCTCGCTGTGGGCGAGACATCCTCTCTCAAGGCTCCCTCCTTGCCATCTAAGCCCCTGAATCTTGCTTAAATGGCAGGGCATATGCAGCAGCAGGTCAGATCGTCGCTTCGTTGCACACTATGGCGGTGCTTCAGGCGTACCAGACTGATCTGCTGAAAGACCTGGATACGGCTTTCTATAAAGTCCAGGTATGAGCCCGAACAACCAGGGTCCTAGCCCATCTCGGTCTGGGGATCAGAGATGGGCTCAGAAGGTTAGTCTCGCGACTCATGCCCCTCCCGCCGCGGGTAGGGCTGAAGAGAGGCATGGGTCAGAGAGAGGCAAAACCTGAGGAGGTGTTCCGGATGAAGCGTCCTATATGACACTTTCGTCCGGACTAGAGTAAGACATCTACTCCTTTCCCTTAGGGGCATCGGCCCTCTTGATCCTCTCTAATTCCCCTGCAACCAATAGATTGCTCTCCCTGATTGATCGAGCTAGCCTTGCTCCCCTCACTATGGAGGGTTAACTAGGAGCATGCCGCTCCTTTCTGAGCGTCTAAGTTTCCTCTCATCTGAGGAAGGAGTCCTCCGCTCTCCAGAGCTCGTGGTCGGTAAGAGCTAGCATTGCTCCCCTCACCTAGAGGGTCATTTATGAGCATACTGCTCCCTTCTGAGCGTCTGAGTTTCCTCTCACTCTGAGTGTCTGAGTTTCTCCGCTCCCTAGAGCTCTGTGATAGGTCGCTCTCCTTGTTGGTCGAGCTAGCATTGCTCCCCTCACCACAGAGGGTCATTTTAGAGCATGCCGCTCCTTCTAGGCGTCCCTCACTCTGAGGAATGGTTTCTCCGCTCCAGAGCTCCTCATGGGTAGAGCTAGCACTGCTCCCCTCACACAGAGGGTCACTTATGAGCATGCCGCTCCCTTATGGGCGTCTGAGTTCCCTCTCATTCTGAGGAATGAGTTCTCCGCCCTCCAGAGCTTGCTGTCGGTAGAGCTAACTTTGCTCCCCTCACCTAGAGGGTCATCTATGAGCATACCGCTCCCGTCTGAGCGTCTGAGTTTCCTCTCATTCTGAGGAATGAGTTCTCCGCCCTCCAGAGCTCGTGCTGGTCGAGCTAGCTTTGCTCCCCTCATCTAGAGGGTCATCTATGAGCAGGCCGCTCCCTTCTGAGCGTCTGAGTCCCCCTCTCATTCTGACGAATGAGTTCTCCGCTCTCCAGAGCTCTGTGATTAGGTTGCTCTCCGTATTGGTCGAGCTAGCATGGCTCCCCTCACCATAGAGGGTCACTTATGAGCATGCCGCTCCCTTATGGGCGTCTGAGTTCCCTCTCATTCTGAGGAATGAGTTCTCCGCCCTTCAGAGCTTGCTGTCGGTAGAGCTAACTTTGCTCCCCTCACCTAGAGGGTCATCTATGAGCATACCGCTCCCGTCTGAGCGTCTGAGTTTCCTCTCATTCTGAGGAATGAGTTCTCCGCCCTCCAGAGCTCGTGCTGGTCGAGCTAGCTTTGCTCCCCTCATCTAGAGGGTCATCTATGAGCAGGCCGCTCCCTTCTGAGCGTCTGAGTCCCCCTCTCATTCTGACGAATGAGTTCTCGGCTCTCCAGAGCTCTGTGAGAGGTTGCTCTCCTAGTTGGTTGAGCTAGCATAGCTCCCCTCACCATAGAGGGTCACCTATGAGCATGCCGCTCCTTTCTGGGCATCCGAGCTCCCGTACTCGGAAGACTGAGTTCTCCGCTCTCCAGAGCTCCTCATCGGTAGAGCTAGCACTGCTCCCCTCACTGTAGAGGGTCATCTATGAGCATGCCGCTCCTCTCTGAGCGTCTGAGACTCTCACTCCAAGGGATGAGTACTTCTTCGTTCCAAGTGGAACGTAATACCATTATATAAGTGCACACGTTAAACTCTGGGCACTTTTCTAAAATCCACTTAGTGGTAAGATCGCACATCAAGTGTTCTGCGTTCTTTCTAAAATCCATGCTATGGTAAGTGCACACGCTAGACTTTGGGCACTTTTCTAAAATCCACCCAGTGGTAAGTTAGCACATCGAATGTTCTGCTTTCTTTCTAAAAATCCCGTAGGGTAGGGTTACGCGCGCAGCTTCGTGCCCTTATTTGAGTTGGTCAGGCCCCGGCTTGTGCCTTGGGCTCCACTCCTGAGTGTTGAGTTCCCTCTCAAAATGAGTTCTCCGCTCTCCAGAGCTCGCTATTGGTAGAGCTGGCGTTGCTCCCCTCACTTAGAGGGTCACCTATGAGCATGCCGCTCCTTGAGCATCTGAGCTCATTCTGAGGAATGAGTTCTCTGCTCCCCAGAGCTCTGTGATAGGTTGCTCTCCCTGCTGGTCGAGCTAGCATTGCTCCCCTCACTATAGAGGGTTATCTATGAGCATGCCGCTCCTGCTGAGCGGGAGTTCCCTCTCATTCTGAGGAATGAGTTCCCCGCCTCCAGAGCTCATGGTTGGGCTTGCCGCTCCTTTCTGAGCGGGCGGAGTTCTCATTATGAGGAATGAGTTCTCCACTCTCCAGAGCTCGTTATAGGTCTCATTCTGTAGAATGAGTTCTCCGCTCCCCAGAGCTCTGTGACCGCTTCAAGTAGAACGTAATACCAATATATAAGTGCACACGTTAAACTCTGGGCACTTTCTAAAATCCACTTAGTGGTAAGATCGCACATCAATTGTTTTTGCGTTCTTTCTAAAATCCATGCTATGGTAAGTGCGCACGCTAGACTTTGGGCACTTTTCTAAAATCCACCCAGTGGTAAGTTAGCACATCGAATGTTCTGCTTTCTTTCTAAAATCCCGTAAGGGTAGGGTTACGTGCACAGCTTCGTGCCCTTATTTGAGTTGGTCAAGCCCCGGTTTGTGCCTTGGGCACCACTCCTGAGCATTTGAGTTCTCTCTCAAATGAGTTCTCCGCTCTCCAGAGCTCGCTATTGGTAGAGCTGGCGTTGCTCCCCTCACTTAGAGGGTCACCTATGAGCATGCCGCTCCCTTCGGAGCGTCTGAGCTCATTCTGAGGAATGAGTTTTCCGCTCCTCAAAGCTCTGTGGTAGTTCGCTTGCCTTGCTGGTCGAGCTAGCATTGCTCCCCTCGCTATAGAGGGTCACCTATGAGCATGCCGCTCCTGTTGAGAATCGGAAGTTTCCCCACTTCCAGAGTTCGGGGTAGATCGCTCGCCTGGTGGGTCGAGCTAGCATTGCTCCCCTCATCTTAGAGGGTCATCTATGAGCATACAGCTCCCTTCTGAGCATCTAGTTCCCCGACATAGAACGTAAAAATAAAATATATATAAGTGCACACGCTAAAGCAATGGGCACTTTCTAAAATCCACTTAGTGGTAAGATCGCACATCAATGTTCTGCGTTCTTTCTAAAATCCATGCTATGGTAAATGCACACGCTAGACTTTGGGCATTTTTCTAAAATCCACCCAGTGGTAAGTTAGCACATCGAATGTTCTGCTTTCTTTCTAAAAACCCTTAGGGGTAGGGTTACGCGCGCAGCTTCGTGCCCTTATTTGAGTTGGTCAAGCCCCGGTTTGTGCCTTGGGCCCCACTCCATGTAACCAAATATTTTGGTTTAAAAAGGGTAATGCTACCAAGGGGTCTGTTGAGACAGCTCCCTCAGCAAGCTCATGTAGAGCAAGCGGTAGCCCCTAGTGACCGGCCAGGACCTAGTGGCTACCACTAGGTACTTGGCCCTATCCTTAAAGGAATCTTTCTGTATAAGAATGATTCCAAACCTGTGAACTCTACCTTGGGTCCGGTAATGCCGGCACCTAGCAGGTAAGTACTTCAGGTATGCAGCTCGGGGTTTTGGCCGAAGGGGATAATGTCACTGACAGCATCAACCGTCCAAACAGGGGCAACTCCCTGAGCCAAATGGTAGAGTTAACTTGTGCTCGCCTCCTGCGGGAATTTGGCTTGCATTCCCCTCAGCATGGCGGCGTGGGTATAACGTTCCCCATAGTGTCCCCTAGGGTACGCAGTTCGAAGTTCCCATGAAGGGGAACGTCTCAGGTTACGTATGTAACCATGGTTCCCCGAGTGGGGAACGAGACACTGCGTCCCCTAGGCTTTGGGGCCATGCTTCGGACGCAAGCTTCAGACGAAGAAGCGAATGATGTATTCACCCGGCCGTCCTTATATTGTGGTCGCGCCGGTAGTGACGTCATGGGCTGTCGCCGGCCAACGGATGGTGTTTTTTCATATGTTTCTTCAGGCACGAATCACGCTGGAGGCGTTCCCCATAGTGTCCCCTAGGGGACGCAGTGTCTCGTTCCCCACTCGGGGAACCATGGTTACATACGTAACCTGAGACGTTATACTTGTATTTACTTTAGATACTTTATAAATTATACAAGTAGATTGCATTTAACAAAATATTACAGACCTGTTTTTGTCACAATGTATTTTACACATTAATTATTCACTGTAGCAAATCTGCTGCTATGTACAATTCATTTCAGTGAACCAGTAATACAATTAAAAAAACACTGGCTATGAGTAATCAGTTTTCCCAGAAGTCCCTGTGTAGCATTTTTAATATAGTCATATATGTTATAAAGAGATCACATTTCAAAGTAATTAGCTGGGTTTTTTTCTTCTTTTCTGAAGTGTAGATTGATTGAAGCTTTAGTGTTTTAAATAAGAAGTATCTAATAGCTTGACAGACTACAGTTTCAAAGTATCTTACCAAACGCTGATTTACATTTACATACAATTAGATTTAGCAAAAATGTCACGAGGTCACTACCAACAGCGCAGTAACAGCTAAGGTTTTGCAGGCACGGACAACTCACTCTTCACAAATCCACTAATAGAAAAACATGCAAGAAAAAAGTATAAGATGACACAGGAGAAAATCACTGCCCTCCACAAGAACACTGAACACAGTGTGCTGCCATTCACTGCTGTAATGGAATATCCTCAGCACACAGACGTCTCGTAATCACTGACAGAACAGCAAAATCCGGATTACACTTGAGTTTCACAGGAGCATGTCAGGATGCGTGTAGGCCTATACCAAATGTGAGTCATTCAGAATAATATCACCTCAAACACCGCAGTAAATATCTGGCCAAATGGCTCAAGCATTTGAAGAACACCCACCTTTAACCTGACTGAATGCTGAGGCATGACCCAACCTGACAACCTCCTAAACTGATTTGAGCAGGCTCTCTGAGAAAGAAAATGGTCTAAAATAGCAGAGATATAAACATTTAATGTTTAAAATGATTTATTGTTGTTAATGTCATTTTTTTTGTGGTTACAGCATTAACATGTTCAGTTAATATGGATGATGGCATAATATATGTATGCATATATTGTAATTATTAAAAAGACACTGGACAGAAGAAGCAACTGTATACTCAATTAATAATTCAGTATAATGTGAATATATTTTTTTCAGGTTTGATGTTGATGAGTGCTGTGGGGTACACCAGAAAAAAAAAACTGTTTAAAAATACAGATGTAGGTTAATTAGTGGCTTTGAGCAATTTTAATAATTGTAAAACAATGACACAGAAAAGTCATTAACAGGCAAAAATTGAAAATGTGTCAAAGCATTGTGTTGGCCAATAATAAATCATTACATTTTTCATGAAAAATACTGAACAATTACATCACATAAACACGTGGAGAAATAAATCTTAAATCATCTATTTTTTTCAAAATCCCTTTACATTAAATCCACTGCAGTTTCCAGTTGAACTTAATACTAGTGGCTGTAAAACAAGTTCAGACAAATTATGATTACAGTGGCAAATTATCAATTAATAAATATTATTTTTGTGCCAAATAGCCTACTATGTTATGATTTCATAACACATTATCCATAGTGCATGGTTTGTAAATGTTGATGCTTACGTCGTATAGCCAGCTCTATGTATGGCTTTTCTGATGTAGTAAATTAGCTTGGTAGCTCACCTAGTACAGAGCCTTTGGTACGGTTATGGTAAGTAGATTTCACACAAAGGGTTCATTCAAATGCACAGGGTTTATTATGACAGCAGAGTAATGCAGATGAAAGGTGTGTAAGTGTGATACTCTAAGTAGCGGATCCAAGGGATTAGGAGTAGATAACTGGGGTATTATGTCTTGACAGGAACTCGTAGACACAGGAGGAACCACACACCTCAATATGAGACTTGGATGAATCGACAGGAGATCGCTGGAGAAACTGGGCAGAGGAGATTGGTGGACACAAGGCTGGAGAGGACACAAGTAGACAGGAAGGTTCGTGACAGGGTATCTGCGATAGCTTCAGGAATCTTCACTTCATATACATGAGATCAGACACTTGACTGGAGTGGGATGTGTGCTTAAGTAGTGCTGGGGTGATTGGTTGTCAATGAGGTGCAGGTGCTTTCAATCAAGGCTCGGGTGAAACCAGGTGAGGGTGTGCGATCGGAGAGGGAGAAGGACAGACAGTTCCGTGACAGGTACGAATCCCATGAAACTTTTATAGAAGCAAGCTAAAATGACATGGATGCTTTAGCAAATCTATTTTTTTTATTATTTTCAGTATTGCTTTTGTTATAAATATTGATTAGGTTTAGAATAGGGTTTATGTCTACATTATTTTCAAACATGAAAAGAGCATGAACCTTTTAGCTCAACTCACTGGATATTTCATTTTCAAACTCCCACCATATGTACAACCAATGTAATAAAACTTTTCCAGATTCACATTCACCTGAACACACACTGGACATTTCACTGGGAAAGTGTTGCAAATCGTGAAAAAAAGCTGCAATGTGACATCATCAATTTGCTGAAATGTTGCCAAATGCAGGTATTCCCAATGAGCTTGGCTTGAAAAATATTGTTACTTAAGAATTCAATTTTAATGTCATAATATGCCTTAGCTATATTTGACTGTTGAGTCTTACCTTAATGTGACATTATTTTCATGTTCGTTTACCCAACAGCAGAAAATCTGATAATATTTACATTTTAGTGCCTCTAAATATAGTTTACATCTAAAACTACATGGTTGATACCAACATAACTCTGCTAGAGAAAACCAGCATTTAAGCCTTACAGTTATTGAGGAAACTCATCCCAGTCTCCTCCATGTCAGTGTTTTTTTTCTACAGAGTTACAGATACAGACAGCTGTAAAGGGCTTTTATGTATACAGAGCATGTGTCTGTGTTCAGTCTTGTTTCTCGTCTTCACTGTCCTGATCATGGTACTCCCACTGAGAGACTCTGACCAGCCATTCACCCCACACTTCTCTCCTGTTACAGGAACACACACACACACACACACACACACACACACACACACACGCACCACACACCACACACACACACACACACATAGTCTTACATATCCTTGTGGGAACTTCACATTCGTGGTTCTGTATATATTTTCAAAAAAAAAAAAAAATGTCAATAAAATAATGACCTGGATATACTGTATGTATTCTTGACAGGCTTTATGAAATCATTAACTAGTACTATAATTGCCACTACTCTTTCTATCTTTACTACTATTACAACCCACATACACTAAATACACACAGTACACTTATGTTATTTCTATTTGCAATAACTTGCATGCATTACTCATTCACTGTCCGCTGTCCATTTCATCTGAGCAGCAGCATTGACTCAGTGGTTACAAGCAGACAATGTGTCAATTTCTGCATCCACAGCACTGGGGATCCGGTGGACTTCAGTGCATGAACAGCAAACAGATGATACTTTGTGCTGAATGTGATAGAGCAGGGGTTCCCAAACTCGTTCCTGGAGCCTCCCCAACACTGCACATTTTGCATGTCTCCTTTATCAATCACACCTGATTCAACTCATCAGCTCATTAGTAGTAACTCCAAGACCTGAAATGGGTGTTTCAGACAAAAGAGACATGCAAAATGTGCAGTGTTAGCGAGGCTCCAGGAACATGTTTGGGAACCCCTGTTAGAGCATCAAGAGCTCCGCTTCTGCCCCACACTGCCCACATGTGTTCCTATCTGTCACTGCAACACACCACAACTCAGGCTTCAAAACCATCTACTAACGAAAACCAGCGCAAATGAAGCATCTTCTAACTTTAATCAGAGGAAAATGTACCATCAAAGGTTTATTCTAGCCTGAAGTTGTTGTTCTCGAGAGAGACTGTATGACCTTGAACACAAAGTTAAGTGCTTCCTTTTACATATCGCAGCGCCTTTTCTTGCAAAGAAATGCAACATATTGGCACAAATTGGTTAGCATATTAACAAATACAGCAGTACAGGATGAATACAATTATTGTATAAATAGTTCTAGTCTTCTGTACCAAGCTCTTAATAATAAAGGTTGTAAATGTTCTCACTCTCAGACCATTCAAGATGCAGATGAGTTTGTTTTTTTATCAAAACAGAAATTTAGCTCACCAATGGATTCTCTGCAGTGTATGGGTGCCGTCAGAATGAGAGTCAAACAGCTGATAAAAACATCACAATAATCCACGAGTAATCTACATGACTGTAGTCCAAAAAGTAATTTCTTGTAAAGCCAAAACCATTCACCGTAAAGGGTTCAGTGGTGAACAAGTGATCAAATGCTACATTTATCCAAATGTGTTCTGATGAAGAAACACACTCATCTACATCTTGGATGGCCTGAGCGTGAATCTAACTAACCTCTTTATTTTATGACAAGGGCAACATTTTTGAGTTGTAAACAGATAAGTGCTATTTTAAGTCTATGCTCATGCTGAATTTGGATGGAAGGAATCCTTTTTTCTTTGTTTCTTTTTTTACCACAAGCCATGCTGTGCATATAAAACTAAGGCAAGATGTTCAAAATGATGAGAGTATATAAATGTATGGCTCCGTTTCATGATATCTGTTATACCCGCACTCATCCATGTCCATGCCGAGTTGTTGCTGGTCCAGTACATGAGTCAAGCTGTAGATTAGACTGAGAAAGACTGATGGGATAGAGCAATATAAAACTAATCCGTGCCAGAGCCAGAGCGAGGAGGCTAACTGCATTTTCACAGTATGTGGGTTTGTTATATAAACCCATTTCACTGATATTAGTCACTCAATTAGGAAGGAGGACGATTATTTATATAATGTGATGATGGTCCTCGTGTTTCTACGTGTGAGGCTGTATTTCAGATGCAGTCAATGTAGACATGTTGCTTTTGCAATAGTGCTGGTCTGTGGCTTTCTTTAAAGGAATATTTCACCCATGCATGAAAACTTGCAGAAAACTAACCTTCAGGCCATCTAAGATGTCCATAAGTTCTTTTTTTTTTATCTTAACACTTTTGGAGAAATTTAGCATTACATCACTTGTTCAGCAATGGATCCCCTGCAGTCAATGGGTGCCAACAGAATGAGAGTCCAAACATCACAATAATCCACAAGTAATCCACACAACTCCAGGCAATCAATTAGTTTCTTGTGAAGACAAATGCTGTGGGTTAATCAGAAAGAAATCGATAAAGACATTTTACTTTAAACGGTCACTTTTGGCAAAAATACACCTCCATAATCCATAACAATGCATCCTTGGATGAACACGTCAATCTTAAATTCTCTCACATCAAAATCCATCAACTTATTTCTTTATAATTTTAACTTGTTTTCACTTTAAATGGGCCTTGATCTGTTCATATTTCTTTCCTGATTCATAAAAGTTGACTTTTTCACACAAGAAAGCAATATTATGGATATATAGGACTCCTAGTTTAGCCAGAAGCAATGGTTTGAAGAATAAAAAACATCTTGATGGATTTGTTTCTTATAATCCCAGAGTTTTTCACCTCACAAGATGAATTATTTTGATGTTGTATCATCTGTTTGAACTTTCATTCTGACGGCACCCATTCATTGCAGAGGATCCATTGATGAGCAAGTGATGTAATGCAAAATTTATCTAACTGTTCCGATGAAGAAATAAAACTCATGTACATTACAGAGTACATTTACAGAAAATGTTTGGGTGAACTATTCCTCTAATGTTTTCTTCATGGTCAGACAGACACCAGTCCTGTTCATAACTTTCTATAAGGGACATTAGAATCCCAGCATGTTGGTCCTAATGTTGTGTGACATTGAGTGAGTCGTTGGCCTTGGGAAGATTTGTGTTATAGCATTGTGCTCGCAGCTTCACTACATCTGTTAATTCTGGATGAGTGTAGCAGCATTTTTCATCATGACATGTTCTGCTCCATTTATTTTGAGAATTATACTATATATTACACAAATAATACTCAAGAGTGGTGAAACAAATATTGAGTCTCAGTAGCAAACAAATCAAAGGGACACAGTGAGTAATAACGGTGCAGAGCCTGAAGCGTTCTGATTCATAGGCTTCCTTCACACTTAGCAGTGGATATGAGTAGAAGTTGACAGTTAGTTTTATTGTGTTCCACTGAAGAAAGTCATATAGGTTTGGAATGACATTATGGCAAATACACTACCATTCAAAAGTTTAGGGTTAGTGAGATTTTTATGTTTTTGAAAGCCTCTTGTGCTCGCCTCATATGCTCAAAGCTGAAATATTTTGATCAAAATAAAGTAAAAACTTTAATGTTGTTGGGATTTCTATATATTAGTTCATTTACAGCGTTCATTTGGAACATGTGATGGTCACTATTTTAATGTAATGTGTCATTATGTAATGGTCATGAATTGTAATGCTCACCTACACTATCAGATGTAGTCTGTATACTCATGTCAACAGCCTACACTGAAGACGGCAGGACTTACTTTGAATCAGTTTTCACTTAGAAATTGCTAAATTTCACAAATAATAACAAAGAAACAACAAGTAGCACATTGAATTAAAATTACATTTTGACGTGGAATAACTGAAATAGCATATTTTTGCAAAATGTACTGCAGTAATCTTTGTTTTGTTTAAAAACATTGCAATATATGGATAATTCCCATCCAATTGATGTTAACAAGTATATTGTTATACTTGTTCCATCTGTTGTGTCCTTCAGACTGAGCATGTTCACTTCCCTGTGATGTGGAATCCCACTCAAGTTTGTTTAAAAGCCTGTAAAGTTTCATTAGAAGGGCACTATCAAGTTACTGGAGCTTAGACTGAGTCAGTCAATCAATCAGTTATTTAATGAATATGACAAGATGTGCAGTTAATATGAGGGCCACTAGAGGGCCACAGGGGACCATCTGGAAGTCTACAAAGGTTAGTGTTGAGGGTATGGAGTGAGGCGGTGAAAAAAACAACTAATGTGAATGGAGCTGGTGACTTTGTTCAGAATGGAACACTAGTGTACTGCTTACTGCATACTATAGCATACCTATTTAAGCATATGAAACTATAGTTGTTGTGGGATGACCTTATTGTGCTCCATCTATAAATCATCGCTTTATGTACTCCCCAATTGTAAGTCGCTTTGGATAAAAGCGTCTGCTAAATGACTAAATGTAAATGTAAATAACTAATTGGATGAGTAACGCTCCAAGCCTCTGTAAAATAGCCAGTAAACACATTCTATAATAATGCAGCAAGTTGCTCAATTGCTTGGCAGCTGTTAAAAGCCTACCGCTGTGCTAATGAACTATGCTATTTTGGCGGAAGGATTGTTTATTTCAGTTGTTTATATTAATAAACATAACAATCATGTTTGGCCTATGAACGAACACCCCTTCCCTTCAGTAAAACAGAGTTAACAGAATTATTTGATTAAAGGTTGTATGGGATCTGTGTACTATTGCATGCATACCGAAAAATGTACATGCCATGCACACTATTCTGAACACAGCCAATAATTGTGAGCATCCAAAATTGATCAAACATAAGCCCTGCTTTATATTGATCACTTAAGTTTTTTTGTAAAAACATTAAATTACATACATTCCTTAATGAAAATAAGACATCTGTGTGTGAAAAATAAGTTGTTTAATCAGAATATCATCCGTGTCATTTTTGTTCACTCACAGATCACACGATTTCAGAGCTGAGAATGCACCACTTCATTATCACTTCATTGTACAAATTATTACAATAGGTTTATTTTAAACAAGTCTTAAAGGAACTGTACAGTCAGTAACCTTCCTCTGACAATGAACAATGTCACTTTCATTTTATAGAAAAAATGCATAAAGAGTATAATTTCCTATTACGCTGCACTGAAGAAAGCCATACCGAATTGGAATGTCATGAGGGCAAGTTAACTACCATTCAAAAATTTGGGTTTGTAAGATTTTTATTAACTTTTTAATGTTTCTGTGAGATGTATCTTATGTTCACAGAGGTTGCATTTATTTTTTGATCAAATCACAGGAATGCAAAGCAAAGCAAAACTTTCAGAATCATTACTCCAGTCTTCAGTGTCACATGATCCTTCAGAAATCATTCTGATTTGCTGATTTGCTGCTCAATAAACATTTCTTATTATTGTTCAAAACAGTTGTGCTGCTAGTGGTAAATTAAACAGTTGAGAGTGTTCAACATACTGTATCTCAAACACTTTCTATTGTGGGGTATAATATTCCATGCCATACTTTCTGTATTCTGCTCAGTTTGGCCAATGAAGTAGATCATCAAAGCATTCAGTGAATACAGGAAATTCACTTATTAGTGAATAACTTATCCAACAACAGCAAGCCTATTATGCTAATGAGTCATTCTGAACATAGCTGGGTGAAGTTAACATATCACTTACAGCAATACCTTAAATGAACCTCTTTATGGCGTCATAAGCAGGATCATGATGTGCTTGGTCACAGAGGAAGTTGTTGATTCACTCCTGTGCAAAAGGAAACTTCTTAGTCCCGTCTGAGGCTTTAATCGACATCTCAGCAGCCGAGGACTCAGGGGAAAGATGTGACCGGTGCCACGCGCCCATCAGACTCTTCATGCCAGTGCTTACTTATCTATTAGCACTTGTGCTAACATCTAGCACTATAATCTGAACATCACAGCGCTGCATTTGGACGGATGTTGTGTGTGAGTAATAGATGAATGTTGGCGTCAAAGCACACATTACTAGACACAGTGCCCACATGCTGAACGACAGTGATAAGGAGGGTTGTGAAATCACACACAGCTATTTCTGCTTGTCTAGGCTTCTATCAAATGAGCTGAGATGAGTGTTTGTGTATGGCACATATGGCTACCATGTGTTTGTGTCTGTGTTGAAGTGTATATGGGGCTGATAGCACATTGTTGTTTTGGGAGCTGATTCGTGGAGCAAGCGTCTCTGTCAGCCCATCAGATGAAGTTTGTCTGATCGGTAGCAGGAACGGAGGTCTCTGCTGAAAGGCGTCTGTGTCTTTCTCTCTTTCTGACTCACACACACACACACACACACACACACACACACACACACACACACACACACACACACACACACACATAAACACAGATGCACATACTCTGAGAGCAGGGGGCGCCAAGATCAGCATGCTTCATTTACAGATTCACTGCATCTTTTCTGGTTCAGCGAGAAAACACAGACACAAGCTTGTGTCACTATCTGGGCCACCCTGCTCTCTCACTTTCATTTTTTGGCATACTCTCTATGGTTGTTTCTGCATTGTGATTCGCATACTATCTGTCCAAAATAGTATTCTAATTTAGAATTAGTGAATCCTAAATCGCAGTACATCGAAATGAGAATTGCAAACGTACCCAAATAGTCTACTGTTTATGGAAATACTCTAATGGCTAATATTGTCCACAACCCATTGCAGTTTGGAGAAGCATACCATTCATGATAATGAACATGAATTAAAAAAACTACAAACATGGCAGATGTGCGAGGCCAATGGTTAATGGTTTGTTCCATTTGTACTCATCAAAAATGTCTATGGTCTGCGATAACTTTTGCTTTAATTGGACAGTTCACTTGCACTTGAATCATTTGTAGTCGTTTCTCACACTAAAATGGTATACTTTATGAAGCAGATAACTAAAAGAGTGCTGTATGGAGTGGATTTACCCACAATCCACTATAGTGTAGGAAACAAAACTTCTCTGCTTAAGAAAAAAAAGTTTATAATGGGAATTGCTTTGGTTATAATGGAAACTGTAATGGTCCCTGCGGGTCTCTATAGATAATTTGTTGCCTTGTATAAGTGGCATGTTCAGACCACTAAATCCTAATGGGATGTGGCCAAAACACACTACTAGATAGGGTTTCCAGGTCTGTGAAACAAAAACAGCCCAAAGATGCCATCCAAATGTTAAAACTCAACATATGCCACTCCCATACCTAAAACTTGAATGCAATGTTATGCATTTTATGCAATTTTAACTTGAACCTCACCTGAACATTTTGACTTGAACGTCTGTTTTCATAAAGGAGATCAAATTCCCCTCCCTTGCAAAACTCATAATATAATAGTTTTACCATGTTATAATATTTCAATACACCCATTTCAATCAATTACTATTGATGAAATATGTAATCAATCGCCTGCAAAAGTTTACAAATAACTAAATTCTGTACAGTTATGCAGTATTCTATCTATATATCCATAATGGGCTATCAATTCAAAATATGATGGGAGCCCTCTAGAAACCCTCCTGGAGGAATGTGTATCGATGTTAACTGAGATAAGATTATTAATAGTCCAGTTTATATAATGATAGGATGCACATACTTATGCAACAGCATTATGCAGGACAGTGTTGCCAGGTCTGTGCAACAAAACCAGCCCAAAGGTCAATCTGTTAGACTAAGCATGGTCCTGTATTCCAAAACGTTCAAGGTTCAAGGTTCAAGGTTTCTTTATTTGTCACATAATAAATTATACAGTGTATAACTAGAAGTGAAATGTAATCAAATCAGGTGCCTGATCATCTGCTACATACTCAAAATTATGAAATTTTTCTTTACAAAAAGACTGCATATTTTAGGGCATAGTACAGTTAGGCAAATTGGGACATAGTTTATGTCTCTAAACTGCAAACGTATCTACAAATATTTTTTTAAATGAACACAGTTGTTGCACTCAGAAACATTTCATGCAATTCATAATTCAAAATAGTGCTGCCACAAGGGTAGCTGTAGCAGACAGCAGAAAATACAAATAAATAAAATACAAAAAAAACAGCTACCTAAATTACCTAAAAGCTTATTTGGCTACCTAAATAATACAAATTGCCTGTTTTAAAATATTTTAAACAATATGTCAAATGTTATATAACTAAAATGGTCCAATAAAACATTTCTCATTCTGTTTCCCAGTTAGCCGACAAGCTTAATTTGCATACCACTTGCCAGTGAAACTGCTAGCTTAGCATTCCAATAACCGAGAAACCTGCTAACATAGCATGCTGTATAACAAGCCCATTAACCTGCTAGCTTGAAGCAATGCAATGAATACGTCGTCATGCTTCCCATGGAAGAAGACCACTCTGTATCCCATGGGAAAGCATCAGCCCAATGGTAAAAGCCCTGAAGGCTCAGGGTGTTAAGGGAGTTACATCACGACGCCTGCCACACAGGATACAGGTGTCTGCATGCAATTTAAAGGTGTTGAAAGAGTAACAATGCTTGCAGTATTGTTAGAGATGAAAGAATGAGTGTATATATTCAGATGGAGTGAACAGGAAGTGTGTGTTGAATGTCACCGTAAGATATATTTTCTATAGATATTGAAAGACTTGTCAGTGGCATGCGCTTCCTGTCCTTGAGCCAGACAGAGAATAAGACACCATGAGAGAGAGACACCATAAGCACAACAGTACAGGAGTGACGCAGGCTGTAATATAAACACACACCCCGCCCTGATGCTCATCTGAACACAGGTTAATGAACACATCTGCCAGTGTTTGGGGTCGGTGTAAACCAGCCTCCGCTGCACCTGCATCACTACTTTCGTTGTTTTCCAGAAAAGATATCTAAACATCATTCAAACTATTTAAATGGGAAGCATAATAAAACTCAAAACAATTTGTCTTAAATTTATTACATAGCTCTCTGGAACAATTGATTCTAAGTAGTCATTTGCAGCATTTTGCTGTCATTTTGAATGTTTTTTTATATATTTTAACTGTATATTTAGCTTGTCCATTTCAACATACTTTATTGGTACTACTTTTACGTCTTTCCTGTTGCCCTGCTGTTGAAGTTCAGATCAGAATTGCTCATTGGCACCATCTAGCAACTCAAAGTATAGGTGTAGTAAAATAGCCTGGTAAGACTTCAGTATTCATCTGATCACTTTAAAATAGAGTAAGGCGTGTAATAGTAAAGCTATATGTAATGTTACCTAACTAATCAATAGAAAAAGTAACCTGGACAACAGATTAATGTCAGTGTGTAACAAAAATAATATATATATATATATATATATATGTGTGTGTGTGTGTGTGTGTGTGTGTGTGTGTTTGCACGTGTGTGCGTGTGTGCGTGCGTGTGTGTAATCATTCATTTATGAACGTAGTGAGATTTATGCTACAAGGAAGAAGAAAAAATTGCCACATGGGAAAGAAAAATATACTTTAGTTCAGCATATACGTCTATTATCTGAAAACAAGTTTAATATATCATGCAGTTTTGCTTCTGAAGTAAATTAATTTAGGTTTTCTTCTTTTCCACTGTTGCTCTGTTGGAATAAATTAATTGTTAAATGAATTAATTTAATTTAAATAACATAAATTGTTAAATGTATTAATATTATACAGGTTTAAAAGGAACGTGCAATAGATTCCTAGCTTTAAGATCTCCATTATGCCTTGAGAGCAAAGTAAGGATGCTGTGGAAGATGGATGCGGGTGTATATCTGTTTGGACTGTCTCTGCTAGAATAGAGAGCAGATGTCTCCATCTGGCAGTGTTTAGGCTGGCACAGAATAACGTCTGAATTGACTGTCAGCATGAAGTCTGGTCCTCTTTGTGGTCATTTCCAACCGTCCTCTTAAACAGGAAGTGAATGTTTGTGCCACATGTAAAATAACCAGAGTTCATTCACACTGAAATTATTTCCTTAGTAATTATTCTTAAAACAATCAAATGCACCTGAAAAGCTAAATTGCATGATGCAGTAAGACTTGTTTTATTATTATACACTAGTCAACATTTGAACTGGATCAAAACCTTTCATCAAAGTTGTCCTAAAACCTAAACCAAGCTGCATTCTTGTCTTAGGACAACTATGATGTACTTTTTTGATCCACTTCAAATGTTGACTACTATAATAAGAATACATTTTTCTTACTAGAGTAATATTTTTTTTCAAACCTCATAAAATTGTGTTACATTTGTGCTTAATATAATAATGTTCAGCCTGTTTCACACACAAAGCATCACATGACAAGAGAACACATGGATTTGTAGACTTGTATGGTACTTTTGTCAGTTTCAGTGCTTGGCAGTGTCTTATCATTATACAGTTCCATTGTACCGAAAAAGCATGAACTTAGAATTTCTCCTTTTGTGTGAAGAAGGAAATAATTCAAATTTGAGGTTAACGTGTTTTAATTTGCATGTGAACTTTATGCCAATAGTCAAAAACCCGGCTCTGCGAGACAAATCAATACATAAATCAGTCTGTGCTTTCCCCCAGAGAGGCCGAACTGAACAGCACCTTTCCAAGATGACCATTTACAGCTGTGTGTAGAAGGAAATCATTCAAATTTGAGGTAAACGTGTTTTAATTTGCATGTGAACTGTTCCTTTAATGGTAATACCACCATATCACAGTGGAGACCAGCATCCAAATCCCAACATATGCTGTCTTTTTAGCAGGGTAACGTTTCACACACAGCTGTCCTCTCCAGGGAGACTGATGGATTCCAGTTTGTTCTTTACTTTTATGAGCTTTTGAGAACCGCATTGTACTACGAAGTGTAACTGAAGTCTAGTAGCTATTATCTTGGCAGAATCAAAGAGGAATCACAGCATTTAAGGACGGGGAAACATAATTCCTTTTATTCTGTCTGTTCCCGGGCCTGTGGTTGGAAAAGGCTTCTGGTAGAAGGGCGTCCTTGTCTCTAGGGTTCGGGTGGAACATTTGAAAGACGATACCCACACGCGAACTTCAGTGCTAACCCGACTCAAGAGAACAACAGTCCAATAACAATACACAGACCCCAGTCTCAGAAAACACACACGCACACACCATACCGTGCACTTAGACACTCTGAAATGATTGTGGCTTTATTAAAAACTACATTCTGGGGACTGCCAACGTAAAGTAACTGCAAAACATTCTCCGGAGGAATAATATGATTTGAAGAATATTGTTTATACAAAAAAAAAAATCATCATCCTCAGGTCTTCTTTTTTTGGGGGGGTGAAAAACAAAATGAGATTTTAGACAGACACCCAAGCTGCTACTTTTCATACAATTTGAATGAATGTTCATGTTTAATGCCAAGCTACAAAAGGAACAAAAAACATCATAAAAATAGTCCAATATCGAAAAATATTTTCATAAAAACATATATATATATTTTTGTCGTATAGGGGAGAATGTGACTTATGTGATCATGTAAATGCAGCTTTTCTTTTTTTATGAGTGCGCAAGCATACAGAAAGGTCTGTGAAGAAGCTGCTCTCTGATCAATATGAAAGTAGTTTAAACCCCCCATTCCACAGCCCTGTGTCCTGTGTAGGGTTGCAAAAAGTTGAAACATTTCCAGTAAATTTCGGAACATTTCCGGGATTTTGGGAAAGTTACGGAAATTTTCCACCCCTTTGCAAGCCTAGTCCTGTGATTTTCAATGTGCTCTGCTTGCTTATTTTCAGATGAACTATCCCTTTAACAGTCAGTCCCTCGCAGGCCGCCCACACTGGCTCTCACATACAGCAACCTGAGATCTCTGTGAAACTCTATAATAGAGAATTAGATTAAACACCATCTCTTCTTTTCTCTCCCCCTCATCTCCTCACTTACTGATGTTTCTAAATCTAATACTTTCTATGCATCCATCCCAAAGGGCCTATCAGCTTTAAGAAAGAGCAGATGTGATACAGGATATTGCCATTTTGATGGAAGGAAGCATGTGATGCAGTATAGTTTTGAGATCCCTCATAAACTCAAGAGAATGACTTAGCAGCTTTCCAGAAGATGTTGGTAAACCGATATGGGATTTGTCAGAGGAAAATGAGAGAAGGTAAATATGGATGTGTTATCTCAGGAAAGTTTGAACAGCCCATTCACTCTTTTTGTGCACAAACGATTCATACTCGAGTTGTTTATACACGTCATCCTCGAGTTAACAGCACAAGTTAACGTTTTCTTTGTGTGTCTTTTTGGTTTAATTCTGGAGTGAAGTACGTCCAGTCCTCACAGAACTCAAAGGAAGCGTGTATTATTTCTGTGGTGCTCCTCTGAGGCAGAGCATTGTCAGCTTGTGGGACAGCCAACAAAAAAATAATAGTAATTCAAGTTGTAGTTAGATGTGATACATCTTGAATGCAGAAAAACATATTGTTCAGTTTATTTAAACCTACTAAAGTTGGCCAGTGCTCTAAGAAAGACTGACAGTTGTCTTTAATATGGTCACTTTTTGATGTTTTGTTTGAACATTTGAGGAAAGCACAACATTTAGAAACAATTCTACATTTTGTGATGAATGTGTTTTTTTTTTATCTTTTAAATTTGAGTTGAGCTTTGAACTTTTACATTAATTGTATCCATTGTATTAAGACGTAAATGGGACATGAAAATGCACTCTGTATGTAATTGCATATTATTATAGTGTAATTTATTCCCATGCACAGTCTCAGTTTTATGTTGCTTTGATGTTATTTACTTGACTAGTTATTTTAATGTAGTATTTTATGTTGTTGATTATAACAATTCTTGAGTTTTTTTGTTGATATCCATGCAATTCTGATAATATTAGTTCATAATTCAAATCATATTAGTATACTTCAAAAATAGTTGACCTTTTATATAATTTACTTTTTTAAATAAACTTACATTGGATTACATTTTACAAGAAATACTATTTCAATTTTTTTACTACTTCAAATTCAAAATGTAATGTTTAAAACGTTAAACCTTTGCAATAAATGCCAATTAACAGAATCAATTGTACACTGAAAAAATTATGAGAAAACTATTTTCACTCCGAAATTGCTAGTAAATTATCTACAAGCAATGTCTAAGTGGAAATTGTTTCTACGCCATTTTTTACTCCACTCACCCCAACAGCATTTCCTTTCCCCTAAAGATTGTAATTATTGTACTATAATATATAGTATAGTAACATATAGTATAGATTGCAAAATACAACACCAGTTATTACGTTTAGATTATTTTATCCATGTAACACAGTCTAACAATGTTCACTATTGCTTTTATACTGGCAGCGAGAAACCTCATTAAAAGTAAATAAGGTCCAGGTTGGCAGCCAATGGGAACATTAATCACCATAATGAACCTCAACAAAACAACAACTATTAACATTATTATCCCTCAATGCAGCACAAAATTGTTCTTTCTTTAGAAAGTAATTTGTTATGACAGAAAATCACTTAGAATGTATTCATATGAAAGTTCATTTCTGAATAGTTCATTAAGAGATAGGAATAAATTACAGTTAAAGGTTGTCAAATCCTGGAAATATTGGTGGGAAAATGTGTTGGATTCCACATTGTCTTGATGACAGTAAATCTTGAGTAATGTTGAAAGTCTATCCAGTAAGAGCGAGAGAGAAAGTGAACGAGTGGAATGATTTATCACACCATCCTCTTCTCTCCAGGACTGACAGCTCTCCCTCCCTTTCAACGCCCCCTTGTTTATCTGGAGTTTGCCTTTCCCCAGCTGATCTGTACGGGATCTCTGCATGTCACTGTATAAACAGAGCTTTTGTTTAGCTAACCGTCCTCATTTCACTCTCATAGCTGTGGCTGGGGAGGATTCTCTGGTAATAATTTTTTCAGGAGGTATGCAGGTGAGCACATGCGGGAAACACAATCCCGGGCCGTGTCCGGGCAGGCCTGCTCTCCCCCCTCAGGGGCCAGTGAATGCTTCTATGCTCCCATCGCACACCTGTGGAAAACAAGTCTGGCATTCCAAATGATCCGCCTGTTTTCCCGGTGAACCAAAACGGCGATATATATATATATATACTGAAAAAAATTATAAACGCAACACTTTTGTTTTTGCCCCATTTTTCATGAGCTGAACTCAAAGATCAAAGACTTTTTCTATGTACACAAAAGGCCTATTTCCCTTAAATAATGTTCACAAATCTGTCTATATCTTTGTTAGTGAGCACTTCTCCTTTGCCAAGATAATACATCCACCTCACAGGTGTGGCATATCAAGATTCTACATTCTAGAGTGGTCTTTTATTATGGCCAGCCTAAGGAACACCTCTGCAATAATCATGCTGTCTAATCAGCATCTTGATATGACACACCTATGAGGTGGATGGATTATCTCAGCAAAGGAGAAGTTTTCACTAACACAGATATAGACAGATTTGTGAACAATATTTAAGGGAAATAGGCCTTTTGTGTACATAGAAAGAGTCTTAGATCTTTGAGTTTAGCTCATAAAAAAGGAGGCAAAACAAAAGTGTTGCGTTTATATAATTTAGTTCAGTGTATAATTACAGGCGGCACTGTCAGGAGGCGGCACTGTCAGGAGGCGGTGTTGTCCCAGTGCAGTGCCTGACGGGCATTCAGTCTGAAATGACACACTGACAAAAACGAAACGCTCATGAAAAACTGTGAGTGGCAAAACCAAAAAAAAAAAAAAAGGAAGGCAAGAGGTTTCAAAATTGCAAACACAAATCTGATTGGCTGGCTCTACTCAGTTTCTATGAGTCAGGGTGCACAGGTTTTTATGTTGTTTAAAAATGTTTGAAAAAAGCAATTAATATATGTGTATTTCATAAGCATTGTCATAATTATATAACAGGAATATTTTTATGTTTGTTAGGTTTAAAAAAATGTATATTGTCAAAAGGCCAAAAATAAATTAGTATAAATATTATTTTTGTAAATGTATTAATTTATGTTTTTAATTATTGAATTTTAATTTAATGCTCAATATGTAACTTTTTTTATTTTTTTTATTTAGGCCTACATTTATTTATTTAGTGAGTACATCATGAATCCATCTTCCAAACCACGTTTTTGTCTTATCCTGAATCAGTACAACTATAACAAGTGTTTATTTTTAGACCATGTTAGACCTGTCAGGACGACAACCACTATGGAATAGCCCAACACCTGCGTGACTCGTCATATCCATAAATAGAGAGAAGTACAATATTTGTACCCCCAAGTTATATTATGTAGAGAGTATCTTTCAGCATTACATATCTGTATACTACTTAGTTTTCATTAGTTATGCATACTAATTAGTGCTTATTTATTTTAAACACAACAGTTGTAGCATAATACAGTTGGACTACTACTTACATTAAAGTTTACTCATTATCTAATAATTAAATTGTTCTTGTAGACTGCTGTGTGTTATTTGATGGAGGCACTACTTTGTTGCATGTTTATCTATTATAGTATGATTGATTTCAGATTTACTCACTCGACACTGAACTGTGGCCTTTTTTCTTGTGTTATTACACAGTTCCTGACTAGAATAATCTACAATATAGACCAGACTTTATGCCGATAGTCAAAAACCTGGCTCTGCGAGACAAATCAATACATAAATCAATCTGTGCTTTCCCCCAGAGAGGCCGAACTGAACAGTACCTTTCCAAGATGACCATTTACAGCTGCCTCTAATAGCGTTCTGTTGCCTGTAAGTGCTCGTATAAACTTTACAACCTTTTCTTTACTCATTTAGTGAGACATAACACAACCCATTTTACAGAGTTGCTATCATCTGAGCAGTCTGCAGCACGCATGAGCGCACACACGAATAAAACCAGGCCTGGGCCGATGATAACAGCTGTAATGACTGCATCCACACCCCGTGGAGTTTGGCCAGTGCTTGAAGTCGCTCCAGCTGTTTGTGGAGAAAAGCTGCAATCTTTCAGGTGCATATCATAGAAACATTTGCTGCAGACAGACTCCATGCTGTTCTCACATAGACATCAGTGTTACAAGTACAGCAGCGCAGCGTGTCTTGAGTCTCCTTCAATGATGGGACAAGAAGAAATGAGTTCATCATTTGTACATAAATTCCTCTGAACTGATGCTGAAGTAAAAAATTGGAGTATGAGAGATATTAAGATATTGTTCAGACTAGAGGGGATCGAATGTACAAGTAGATCTTCCCCTTATTTACCGCTTGTTTATAGATAGATAGATAGATAGATAGATAGATAGATAGATAGATAGATAGATAGATAGATAGATAGATAGATAGATAGATAGATAGATAGATAGATAGATAGATAGATAGATAGATAGATAGATAGATAGATAGATTTGTATATTTTTGATTAAGATCGTAATTACAAAACTCATATCAGTTGATCACCTGTGGGCTTTTGGTGGATTTTTTTATCTCTTTGTCTCTCTCTCAGGTTTATGGGTCGTTTTTGTCAATAATAAAATCATGCAAATCTCCTCTACACTTCAGGCATAATCTTGCAAGCCAGACTTTTGACCGCTGCTTGAAGCCTGGCAGGAATTGTAGCTTATTCTGCAACAAAAGTGAAAGCTCATTTAAATTCTCTTCATTCTTCACACACAACACCAAAGAAATTGGCAGAAACTGTGTGTTGACTTTGGTTAGAGTTTCCCTCCATCCAGAAGTAATAAGCACTGAATATTTCATACACATACATCTGAAAACAAAGCAGAATATACCATTGTGCTTGAGGAATAGGTAAATTATTAAAGTATTCTGACAAAATAACACATAAATCTCACCCAAAATAATAAAATGAAATGATAAAAAATATATAATAATAATAATAAAAACATACATGCACAAAAAGTTCAACTTGGCACCATTTTAGTTTTAGCTCCAGTAATAAATAAAATAATAATAATAAAAACATACATGCACAAAAAGTTAAACTTGGCACCATTTTAGTTTTAGCTCTAGTAATAAATAAAATAATAATAATAAAAAAGAGCCGTCAGGGCACACATTAATCCATATGCACCCCTTTGTGTTATTAAAAAATAAATAAAACAAGTAAATAAATAAAACAAGTCAAAGATTGCTTTGCACAATACTTCAAAATATTATCTAATAGTTTTTAAAAATGATTGGAACCTATATATTATTTTAGTGATATATGGGCTGTTGAAAACTCTGTTCTTCTAAAGTAGAAAACTCAGAAGAGAAGACCAGGAGACTTCGGATTCGATCGTCAGCAGAATTTCTTTATTCTATGACATGTGTTGTTATCTGCAGTCATCGAAGATCTCAATCTTAAGTCATTTTTACAGGGTATCTTTATAGTCAGGATTGGAGGAGGGACTTCTTAGAGGTGGAGACAAACATCAAACAAAGCAAACATCTGAGGGGCGTTAGTTAATTACAGGAACCTTCCGTGGTCCAATAAACCTAACAAAGGTTGAATCTCTCAGTAGTCTAACTCCTTGATCTTACCATTACAAAGGCACAGCTGTCCCAAGCCCAAATGGTCAAACAATCTCAAGCACCTTTGCCTTGCCCGACACCTCTTAGTCAGGACGTGAATTCAAATCAAACATAGAATAACATTTGTGATCCTTCAATAGAGGTGTCGGGCAAGGCAAAGGTGCTTGAGATTGTTTCCTGACCATTTGGGCTTGGGACAGCTGTGCCTTTTGTAATGGTAAGATCAAGGAGTTAGACTACTGAGAGATTCAACCTTTGTTAGGTTTATTGGACCACGGAAGGTTCCTGTAATTAACCAACGCCTCAGATGTTTGCTTTGTTTGATGTTTGTCTCCACCTCTAAGAAGTCCCTCCTCCAATCCTGACTATAAAGATACCCTGTAAAATGACTTAAGATTGAGATCTTCGATGACTGCAGATAACAACACATGTCATAGAATAAAGAAATTCTGCTGACGATCGAATCAAGTCTCCTGGTCTTCTTCTGAGTTTTCTACTTTAGAAGAACAGAGTTTTCAACAGATGCTGCCGTGAACCCGGATAGAGTTCCAGCTTTCTCACCTGAAAGATCTGCATCTTTTGGAATCCAGCGAAACTTCAAACTGAACAAGGATTCCCAGACTGAAATTTTCTCTCTGGTGAGTGCTGTCTCTAATCCGAAAGAACCTAAGACCAGTACAAATTTTTGTATCCTCTGTGCCCAGAGAAGAGTTAACATACATCTGTAGGGTTTTGTTTAACTAAAGGTTATCCTCTGTTTTCAGACAGGGAAGAGTTTATCCTCTGTTCTTGTAGGCAGGGAAGGTTATCCTCTGTTTTCAGGCAGGGAAGGTTGGCATTACGTGCTAATTTTTGGTTTATCCTCTGTTCTTTCAGGCAGGGAAGGTTAGCATTACGTGCTAATTTTTGGTTTATCCTCTGTTCTGTTCAGGCAGGGAAGATTTAGCATTACGTGCTAATATTTGTTATCCTCTGTTTTGGCAGGGAAGAATTGGTTATCCTCTGTTCATGCAGGGAAGATTAGCGTAAAGTGCTAGTGAATTGTGTTATCCTCTGCTTTGCCAGGGAAGGTTAACAATAGTTGATCTGTGTTAACAAGTGTACCCTCTGTTGATCAGAGAAGTTTTAGTGTTTTGATTGTGTGATAACAAAGAAACTCACAAAATGTTTAGAAAGAATGCTAGACTGATCCCCACAACTGAAAAAGGTGGTCTAGCGACTCCTTTGTGGTCAGATAGCGAATTCAAATCACTTTTAGGAGTGCAAATGAACATAATAGTCACTGAGAAAGTTAGACAAGAACTAACTCAGAAATATGAGATCCATCCAGACAAGACTTGGTCGGTAGATGAGTGTAAAAAGGTACTGGGAGCATGTATTCGCAAGAACAATGTGAAAGGCATTATCTGTTGTCACAGAGAATTCAGTGTAACGCTAGCGACACAACAGTCTCAGCGTATTTCAGAGCTAGAGAAACAGAACAATGAACTCCGTGCGAGAGTATCCACTTTGACCAAGAAATTGAACCTCAAGAAAGAGGCAAAAACTGATGTGGAAGTAAGTCAGCCTGATAACATTTACCCTGATTTACAAGCGTTTTTTGAAACAGATGTAGCTCTCCAATCAGTAACTGATGTGCCTGTAAATTCCTTCAATGTGTGTGGTGCGAGGAGGAGATCTCAGGGGATTGAGGAAACTGATAGTGTTCCTCTCAATTCTTCTGTTGTGCAAATACAAACTGCTGCCAAAGCTTTATGTCCTAAAGATATAGAGAGACTATCTCAGAGTTTACCGTCAGCACGCACACATTTTTCTGAATTTAGAAGAACATTGATCAGTAAAATGCGTCTTTATGACATGTCGTTGACAGAAGTCACGCAGCTGATGTCACAAATACTAACTGAATCTGAATTCAACAGTTTTGAATCTGCTGTCACTTCTGAACTGCGAAATGCCAGTAAGGGTGATTTAAGAGAAGGTATTTTGAAAATCCTAAAGAATATCTTAGGACCCAAAATAGATTGGTCTAGAATTACTACCTGTGTGCAAAGGAAAGAAGAAACTGTGAGTGAATATACTGAGAGATTTTGTCAGTCAGCTGTAATTTACAGTGGAATTGTTGATGACCCTGAAAGTGTGCTGGATGACAAGGGACCCTGGTTCGTATCTGGTCAGATGGCTTTGTAGCCGAATACAGAAAAGCTTTACCATTCTTAGATCTAACTTGGTCTAACAGAACTCTCAGAAGTAACCTAGACAGGTTAGCTACATGGGAAAGAGATGCTGATGTCAAGGCAAAAGTAAGAGTAGCAGCAGCTACGTTTAACACAACGAAACAAGACAATAGATGGTCTAAAGAGAAAGCAAATGCAAATACTGTGAAAAATTTGGACATTGGGAGAAAGAGTGTAGGAAGAAGTTGCAAGATAGTAAAAGAAATGCTATGCATAATTCTGCTCCTTCTCAGCCTGCACACAACCCTGAAGTAGTTCCGCCAGTGACCACTGAAACTATAGGACAGTTAGTTCAGGCTCTTCTAAGAGCACAACAAGACCAGGAAAAAAACTAATTATTGGGGCTGTGAGTAGCTACCTTTCCCCTGTAATCCAACACAATGACCAAAGAATTTTTGTGAAAGGTAGCATAAAAGAGAAGTTAGCAACTCTCACAGCCCCGAATATTGTTATACAGCGTGCACCAGTCACGAACCCATCCTCATGTATGATGTCTGCAATGACTGAATTTGTGTTAGAGGGTGAAGGCGAAATGACTCATGATTGTGTTACGCTTACATATGCAGCGACAAGTGAAATAGCAGAAACTCCCATAGAGAACGCAGAATTGGAGTTGTTTGTTGATGGTTCAGCTCAAGTTATTGAAGGTAACAGACGAGCAGGATATGCAGTAACTTCCACCACTGAAGTAGTTGCTTCAGGTCGTCTTCCAGATCATTTTTCAGCTCAAGCTGCAGAACTAGTAGCCTTAACTAGAGCATGCACGCTAGCTTCAGGATCGGTTGCAAATATCTACACAGATTCCAGGTATGCTTTTGGGGTAATTCATGATTTTGGTGTCATTTGGCAAACCAGAAAATTTCTAACTTCTGCTGGATCCCCATTAAGCATGCTGGATTAGTGAAAGATTTAATGTTTGCCATGAAACTCCCAAAGAAATTAGCAGTGATCAAAGTGAAAGCACATCTCACAACTAATACTACGGAAGCTAAAGGTAATGCTCTTGCTGATGTAGCGGCTAAACAGGCTTGTTTCTATGCAACTGTACAAGTGTGTTCAGGTAGTACAGCACAGAAGATAATTCTACCTCCTGAATCAATCGTTGATCTGTATAAAGACGTTCCTCTATATGAAGCATGGACATGGTTAGACAAAGGAGCCACTGTGGATTCATCCGGCTGCTGGACCAAAGGGGAAAGTATGTTGCTCCCGAATCACTGTTGCCATATTTGGCTCAACAAATACACAGTTTGGGTCATAGTGGTCCAGCAACGATGAATCACAGGTTCTCAAATCAATGGTGGAATCCAAAATTCAGAAACGCAGCCACTGAAACAGTCAAGAGATGTGTTACATGTCAGAAAAATAATGATGTACCAGCAGCCATTACACCAGCAGCACATACCCCAGCTCCACCAGGGCCATTTCGTCACCTGCAAGTTGATTATATATCGTTGCCCCTTGTAAAGGAAAAACTGACGTTTTGGTAGTAATAGACAAGTTCTCAAGATGGGTAGAAGCTTATCCAACAGGGCGCTACAGCTGCACATACTGCTAAATGTCTTGTCACTGATTTCATTCCCAGATGGGGATTACCAGATTGCATTGACTCAGATCAAGGTACCCACTTCACAGGACAGGTAGTCAAGGAAGTGTCTAGAATGTTGAAGATTAAGTGGAACCTTCACTGCCCCTATAGGCCACAAGCATCAGGACAGGTTGAACGATCAAACAGAACAATCAAAACCAGGCTAAGCAAAATGCATCAGGAAGGAGTACCATGGGTTGAAGCACTGCCCGCAGTACTGTGTAGTATGAGAGCATCACCTAACAGATCAGTAGGACTGAGCCCTCATGAGATTATTACTGGACGCCCAATGCAGATGCCAGGTGTGATTGATCTTAGAAATGCTGATGTGCACATTGCTTCAGATGCCCTGATCGCTTACTGTGAAAACCTCACAAAGGCAGTGCAGAGTGCCAAAGAGAGAGTTGAGTCGTGTTGGCAGACTCCACCAGAAGGTGGACACACAATCGTCCCAGGTCAATGGGTCATGATAAAGACATTCAAAAACAAGCCATTAGAGCCTAAGTGGTACGGACCACATCAAGTGATGTTGATTACAGCAGCTGCAGTATTGTGTCAGGGAAGGAAAACTTGGACTCATGTGTCACATATTAAGGTTGTTCCTCCCCCTGCAGGGATAGGATAGGGCAGACACAAGAACCAGTGAGGAGCCCAGGGAAGAACCGAAGCAACAGGCTTCGGGGCCAACCCTGAGGTGAAGATTTCCTCATAGGCCTTTCCTCCATTAGTCCATCCTTTCCTCACTGTTCTTTAGGTGTCGAGGAATTGAGAAATAGGGAAAGAAGGAACAACCATAGCAGACTATATTTTGAACAGAGGATACAACCCTAATGTATGCAGACTCTACAAATACTGCTCTGTGCCGTTGTTCTCTCTTGTTTGTGTTTCTTTCTTCCTCTGTGCAGATACCATTTGATGGCTGTCCTGAGATCCATATGCACCACCCTTCTCACCTGCGGATAAAGCCACAACCTCTAGAACACAACTAGACCCATTACCGAGCCAACTATCACACAAGAAAAAGAAAAAAATACACAACGCAGAGACTCACATACGGAACTTCAGTCATCCATCAACATGATCAAGATTTTCGTACTATTAACCATCATGGACATCACGCAAAGTGTAGACCCCAGAAACAACATATTCAGAGCTGATGAATATGTCAAGAAATGCCTTGTTTGCTGGAAAGAATGTTTGCATGCCATACGCACCTTCAGTAGGAGCAGGAATCCCATGGGTGGCACACCTATCTCCAAATGTGACACGTGTACCTTATTCGATCATCATACCAGTGGATTATACAACAAGGATACATGTCACAACGTAATTCCTCCAGCTTCTTCCTGTTGCATTCCTGGACTACCATCCTGCAACCTAACTTCAGCTACTCCCATCATGACAGATCTACTCATGCCAAGGATGTTCTATTGGTGCATGGAAAATCATGCTCCAGCATCAACTACACTGGGTGAAATTCTCGTGAACGTTGCAGCTTTGTGATTGAAAGAAGAACCGAATTCGATGTAGCGTTACTACATCAGATACGAAAGAGGAGAATGATTTAAAAGAGTGTCTCTACGGGAACCCATCCCTACCGAAACTTTTGCCATAAATCAGTGGTGTATGATTCCTCCACCGACTGGCACTTTGTGGTTATGTGGGACTTCTGTCTACAGCATCCTACCCAGCCAATTCAATGGCAGGTGCACCCTGGTTTATGTCCTACCAGCCATCAGAGAAAATACACACTCCACCTCAAGTTCTCCACATCTACAAAATTCAGCTTCTACCAACAAAGATGGCTGCATTCCAGGACTCACTTGTGTACAAACGTGGTGGTCAAGAACTCTTGGAGCATTAATCCCATCGTATGGTGTCATGCAGGCTCTCGATCAAGTCAGAAGCCTGTCGGATTCTGTACAGAAATTGGCCAATGATACGGCTTTGGCCCTGGGCAACATCAAGGACACTCTTGCCTCGCACAAGATGATGATCTTACAGAACAGAGTGGCCTTGGATTACATTCTTGCAACACAAGGGGGAGCCTGTACCATTATCGGTCCTGAATGCTGCACCGGGTTAATGGATCCAACAGAGAACTTGAACAAAATCCAACAAGACATTCTTGGTCTTTCAGAAAAATTACGCCAGATGACTGAAGATAATTCTTCATGGTTCGGAAACTTGTTAGGTAAACCCTGGCTGTGGATCAAGGAAATAGCAATTCTGCTGTTGTTTCTCCTACTTGCGTACTATCTATGCATCCACAGTATCAAGTGTTTCTGTCAGCAAATGACGCCCGCCTCTCACAAGGAAATGACAGTTCCAACCAGAAAAGATTATTACCCGTAAAATCTTCACGGACCCTAATTGCATGTTTTGTTTCTGTGTCAGCATGCAATTACATATAAGCAACACAGAACATGTACAATGTGCCTGTAACGATTACAAGTTACAAGAATTAACTTTTAAGTGTCTAAATTTGTATTTTTGTGAGAGTTATTAGAACTCTCAAAGAGGGGATTGAAGGATCACAAATGTTATTCTATGTTTGATTTGAATTCACGTCCTGACTAAGAGGTGTCGGGCAAGGCAAAGGTGCTTGAGATTGTTTCCTGACCATTTGGGCTTGGGACAGCTGTGCCTTTTGTAATGGTAAGATCAAGGAGTTAGACTACTGAGAGATTCAACCTTTGTTAGGTTTATTGGACCACGGGAAGGTTCCTGTAATTAACTAACGCCTCCCTCAGATGTTTGCTTTGTTTGATGTTTGTCTCCACCTCTAAGAAGTCCCTCCTCCAATCCTGACTATAAAGATACCCTGTAAAAATGACTTAAGATTGAGATCTTCGATGACTGCAGATAACAACACATGTCATAGAATAAAGAAATTCTGCTGACGATCGAATCCGAAGTCTCCTGGTCTTCTCTTCTGAGTTTTCTACTTTAGAAGAACAGAGTTTTCAACAGGGCTAAAGACAAGCTGTATTAAACTTTTATTGTTTTGATGATTGAAAAACACTTTCCATTTTTGACCATATACACTTTGGAAAAATACAATAATATTATTAGTAATATTTTTATTCCTAACCAAATCTAAGCTTAGTATCCAGAATGTTCTGTTTCAATCACTAGTTTCATTTCATTGCATCACTAGTTGGGAAAAAACCCTGAGTCTGTTGCTTCATGCTGCATTTTACTGTCAGTGTGGACAGAAACAGTTCTGTTATTTTGTGTAGCTGTAGGTGTTGCTCTGTCTCTCTGGCCTCTCATCTGCTTTCATATGCAACACTACTCAGCGTTTTTGATTTTACTGCACGCCATTTCTTAATGCACTCAATTTTGCTTTAATGCTGCAGTCTCATGAAGTATTAATGCACACCTGCCCAAACCCTCACAACAACACAACATACTTGCAAGGGTATTGTGACTGAGCTCTCAGACACTACAAACACAAAACTTGCTATCTTTTTCAGCACAAGGCCTGTCTGTCTCACAGATAAGGTGTTTTATTCATTTAACTTAAAGCGAGTAGGTTATAGATGGACAAGCATGTTGTTTCCCTTGAAATTCCTTCCTGTCAATCTTATCTGCACAGGTGCTGTGTGTGACTGTGTGTGGCTCCAAAGGTTGATGTAACATAAGTTAACCCAGGTAACCTTGACACTGTTTTTGAAGTGGAAAGCCGCCCTAGAGCATAATGTTTAACATGGACACACTGAAATAAGCTAATATCCTGTTTGGCGTCATCACAGATCAGATAACCTCCTCTTGACTGTTGTGGTCGATACTATATTAACAGCACAAGCTCACTAGTCATGAAGAAGCCTGATGGATGTTACATTTTATTCAAATCTTTTGCATAAACATGTGAGTGCCAGATTTTTGGCCCGTTTTCCCAGAGGAGGATGACTTTTAAAATGTTTGTATAAAAGGAAGTTTTGTTCACTTTTAGGAGCAGGAGAGAGAGCGAGGGGAATTATAACACTGTCAGATTGACCATGTTGACATTTCACTTCTGGGTTTTCCCTTGATTTGTTATCATCAGGGTTACAGTTAACTGAAACTAAAATTGAAACTGAAATTACAACCATTTAAAATACTTTCATTATGTGAAATAAATAGACATTAACTGAAGAAAAAAAAACATTATTTCAACTAGTTGTCAAAGCAACATTTCGGTAACACTGTAGAATAGGGAACACTTATTCACTATTAACTATGACATTTCCATAATTTCCTGCTTATTGATAGTTAGTAAGTTAGTTGTTAGTTTGGGTATTGGGTTAGGGATGAAGAATAATGTCATGTAGAATAAGGCATTAATATGTGCTTTATTGCTACTAATAAAATGGCTAATATTCTAGTAATATGCATGCTAATAAGCAACTAGTTAAGAGACCCTAAAATAAAGTGTTACCAACATTTCTTATTTTAATTTAGTTATCTCCATGGTCTACTAAAGGTTAAATACAAATTAATAAAAAACTACACAGACATCCAGATTATTCTACAGACTATAGACATCTACAGACTTGTATATATATATATATATTTATGTATATATATATAAACTACTAAAAATGACAAAAATGCACAACAAATGACGTAATGTTACGTAAAATTATAATTTAAATAAAAAATATACACTACTTATACATGAATTAAAAACTAATTCAAAATCAGTCAATCAGCAGATCTTCTTGTTTAATATCATATTTAACATTTCCTCAAAACTGTTTACCTAAATTTTAGAAAACTTTCCAATTTCCTGGCTGTACTGACATCAACTACAACCAAAAGAAGCACAACATGGGACCTTAAATAAACCAACATACTGTATGACACAATTGACCAGTCAGCTTTCTGTTAGTTAAAACAGTAAATCTGTTATAAAATCGGTATGGCGAATTCCTTGGCCTTTATGTAAAATTCAGCAGCAAAATTAGCAAATTTACAAAAGAATGTTAAATGTGACCTTGTGTTTTATTCTATCATGTACTGTTACCTCTTAACAAATAAATAAATAAATACATAAATAAATACTGTGAGTAATACTATTTGACAATATTTATGTTTTTACTGTTTAGAAGAGAAGAATATTTTTTAATTTGTCACATACACAATTATACAGAGTATAACTAGCAGTGAAATGTGTTCTCTACATTTAACCCATCCAAGTGCACACACACTTGGAGCAGTGGGCAGCTGACGCTGCAGCGCCTGGGGAGCAGTTGGGGGTTCGGTGCCTTGCTCAAGGGTCTCACATCCGTCGTGGACAATTCCTGCCAGAGCCGAGATTCGAACCCACAACCTCGGGTTACAAGTCCAACGCTCTATCCATTAGGCCACGGCTGCCCCCCTTTAATAAAATAAATGCAGCTTTGGTAAGCATGCTTCTTTCAAAAACATGAAAAACTGGGAAATTGTGATAGATAAAATGACCAATGGATTATATCAAGAGGGTTTATGGGAGTTAGTGTAAAATTTTGAACAAGTAAATTTGATTTATTTGGTGTTACACCCATCATGATATTATTGATAGCCTGAGAAAAAATTTTTGTGTAAACTTTAACACATTTTCATGAGGCCTTAAAGTGTTGCCTTTTTTTGATATGCACGTAATTTTACGTGCATATCTCCAGAGATGTTTGGAGATGCTTGACTTGACACTCTAAATAGTTCTAACTGGATGTTCCGAATGATAAAACGGCAAACGATCCACCTTTCGTTGCGCAAATATGCACGTGTGACGTAGAAATGTGTTGAAATCTGATGTGTGGAGGTATGCCTCGGTGGGTCTGTCCTCTCAGGTATGACTTGGCAAGCTCCAGCCAGACAGGTGTGCAGGTGATGTACGTGTCATGGGGGAACACAGACACGGAGATCTGCACAGCCCATCTGATTCCCATCTTCAGCCCTCACTTCCGCCCTCATGGGCATCGGGCTATTTTGGAACTTGTTGGGGTTGTTTTTTTGCTTGTTGCGGTGCTGCTGACCTCGGCGCAGTCCATACTGTCAACTCGGAAAGAAAAGAGACTGAGATATTTAGTCATCAGTTTTCTCAGACGGCCTAGTTAATGTCTTTCACAGGCTGCAGTCAGAACATATTGTTCTGGTTGGGAAGCGGTAATGACCGCTGCCACTGCATTCTCCACATTACTGGGATAAATGAAGCAATGCACTCCATATCAGGGAAGGGAACAAGACTGGAGCTCCTGAATATAAACAGCCAATTAATCCAAGCTAATTCTATTAGGAATTGAGCTGGCATCACGCGGGGTTGAAGCCATGAGCCGCCGAGCGTGGCGAGAACAGTGCCGATACCGTACAGTGCTTTCATCTAGCTCATTTTGCCAGTGCTGAGGTTTAGCCTTTTCCCAGAGCAGATTAACGCCACCGCCATAAGCTGCGGTGGAAGCGTAAATAAAAAATGACGATCATTATATAGCAAAGCGTTTGTGGCTTTGGATTTATGAGGTTGTTTTAGTGATTCTGTGGGGGAAACCGCAGCGATACCGGTGCAGTGTTGCCGACTTTATGTTTGCAAGAGTTCTTGATAATGAGACGATAGGCTCATTATCAGATCCAGGGAGGTATGTTCTACATCCGATTGCTGTCTCAGGTATGAACGCTCATGTCTG
This sequence comes from Gymnocypris eckloni scoliostomus, assembly GCA_027564155.1. Classification (NCBI taxonomy): domain Eukaryota; kingdom Metazoa; phylum Chordata; class Actinopteri; order Cypriniformes; family Cyprinidae; genus Gymnocypris; species Gymnocypris eckloni. The sequence goes on from CM050415.1 coordinate 20,279,593, forward strand.
GCCGGACTGGAGCGAAGCGGACCTACGTGGGAGAACACATGCGAGAGGCATTCTCCATCACACTCAGTTCTTATCTCTAGACGTCACATTTATTTATAAGGGCAGCTATTTTTTTATGTTTGTTCCTTTAATTTCTTATCAATGTTATTCCCTTGAGGTTTGAACCATGTGTTGGTCAAAGAAGCACATTGGGTAATCTTTATTTTCTTTGATAATGAGGGGTGAAAGGTCTAAAGTATTTCACAGACTGCTATTAGAACTCAATCAGGCAGATCGAAATGCCCAGATGCTACTGTTGGGAAAAAGAGAGAGTGCAGAAAAAGCGTTTAAAGTCAACATCAAATTGCAGTAACATTGACTTTATTAACCCTGGTAAACAGATAAATCCCACCCTAGAAGTTTTCTTTTTTTTATTGTGGAAAGTTTCACTTACAGATCCAACAGATTTATGGATGTGAAATCCATGCAATGCTGTCGGTTTCAGTTTTATTCTGACGTTAACAGGAATCACTGAATGCTCTGCGCTTTGCCTTAAAATTGGCATGACATGTAAAGCTGGTTACCACCAACTTTAGAAAATCACCTTTGGATAGCATATTTCATCTTTTAAAACAATACATTTTGGCTGAATGTATTCAATGAAAGCATTGAAAGCATTGGCCACGTAGCTAAAATAAACGTTGTTACCTTTAAGTTGATGAAAATATAATGTGATGCTCTTACTGCCACAAATGCAGCCATTTTAATGACAAAAAAACATGTATCTACAAAATGTGCTTGTCAAAAAGCATTTGAACTTAATTTTGGTAAAAGTTTAATAATGTGATAACCATATGTAAAGCCATAGTACCAACTTTGACAGCGCAGTGTTTAATTATTTTCTCATTTCCTGAAAAGTAGCGGGTTTGGACTCTATGATGTTTCCGTCCAACAGTGATGAAATTCACAGATAAGACTTCACTAATGCCAGTAATGTGTATTAGGAAAAGAAATGGTGCATTTTGATTTCATGTCTTTAACATATCACTGACCTTTTTTCCAGGGGTCTTGGGTTTCATACTGACACCTGTTGGTATGGATGTTTGAAGATTTTGTTTATTAAGCACTGCCCTGTCCCAGCAGATTTTGTATTCCTTTTAATTGATTAATTTATATTAATCATGCTACACACATCAAAAATGGACATACTTGAACTTCATAAAAATGGTGGCTGGTGCAGGAAGGCTGTGTGCTGCATTCCACCGGTCTACTGTGGATGGTGCAGCTGTTTCCTGGATGGAGGGATTTTGCCCTGTGGTGGCTGTAGAAGCCATACTCATTGTATCACTCCAGCAGGCACTGCTTGCTTAAACATTTTGGTTTTCATTTATAATGATTCTGTTTGGACTGATGGATTGCACACATGCTAATCCATACCATCACTCTGGACTCTTGACTGTTGACTCGGACTCAAAGTGCACCTTTAAAAGCATGATATTTGCAGTATTGACTATCTTTAATAATTCATGTCTCTGGTCTTATTTTGCACAAATCGAGAAGTTGTGAAAAAAAGTTTGCATATTCTTTCATTGAAATGTAATAACTTTCTTCACCTCTGAAATAACACTTTTCTGCTGACAGAACAAAAACCTACATTTGCAAGGAAAATAACAGTATCCGCTAATATTACAGCATGCTTTTCAACATTCAGTCAGACTCCTTGTGGATAAAACCACGTCCTGTCCTAAATAATTTCCTGCTAAATACCTTTATAAGGCGCATTACAGAAGTTAAAGTCGTGAAATGTAGTTCCTAACCCATTTAACGCCTGTAAAATGTTTCTGAGATTCTGTGAGAAACATGAAGGTCGATACATGATTTTATCTGCTGGGAACAGATGGTTTGAGAAAGGGGAGGGGCTAAATTGAGAGTCCTTGGTGACATCCTCAGAAAAGAAAAGTTGTTTTAGTTATATTCAGAAAAAAATTCCAATAGAATTGATATAGATGTTATTAACATGTATTTAAATATCTGGAATAATGTTGATATTCTAAATGATCATGCTTACTTTCAATGTTTAGTGAATACTGTGTCATGTTGTCTTTAAAGTAGCAGGGAGATTTATTTACAGGAAGAATCTGTCTCTGCGTATCGCTGTTGATTCCGGGCTGCAGGATTGAGGGGCAGAGTGAAGGCCGTTGGGAATGTCATAGTGGTAAGACAAGTTGAGCGAAGTACATTATGTAAAAGAGCAGGGCCATACATTATGGAACATGCATACTACACGTCAGGTATGAAATATGTTCCCTGGGAACAACATTGTGAAGCAAAACAGCCCTCAAACCACGGTCACATTCCTTCCCACCCCAGCGCCCCACACCCAGAGCCCCTGACACCTCCCTGCGCCACACCAGCAGCCAACCACAGAGCCCGCCCCCTCTCACCCCTCATTCCGCACCTCCGCTCATGCCTTTACTGCTACCCGCCCTCTCTCTCTCTCTCTCTCTCTCTCTCTCTCTCTCTCGACTGCTTTATCTCTCCTTTGCTCGATCTGATCTTGGCTGCCTTTTATTCTGCTCACTGCGTCTGGAAGTACACTGGAGTAGAAAAGCAAAGCCTCCTCCTCTGCTTCTAGCACTTTGCCAGTTTCTATCTGGCCAGGAATCGCAGTGGTAGCATGACCCCAGAAACAGCCAATGCGTTCCACTGCTCTCAAAAAGAAAGAAGGAGGGAGATGGAAATGAGGGGCTGAGAGGGAACTGGAGGGATTGAATGTCTAATGCTAAACAAGTTTCCTCAAAGAGCTGCTCTTTGTGTTGACATTAATGTTTCATTATTTCTGCACTTTAACATCTCGTGGTGAAGTTAAGGCTTGAACTTTTGTCTGATAAAGCAATGAGCCACAAGAGGTTGTGCATTAGAGATGTTAGCAAAGATGGGTGTACTGTTCAAAGGCCAGTGTTTGTGAGTCAGTCTTTTATTGCTTGCTTTGTATTATTTTGTGGTACTCATGAGGTCAAAGTTTGGCCTGCTAACACTAGCAGTTGGCTACAAGCCTCTGCTAGTAGATATTCATGTAATAGTTACACTATCTAGCAGCAAAATGTTGCTTTCCTTCATTGACAGACATCCAGGCAGATAAAGCCATGTATTCTAGAGAAACAGATTTCATTTTGGATTGATAATAGTTTTGATCTCTGATCTCTGACCAAGGCTGCATTTCTTTGATCAAAATATATTACAAACAATAATATTATTATATTTAAAAAAAAGCTTTCTATTTTAATATATTGTATTCCTGTGATGCAAAGCAGAATTGTCAGCATCATTACTCCAGTCTTTACGTGATCCTTGAGAAATCATTCTAATATGCTCATTTGATGCTGATTAATTTGTTCAAGGATTCTTTGATAAATAGGATTCTTTTTAATAATAACAGCATTAATTTTCAATATATAGTGATATTTTGTAACATTTTAAATATATCTACCGTCACTTTTGATCAGTTAAGTGTTCTATTGCTAGATTTAAAAACATATTTAAAACAAATGAAGATTCTCAGTAATATTTCAAACCAATGCATTATTGTATTTAGTTTATGTACTTTTTTATAATTTAGCTCTTAGAATTGAGCAGCAGACTTATGTTTTTCTATGTTAGCTGCCTTTGACATCACATACAAATGGAGAACTGTGACCCGGGCGTTTCTTGTTATATTTAAGTGCTAATGTACCAAGAAAATTCTTGCTGGCTAAATTGTAGCTTTGAGTAAATGTTTTCCATGGTTGTAATTAGCATCACAGGTCAAAGAACATTTGAGTCAAATGCTGGAAAATGTTGGGTAACGTGTTTACGCTGCACACCTGCATACCTACAGACTGAACTCCAACGGTTCGAGAAGTGCAGCTTGTGCACTTAATGCAAGGCACAGTACAATGGTGGACACAGCAATATAATAAAAGACACATAGATTCAATAAATGTACACAAATGCATTTCTCCATAATAATTCTACTGCTAACTAATATAGTTCATTAGTGAATATAGAATATTGTTCTTTAGGTTGCTACAGCCGCAGAGCAACATAGCAATTCTGTGTTAATATAAAATCCAACTGATGCGCAGTCATCAGCAGCTTTACTCATCAGTGTGTGGATGTGTGGTTTGTTCTGTCATTACAGAGGAGGAGAAAATGAGATACAAAGATTGAACATTCGTTTTATTGGTTTGGTTTATTAATACAGTGGTTATTTCAGCCGCACAGGCTTTTCACAGGGGAAACCAACAAATAAAAAGAAAAAATATAAGTAGAATATAGCTTTCTGACAATCTGTGGCTCAGTCTCTTTACCAAGTAGCAACAATAACTCTGCGTACCTGATCAACACGAACGATTAAAAACATATATAAACACGTAAAAGAAGAACCGATGCTAATACTTCTGAAAATCTGGATCGTTTATAAAATGATTTATTTACATTCATTCTGAATAATTATAATTTTTAGAGAAAACAAAAAACAACACAAAAACAAATACAAATGGCACTGACCGCAGGAAGGAAAGTAAAACACTGATTAAGACAAAATATAAAATATTATCTGTAGTAATTCGACGATTCCATAGAGTAGTTCAAGTGCTATGAGTAGTAATGGGTACACAGGTATAGACCCCCGGTCCGCTGAGCGTTTCGGGCGGGATTCAAGCCCTCATTATGCGGAGGGGGGGGTGAGGAGGTTGTCGGCTCAAACCTCCTTTCAGTCTCACTCATGCAGTGAAAGTGGTTAGTACAAACTTAATACAACACAAGCTTAATAGCATTAGCATCAAATCTGTGCTTTTATAAACAGAGGGTGTCTATAATCAGCACCGCTATGATTGTGCAACAGCGCACCAGAACAGTGGTCTAGCCAGGTCCAACAGAAAACACAAGGGGGTGTGGTCTGAGGCCAAAGTGTTGTTGCAATTGGTCTATTTTTATCCAATGGAAATTCATTAGACTGGGCCTCCAACAGTCAACATGAGCTGAAAAGCTTGACATGTTGACGTTACTGTGACGTGTGAATCTCTGAGCCTGGACTACAGGTGACAAATTATAAAACAACAATTATTAGCAGCTTCAACTATAACGTATTTCAAAAATATAAAGGATAAACTTCTTATATAAAAATATCATTTATCTATGGAGGGCTGGTACATTGCGGATGGGTTTGTTGAAGGGTTAGACGTATATGCATATATATATATATATATATATATATAACTGTTCTTCTCTCAGAGTGCACAGGAAATGGTTCTCTGTGAGGATTTGTCAAGACATGAGCATGTTTCAAAGTTCTTTGTCCCATTCCCGTTCTTCGCTTGATCACTCCCATTTTCACTTTCTGGTGTCTCTCAGGTGTCTCTGTTAGCAGACGGTCTGCTGGCTGGACAGGGGACTCTCCAGAGACAAGCTTGTTGGAGACATGTCGGGACGAGACGTCTTAAACATGGACGAAATATAAAATGCCTGTAAGAAAATGTAAAAGTGAGCACACAAAAAAGTACCTTAAACTCCCAGCTTTATAATAACGGTAGTCTAGAGCATGTGGCGACGTGATTCTCACCACCCAGTATGCGGTCAGTCCTCCCTGCAGGAAGCCGGTCAGGACGTCACTGGGGTGATGGCGGTAGTCAGAAATGCGAGTGAGTCCTGTGTACACTGCTAACATCACCAACATGAACTGCAGCAACGGTCGCAGGAGCCGCGCCCCTCGCCATGACAAACGCGCCTGCAGGTAAAACTGCGCAAAGACAGGATGTTTCAAGAATGATTAACATATGAACTGATAAGAGTGTACAGACTGATAAATAAAGCTTACAGAGTGTGTGTGTCTGGGAACAGAGGCATATGGTGAAAAAAATGGTTAACACATGCTATTGATACCACCTTGACAAGCTAGCTTAGCTACACTTCAAATATTAGGGAAGATGTATTGGGGTCAGTGTGTATTGGCTGTAGATTAACTTTATGGAAGTTTATGTCACACAAAGGGCCGTGAAACATTTCAGAATTTAAGGGGCATGGTACCCCTCCCATCAGCCCCATCACAGGTGTTTGGCTTCCTGCAGTAAAGCCTGGAGCAGCTGGTGCTCAGAGCCAAAGCATGTGGCTGCAGGTCAGGCATGCAAGGCAGAGCCGAGCCTGTACAGTGCGGCCATTGGCCGGGACGGAGAGAAAAAACAGGCAAAGAGGACAAAGAGCCTGGCACAGAATTTCTATAGGCTTTTCCCTCGCTCTGTTCATGTTCTCTCTCACGCGCTCTCTAATGAGAGTTGAAGAGCTCTCCCGCTTTTAGAGCAGCCAGAGGCCCGTGAATTGAATCAGATGAATGGTAGAAAATAGCTTGTTTTTACACAGCGGGCACATTTTCTTCCCTCCGTTCTAAACGTGATTGGCATACAAGGCAGTGTAAATTCTGATAAGGTTTGTGGGGCAGTTGAGTGAAAGAGAAATGTGAATGCTATTGAATGTCATGCTTTATGATCATTTGTGAGCGTTTTGTCATTTTTCCCCTTATTGTGCCCCTTCCCTAGGCCATAACAGCGAGTGAGAGAGAGGGGTTTAACTGAAAGAAGCCTGTCTATCTCTCAGCAGGCCAAAGCTCCCCCCCTCCCGGACCCAGCCCACAACTAAACAAGGCCTCCTCTGTCTTCAGCTAGCTTTCACTTGCTCTCCCTCTGTCCGCTCATCTATTCATCAGGCCTCTGGAGAACATTCCCGTCTTCACTCAAGCCGTTCTTTTCTGCTTGAAGCAAGATGCCTTTTGGGAGTTTTTCTTTTGCGTTCTCAGAGCCTTTTTCTTTCAGTATGAGTTTATTTGTGTTCATTTGTGTGAGTTGAAGTTTGAGAGTGTTTCTTGTCAGTAGGAATTTGTTGGCATTTTTCACACATTGTTGGGAGGGATGGGAAGTGAAAGCTGACAACAGAAAAAGCTCCTCACCGGCATCCGACAGCAAGCACAGGCATTCGGCGCTATGTGTGTTAGAGTTTGTGTGTTTGAGTGTGTATGTGGTACATTTAGCCATACACGGCGATACTCACTGCCAGGTAAAGCATGGTGTACATGGCAAAAGATGCATGGCCCGAGAAGAAGGACTTTCTGTTTGAAATAAGCAGAAGGGAAATATTACCAACTAAATGTCATAATCTCGCAAATCATTAAACCGCTGCACTGCTTTATGGGCCATAACATTGTCTGCATGATGTTATATTAAGCAATTACAAGCATACATGTTATTCTAAGTAAATTCCTTAATATTTCCATAAAACATACAATGTGATCAGTCAAAAAACATCCAACATTTGCACTTGAAAAATTGTACCTTTAATTAATCATACACTGTAGCTCTGTTCCAAAATCTAGTGAGCTTGCTACCTAGGCAGCATCAATATAGGGCTGTTTTAAACACACATTGCTACGTTCCAATCTGAAGTGCCCTAATCTTTTTGAAGAGTTTACCTTCCAGAGTGAGAGCTCCAAAGTGCCTTAGAAGGAACTTCTGTGTCATCTTACTGAGACAGTTGAGGCTCCATAGTCGCACAATTAAACCTCCACAAGGAATCATGGGAGCGAAGTGTTAATCAGTTGCACCCTTCGAAGTGTCCAGTTTTAAGTAATTCAGTTTGAAATGACCCTTCACTATGATGGCCATGATTGTTCTCACTCTGATCTACCCTTTGGAGGTGTACTTATCCTGTTTGGAACATAGTGCAAGGTACCTTCTTTTGGTCAAATATTAAAGAATCATAGCATTTATCCTTCATAAAGTAGACAATCCTAGAATGCATTGTGACACGCTGACCCTTGTGACAAAATGTGCTTCACTGTACTGAATGTGCACTTTTATCATACTTTTAATGTACCTTTTAATATATATTTTATTGTGCTGTTAACTTAGCAATGCGCAAACATAAAACTCCATCAGAATAAGTTGCAAGTCTAGTCTACTATGTGGAGTACTGTTCATATCATGCATGGAAAATGTTACAAATAATTCAATAGTGAAGATTTATTTTGGTTAGGATACTGCCTATGTGTGTAGTATACGGCAAGACTACTCACTTAGGCGCATCCAAATATGCATACTTCCCTAAATATAGTAGGTGAAAAATATTGCATAAAAGATAGTATTTTCGAATTCAGAGTATTTATAGTAAACAAATTGTCAAATTGTATTTATAGTAAACAAATTGTTAGTAAAGCCGGCTATCAAAGAACCGGCTTTACTAACGAGATGCGCATGACATTTCCATGCAATTTATCGTACAGCCCTAGTACCTGGGTGACCAACTACTTCCGACGAGATTCTGATGTGCTCGTCTGATAGACACTTTATCCTATGAGGCCTTGTGAGGGGAGTTGTGAATGGCAGTGAAGCTTCACAACGGACACTGGTAGGTTACATGATAATAACAACATGATGTATATAGTACGTCCAGATTACCTTCATACTACACAGATTAATACTAAATGGTAGGGGTGGCCAATATCGATCAAGGAGAGCCAATTCTTGCAGAATTTTGCTCTAACCTTGACACTCACCTGCCTGTAGCTTTCTATTAACCCTTAGATCTTGATTATCTTGTTCAGGTGTGTTTGATTAGGGTTGGAGCTGAACTCTGCAGGACTGTGGCCCTCCAGAATGGACATTGGCCACCCCTGCTATATTATATGGGGTATCTTATTCTGCTCCTAGATAGTTACCATAGATTTCAGTTCCAACCCTAATTAAAGACACCTGAAGCAGCTAATCGAGGTGTTAAGTGTTACTTGATAATTACAGGCAGGTGTGTTGGAGCAGGGTTGGAACTGAAGTCTGCAGACACTGCAAGTCTCCAGGAGCAAGGAGCCCTTGATATAGAACATACTTTTCTAATAAGTACTCTTTCTAAAGAAGTAACAATGCAAATGTTGTACAGAGCCTAGGTTTTGGAACAGATCTCATCTTATCTCTGTGCCTCCCATAAAACCCCTTGTGCTCCACTTACCTGGCCTCATCCACTATCTTGGACCGCTCACAGACATCATTTGAGATGTAGGTTCCAGGTATGCATTTGAGTGATTCATAGGTCACATTGCACGCTGACAGGAAGTGGGGACGGAGTCGACCCACACTCAGCTTTGCCATGTTGGTCAAGGATTGCCCGACACAGCAGCCAAACAAGAAGCTGCCCAGCTCCTTATACAGACAGGACACGTAGAGGTTGCGCACAAACGCCCGTGAGTGCACACCTCTGAATCGTACACGGTAACACTCTCCGACAGCAATCTAAGACAGACAAGGGATACTGCTAAGGTTACAGCCATGCAACACTGAGTTAAAGGATTAGTTCACTTTCAAATTAAAATTCCCTTATAATTTACTCACCCCCATCTCATCCAAGATGTTTATGCATTTCTTTTTGCAGTTGAAAAGAAATTAAGGTTTTTGCTGAAAATATTCCAGGATTTGTTTGCATATAGTAAACTTCAATGGACTCTAAACGGTCGAAGGTCAAAATTACAGTTTCAGTGCAGCTTCAAAGGGCTATAAACGATACCAGACGATGAATAAGGGTCTTATCTAGCGAAAAGATCGGTCATTTAAAAAAATAAAATACATGTATATCCTTTATAAACACAAATGCTCGCCTGTTCTGCGATGCGCCTCACCCTCTCAGGTGAGTACATTTTTAATTTGAAAGTGAACTAATCCTTTAAACACTACAAGGCTCATGACGCCTTAAATAATTCACAGCACCTCATACACATGCTCTCTTACACAAAGAGAACCTCTTGTTCAATAGCACAGTAAATGAAAAGAGTAAATAAATAGCCTTCAGTAACAGGAGAACTGTGGGCTAATACTACTATGGACAGGACGTCTCGTAAAAGACAAAAATGAGTTACCCTCATGTTGTTTTAAATCCATACAGTTTCCATTCTTTCACGGAACATCAAAGGTCAATTTAAATGTACTGGTCCCTCTTTTCCATAGAATTTCAGTGAAAAGATAGCTTGAAAACTTTACATAAAACAGTATGGAAGTAGTTCTTCAAATAGTTTTTTTGAGGAAAACAGAAAAATAAATTAAGTAATTGTTCTGAACAATCTTGACATCCACCCTAGCTCTCCTTAGTATCTTCATAACTATGCGTTCACACCGCCGCCGACGAGAGCGTCAAAATTCACCCTGCCAGCAACGCTATAGAAAGATTTTTGGACGCTCTGACGTAGATCGAATGCTTGTCTTGTATTTAAAGGAGCCGCAAAGGAAACAAGCTTGTTGATCTTGTGCAGACTGGCCACAAGTAGGGTATAAATTAACCTCATTAAATATTTTAAATGTGAAAGTAAGAAATTGATCGATGGAAAGAACTTAAAAATTATAGTTACATGTTATGAAACGAAAATAAACCAATTAAAAGCCATTTGTGTGGTGTGGCTTTTGCGTTCATGGTTAATTTCAACATGCAGTTTATAGGATGTTAACTATGTTTACTTTATGTTTACTAGCCTTGGTCTTTAATTAATATTAATGTTAATTTGTGCACAGCCTACATTACAAACTGTCCTGGTTGAAGTGTAGCCTTAATGTCATTGGTCAAATCAATGTTGTTTTGAGGAAATTAATTGCATTCCTGCTGAAAACTAAGCGTTCTAGCCAGTGGTGTAGTCTACGTGATACGCAGGTATATGCCGTATACCCACTAGGAAAGGTCAAGGATTTGCGTATACCAACTTAAAAATTATGCGGATACGTAACAACATCATTTTGTGACATCCTTTCACAAGTTCATTCATAAATTCACCCAGTCTGTGTTGCGAAGCACTGTCTTTCTGATAATCATGCCGTATTTCTGTTAAATCACTTTAAGGAGTCCAATATTACTTCTTAATTGGAAGGCTCATTTTTGTTATTGAGGAGAAGGTGCTCCTGAATTTTTTTTTATGAGCCCTAATTTTTTTTAAATTAGCAGCATAAAAGCTCCTAAAAATAAAAGTAAGCATAGAGCCCTGAGTGTGGTGGTGCTTATGAGAGGCTGCTCTGGTACGGGTGAGTATGAGTCTGGGAAGGAAAAAAAAATCACAGTATACCCACTACAAAAAACTAGACTACACCACTAGTTCTAGCACAAAAAAATGCTTGGGAACTAATGTGGTCGGAACCAATGTTTACAGGACTATGTTCTCTGGACTCCAACATTCCGATTGGTTGCCGCCGAACCGAGTAATAGCTCATTACCATAAAATTGACCTGATTTCAACTCTCCTCGAAGCTCTTGCCATCCAAGACTCGCCGCGTCGCTCTCGCCGGAGCTCGCCACTGGTCACGTTAAAATGAATGACTTGGTGCAGCCATGCAATGCACCAATTCATCCATCATTGAGCCCATGTTGAATAGTGAAAATAAAAAAGTTAAGTGACATACGACTAAGTATGGTGACCATACTCGGAATTTGTGCTCTGCACTTAACCCATCCAAAGTACACACACACAGAAGTGAACACACACACACTGTGAGCACACACCCAGAATAGTGGGGAGCCTTTTATGCTGCGGCACCCAGGGAGCAGTTGGGGGTCCGGTGCCTGGCTCAAGGGCACCTTAGTAGTGGTATTGAGGGTGGAGAGAGCGCTGGATATTCACTCCCCCCACCTACAATTCCTGCCAGCCCGAGACTCTAACTCGCAACCTTTCGATTAAGAGTCCAACTCTCTAACCATTAGGCCATGACTTTCCCCTGCTATATGAAGAGTGCTATACAAATACATCTTTATTATTATTAATATATGTTGGACTGGTGTGGTTCTGTACTACTGACACTAGTCGGATACCCATTGCATGTTGAATTGGCTTTGGGCAGTTAGTGAGAAAGATCACTCTGATTGGCTGTTTAGTTTGGCGAACTAGTGGATGAGAAGAGGTGTCAAAGGCAAGTAATGACAAAGTCAAGGGAACAAACAGAAGGCTAGTTGTTCATCTTTATCTCATTTGCAATGATATCTCCAGTCCTAGCTCTTTCAGTTTTTCTTTTTGAATGATGAAAACAGAATACTGCCACCTGCGGGTATTGAGAGTTATTTCCTCTCATGTCAGCGCAGAACGTACATGCAGTTTTGCTATTGGCTGTAGTCTATGCACTGTGTTCAATTGCAAATTGTTCGCCTAGATGCAGGTAACAGCACGGTTTTCGTTGACACTAGTTCTTTGATTTGGTTTGGTGTGTTTTGGTTTGGTTTGGTGTGCCTGGGCCTTTAACAATACTTGTTTTTCTATTTTTTACTTTATTTACATAGTACAGTTGGAGAGAGGTCAGGAAGCAAAGTGGCAGAGAGAGGGAGCCAGTATTGGTAAAGGAGCATGAACTGGGATTCGATCTTTGGTCGTCTGAAGTGCAATTGTGCCAATATGACGAAGCGCTGCCCACAAGGCCCATATGTGCTATATTCTTTAGTATTCTGAAGGACTGAGTAATATCGACCACCTTTTATCATACTTTAATGTTGCTTTTTATACTTAAAACACTTTGAAATTCAATAGAAAATAACAATTCTTGAAAATCTTTTGTCCTTTGAGAAGAAAATAAGTCTGACATGAGGTTGAGTAAATGAAGACAGAGTTTACACTCTTGGGTGAGCTCCCTTGCGGTTCATAAACTCTTTGCAGTCATTCAACAAGTGATATTTCAGTGTATGCATGCATTCTCACCGTAAGTCCTGTGATTATGATGCCCCCGGTTATAAGAATGATGTCAGGAATGGCCTCGCTTTTTATGTAAGGGTAAGTGATGCTGGTGTCCCCGCAAAAGAAGCCCCTCATGTATGGTTTCACCGCTTTGAGCTCACAGGCGAAGAACGGAATGGAGGCTGTCAGGAGAGAGAGACAGAGGGGTTAATATTTCTGTCGAAACTACCTGGAGGAATGTTCTTCTTTGCATGTCAGTGTTTCTCTTGCACCACAAGATCAGACACAGATACATCTTTAATGCTCTATTATGTGCAATTAGAATCGCAAGTGCAGCTGAGATATTGAGAATGTCACTGTCTTCCTGATGGGAATCGAGATCCAGCCTAAGGAGCTGACATTCCATGCATATCTCTGGCAGAAAGAGTGAAGGAGGGGATGGGGGTTGAAAGAGAATGACAGCACAGATAGATGGGGCATGTGGAGAAGAAAAGACCCTAAAGAATACAGGATTGAAGTCAGAGATTACGAGGAGGAAGGTGGAAAGTTTCTTGCGAGTTGGGCTGGGAATGCGGTAATATGGTTCACTTTGAGTGCGTAGGCGATTTTCTCTTTCAGGAAAACACAAACAAATCTATTACACACCTGGATGGTTGCAGGCAGGTGTGTTGGACACTGGCTAGACTAAAGTATAGAAATTAAAACCTGCACACTACTGTAACTTGCAGAATTCCTTATGTATTTATGGCAGTGTGTGGGATTTATTCTATGCCCTTGTTAAAGAATTACTAATTAAAAATTAAACATTGTGGCAGTAGGTCACAGACAAGTTTCTAGATAAGTAAACCAGGATGTTGTTCCAAATGGATGAGTGAACTCTCAAGGTATAAATCAGTAACCAAATAGGGCATTTCCAAATAGAAATCAGTTGTGGCTTGGCAGTAAGTGCATGTGCTCCAACACATTGCGTAGTTTAATATTAATATTACATTTATGATAATTAGTTTATAGATATATAAAGATATCTTTTTTTTCTAACAGACAACTAGATTTTTTGCTTTGTTGCATTTTCTCGTTGTTTGGGGTTCCACTCATGGTTATCCATCAAGATGGATTGACAAGTTAGCCCTGTGATCTAGCTCCTTGTTACACATGCATATATACGAATGCATATAGGCCTTGATTTAATCAAGACTTCATCAGGACAGCATTCTTGCAATGCACCTGTGCAATGCATAGTGCTCTATTTCCAACTAACAAGTAAGGTGCTTACCCACAAAACTAGGTAATGCATTACTTATTATGAATTATGATACAGACTGATCCTTTAGTCCATTGGGTTAGAATGCTTTCTCACTGCAAGTGAGATGATTTAAGTTTGGCCAAGAACTCCTTGTTCAGGTGATCTAAGACTGGTGTAAATCTAAAAATGACTGGCACATTTAAATATCCCTAAACTAACCAAACTAAGGGAGAAAATGCACCAGTTTCTGCTCCAAACATGCCAGGAGTGAAAATAACTCTTAATACATAATTAATTTTACGTACTTTAAGTTTAGGCATCATATATGTACATAATTATTATGTACATATATATTATAATGTACATTTTAGCAAACAATTTATTAATGATTACATTTAACACACATTTATTAGCATTTTTAAATGTTAACCACAAGTTTTCAAGGACGGCAAAGGTCTAAATGATAAGATTAATAAAATAAAATCAGGACATTAGTATGTACACTTAAATACCACTTATGAGTTATTAGCAGTTGTAAAGAAAGATATTAATACTATTTTAATAACTTCCACTAATTTGCTAATTTAACCAAATAATAAACCCAAATGATTTCCATTCAGAGAGTGTTTTTGATTGACTAGTTTTCTGATATTAAAAAGCATGGGCTTTTGCTGTTTACAGAATCTAGTGTTCTCACTCAGGCAGGTGCCACTTCTCAGGACCTCTTTTCAGCGATATCTGTCAGGAAGTAGGAACATTTCATGTGTCAAGCAATCACTCACAACACCTTTAATGGATAGAGAAGTAGTGGTTAATTATTCATTCTATAATCATTACAGGAAATAAATGTGGATTACTCAGTACTGATGTGTAAATATAGATCTGTACTGGGAGTTGAGTATTAATATAGAAGTGATGAGCGATTCAGCTGCTGAGTTCTTGGTTTTTGTTCCCTCTCTCTCTCTTGTTTCCCTCAGGCCCATACGGTCCCATGCCCTTGATCCACACAGAGCATGAGACTTATCATTAACCCTCCACTCTCTCCCCCAGCTGGAATGAACCCAGCCACAAACACAGCCTCTGCCAGGGAATCTCTCAGCGTACGTGACCGCTCGGTTTCCAGGGCACATACACATGCTTGCACCCTGCAGGTGACAAAAATTTATTAATTTTGCTGTTGACCACTGAGAATTTCAGACAGGCTGATCTAGTTGCTCATAAATCCAATTCACTGTATTCCCACTTGATTTTCAGCATCTCTTTTTACATTCTTATCGCTCAAATGCCCCATAAGAGACCTAACAAGCACACATACAGACCTGCATATCGAGATGAATCCTTATGAACACTCCCCCTGAAAACATTGATAAGTATAATCAGAATTTAACTCTAAATTTGTACTGTGTACATTGCTGACAGCTGCTTTTTCAGAATAAGTGGAGGCCAAACAAAGATAAGGTGAGACGCAACATCCTGCACTGCTGAATATGTAGAGGTGAAGAAGACATGCTTTTGACGAGATAGCTCTGAGGTACACATTAGCACAACCTGATCTGACCCTGATCCTGCTTTCGCTCGGTCTCACCGTAGCGCATGCTTGACATTTCATCCATGCTTTGGACAGGCCTGTACACTGTTACCCTTCAGGGTCCTCTCTGGGCCGGTCACATGTGTTTGTGTGTAATCAAGATCTCTATTATTAGCCCTGGTCACCATGCAGGACACGTATATGAAGGGCTGGTGACCAAGCTCCTGTTCAGCAGACTTTTAAACAGAGTCCATATATATTCTATAAGCAGAATATTTTATAAGGCAGATTTTATACATATTTTATATGACACTCCTTCAGAGAATGTTTCCTCCAGATTTATTCTTTAAATGGTTATTGGTTATATGCCACACTTGAGGTAAGTACGAGATGGACTGGGACAAAAAAGGTTCATCGACATGGCACTCTTTTGTTTATTTTTGGAGAAGCCTAAAGTAAAAATGCAGTGATGCAACTGATGTCATAATGAAATAAGCCTCATTCAAAAATTATTGAAAAGAAAACATTGAAGTATTATTATAAAACAATTTGCTTATTCAAACTGCTTATTCATTTTACAGTAATAATAAAAAAATATTATAACATGATTCAACCAATAGCAGAAATGATATATTATATCATAGAGAGACCCTCGTGACCTTGCAGGCCCTTGTGACGAATATTTTTTAGTATCATTAAGTCAAATAATTTAGCCTTTTTATGAGAAGGTGAGGTTCGTTAAGTTACCCCCACCCCCCCAACCAAAAAACAAAACAAAAAAACAATGATATTTATAAATGAATATAATAGCTACTTGTAAGCAATGCTTTTTAGCTTGAAAAAATATATTCCAAAAATTGTTATTAAGATGTGTGCATTCACATGTATTCAAGATGTAAGCAAAGTTATTATTCCCATAATTTTGGTGGTTGGACCCAGTGTTTTTTTAGAATCATTGACATCCTATTATAGTGTTTATTGATGTTTTGAATCAGTTTTTTTTTTCAGTTTCATTTTCATTTAAGGTTTTAGTATTTTTTGTGTGTTTTGTCATTTTTTGTAGTTTTTATTATTATTATTATATATATATTTTTTATCTTTCTACATTGTTTTCATTTTTATTAAAAAAATACTAAATAAAATTAGAAATTTTGCCTTGAAATAAAAAAAATTGAACACTTAATTACACAAATAACAAATATGTTTTTTAATAGTTTTAATTTCAGTTTCAGTTTTAGTTAACTATAATGACCCTGGTTGGATTGCATGACAGTTCTATCATTTAAGTCATTAATAAACGTTTCTTGAAAATGATATAAAAGTTTAATTGAAATTGAATGGCATATGTTAAAACCAACACGAATGACTTATCGTGGACAATAAATATGTCTTTGATCCATTATATAATTATAATGATCATTTATAATAATCATTTGTCTACTAGATGAAGAGCCAATGAGAGGGGCGAGTTGAACTTAGAGCTGGTGCAATCCTGTGAAACTGCTCATAGAGTTATAGACTGCACGTCTGGGGACAACAGTGCCACGCTAGCAAGCATTATATCACCTACGCCAGAATCTGCCACAGCACTTGCAATGGGCCGGGATGACAATATTGAAACGTTTACTCTCATTAAAATCTTTGTACATTTTTCTAAATCTAAATGTAATTTTGCAAGACACTCCACAGGTCTTCCTCTGGCCAGTTCATCTTTCAGGAAAGTTGGCCAACAACTGTCTGCTTAGCAGGAATGAGACTGTGCTAAGGAATGAGGCGAGGTTAGCAATAATCTTCCAGGTGTGCTAATCCTCTTATCATTGCGCGCTCACACTTGGGTCGGGTTGGGAAATCATTGGAGAAACTGCATCTTAAACTCAGCCTCAGTTGAGCACACTTAACACATGGCGATCTCACAGGCCGTGTTCACGGTGGTCCATTAGCTCACACCCCAAAGGAAGCTCCTTATCACCAAGACAACATATTAGCCAGCGGCTAGCTGCTGTCAGCTGAGCTAATGATTAGCTAGATCAGTCGAGCTAAACTGGGTAACACGTACGCACCTCATGCAGACAGGTCAAGGATTGAAAATCAGTCCAACGGCGCCTGTCCTTGACAGACCTCTTAAAAGACTGACACACTTTCAGCTTCTCACTTTTTTGTTTTATTTGGGGCCAGTAAGAAAGATGTAAATGAAGCTATGGGTGAAGAAATACTTTTTTTTGTTTAGTTCAAGAAACAATTCCTCATCATGTCATGTGGTGTAACCATTAGTTTTTCAATCATACCTTGAATACATGTGAGTGTATACAGCTTAAACATTAAAATAAAAAAGTAGCAAAATATATTCTTATATTTAAATGTAATAAGGTAATACATGTTTTTACAAATATTATGAATAATGAATTCATTTTGGGGAGTTGCACCACATGACATTTTACAATCTGAAATAATCTTGCCTTGTCATAAAAATGTCAAATTACCTGATATTATAGAGACTTAACTTTTACATACAGATAGTGATATGTATTTTCCACAGGCATACAATGGGGGTAGCCAGAGATATTGTCAAATGCATTAAATATTTCCTTTATTACAAGTATTTGGCATTTCCAATGAATGTAGGCCTGTTACATTCTGGCTATTATTATTAGATTACTTTTAAATTCATATTAAAATTAATTAGCTACGCAATATTTTAATAGCGCATCACCGCATAACTGACGCACTGTGAGGATAATAAAATATTAGGTTATTAGCTTAGGCTACTCCTCACTGCAAATGTTTTTAAAATGTATTTTAAAACTGGTTTATTATAGCCTACAATGAATAATAGGCCTATAGCCTAAATAAAATAGTTAACACTTCAGTCATCAATGAAATCTTCAATAGTATACCTTCAATAGTTTGGTTATCATCATTCTTTAAAATATCCTCTTTTGTGTTCAGAATATGAAACAAGTGGAACAAGTGGAGGATGAATATATATTTGATTTTTTTGGTGTGCTATCCCTTTAACATGAGATAGGCTAGTTAATTAAGAATAACATATTATATGCAAATTCTGGGGGGGGGGGGTGTTTTGCCTGTATGGACCTTGCAAATAATAGGTATTTGTTTTCAAGGATTCAATTATATTGGGTCTTTTTTCTTGATTATGTTATAAGAAAAGTGTTACAGTATCACCCTAACAATTGTGACTTTGTTACAAAACCATTATAATTCAGAAATGTTCATAAAAGAAGAAGTGTAATGTGTGACTGTTTAACCAATTTGAATAAAGCATCACCTCATTGACCAAAATATCAGCTCAAAATTAGTAGTTCTGCAGAACTGCGAAGGCTAAATGAGATAATGTCACTGAACACGTATCAGGTGTCTGCTGTCATTAATGCTTCCTGTATCAGTGACACATCTATCGAATTAATTTAAGGAACAAGGCCAGAGGGGCTGGTGTGTAAAAGAATCTATGCCGTTCTGGACTACTGTGTAAAATTCAGCAAAACACTTCCATTAAGGCTGAGGGACGATGTCAGGATCAGTGACCCACCCTAGCAGACTCATTTATCTAGAGGACATTGCTAATGGATCCACACAGTAATGCAATAGCCCATATCCACCGGTCTCTTTACTCTGTGTTTATAACCTAGACCCAGTCGATGCTATTGATTGAGGTACATTCTACATGCTGTTCCATTAATGCGCCAGCGTGCCGGTGGAGTAGTGCATCAACACAAGTCCATTAGCAGATCACATCCAAAAAGCCATAGCCCAATAATCCTGGAATCCTGGAGACAAACACAGCCGTGAGGTAGTCCTTACCGAGAAACCAGCCGCAGCCCAGCTTTACCCAAGCCCAGAGCAAACACGCTACACACAGTAGACAAGCGCCTTACATGAGTCCAAATGAGTACTGTGAGGTCACTTCAACCACAGCTACAGAGCTTCACAACAAACCTCCAAACCACTAGCTGGCCGCACGTAATCTGTCAAGTAGCTGCGAGCAAACTCCAACACCTGGCTGGAGGAGAGAATGCAGGAAAGATGGATGGAGAACGTGAGAAAGCAGGCCAGAGAAGATAGGAGATAAACAGCATGAACATCTGCGTGGTGTTGCACAATCCACTCTCGGTCTGGGCCATTTCTCAGTCACAAGAGCGAGGGAACAGAACATTAGATTAAATCCATGCCTTGCTCGGAAAGAAAGGATCTGTTTCTTATTTACACTTCTGAGCACCACAGCCCAGAATGAGCTCACCGTGAAAGAATAACAATAAAATAAGATGGAACAAGAGACAGAACAACAGCAGAGAAGGGTACATAATTGAGCAAAAAGCAGCTGGGGCTTGTTTCTTTTTTCCATGTAGCTCATTTGTGTTGGTAAATGATAGTAAACAAAAAAATGCTATGCACTTTCTATCAACTTTTCTGTGGTTACTAAAGTCATTTGAGAAGCTTTGTTAAGCACTGCTAATATGAGGTTGCTAGTGTTCTGGGTGGTTGTTAGTGTGTTGTATGTGGGCGCTAAGATGTTCTGTGTTCAACTCACACTTGTGATTTGCTAGCGTGGTCGATTTCTGCTGTCAAGAGTAACAAGAGCCCAATTCTGGTCATGAGATATGACTCAGGTCCCTCCCTGTTTTCACCCGTTTGAGCATCTACCAGACAAAAAGACCAACTACTTAGAAAAGCAATAGAACATCTCTTCATCGAGATGTAATTTGAAATGCCATTCATTTAAGTAAAGCACTAAAGTATTTATATTTCTTTTTGTTATATGAAGGTCACACTAAAGCTCTCATAAAAACCTTTTATTATGATTTTATAATTTTATAATACTATTATTTTATTTGTCCCAGACCCACAATTTCACCCTTAAAATATGAATATCCATTATATACTGTATATATGTAAATGGTATTTCTATATAGGGGAATCTAAGTAAGTATGGCATATTTTATTGGTCAAACTTTGAATTGTTAAATGTGTGTGAAAATTATGTTTAATTGTGTGTATTTAGTATACATTAAATGCTAGTGATGTAATTAGCCTTGGCAATATAAACGTGCTGGCTATTTTTATTTTATTTTTATTCAAGATTATATTTCTCAGTCATGTATGTCAAACATACATCATTTGTAATGTGGTGAAAATTACATTTGTTTATAAAAAAAGAAAATTAAGAAATACACAAACAAATTACATAATTCTCTTGTGATGTATGTACACCAAGTTTGCATCTATAATATATATTTTTCTTTAATTCAGAAAGGATACATTAAATTGATCAAAGGTGACAGTAAAGACATTTAACATTATATAAGATTTATATTCCAAAGAAATGCTATTCCTTTGAACTTTATAATAATAATAAATTATTTTCTGATCGGCAAATCAGCATATTAGAATTATTTCTGAAGAATCATTTGACAATGAAGACTGGAATAATGATGCTGAAAATTCAGCTTTGTATCACATTAATACATCACATTTTAAAATATATTCAAATAGAAAGAAAATATTTAAATTTGAATGATATTTCATAATTTTACTGTGTTACTGTATTTTCGATCAATTAAATGCAGCCTTGATGAGCATAGCATAAGAGACTTCGAAAATAAAAATTCTAAATCATACAAATCTTACCAAACCCAAACTTTTGAAGGGTAAACAGTATAAAACACTGTTAAACTTTTTTTCTGTATAAACTAAGTAAACAATTGAGACATAAGGAAAAGTAAGCGATGCTTGCCTTAACAAACACGAACAATTAGCTAAACAGTCGAAAAAGCCCTCAATGTTTGAGAGGATGAAGAAAAGAAAGAGAAGAATAGTGAGTGTGAGAGATGAGAGAGAGAGTTTGCCAGACGGAGGCGATTAGTGGCGGTTCTGGAATGTGAGGTCAGCGAATGAAGTTCAGCTGAGACCTACTTTGTAAACAGGGCCCCTCCTCTTCATAACAACACACACACATATACACATATACACAAACACTTCATTATGACAATATACACTTATTCCTGCAAAAACTACACAAACACCCCATCACCGCCAGCCTCCACCCAAACATCCATACATTCATTATATAAACAGCCTCAACATACGATACAAAACACACCCCGCTGACAAAATTCACCATCAAAATCACCACAATACTGGGGGTCGGCTTACAAAACACGGCTGCAGAAACCACTGGTTCCACATGGATGCACTAGCATGCAGATACACAAACACCTCTCAAAACCACAGCATCCGCAGTATCAATATACAACCACATGGACATAGACACACAAACACAGACTAATCCGACTGCGCCGCGCACGTTCACATACAGCCTTATATGTGACCCCAGACAGCCTTGGAGTAGCTATATAAACAAAGAGCAGTGGAAACCCTCAAGCAGGTAGACAGTCTCTTCTCTGCGTGAAACGACAGATCTACAAGCACAAATATGGCTGACTAATTCAATGAAAAAAGACTGGAAGTTTTCTTTCTGGGGACAAGAAGCAAAACATTTTCTATTTATCACAGGAAGTGAGTGAGAGGTGGGATGTAATTACACACCTAATCTTGTTCAATCTCCGTCTTTGTCTACCTTTTGTTTTCAGTGTCTTTCAATCAGATATAAAGAGCCTTTGTGGGAAAATATGGCCAGGTGTGCATGATCTAGAGTCAGACAAACACACACACAGATGAGAGATAGCCGTACAGATGATATACCCTCTGGCACTGCGGCTGTGTTTTGGATCACAGGACCATCATCCACTAAACATCTAATTGAAGCTATTGTCTGGAAGAGCGTCTGTTTTGGGTAGACGGCAGAGCTTATCTCTGTGAAGAGAGAGATAGCTCAAGGGGTGACATTACTCTTTCTGTTGTTGGTTGGTGTTCTGTTGTGTCTACCCCGATGAGCTCACACTGAAGACAAATCACACCAAGAACAAAGACGCAGGCCTGGAGAGGAAGACAGGAGCGATGCATGCACAAACAAATGCCAAAGCTACAGCAGTCTTCAAAAGAATTATTACCAAGAGAGCCTGAGGAACCTTTCTAAGTTCTTATGATGTTACAGAACATTTTAAGTTCCTATGATATCACAAAACCTTTTCAAGTTCCAAAAATGCCATAGAACAGGGACACAAAACTCCATTCCTGGAGGTTGCCACAGCCATGAAAAGTTCAACCCTAGGTTTAACCCTAATTGAACGCACCTGATCCAGCTAATCAAGTCCTTCATGCGTATTTGAAAACCACATGGCATGTGTGTTGGAGTAGGGCTGGAACTAAATACTGCAGGGCTGCGACCCTCCTGGAATTGAGTTTTGCATTCCTGCCATAGAACCTTTTTTAGCAAAAGTAGTGTCACAAGAGAACCTTTATAAAGCCCTGTTTGAACAGGACTTAGGTAAATATGGGTTTCACAGCCGTACTTTTTAATTCCTTTCTTATACAGCCTCTGTAAAAATTAATAAGCCAATTACTTACTGTGTTTCGACAGTCCTCTGAGACAACTAATCCCACCAGGATATGAATGACTATGAATGCAGTTTTTACTTGTCATTTACGTTTACCTTCATCGGATGCCCTAACAAAAGCTAAATTTCTTCTTGTGTTGCCAGGACAGTTTTAAATTTCTTATGTTACCAAAAAGTACTATGCTTGACTGTAACACGATGAACATTGAACCATATGACCAAGTCAATAACTCTACACAGCAAGAAAATCACTAGTGATAAGAAGATACTTCTAAACATAAGCTGCTACCAAGAAAGAGTGCACATCCACTTTAACATTTCTGCATCTCTATGAAACACTGCCAACTTTTCCTATATACCTTCAAGCATTCATATAAATGCTTTCATCACACCTAAAAATAATGAATCTCTCAGGCAATTGAGTTTATGGGGAGGAGAACCACAGGGAATTATGAGTTGAAGCTTGTTTAAGTTTTCCACCGCTAGCAATGCTGCGTCTCTGGTGTTACTGTAGCCGAGTCCAGACATGCGTCCTCAGGCTGGGGGGATATACTTTACCCTGTCTTACAACACGCTGTGCACAGGAGACAGTCAACAGCTGAGGGGGTCAGTGGTGCCTCCAGACTCTTTAAGAGAGTTTGTGTTTTGGAAATGAGGCTGTGTTGTGGCAGGTCCGTATTAAAGCTTATTTGCAATTTGGAATAATATAGAAAAGGTAGTTGCGACTTCGTATCTCATAATTCATACTTTTTTCTCACATTTGCAAGTTTACATCTTAATATCATGATTATAGACATGCAATTTTGATTTTTTTCTCAGAATTACAAGTTTATATCTTACAATTGTACAACCCTAACTCAGAATTCTGACGGGAAGAAAGTCAAGGTTTAAACTCACAATTGTGTTTTTTAATTGAACTTTTTTTAAGTCATACAGGTGCACCTCAATAAATTAGAATTTCGTGTAAAAGTTCATTTATTTTTTCAGTAATTCAACTCAAATTGTGAAAATCCTGTATTAAATAAATTAAATTCACACAGACTGAAGTTGTTTAAGTCTTTGGTTCTTTTCATTGTGATGATTTTGGCTCACATTTAACAAAAACCCACCAATTCACTATCTCAACAAATTAGAATATGATGACATGCCAATCAGCTAATCAACTCAAAACACCTGCAAAGGTTTCCTGAGCCTTCAAAATGGTCTCTCAGTTTTGAAGACCATCAGTTATGACTTATGAGATAAAGTCATAATTACCTTTTTATATTTGTATCCCATGATGGAAATAAAATTCCATTAATCAGTGACAAAAGCTGATGTTCTTATGACACATCTTAAGGGGGAACTCGTCTGTCTGATTCAAGGAGTTCGAGAAGAGCAGGGGGAGTCATAAGTTCATACATTCCTCTGATATGGTTGAGACCACATTATAGGCAACAAAATCAGACAGGAACAGACAGGGCTGCATATTTTCATAGCATAATGTTTGGTAATAGAGCTGTGGTAATTGTGCCTCTAACTGCCACTCATTTGCTCCTCTCTTGTAAAAAAACAGTGTAATCCTCTAATTTGTTGTGTCTCTCGGCAGGATTCACTCTGGTTTCCTTTCACTCATGAGGGAGATGAGCTGCTATCATAGATATCAGCCAGCACTGTCCTTTAACCTCTGACCTTTCACCAAATCCATAACAACAGTATTAATCCACCAGCAAACTCACAAAAACTCTCAGTCTCTGACGGCCCTGGGCGGTTTCCTCATTTAGAGCTGTAACCCTATGTACCACTGAGAGTTGGCAGGCTCCAGCAGGCTGCAGTGGATCACCGTTGAGTAGCTTAGAGCAAGTCTGATGCTAGACTAATGCACTTTAGCCAGAGGGGAGAACACAGACAGAGATAATGGCAGGGTGGTCTCTATGGTCATTTATTGAACAAATGAGGGCAGATAGTGCAACTACACTACCGCTGGCAGGAAGATTATTTGCTAATAAAACAGGTGTAAAGCTTTATGAATTGTGTGCGTGTGCATGATATATATATATAGATATATAATTGAAGTCAAAAGTTTACATACACCTTGCAGAATCTGCAAAATGTTGATTATTTTACCAAGTAAGAGGGATCATACAAAATGCATGCTATTGTTTATTTAGTACTGACCTGATGAAGATATTTCACATAAAATTGTCAGGAGAGATGAGGTTGAGGACTCAAGTGCAGAGGAAATCAGGGTTTTTTTTAATAACAAAACCAAACAAAGAACAAAGCAATAACAAAAACAAGCAGGCATGCAGAAGACTGGAGCACAGTCAAACGTGAAACACTCACACGACATTAGACACACGAAAGACAACGGATCAGCCCAGGACTACAGACACCAGGAGGCTAAATAGGGAGACAAACGAGGGTAACGAGGGAGACACAGGTGGAGCCACTGAAACAATGATTTGGTAACAAGATGGGAGGGGACAGACAATCGACATGGGAGCACATGGCACCAACAAACAACAAGCCATGTGCTCAACACACAGAGACATCTGGTGGCCAGCCTGGGCACACCAGCAGGACCGTGACATAACCCCCCCTTTAAGGAGTGGATCCCAGACGCTCCACACACACTAAACAGAAAAATGTCTAGGAGGGAGGTGGGCCAGGCCCGTGGAGTGGAAGAGGGCCTGGCGCAATGGGCACACAGGGGTGCCAAGGTGGAGCTGGCCCTGGAGCGGGCTCTGTGGGTTCCCAGACCGGAGCGGGGTCCAGGACTGGAGTAGACTGCATGGGCTCCCGGACCGGAGCGGGCTCTAGAGTGGACTGCGTGGGCTCCCGGAACGGAGCGGACACTGGAGCGGACTCCATCGGCTCCCGGACTAGAGCGGACTCTGGAGCGGAGTCTGTGTGCTCCCGGACTGGAGCGGGCTCTGGAGCGGACTGCGTTGGCTCCCGGAATGGAGCGGGCTCTGGAGCGGACTCTGATGGCTCCCGGAACGGAGCGGGCTCTGAAGCGGATTCCATGGGCTCCAGGAACGGAGCGGGCCCTGGAGCGGACTCTGTCGGCTCACGGGGCGGAGCGGGCTCTGGAGCGGACTCCGTGGTCTCCCGGATCAGAGCGGAATGCGTGGGCTCCCGGACCGGAGCGGGCTCTGGAGTGGATTCCATGGGCTCCAGGAACGGAGCGGGCTCTGGAGCGGACTCTGTCGGCTCACGGGGCGGAGCGGGCTCTGGAGCGGACTCTGTCGGCTCACGGTGCAGAGCGGGCTCTGGAGCGGACTCTGTCGGCTCACGGTGCAGAGCGGGCTCTGGAGCGGACTCTGTCGGCTCACGGTGCAGAGCGGGCTCTGGAGCGGACTCTGTCGGCTCACGGTGCAGAGCGGGCTCTGGAGCGACTCTGTCGGCTCACGGTGCAGAGCGGGCTCTGAGCGGACTCTGTCGGCTCACGGTGCGGACTCTGTCGGCTCACGGTGCGGAGTGGGCTCTGGAGCGGACTCTGTCGGCTCATGGAACGGAGCGGACTGCGTGGGCTCCCGGAACGGAGCGGACTGCATGGGCTCACGGGGCGGAGCGGGCTCTGGAGCGGACTCTGTCGGCTCACGGGGCGGAGCGGGCTCTGGAGCGGACTCTGACGGCTCACGGGGCGGAGCGGACTCTGTCGGCTCACAGGGCGGAGCGGCTCTGAGCGGACTCTGTCGGCTCACGGGCGGAGCGGGCTCTGGAGCGGACTCTGTTGGCTCACGGTGCGGAGCGGGCTCTGGAGCGGACTCTGTTGGCTCACGGGGCGGAGCGGACTCTGTCGGCTCACGGGGCGGAGCGGGCTCTGGAGCGGACTCTGTTGGCTCACGGGGCGGAGCGGACTCTGTCGGCTCACGGGGCGGAGCGGGCTCTGGAGCGGACTCTGTCGGCTCACGGGCGGAGCGGGCTCTGAGCGGACTCTGTCGGCTCACGGGCGGAGCGGACTCTGTCGGCTCACGGGCGCAGCGGACTCTGGAGCGGACTCTGTCGGCTCACGGGGCGGAGCGGACTCTGTCGGCTCACAGGGCGGAGCGGGCTCTGGAGCGGACTCTGTCGGCTCACGGGGCGGAGCGGGCTCTGGAGCGGACTCTGTTGGCTCACGGTGCGGAGCGGGCTCTGGAGCGGACTCTGTTGGCTCACGGGGGAGCGGACTCTGTCGGCTCACGGGGCGGAGCGGGCTCTGGAGCGGACTCTGTTGGCTCACGGGGCGGAGCGGGCTCTGGAGCGAACTCTGTTGGCTCACGGTGCGGAGCGGGCTCTGGAGCGGACTCTGTCGGCTCACGGTGCAGAGCGGGCTCTAGAGCGGACTCTGTTGGCTCATGGAACGGAGCGGACTGCGTGGGCTCCCCGAACGGAGCGGACTGCGTGGGCTCCCGGAACGGAGTGGACTGCGTGGGCTCACGGTGCAGAGCGGGCTCTGGAGCGGACTCTGTCGGCTCACGGGGCGGAGCGGGCTCTGGAGCGGACTCTGTCGGCTCACGGGGCGGAGTGGGCTCTGGAGCGGACTCTGTTGGCTCACGGGGTGGAGCGGGCTCTGGAGCGGACTCTGTCGGCTCACGGGGCGAAGCGGGTTCTGGGGTGAACTCCATCCTGAAGGTTGAGCCGCTTAAACTCAGAGCCAGATTGATGTACCCCTCCAGTGAATCCTCGGGGTGGCAATAAGGCATCCGGGATTTGAAGGGCTCGGCTAGGCCTCCCCAAAAAAACACCATGAGGCAGGCCTCCTCCGTAGCCGACTGGCAAGCCACTCCCACGAAGTCCCTGGCATAAACCTCAATGGTCTGGTCTCCCTGGTGGACGTTGGGAATCTTACGCCCTGGACCCATGGTTGCCGGTTGCCCCCTCTGCTGAGTCCTCATTGTGGCTGATCCGTTCTGTCAGGAGAGATGAGGTCGAGGACTCAAGTGCAGAGGAAATCAGGGTTTTTTAATAACAAAACCAAACAAAGAACAAAAACTACCCCGAAGGGGAAAAACAAGCAGGCAGGCAGAAGACTGGAGCACAGTCAAACGTGAAACACACACACGAAAGACAACGGATCAGCCCAGGACTACAGACACCAGGAGGCTAAATAGGGAGACAAACGAGGGTAACGAGGGAGACACAGGTGGAGCCACTGAAACAATGATTTGGTAACAAGATGGGAGGGGACAGACAATCGACATGGGAGCACATGGCACCAACAAACAACAAGCCATGTGCTCAACACACAGAGACCAGCCTGGGCACACCAGCAGGACCGTGACAAAAATATGTTTACATGTAGTCCACAAGAGAAAATAATTGAATTTATAAAAATTATCCAGTTCAAAAGTTTACATATGCTTAATTCTTAATACTGTGCTGTTGTCTGAATTATCCACAGCTGTTTTTGTTGTTGTTTTTTGATAGTTGTTCATGAGTCCCTTGTTTGTCCTGAACAGTTAAACTGTCTGCTGTTCTTCAGAAAAATCCTTCAGGTCCCACATATTATTTGGTTTTCCAGCATTTTTGTGAATTTGATCAATGACTGTATGATTTTGAGATCCATCTTTTCATACCGAGGACAACCGAGGGACTCATATGCAACTATTACAGAAGATTCAAACACTCACTGATGCTCCAGAAGGAAAAACCATGCATTGGGGCATGAAAACATTTGAACAGAAAAAGATGTGTACATTTTTCTTGTTTTGCCTAAATATGATATTTTTTCATTTAGTACTGCCCTTCAGAAGCTACAAAAGAGTAGCATGTTTTTCAGAAGACAAATTAAGTTAAATTTACCCCAATCTTCAAATTCAACAAGTTTTCACGCCCCGGCTCTTAGTGCATGTTTTTTCCTTCTGGAGCATCAGTGAGCATTTTAATCTTCTGTAATAGTGTTATGTATGTTTACTTGTGTTTAGACTTGTATACAATATATTCTATATATGAAATATATATTCAACATTTATAAAAAATATTTATTCAATTATTGTTATTAAGATCTTTACTAAATAATTTATACTGTAGATGTGAATGCTGATTTCTAGCAAGAGCATACAGTATTATCCAATACCATATTTGATACTGTCACACTGACATTATGATTGAACTATTAATGTGATGAGAACAGAGATCCAATTGCTGTGTGCATTTATCAACATGAATGAGCATGTGGAAACGGCAGACACCATGTGCTCCTGAGCAGGCCTGAATGTGCTGCCGCCCACATAACTGACACGCTGCAGCATGCTGCAATCTCACTGTCTCACTTGACAGCTTTCTCTGCCAACTCAATGGAAACACAAGACGTTTTATACAAACAGACACTTTACACACACACACACACCTACAGGCCTCACACTGCCGCACACTCCACTGGCTATTGGTAAGAGCGCATTCGATTAGACGCTGCATTTTGTGGCAGAGACGAAAGGTGAAGGAGAGAGAAGTCATAAACAGGAAGAGGGGCTTCATTCAGGTGCAGCATCACTCCATCTGATAGGACGTCTGTCCTCCCTGAATACGTGCTTTACTCACTCAATGAGAACACACATACACACTCGCTGCCATGTGAGTGTGTTTTGCTTTGATGTCTCAATCATTTCTTTTAGATCAGAGCTGTGGGCGGCTTACCAGTACAAATCTGATGAGGCACTCTGGGTTCAGATGAACACTGAAGAAGCGCTGAAACCAAATCATTCACAAAAACACTATCACTGACGGTGCCATTGTTCACTGATGTTATCAACGGCACATTTTAAATATTTATATATCATTAAACCAAAAAAAAAGTGTTGTGAGGTATTTCAAAGAAAACCATATGCTGTCAAGGTATTGATATATTGTATGCATGGTATATTTTCATGGTACTACCACTTTTTTGGTAACACTTTACGATAAGGTTCCATTTGTAAACTATTTTAATGCATTGCCTAACATTAACAATGACCGATACAATGTTATTACACTGTACTGAATAATCTTTGTTAACATTACTTAATACAAATCCTTATTGTAAAGTGTAACCAGTTATTCTAAGGGACTGTCATTACACTTGATTTCATTTGACAAAACACTTTATAAACAACATAGCAGCTACATAAAACCACAGAAACATCCTAGAAGCTGCCTAGCAACCAGACAGAACAATTTAGATTTACATATATGAATTTAAATTTCAGATCTATACATTCAGAATATACTTTATGTGCACATTTATAAAAATCATAATTTAGTGTATGTATTATATGTGAAAATATATGCACTTATTTAGACTATATTCAGGATTTACATATTTACATCTATAACAATTATAAATATTAGATTTTTTTAAAGATAATTTAATGTAAATTTTCTTGTTTATAGATTTATAAAAATATATATTATATGAATTATATGCTACAAATATTTAAATTGTATATACTTATTTAGACTAATGTACTATATATTCATTATTTATATATTTACATCCATAAAACAAATCTAAATTATTACAATTTTAGAAATTCAGATCTATGCATTCAGGATTTACATTTTTAAACAGATGTATGAAATTAAATTACATTTTATTATAGGTATCATATACATTATATATATTTTTTTTTTTCAGATCTATCTTATATTTAGATTGTATGTACTTGCTTATATTAGATTAAGAACTGTATATTCAGGATTTATATATATATATTGAATTATTTATGTAGAAGCTATTTTATTTAATTAATTGAATAAAAGTATCTAAATGTAAATTTTCAATTATATTATAAATTATAAACCAGCCAGCAGCTATACAGAAATCTATCCGTCCGTCTGTCTGTCAGTAAAGCATATGACCTTCAGACTGCATGACCTTTTAAACTATGTTGTTTACTTTCAGATGAGGCAAAATTCAATGTTTATCTTGGCAAACTTTCCTCTCTAGTTTCACAGTGAGATCTGGCACAGTACTGTCCTGCAGCCATTTATGACCATATAAGATGGTCCAACATAAAAGTTTTTTTTTTTTTTTTTTTACTGCTATATGAGGATTGTGAAATTAGGAGATGCTGATAAAATCAGTAGTGCTTGTTTCAGCAGGCTCTCTCACAGCACATACTCAGGTCACATGCCTGTGACCTTTCTTTCACACTTTCACCTTTAACCCACTCAAACCACAGGTACTCAAGCATATCTCCAGGTCAAGCATTTCTCCAGAACCTCCATTTGTATCTCAGTCTGGCCAAGTGGAATGTACTGACAAAAGAGTTGCAGAGAAACAGAGCCAAGCGAGTGATCGATCGTCTCAGCGTGTCTGAGTTCCTCTGTAAACAATCTGTTGTTTTCCGCTGCTGATGCAGTCAGCTCTCACTTTCACATGCACAGCAAGAGTTTTTCCGACAGATCCGCCATCAAAGCTCCAGCTTTGTTGGCTTATTAAAAGTGGATCAGAATGCCGTGGCATGAGTACCCTATTCACTGCTAAACAACACACTGAAATCAGTTACAATCCTCCAGCCTGCCAGTATCAAGCTTAAACCGCAGTAAGCCAGGAGCAATACGATGAACAACACCAATGTTTAGTAAACATTTAAATATGCTGGTAATAAAATGCTGAATAAATGTATGCTAATGAATACTATTCATTAAATCTAAGTTGTTTACTGTTGCCAAACAACTTGCAGCATTAGTATACTGCAGAACTGTTGTGCGGTCACGGGTGTGTTTCTATTGCCAGTTTTACAGCACACTTAAGTACACTTTTTAAAAGTACACGTTGGTAAAATTTCAAAAGAATAGTATTAAAATGAATGATTAAATTTATAAAATAATATGCAATTAATATTTTATGAATGCACAACATTAAACCTTCATAGTTATAAATAATGAATAATATATTTAGATATAGATAGAAATTAGACTAAAGTAAATTTTAATTTAACATAAGTGCTTGTCAAGAGCATACAGCATTTTAATTTAAAGGGATAGTTCGCCCAAAAATGAAAATTCTGTAATTAATTACACATGTTGTTCCAAACCCGAAAAAAAAATCTGTTCATCGTTGGAACACAAATGAAAATATTGTTGATGATATCTGAGAGCTTTCTGACTCTGCATAGACAGCAGTGCAGCTACCACATGCAAGGCCTAGAAAGGTAGTAAGGACATTGTTAAAATAGTCCACGTAACATCAGTGCTTCAACTATAATGTAATGAAGCTATGAAGAATACTTTTTGTGTGCAAAGAAAACAAAATGACTTTATTCAACAATTTCTTCTCTTCCGTGTCAGTCTTCCATGCATGTTCACAAGAGTACTGTGAAGTGTGCTTACTAACTTTTTGAGCTTTAAACGTGGTAGTTGCATTGCTGTCTATGTAGAGACAGAAAGCTCTCAGATTTCATTAAAATATCTTAATTTGTGTTCTGATGATGAATAAAGGTATTACGTGTTTGGATCGACACAAGAGTTATTCATAACAGAATGTTTGGGTGAACTATCAAGACAAGTTATTAGTATAAGTCAAGTAATTATGAAATTACATATAAATATGTACTTAACTCCTACTTAAGTGTTTCAAAAATCACTTTTTTAAATATAAATTCAACTGTGATAAATATTCATTAAATTGCAATGCAAATGACCCTTCGCAGGGTTTGATTGACAGGCGATCTGAATCCACAGAATCCACTATATTGTCCAACAATCGAATCAGACAAGAGAGTAGATTACCTTTGGTGGACTTAAACTTGAAAAATGGTGTGCATGTGTCTGTTTTTGTTCTGTTTCTGTTCCCACAGTTCCCGTGTTTTAGTTTCCATGGTTTTTGATGAATTAACTCCACCTGTTTCCGTTCTCCCTAATTACATTCCCTGGTTATAAGTCTTGTGTTCTCCCCTGGTGCTTTGTCCACTATTGATTTGATTTGGATTTGTGTTGCTGTATGTTGGATTGCTCCTGGGTTTATAATTAAAGACCCTTTGGATTCTACTCCTTCGCCGTACGCTTCATTACTAGCAGCTACACGTTACAGTCTTTCTGTGGTTAATTTATGTTTATTTCATGCTTTAATTAAGGAAAAAAGACGTTCGGTTCACATGCCGCTTGAACTGAGGTGCTACATTAAAGAGCCTCAAAACAGTATTTATTAATTGAATTTCTTACAACAGGACAAAACTTTAAAGCTGAGACTTTGTTTCAAAGCAGAAGTATCCTGATCAGTCTTGTCTGTTGGCGTGTTGTCCGTTTCCTCTTTGCTCCACGATATATTTTTCCCTGCATGAGAACATATGTGGTGTGAGCGCAGCATGGCTTGTTGGACATAGCAACAATAACTAGGGGAAGGGTCTTTGCAAAGGGTCAATAAAGTGTCTGAAAAATGCTCAAGTGTGTTTCTTTTCACAAGAATACTAAAATGCTGCATTTCAATACTTCAGATGAATACAGCACAAATGAGTTGCATAATGTGAATCTAAATGTTGACAGTTGTCACACAAATATTAGGAGGAAGTCACGCAAGCTCCGTGTATTAAAAGAGGGAAATGCATGTACAATGTAAACCAAAGTAAGCAATCGCAAATGCCCCCATCCTTTATCACGTCATGCCTAATCCCACAACACAGTTCCTCTTTGCTTACTCTTGACATTCTCCGGTCTGTCATCAGAAGGTTATAAGTAGCTTACTCCTCTTTCTTAATCACAAATGCATCCAGTTAGAGTACACACAAAACGTCTGAGTGCATGACTGTAACGTCATGAGGCAGAGAGCAACAGTCGTCCAAAGTCAAAGGAGGCCCTTTCCTCTATAAGCCTCAAGCAGGAACCAGACACGTTTCTAAAAACAGATTCTGTGGGATGAGGACTTTTACCTGGAGGCCTACAGCAGGTCTCGTGTGAGTGATCCACACAGTCAAGCCGGTGAACTGTAACCTGTCTGTCTGCCTGGACAGGTTCTATTTGCAACGACAGAAAACACATAATTGAAGTGTTTATCCCCTCGTCCCTGTTCTGAATGTTGTTGTGACACATTCAATAATCTGAAACCAATGGGGTGTGCACTAATTTTACTAGCAGTATTGCAGAAAGAAGTAATTGTGTCAACAAACTAAGAGGACAACATTTTGCTAGGATTTGTAGGAATGAAATGTCTTTGGGAAGTGGCAGGGAAACTTCATAATACTTTCTTATATATAATGTGAAATGTATTAGTAGTTCATGCACTGCAAAAATATTTCTTAGCATTTTTGCTAATATCTAAACATTTTTTAATCAATATGCATTTACTTGAAAAGTCAAATTATTTAAAATATTGTCTTGTTTTCTAGGAAATTCTATTTTTCTTCTTAAAACAAGAAAAAAAGTATGCCAATGAAGTAAACACATGTAATTAAAAGTCAAAACTAGATTATTTTTCTTGTCCCACTGGCAGATTGTTTGTTTGTTTGTTTGTTTTAAACAAAAACTCTCAAAATTGCAACAACAAAAAAATATTAAAAAACAAGCCTTAATATTTAGTCTATAATATAATATAATATAGTAATTTTGCTTTTCAATTAAATGCATCTTGATTTAAGAATGTTTAGATAATATTTGTAATGGAAAACAAGTCAAAAAATACAAACAAATAAAAATAAAAATCAGTGAGTCTATGTGCAAATATTTAATATGAATATATCTGAATGAAAAAAAGTTTAGGTCACCTAATATAGCAAGATCTATATTAAGCGGGGTTCTTTTAAATATATTAAAAGAGCAAAATATTATTTTATTTTATAATCATCTTGCCTACAAAAATAAATAAATATGGGTCTAAATATGTGTTGGATCAGGTAGGAGCAGTAACAATTGTGCAGTTTCATTTTTCATACTGTTTTAATGAAAGCTACAATAAAGTTTATCCCAAACAAAGTAAACAACACATGCAGTTCAGGGCATCTGAAAAGGCAGTTTCACTTTTCTCTGGAGAACTGCTTGTTTCCATGGATACGGCAGAATTTCCCAGCACAAACTTTCCTGCCAACTCTAAACTCAAGACGCACACACCACATGAGCAGAGGTTATGAACTTATTATGTTCCTCTCCTAAACTCTGATTTGACTTTTGAGAGGATTATTTGGATGGAGCAACTTTGTATTTCTCCACTTTTGAAATGTTGATCCCATGTCAAGTGTTGACACAGCAGTAAAACATTGATATCTTTTGAGGAGAAACAAAAAGTATTTTTTTTTTAAAGAGGAAAACAGATGAAGTGGATGTTCCACAACCTGAAAATAAATCTGTTGTGGTGTTTTAAACTTGTTTTCTTTGCATAGGAGGGGAGGGGGGTGGAAAAAACACCTCAGCTTGGCAGCATGTTCAATAACCTTCATTATTACTACATTATATAATGCTAAATAAATTATCATGTAGGCTACGTTCTAATAGAAATGTCATGAAACTTAAGCATCATATAATGGTTGTTAATACTTATAAAGTTCAACCCAGTACAAGTTTTACTGACATTTCATAATATCTTACAAATAATCTATTAACTCAGCATTAGGTCATTGATTTAGATTATCATAATCTAAATTACCACAACGTGTCACCCAACTTTCTCTTACCCACGAGCAGACAGAGGACGTCCAGCCCGACCAGCATCTTTCTGCTGGAGCACTGAACCGTTTCCACGGGTTCCGCGGGACTCGGGATGTGTTTCGTGCCGTTCTCCCTCGCCGTGTCTCCGGATGCGCCGTGATCCGCCAGCCGCTGCTGGAGCTCCGCGTGACTGTTTACCGAATTCAGCATTATGTCCGTTCAATTCAATATATTACCGGAGATGTTGTAGCCTACTTTAGAGCGTCAATGAAGCCAATTTGACAGGTTATGAATAAAGTTGAGTTAAAGTTTTGAATCTTCTGAATGTTTAACTTTAAAATCCAGTAAGTGTCACAGCACGTACAAGCGCAGGTGTAGATGATAAATACAGAAATGTACACAAGTCTTAACTAATAAAGCGAACGGACTTGTACGGGGATGGTCCGCTCTCTCTTACATGAAAACTCCTTTCCCCAGCACTTATGAAAAAGTTTCAGCTGCAGCTTGGCCATCGTCTTCTGGACATGATGGAGAAAATCACCTTCCTGAAAACATATGTCAGTCAGAAATTTGTCATCCTCTATGACTTCTACTCTCCATGTCAAACTTTTCTCTTTCTAAGTTACAACCGAGAGAAAACATGAAGCGGATCGTATTTGATTTGTGGGTATTGGTGTTATTCCTCCGCCCTCTTTGGGGCTGTCTCAAAACCTAGTGAGCTGCCTATCCAGACAGCATTTTGACGTTTAAACTTGCAAGCTGCCTACTGAGGGTAAAATGTTACGGATGCGCAATTTGGTGAGGTGCATCTTGCAACCAAAATTGATAGAACACAAGACGTTTTAACTTAAATCGTTTTAAAACAAGCACTGCCAAATAGCCTATGTAGAACTATGATAAACTTATTTTGTCTATATATATATATAACAATAGAGTGATCTATTACTCAGCTTGCCTCCTCAGCTGACTGTCATTGTGTTCGTTATTTTCTTTTTTTCTTTTCTTTTTTTCTTTTTTGACAAAGGTGATTGAAGGCGCATTAGAAATGCGTGGTCACGTGAACGAAATTTCGGCGGGCAAATGATGACGCGTTTCAACGGCCATCAGCATAGCAAATCCTGCAAAGTTTGTTATTTTTAAGTTTATTACTATTTAAAAATGAACATTTATAAAACTATACTTCCTGTACCTTTGCATCAAATTACAACTAGTTAACTTAGTGACAGTGGCTTCAGCGGCTGAGGGAGTGTGGGAAATTTGACAATGTTTTCTCTTCTGACTGCCGTTACCAATCTTTCTGTTTTATTTGTTTATTTTTCCTCTTTTTGGAAGTGAAAACACTATCATAGAGTTTTCCTTTTGTTATCTGAGCAAATGGGAACACAATATATATATATATATATATATATATATATATATATATATATGTGTGTGTATATTTGATGCAGGCTAGTCTCCCATTCATCGCTATATAAACACCTCTGAGAAACCCAAACATGTTAAAAGGGTCCATTGTCAGTAGTGTAGCTATGTATGAAGCACAGCTCACAATCATAACAGCAGCTTTATGCTAATCAACGCATCCAGATGATAAATTTGAACTTATTTTTTGTCCTCACACAAAAATTCCCAATGACAAAATGTTACCTTCTGAAAATAAAAAACAGCTATAAATTGAACCACACCTTTAATTGTCCTATAATCTAGCTGTTTCTAAACTGCTATAACTGCTATGTTGTTTCTAAATCTTTCTTCTATTAATGCGGGTTGGACGTCGTTGAGCTGTTAAATTACGTAGAACTATTTTCTACTAGTGCACGCGTCCAATGTAAACACCTTGTAGAATTCTGTTGTGAAAGTTCCAAATGTAGGTCCGTGAGAAGCCTCATCCTCAGGCCTGTCAATCATTAATTTGCGCCATATAAGCAGTACTTATTGTGCCGTGCAGCAACAATTCTTCTGGCATCCCTCCACTCTCCTCCTCTATTTCTGTTATTCTCCTACTACCACAATGGGAGGGTTGAACCTATGTTGAGGACATCAAGACAAGTTTGTTTACCATTAACAATCAGGACTGGATGGGCTGGCAAACTCGTGAAATGCTGTCTAGCTAGGCAGTCTACTAGGAATTGAGACAGTCTTTCTCCTTCTTCCTCTCGTATTGCCTCCTTTCTCATGAAACCATCAATTGTTGCCTCTCCCTGTCTTTCAACTCCAACCAATTCTAAAACAAAAATCAGCTTATTTATGTTTTTTTCATTAAATGGAGGCCATGA
Organism: Gymnocypris eckloni scoliostomus; assembly: GCA_027564155.1. NCBI lineage: Eukaryota > Metazoa > Chordata > Actinopteri > Cypriniformes > Cyprinidae > Gymnocypris > Gymnocypris eckloni. The sequence goes on from CM050415.1 coordinate 20,317,319, forward strand.
AGCAAACCTGTCAGACCTTGTCCTTCACACTCCTTACATTTACATTTACCTGACGCTTTTATCCAAAGCGACTTACAGTGCATTCAGGTTATACATTTTTTTGTCAGTACATGTGTTTCCTAGGAATCAAACCCACAACCTTTGTGCTGCTAACACAATGCTCTAACCACTGAGCCACAGGAACACCATCGATTACACCATCTTACACCATCAATTACAATAATATAGACTAGTATTTCATTTTTGTATAATATTTTTAAGTCACCGCACAATATAGAGTTTTGGGCCTCTCTGCAGGGGCTTCTTGAAGACATTTGTTTGAGGTTTTCAATTATTTGCAGTTCTGGTGAACTTTGGATAATTGGGAAATATTGCCACCTGCTGAGTGTTTTAACAATGACATTTGCCATTTGATCCAACACAGTCTGTGCAACTCTCAAGCCCCGTTCACATCAACAGTGAATAAATGCTGAAGTTACAGATGACTGTCAATGATGTCCACAGCATCTTGAGGTCTTTTCTCAATGAGTGAATTACCTACTGACTAAGGGAATGTTATTTCCTTTGTTATACGGTTATACGATGAGCTCTTTTTTTAAGCCTTTAATATTTACCATTTACCATTGAACTGTGGGCTATTGAATAGCAGAAAATGTAATTCTAATAGATGTCCTGCTAATTATAATGAAGATTTTTTTTTTTTTATTATATAGGACATTATATAAGACCTTATTTGTATATAATATATTATAATTATATATAATATACAATAATCATATGTGACCCTCTCTGTGAAATCCAGGCTAAATTCTCAAAATCTAATTATGAGATTACAAGTACCAAAGTTTGATTTCTACCATTAACGCCACTATAATTTCAATCTTTGACATGGCCGTACTCAGTCAATATTAAATATATAAAGGTGAAATGTTCACAGAATGTTCTTTGCCATATGAAGGACGCTTTGTTGTAGAAAACAGCAAATCACAAAAAAAATACTTTAGCTGGGTTTTCACAGAGAGGGTCACATATATAACTAATTATAAGACATTACGATATTTGAAATTAGTTGTTTAGGCTTAAAAAAATGTAAAGTACCGTTTGTAACTATAATTAACATGGGTGCAATTAGAACAAAAGTATTCCTTGTCTTTATGAACTTTATCAAAACTGTAGAAAATATGAAATACTTTCATATTTTGAATATGGTATTGTTGACCATAATTTGTTTAGTATACAAATGAAATAAATATAACATGAATAAATTGCATGTTTTTACTTAAGTTGTTGTGTAGTAATGTAAAAATCTAAAAAGTGTTCCAACTGTAAACGGTCTACTATCACCAAATGTGCCTAAAAGTGTATTTGCTTAATATGTAAACAAAACTGTAAGAAATGCAGTTTTCTCTAAAAAATAAATAAATCAACTGATGTTTTTATGGAGCTCATCTAGACAGTCACTTTCATTCCAGTAATGTCTGTTTCACTGAATGCTCATAGCACATACAGAACATAACATAATGTGTAGAAATTTGTAAGACCTGTAGGTGGAGACAAACAACCATTTGTTTCAGAATCAAAACGAGATGTATTACTAAGCATGCTTGCACACATGATGAGTTTGTCTAGGTGTCAGAAGTTTCCAGTAAACAGAAAATTAATGTCACATATAAAGGATTATATATATATATATATATATATATATATATATATATATATATATATATATGTATATATATATTAGGGGTGGGCATAGATTAATTTTTAATCTAGATTAATCTAGATTAAAATGGCTCATTTGAATTCTGCCGAAGGCATTCAGAATATGTGTGCTACCCAAATAATGACTAAAGTAAGTCTTTGAGAACGGGTTTCTTAAGCCAGGTGGCGCATTAGACCAGGGCTCATCTCCTGTTTCCAAAATGCATCACAAACTGCTTGAGAAAGCTGTTCTACTATGATAATTGGTGATGAAAATAAACTATGTTCAATAAGATGTACTTGTGTTTACTAACTGTTTATTCAGTTAAACATGAATTTTGAACTGTAGGCCTACATAAGAGGTCGTGATGAACTGTTTACAGTTTCCATTGGGAAGCTTCTTAAAATAAATTTTCCTGAAGCAAACCCGCGGCTTCATAGCTGCATCCATGTTAGCACGTCACGTCTGATGTGGTAATTTCACAGTAACGTTAGGCATACACACAGGTTGAAGCAGAGGGTGACACGGAGTGAATTCTCAAGTTCACATGAGACCTAAAGCGCATCCTGTTTGCTTAAAAGCGCAACGTTTCGTTGTTATTCTGAGTGCACACAAATAAACGTAGAGTCTTTACAGATTCGAAAGATGTATTAGGCTACTTTTATCTGTATGACCAAAAATGACGGAGATTTTAAGAGCAAGTGAGCGCACCGGAGCCTGTCCTGCGCAAACGCGCTTCCACACAAACACTTCAATAGCGCACATTTCTCTAGGTTAACATCATATTGAGCGGCCATGTAAAGTTGCTACTACATACATCTTTCTGAGGAAAAGCCATATTTGAGGTTGGTGAATGATAGGTGAGTGTTTGGATGTCCTGCCCGATTGTATTACCACATAGACCAGCCGTTAACAATCTGTCCATCACGGACTGCGAGCCTCTAGTTCAAGACTGCTCGCCCCTACAGTGCAATTCGGCTAGGTATACATCCGCGCTAAAATATCAGGGTGAAAGTCATCATAGCTTGCGTAGTATAGACCCAGCTCCCAACCCAACTTTGAGAATAGATTAACGGCAAAAAAAAATTTATCGCCGATAAGAGTCTCACGTTAACGCAGCACGTTAACGCCGATAACGGCCCACCACTAATATATATATATATATAATATATATATATATATTGTGACGAGTCGGCTGCCTCCCCCCTTATCCTCATCATCACCCCGTCCTTTAACGCCGCCCTTCACCAGGTTCCGGGCCGACCAGTCCCGTCGAGCGCCGTAGGCCAAGAAGTAGACGAAGCCGCTGGAGAAGCCACCGCCCCTTGCGCCCCAGACATATATATATTAGGGTTGGAACGTTGTGCGTTGCATGCGCATTTAGAGTGTGTTTTTCACTGCAAGATTCCGTCTATCAAGAGCTGATAAAATGTAAAAACTGTAACTTGAATGCACTGTAAGTCACTTTGGATAAAAGCGTCTGCTAAATGCATAAATGTAAATGTAAATGTATTAAAATGAATTTAGAATGATAACAAAATTCAAGATATGAGGGCATAAAATTGATATATTTACATAATTTCATATAGTTAATCACTGAAGAGTGCCGTTTGTTCTCAACAAAAATCAGCATGATTACAAATGATATTTACAACAGTTCAATAAGCAAGAAGTTCATTAATAGACTTACGTTTTAGACAGCATATTGCCTGTTTTTGCTCAATTTCGACAACAAAAATAAATCCAAACACAGCCACAGCACTGTTTTGCATCTCTGAGCAACATCACGGTTCCTGCATGAATCAACCGTTTAAATGTTTCAGTTCAATCGCAATGACCCACTTAACAACAGTAACTTGCTTCCACCTGCTGGTGGTTTTAATTTCATATTTATAGTATCTTTTATTTTTTTTATTATATATATATAGCTTAAAATATTTTTGTTTACTCATGAATAATACGATAACAAGGATGATAAATTACAATGTTAATGAAGTATTATTAATATAAGAATAATGTTAACTTTATTTATCCCACAAAGGACACTGTTACTAATGAGGGGAATAAACTAAATTGTAATCAACTTTCATCCATACTTATTCATTTTAATAATCTTTATTCATTTGATTTTACATATGGCCTGAGAAAATCATGTCCATTATTTTGGTTTGTGAGATCGAGATCGAGCTGCCCACACAAACATTTAGGAGGACAGAAACATGTCAACGCTGCCCAGCGACTCATTAATAAAATAGCTTGAGATACTGGATCGCTACATTATATGAATCTACAAAGAAGAGGTAAAATGACTGTTTAAATAATTAAACTCAAATTATCATTGATTGTAGTGACGCGCAGATGCAGGTAGGCTAATTCACACATGCAACTGTCACCTCTCTCTCTCGCTCTCTCTCTCTCTCTCTCGCTCTCTCTCTCTGTCTCTGTCTCTCTCTCTCTCTCTCTCTCTCTCTGTCTCTGTCTCTCTCTCTCGCGCTCACTCTCTCAGTCTCTCTCTCTTTATTTCATCTCTGTCTGAAGCGGGCAGAATGCTAGAGCTACCAAAATTCACGTCAGGTGGTCCTTGCCTTCACGTCATACATTAAAACAGTTTATTTCACAACGAGAACAGGTTGGCTAGCCGTGCATTATCCCTTATTGTATAGGCTCTTTAACAGCATTTTTTACGGCAATATTTAAATGACGCCTGGTCATTCTTAGTGTATCCAAAATGGTCCAACACTATCGACTTCAGACATTCGCTGGTGAAAATAATGGATCGCTGTTTGGTTCCTCTGTCATAGTTAATCTAGTGTGTGTAGTAGCCTCCGTGTCTCTGATAAGCACAGCATTTTAAGCTGGTGGTGCACCGCTAGTGTAACTTTTGTTTTGCACAAGCTGCAACATTTCCGTTCCATGCAACAGAAACACTCGGTGTAGAGGAGCTTTTACGATTAATTAACAGAGACGTTTTAAAGCGCGGTTAATAGTAAAACGTTAATCGCTGCATCCCTAATTTGTAGATAGGTTCAAAAATATATTTGATCAGCGAAACACTGAGAATGTCAATTCCTTCTCTCACAAAAAAAGCCTATTCAGAAATCCTTCCTATTGGCAAAATCTGTGACCGGTGACTATCTTTACACTCTGGGTTTGTTGCCTATTACTAATAGGCTAGGTGAGGAAGTGTTTTCACACGATGTTCAGGTGGTTAGAAATGCTATACAGCCAGTTATCCTTGGGTGGGATTTTCTAAGCAAACATCACGCTGCAATTGATCTCAGAGAGAATTATTTAAAATTATGGAACTGGACATTTCCTCTCATTTGTTCGCAAGAAAGAGTCCCTCTTAGGAGTAGTGCTGTGACTTTAGAGTCCATTCCGATCCCTGCCAGGTCACAGATAAACATGTTGGCAAAAATTCAGGCCAATATTTGGGAAAAAGAGTTCACATGCAATTATGTTGGACTTTTAGACCCTGAAATACAGTCAGTACCTGGTCTTTTTGTAGCACGTACAGTAACCTCTTTAAAAGCAGGTGTGACTTGAATCCGACAAATAAGGATTGCCATGTTCCCCGTGGCACAAGGCTGGGTGAGTTTCATTCTTTAGTCACTCGGCCAGGTGAAGAATTCACAATGCTGGAATCCACAGTAGCACAGATACAGACACAGATGGAGCCTTGTCCAAACCCCAAATTAGACCTCAGTCCCTCTGCATTAAACAGAGAAGAACAGACTCAGCTAGAGTCTCTGATTTCCAAGTACTCGGATGTTTTCAGTGCAGATGATTATGACTATGGTCATACCGATTTAGTCAAGTTTACCATCCGTACGGGGGAGGCACAGCCAATTAGGCAGAGGGCTTACAGGAAATCACCACACATTCGAGCTGATATAGACAGACAAGTTCAGCAGCTCCTTTCCCATGATGGAATTGAGGAAAGTTGTAGTCCCTGGGCTTCTCCTGTCGTATTAGTGAAGAAGAAAGATGGCAGTTAAAGATTTTGCATTGATTTCAGAAATCTTAATGCAGTCACCGTAAAAGACTTGTACCCCTTACCTCAAGCCTCAGAGGCTTTAGATAGCTTGGCAAGTACATCTTGGTTTAGCACAATGAATTTGTCCATTATTTTACTGGCTAGTTGAGCTAGACCCCAATGATAGGGAGAAAACTGTGTTCAATACAGGTAGTGCCTTATATCAATTCAAGGATATGCCGATGGGTCTTACGAATGCCCCTCCAACTTTCCAAAAGACTGATGGAGCTGGTGCTTTGGGGACTTCATTGGAAGGTGTGTCTTGTTTACCTTGATGATGTATTGGTGTTAAGTCAGATTTTCAGTGAAAATCATGACAGTCTTGAGGAGGAATTCAGTCGTTTTTGTTCAGCAGGTCTGAATTGAAGGTTAACAAATGTAATTTTGCTCGCAGTGAAGTGTCCTACTTGGGTCATGTTGTATCATGTCAAGGTCTGCTCCCAGATGAAAAGAACCTGGACAAGGTCCGGTCCTGACCTACTCCTAGGACTGTCACAGAGTTGAGAGCATTTGTGGGTCTGTGCTCATACTATAGGAGGTTTGTCAGGAATTGTGCTGTAGAAGCTGCACCCATTCATGCTTTGACCCAGAAAGGTGCTGTCTTCAATTGGTCGAGTGAATATGAGGAGACGTTTAGGTCACTGAAGCATGCCCTCTCTAATCCTCCCATTGTAGCTCACCCAACTTTGGGCTGTGGTGTGGTCCATACGGCATTTCAGACATTTCTTGTCAGGGGCCCCATTCAAGATTCTAACCGATCACAAACCATTGTTGAATCTAAAAAATGCAGCAGTTAATAATGATCCGACCGGTAGAAGGGCACGCTGGATACTTGAAATGGATGTGTATGACTTTACCATTCTATACAGAGAAGGGAAGCTTCATAGTAATGCTGATTCCTTGTCACGGGATCCTAGCTCACCTGTGACAGAAACAAAAGCAGTGGAGTGTGTAATTTCCAGTCATACCACTGCTAAAAGAGTCTCCTTTTCTTCTGAAGTACCACTGGTTTGTGGGGTTCTTCTTGACATGACTCCGACACTGTCAGTTGATTTGGATGAATTACAAGCTCAGCAACAGGCTGATTTTTGTCTTAGTACTGTTATGGACTGGAAAGAGAATGGTAATCAAAGAACCCCATTAGGCACACTGAAACATTCCCCTGCCACACTGAGGAAACTCTGGCATGAATTCTCCAAATGATCAGTCCAAGAGGGTATATTGTGTCGCAGAGTGAAATCATCTCATCAAATTACTACCTGGTTACCAAGTAGTCTTGCCTGAGGTCCTCATTCTAACAGCTCTTAAGTGTTTTCATGGGGAGAAGTATAGTGGTCATTTGAGTGCTGAGCGTACTTTGTTGAGAGCCAGGAAAGTATGCTATTGGCCTTACATGTCCCGTGATATCCAGAAATTCTGTGCTGAATGTGTATCCTGTCAGTCCTGTGCTTCTACCACTCTTCATGAAAGGGCCCCGTTACAGTCAATTCATGCAGAAAGACCATTCCAAAGAATTGCTGCTGACATCACGGAGCTACCTATTACTTCAATGGGAAATAGGTATGTTTTAGTTGTGATGGATTATTTTACCCGTTTTGTCAATCTGTAGCCTTTGAAACATCAGCGTGCAACAACTGTAGTTCAGTGCATTTTTGAAGATTACATTAAGCAGCACGAGATAATCCATACGGACCAAGGCAGACAGTTTGAGTCAGATTTGATTAAACATCTTTGCAGTTAACTGGGCATTGAGAAAACCCGTACCTCTCCCTACCATGTCCGGTGCGATGGGATGGTCGAAAGACTGAATTAAACTTTGAAATACCAACTCACCAAGTACATTTCTGAAAGTGGGGGTGAATGGGATAAATACCTCTCTCAAGTGGAACTGGCCTATAACTCCAGTGTTCAATCTAGTACTGGGTTTTCTCCTTTCTTTCTTGCACATGGCAGGGAACCACGCCTACCTGCCGTAATCTTTCTGAACTGTAGTCCTGCTGTCACTTCTTGTACGCCAGGCACCCCTGCAGACTATGCTCGTGATCTGACTCCACGTATGTCTTGTGCTTTCAAAGATGCTGCTGTGCAGTCCGCTGCTGCTAAACTTAATCACAAACGGCAGTATGACAAAAATAAATTTTTCCACCCACATAAACCTGGTGACTTTGTGTTTTTGGACGACCTGGCTCAAAAGCAGAATAAACTGGCTCCTAAATGTAAAGGGCCATACAAAATTATGAGGAGAATGGACAAAGATGACAGTATGGGTGTAACTTATAAGATTACAGATCCAAGAAATCCACAGTCAAGAAGGTGGGTTGTTCATTACAATTGCCCAAAACCTTACAAGGGTCCTCAGAAGGATTTGCCTGCTACTTCCCCTCCGGGCGCGGAGCTTCCTGTGATCAGTAATGCTGAGGCTCCTTCTATAGTTCCTCTTACTGCGTTGTCAGGTGCTTTACCCTTTCGACCTTCTACACCACCGTTTGTTCTTAACCAAACAGTAAAACAGACAACTACTAATGCAAGGACTGAATGTTCAAATCCAATGGCTGAACCTGACATTGTACCAAGTCTCAGTGTTCCTCCTGCTGTTTCTATGGCCCCGGACAGGCACGTATTGCCTTTAGCAGATGTACCTCAGCTAACCCATAGTGGCCGCATGGTTAAGAAACCTGAAAAATTTAAAGATTTTGTTTTCTTAATGAGTTCTGTACGTATTGGTTGTCTGTACATGGTGTTCCCCTTCATGGGAACTTCGAACTGCGTCCCCTAGGGGCCACTATGGGGAACGCCTCCAGCGTGACTCGTGCCTGAAGAAACATATGAAAAAACACCATCCGTTGGCCGGCGACAGCCCATGACGTCACTACCGGCGCGACCACAATATAAGGACGGCCGGGTGAATACATCATCAGCTTTTTCGTCTTCACTGACTGGTCTGTTTGAAGAAACGTGCATTCTGGTAGGAATACAGTTTTCCTTTATTTATCATGGCGAGCACTAGCAAGGCGTTTGAGATTGTGTGTGGATCCGTGTCCTCGTTATTTGACACCCGATGACACACACGATCGCGTTTGTTTGGGCGAAGAGCACGCACGCGATGTCTTTGAGGGGCAATCTGCGTGCACTGTGAGAACTTCGTTCTCGCCTGTCCCTCTTTCGAGGAAAGAGCTTCCCGCGATTCGATACCCACCGCTGCCGAGGCACGGAGGCGATTGAAATCGCGGGGTTCGCAGTTGGATATGGCCGATGAGTTAGAGAAGGACCGCCCCTTTTCGCGTGCGTCGGCCGAGAACGAGTGAGCTTGCTGGATTGTGATGATGCGATCTTTCTGACATCATCAGATTCAGCGGTTAGTGCTCTGCTGGGTTATGCCCAGGAAGAGCAGGAGATGTTTGAGGGTGAGGAAGTTGAGACTAAACCCTCTCAATCCTCCTGCACTGCATATGAATGAGTTTTTGGAGGTTATGGATCATAAAAATAAATCTTTCTGGCCATAAATCCCCAGCTCGAGCGAGCCTTCCTTTCTTCATAAATCTTGATGTGGAGGTTGAGAAGGAGTGGAAAAAGCTATTTTTCTCGTATTCATAGGTTTCAGCATACTAGTTATGCTGACATTGAGGTGCGTGAAAATGGCTATGAGGGGATGCCCCCTGTGCAAGAGATGATAGCCAGTTTATCTCGCTGTGGGCGAGACATCCTCTCTCAAGGCTCCCTCCTTGCCATCTAAGCCCCTGAATCTTGCTTAAATGGCAGGGCATATGCAGCAGCAGGTCAGATCGTCGCTTCGTTGCACACTATGGCGGTGCTTCAGGCGTACCAGACTGATCTGCTGAAAGACCTGGATACGGCTTTCTATAAAGTCCAGGTATGAGCCCGAACAACCAGGGGTCCTAGCCCATCTCGGTCTGGGGATCAGAGATGGGCTCAGAAGGCTAGTCTCGCGACTCATGCCCCTCCCCCGCCTGCGGGTAGGGCTAAAGAGAGGCATGGGTCAGAGAGCTAAACCTGAGGGAGGTGTTCCGGATGAAGCGTCCTATATGACACTTTCGTCCGGACTAGAGTAAGACATCTACTCCTTTCCTTAGGGGCATCGGCCCTCTTGATCCTCTCTAATTCCCCTGCAACCAATGGATGAGTACGATCCATTTCTAAAGGCTATCGGCTATCGCAGTGATTACATCACTCGTCGATACTAGATCCAGGCTAGTAGCGCTTCCTGTGGGTTGAGCTAGCACCGCTCCCCTCACCATAGAGGGTCACCTATGAGCATGCCGCTCCTTCTGAGCGTCTAAGTCTCCACTCGCCAGAGCTCGTTGTTGGTCGAGCTAGCATTGCTCCCCTCAACTAGAGGGTCACCTATGAGCGTGCCGCTCCTTCTGAGCGTTTGAGTTCTCCTCTTATTCTGAAGAATGTGTTCTCCGCCTCCCCAGAGCTCTGCGATTGGTCGCCTCCTGTTGGCTAGCCTTGCTCCCCTCACCTTAGAGGGTCACCTATGAGCATGCCGCTCCCTTCTGAGCGTCTAAGTTTCCTCTCATCTGAGGAATGAGTTCTCCACTCTCCAGAGCTCGCTGTTGGTAGAGCTAGCGTTGCTCCTTTCACCTAGATGGTCATTTATGAGCATGCCGCCCCTTCGAGCGTCTGAGTTCCCTCTCATTTCTGAGGAATGAGTTATCCGCTCCCAGAGCTCTGTGATAGATTGCTCTCCTGATTGATCGAGCTAGCCTTGCTCCCCTCACTATGGAGGGTTAACTAGGAGCATGCCGCTCCTTTCTGAGCGTCTAAGTTTCCTCTCATCTGAGGAAGGAGTCCTCCGCCTCCAGAGCTCGTGGTCGGTAAGAGCTAGCATTGCTCCCCTCACCTAGAGGGTCATTTATGAGCATACTGCTCCCTTCTGAGCGTCTGAGTTTCCTCTCACTCTGAGTGTCTGAGTTTCTCCGCTCCCTAGAGCTCTGTGATAGGTCGCTCTCCTTGTTGGTCGAGCTAGCATTGCTCCCCTCACCACAGAGGGTCATTTTAGAGCATGCCGCTCCCTTCTAGGCGTCCCTCACTCTGAGGAATGGTTTCTCCGCTCCAGAGCTCCTCATGGGTAGAGCTAGCACTGCTCCCCTCACACAGAGGGTCACTTATGAGCATGCCGCTCCCTTATGGGCGTCTGAGTTTCCTCTCATTCTGAGGAATGAGTTCTCCGCCCTCCAGAGCTCGTGCTGGTCGAGCTAGCTTTGCTCCCCTCATCTAGAGGGTCATCTATGAGCAGGCCGCTCCTTCTGAGCGTCTGAGTCCCCTCTCATTCTGACGAATGAGTTCTCCGCCTCCAGAGCTCTGTGATAGGTCGCCTCCGTATTGGTCGAGCTAGCATGGCTCCCTCACCATAGAGGGTCACTTATGAGCATGCCGCTCCCTTATGGGCGTCTGAGTTCCCTCTCATTCTGAGGAATGAGTTCTCCGCCCTTCAGAGCTTGCTGTCGGTAGAGCTAACTTTGCTCCCCTCACCTAGAGGGTCATCTATGAGCATACCGCTCCCGTCTGAGCGTCTGAGTTTCCTCTCATTCTGAGGAATGAGTTCTCCGCCCTCCAGAGCTCTGTGATAGGTCGCTCTCCTCATTGGTAGAGCTAGCACTGCTCCCCCCACTTAGAGGGTCACCTATGAGCATGCCGCTCCCTTCTGAGCACCTAAAAATTCCTCCCCTTCTAAGGAATGAGTTCTCCGCTCTCCAGAGCTCTGTGAGAGGTTGCTCTCCTAGTTGGTTGAGCTAGCATAGCTCCCCTCACCATAGAGGGTCACCTATGAGCATGCCGCTCCTTTCTGGGCATCCGAGCTCCCGTACTGGAAGACTGAGTTCTCCGCCTCCAGAGCTCCTCATCGGTAGAGCTAGCACTGCTCCCCTCACTGTAGAGGGTCATCTATGAGCATGCCGCTCCTCTCTGAGCCGCCTGAGACTCTCACTCCAAGGGATGAGTACTTCTTCGTTCCAAGTGGAACGTAATACCATTATATAAGTGCACACGTTAAACTCTGGGCACTTTTCTAAAATCCACTTAGTGGTAAGATCGCACATCAAGTGTTCTGCTTCTTTCTAAAATCCATGCTATGGTAAGTGCACACGCTAGACTTTGGGCACTTTTCTAAAATCCACCCAGTGGTAAGTTAGCACATCGAATGTTCTGCTTTCTTTCTAAAAATCCCGTAGGGTAGGGTTCTGTGGCGCAGCTTCGTTGCCCTTATTTGAGTTGGTCAGGCCCCGGCTTGTGCCTTGGGCTCCACTCCTGAGTGTTGAGTTCCCTCTCAAAATGAGTTCTCCGCTCTCCAGAGCTCGCTATTGGTAGAGCTGGCGTTGCTCCCCTCACTTAGAGGGTCACCTATGAGCATGCCGCTCCCTTCGAGCATCTGAGCTCATTCTGAGGAATGAGTTCTCTGCTCCCCAGAGCTCTGTGATAGGTTGCTCTCCCTGCTGGTCGAGCTAGCATTGCTCCCCTCACTATAGAGGGTTATCTATGAGCATGCCGCCCCTGCTGAGCGGGGAGTTCCCTCTCATTCTGAGGAATGAGTTCCCGCCTCCAGAGCTCATGGTTGGGCTTGCCGCTCCTTTCTGGGGCGGAGTGCCTTCTCATTCTGAGGAATGAGTTCTCCACTCCAGAGCTATAGGTCTCATTCTGTAGAATGAGTTCTCCGCTCCCCAGAGCTCTGTGACCGCTTCAAGTAGAACGTAATACCAATATATAAGTGCACACGTTAAACTCTGGGCACTTTCTAAAATCCACTTAGTGGTAAGATCGCACATCAATTGTTTTTGCGTTCTTTCTAAAATCCATGCTATGGTAAGTGCGCACGCTAGACTTTGGGCACTTTTCTAAAATCCACCCAGTGGTAAGTTAGCACATCGAATGTTCTGCTTTCTTTCTAAAATCCCGTAAGGGTAGGGTTACATGCACAGCTTCGTGCCCTTATTTCAGTTGGTCAAGCCCCGGTTTGTGCCTTGGGCACCACTCCTGAGCATTTGAGTTCTCTCTCAAATGAGTTCTCCGCTCTCAGAGCTCGCTATTGGTAGAGCTGGCGTTGCTCCCTCACTTTGAGGGTCACCTATGAGCATGCCGCTCCTGTTGAGAATCGGAAGTTTCTCCACTTCCAGAGTTCTCGAGATCGCCGCCTGGTGGGTCGAGCTAGCATTGCTCCCCTCATCTTAGAGGGTCATCTATGAGCATACAGCTCCCTTCTGAGCATCTAGTTCCCCGACATAGAACGTAAAAATATATAAGTGCACACGCTAAAGCAATGGGCACTTTCTAAAATCCACTTAGTGGTAAGATCGCACATCAATGTTCTGCGTTCTTTCTAAAATCCATGCTATGGTAAATGCACACGCTAGACTTTGAGCATTTTTCTAAAATCCACCCAGTGGTAAGTTAGCACATCGAATGTTCTGCTTTCTTTCTAAAAACCCTTAGGGGTAGGGTTACGCGCGCAGCTTCATGCCCTTATTTGAGTTGGTCAAGCCCCGGTTTGTGCCTTGGGCCCCACTCCATGTAACCAAACATTTTGGTTTAAAAAGGGTAATGCTACCAAGGGGTCTGTTGAGACAGCTCCCTCAGCAAGCTCATGTAGAGCAAGCGGTAGCCCCTAGTGACCGGCCAGGACCTAGTGGCTACCACTAGGTACTTGGCCCTATCCCCTTAAAGGAATCTTTCTGTATGAGAATGATTCCAAACCTGTGAGCTCTACCTTGGGTCCGTAATGCCGGCACCTAGCAGGTAAGTACTTCAGGTATGCAGCTCGGGTTTTGGCCAAAGGAGGATAATGTCACTGACAGCATCAACCGTCCAAACAGGGGCAACTCCTGAGCCAAATGGTAGAGTTAACTTGTGCTCGCCTCCTGCGGGAGTTTGGCTTGCATTCCCCTCAGCATGGCGGGCGTGGGTATAACGTTCCCCATAGTGGCCCCTAGGGACGCAGTTCGAAGTTCCCATGAAGGGAACGCTCCAGGTTACGATAACCATGGTTCCCGAGTGGGGAAGCAGACACCGCGCCCCTAGGCTTTGGGGCCATGCTCGACGCAAGCTTCAGACGAAGAAGCGGATGATGTATTCACCGGCCGTCCTTATATTGTGGTCGCGCGGTAGTGACGTCATGGGCTGTCGCCGCCAACGGATGGTGTTTTTTCATATGTTTCTTCAGGCACGAGTCACGCTGGAGGCGTTCCCCATAGTGGCCCCTAGGGGACGCAGTGTCTCGTTCCCCACTCGGGGAACCATGGTTACATACGTAACCTGAGACGATTTGTTTTCTTCTTTACTTGTGTTTTTTGGGAAATTCTGAACAAAATATGTGTACTAGCGCCCTCTACTATATATAAATGAAAATGTATATACACAAGTAAAGCTCAAATATATTTATATATATAAATATATAAATATATATAAATAATGTATAGCTTTATATGCACAAGTATAGCTTGTATACTCTATATTTACTGTATTTTCATGTACACTTAAATGTCATTTAATTGTACATTTAAGTGTACACTTAAATGTCATTTTAAGTATATCTCTGAGAAGTATATAAAGCCCATTTCTGAGGAGTACATAAAAAGTAGACTAAAAGTATACTTTCCCATTTTTTAAAAGAAGTATACTAATAGCACACTTGAATAAACTTCTTTTTCGTAAGGGTCTTTATTGGCATCTTTGGTTTCATGAAGAATATTTAACATCCATGGAACTTTTCTATTCCATAAAAGTTTATTTAGAATGGAAGAAAGTTCATAAGATCAAAATGTAAAAAAAAGGAAATTGTTCACTCAATTCACTCAAGGGTTCTTTGACGATCCTAAAATGTTTCCTCTATGGAAACACAGCACTTTCTGGACATTCGTAAGCTTATAAGTTATGAATTTATGTAGTTATGCTCTCAACACGGTCAGTTGATAAAGGATGGAAAATGAGTAGGAGAGAGAAATGTCAGTCATAGACATACGACCATGTTCACCATATATAGCTTTCCAATCACGCCCCCATACATCTCAGGTGTTTTTTTATTGTTTGGTTTTTTTTACTCTGAACTTCCTCTTATGAGGCAAAGGATCCACCCACAAGACTGACCAGTCACCAACCTCACTTGTCCCAGATAGATGACCTAATCTTTGAAATGTGCCTCTGTGTCTCTTTCAGTTCCTCTCTGTCAAACACATCTAAACAGCAAGGTTCCTATTTTGATTTTCTTCTTCGCTTATTTATTATCTCACCCAAGGCCTTAAAAGTTGGGAAAATCTCTTGTGGCTTTGGAAAGTGTTGGTATTTCATCATTTCTTACTTTGTGGTTTACTGGTTTATTTTTCTACAGGTGTCATGAAACACTTTATCTAGCTGATGACAAATAGCAAGAGTCATTCGTACAGAGCATGTGTGGCATTAAACTTTCACAGACCACAAACTGAAGCTTAATATATATACAGGACATGACATATACAACACACACACACACACCCACACACACACACTTCATTTTCTAAATTGTGTATTTACGTTTCTTAAATTTTTGTCCGAATACTAAATTATAACATCAATTAATTAATTCTGAAGGGGGTGTCAGGAAAGATTCTTTGTTACTAATCCTTTCCCATAGTTTTTCAGAATTAGGCTTTCTGCATGATTCTGGGTCACATAAGGGAAACCACAAACTGGGTCGTATCATCAGATGAGTAATCACATACAGGTTACATGCGCATTTGTTGCACATATATTTAATAAATCGGTAATTGTCAAAAGTGCAAAAGTGCAAATATAGATAGCTTTGTACATAATCATATTAGAGTGGATGTCACAAAACCTGTCAAGAATATATATAGCTCGTTTTACACCTCAAAATAACAAGAAATGAGACAATAATTGTTATAATTTTTTGTATTTTTAAAAACTATTAACATTTAAGTATTTAACTATTAACATGTATTAAGTATGATTAATACAAAAAAAATATCATTACACTATTTCTCAATAATTAGAAAAACAAGTAATGATTGTAAAAATATGTGTAACAAAATATTTCCATTACTGTTCTTTTGAACTTTCTATTTATCAAAGAATGCTATAAAAGTATCATGGCATCCTGAAAAATATTAAGCCACACAACCATTTACCACTGATAAAAATAAGCCATGTTTCTTGAGCAGCAAATCAGCATATTAGAATAATTTCCGATCACAATATTACTGTTCTTGCTGTATTTTTGATCAAATAAATGTTGGTAAACATAGGAGGCTTCTTTCAAGAACATCAACAAATCTTACTTACCCCCATATCATTTATCTTGATCTCTTTATTTATTTATTATTATTTTTAAGTGAAGTATAACTTGGACATATTTCATCCATTCAAATTTTCTACAAGGTCTTATTAACTTTACATGGATATCTAAGTTATCTGTTTATTCTTTATACAGATGCGTTGATAGTTCAGCATCATGTTGTTGTTGTTGACACATGTCAGAACATGTTTAGTCAGAATAGCAACGTATGCAAAACAAAAAACCTAAAAAACTTTAGCACATTTAGCTTAGTACTGGTCTAATGCAGTGTGGTAAATGTGGTGGCTACTACAACACAGGATTCCTTCCTTACGTTCTGAACATGTCAGAACAAGCTCACTTTGGCCACTTAACAGGTTATGGCAAGTAAAAACGAAACCTACACCTGCACACACCAGCACAGTATATGCCTTAGTACAGGTCTCATGTAGTGCGTCACATGTGGTCTACAGAATGTGATGGTTTTGTAGCGTAAAAACTCCCAGCAGTCTATTAAAGGGACTGTGACACCTGCTTGACAACGAGTAGGAGGGCCTGTCCCTGCCCAGATGAGAGGTGTTTCATTTTGCACATCACCCATGCTTTAGGGGAAAGTACACTACAGCGCTCCTCTTGGACATCTGCTGAGAAACTATAAACAGGAACACAGACACTCACTTACACAAACACCAAGCCATCATACTTCCTGCTTGACACATTCTGAGGTTTGTCTACGGGCCAACCAGAAGACGAGAGGTGGAGGCCACGCTCATTCTACATCATCAGTCCCAGGCTCGTGAAATCACCAGTGTTTTCGTCTCAGTCTGCTCACTCATCTCTCACACTTGACCTGCACTGAGGCTGTCGGGTATCATGTCTCTATCTGCCGAGTACTGCAGTGAAAAAACAGGTGACAGGGGTGAAGGAGGTGGTGTTGCTTTGGCCCATCAGAGGAGACTGATCCAGGGATTGCTTGTTTGGGCCACCCTGCTCACTCTAGGCTTGGCCACATCAATAACTCTCCACTTCATCCACAGAGAATCTCCAGCTCCGAGTAAACTGCAGGTATGGTTAAAATCTGTAATCTACACGCTTAAAAATAAAGGTTCTTTACTGGAATTGATGTTCCATGAGGAAACTTTAACATCCACGGATCATTTCCATTAGTTCTGTATAGCGAAATAAAAAGTTGTTTATAATGTTAATATTCTTCACACTAAGAAAAAATGTTTCACTGAAAGGCTCTTTGAGGAACCCAAAACTGTTTGCTGTGAAAACTCACTTTTGGAATCTTCATTGTGTGAAAACCATTAGTGTAGTTTGCAGCTCTGATTACTTCATGTGCAGAATGTGTATGTTCCATTAAATGTCTCATAAATTCCATTGAAAGGAAGAGAAATTCAGGCAAGTTTTTCCAAACCGGTATTGTATTGTATGAACTGGTACATTGTTTCGGGTTCTGTTGTGATTTGCATATCTGTATATTGGTGGGATACAGTCAGACCACAGCGACTGCTGACTCAAGACCGCAGATGAGGGCAATGCAGATGTGTGTAATCACGGCACGCTTATATTTACAGACAGGGCAAACTGAAATATTTAAGCTCAAATAAATATGAGTTATTTACAGATGTACATGTAAATTGTGGCATATACTATTTTAAATTTAGTAACTACATTTTTTTAAATAAACATTGTAATGCAATGCAATGTGATGCAAAAGAAGAACAATGTTGGGTTCCTCTAAAAAACCTTTCAGTAAACAGTTCTTAAAATAACTTTTTTTCTTAAGAGTAAAGAACATTTAAATAACCAAAAGAACCCTTTTTTCACTATAAACAACTTATATGGAATGGAACGTTTCCATGGATGTTTAAGGTTAATCGTGGGGAAAAATGTGTGTGTTATTTTTAAGAATATAACATTTATTATTATAAAATAGTCTAAATATATATAATTACTTAAAGTGGCCCGCAGATGCACTCTTAACAATAAAGGTTTATTGGCATTGATGGTTGTACAATGAACCGTTGACATCCATGGAACCTTTCCAGGTTTTTTGTAGTGGAAAATGTTCTTCGATTGTTTTTTTGTTTTTAAAATGGTTATTTTAGGAATTGTTGACTAAGCAGTTATTTATGGCATCACTGCAAAAATACAATTTTGGAAGCTTTATTTTTAAGAGTGTGTATGAAGCTCTAGTGCAGGGGTTCTCAAAGTCTACATTCAAAGGTCCAAATCTGAATAGTCCTTGATGTCAACGTACAATTGGTTATTACAAAACTTGTTTTTAAGAAACATAACAAATAAAAACACTGTAAAATAAAGTGCCCTTTGCATTCAAATTACTTTATTAACAAGTGCAAAGTTGGCAAAAAAAATAATGTAAGTGTCTGCAATAGAGGTCGACCGATAAGGGTTTTTCTCTGGCCGATGTCGGTATTAAGAAAACAGGGCAGCCGATGGCCGATATACAATGCTGATTTTTTTTGCCGATATGTTTGTTTAAAATGTCAATTTTCAACCCCCGACCCCCCTTATCTCATAAAAGAGAGTAGAGTAATTGTTTATTGCAGGGCACAAGATGGTAATAGTAGTAGTAGTAGTAACCTAATTCATAGTAATAATACATGACTCAAAACTTAAGCATCTTCTCAAGCAGTTCTGTGGCCTGTTTCATTAAACAGATTTGCCAAATAAGCCAGGTTTATTTCAGTTAATCTGATTTATTGTCAATTGATTTGGTTCAAAATAAGTCAGATTAACTGAAATAAACCTGGCTTGTTTGGTAAACGTATTTAATGAACAAGCCCCCTGAAGCATGCTTTTTGTTCATGCTGACACTAGGGTTTCCCACAGACTTGCAAATGCATCATCTAAGTGATAACAAAAACAAAAGAATTAATCATATTAGCAGTGAAATGTAGCTTGATTATGTCAAACGTCATAGGCTCACTGGATGTCATGACAACAAATGTCATGAAGGAAAAGTTTCAATATCTCGCCTGTGCTTTCATTTCGGACCATCTCCAAAAAGACAATAACAACTAAACAAATGATTTACAAGTTTAGAATGAGTTTATCAAAGTAGGGTCCGAATCCGGACTCTACATGAATACAATACAGAAAAATGAATACAATACAGAAAACCACACTATAAGACATCGTTACAATAAAAAACATAAACACCACCTCCTAGATCATCGTATTACATATCACTGTTTATGTGATTCATCACTGCAGGAACAAAGATATTCTTGTATCGTTTCGTTGTGCAAAGCGGTACTCTCAGCCGTCGATTAGACGGAAGATACTGGAACTCATAATACAAGGGATGGATCCTATCTCTTAAGATTGAAGCTCCCACTCACTGTACCTGCCTAATATACAGCGAAGCAGGGTTAAGTAACGGCTGCCCAATCAACCTACTGGCCCATTTTGCAATTTGATCAATAGAGTTCTGGCTTTTTAATGATAAATTTCCGTAGGACACCAGACAAAATGATAACACTGATTCGATGTACGTGTGATAAAACATAATCAATAATGTTTTATCAACGTGAAATTTACACAATTTCCTTAAAAAGAACAATCGCTGATGCCCTTTTCTACACAGAGCTTCACAGTTAGCTTCAAAACTCAGCTTTGAATCAATTATTGTCCCCAAATATTTGTATGATTTCACACTCTCTACAGTTTGACCCTTAATGTATGTGACCTTATGCATGGGAACGTTCTTTCTAAAATCAATTATCATGTCTTTAGCCTTCAATACATTCAAGTGAAGGTAGGACTCCTCACACCACTCTACAAAGTCACTGATGGCTGGTCCATGACCAGTCTCACCATTCTGATGAAGACTTACAATTACAGTATCGTCTGCATACTTCAGAATAGTACAATTCTCCCAATTACTTTGACATATTCATGTAGAGTATGAACAATAAAGACGAAAGCACACATCCTTGTGTGGAGCCAGGGGAGGAAGTGACCTGTCCAGAGAATGTATTGTTTATTCTTACTCTTTGCGTCCTATTAGTTAGAAAGTCTAAGATCCATCCCAATACATTATAACTCAGTTTAAATTGTTCTAAAAGCCTACCTATTAAGACATTAGGTTGAATTGTATTGAAGGCATAAGAAAAATCAACAAATACAATTTGATGTGCAGGTCTGTTGGCTGAGAACTGATATTTCAAAACTTAATTAGTCATTGATTAATCATTTATAAAAAAACAGCATTGTAATATTTTTATATAAAAAGATCTGTCCTCTTATAAGTAACCATGCAATGACCACACAATAGAGTGAGTCATTTGTATACGGCAAGAAAACAGAGCCAATGTGGAAACATTTAGAGCCAATGTGGAAACTTAGTATCAATATTGCAGATATCACTATAAATCATCACCTCTCTTTCCAGCACAGTGGAGCGATCTGACTTTTTAGAAGATGCTGTTGTTTATCAGAACAGTGTAGAGTAATTAGTCATGATATCATGCCAGTTGGAAGGTTGAATCTTGTTGTTAACATGGATGTGTCAAAACATGTGCATGCACAATTTACCGCAATAGAAAATAAGAAATGAAACTCTCTGTTGATACAAATCAGCATCTGATGCAATTTCACTTTACCATCATTTTTGAGTCACAGTTTTGTCACACACACACACATATATATATCATGTATCATGAAACTACTATTCTAGTTATATAAAGAAATTCTATTTTTGGGTAACTTTCTGAAGATTAGGATGTGATAGTGTTAGACAGGTTAACTGGTTTCATTCAAAAGTAACACCTATAAGATATGAGAACTTGATTATGATGTTTGAAAACGAAATTGGTTTATGCCTGAAACTATACTTTCTCTTTATATGTTTTTTTTTTCACATACTCACGCGAAAAAAAGTAAATGACGTATTAGACTGTTGAAGACAAACCAGCAA
Organism: Gymnocypris eckloni scoliostomus; assembly: GCA_027564155.1. Classification (NCBI taxonomy): domain Eukaryota; kingdom Metazoa; phylum Chordata; class Actinopteri; order Cypriniformes; family Cyprinidae; genus Gymnocypris; species Gymnocypris eckloni. The sequence goes on from CM050415.1 coordinate 20,338,287, forward strand.
CCACAGAACAGCAAAAGAAGACATAATGAACTCATTCCACTGAGGGGAAATGCCAACCCCTCCTCTTCACTGATAGTGTTTTTTGTTCTGTTTGTCTGACATCAGAAGCACTGCATATTTCACAGTTTGTTGCATGTTTGAAAAAGAACTAAAGGGGATAAATAAATTGGACTGGAATGAGCTTGACAACATACTATCCGCCTCTTGGCAGTGCTCTAGTGACCACCAGAGGAACCTAGAAACCACCTAGCAAACTGTCTTACAATGAAACCACCTCAGTAACGTCTATCTACAGTATCTATTCATCTATGAAACCTTCAATTCTGTATAAATGATTTATGCTCAATGTTTTTACAACGTTCTTGACATTTCAGGCAACACATTCAAAGTCCTTTAGTTTAGTATATTTGAACTATATTTATACTAGGCATTATTTTACTGTAGACAATGTGAGAAAGATTAGCCTTGATAATACCCAATTATTTTTGCTCCAACAGAATCAAGAACACGTCAACCAAACTCAAGTCAAAGAAATTCCACTAATGGATTTTTCACCAGTCTGTAAGTCAGAATTTTTAACCTTTTAGACTTTTAAGAGTTTATCTTATGTGTATTCAGTTTGTAAATTAGCCACATAAACTATTTGGATACTTAAGTCCAAGAAGTTTAAACTATATCAATATATTTTCATTATACAGCTAAATATAAGAAATAAACCCCAGTCTTCAGTGTCACATTATCCTTTAGAGATCATTCTAATATGCTGATTTGCTGCTCAAGAAACATTTCTTATTATTATCAGTGTTGAAAACAGTTGCGCTGCTTCATATTTCGCAGAAACTGACACATTTTTCAGGATTTTTGGATGAATAGAACATTCAAAAGGACAGCATTTATTTCAATGTTTTTAGCATGACTTTTCTATTTTCTTGTTCACAGGGACAGACTCAGAGATGGTAGAGAAACTCCAGTGGAAAACATTGCGTAAGGAATTTATCAATATCAAGGGAAACGAACAGCTGATGGTGAATAAGTTCGGCCACTATTTCCTGTACCTGCAGGTTACCCTTGCCTCTCACGAGAAAGCAAACCATACAATCACCATGAAATCAAATAAAAAAATGATTTTACAAGGTCTTATCAATGGATCAAAAAGTTCAACTGTCTTCATGGCTAAAGGCATTTCCCTCGGCAAGGAAGATATTCTAACTGTGACCTGCAAGCCAAAAGCCAAAATCCAGACCTCTCACACTGAAACCTTTCTGGGTGTGATCAAGCTTCATTGAAACTAAATCTAGATCAAAGACTGAAATGGATTTGTGACAGTACTGAATGTTAACTCCCTCTGCACTGATATGCTGGGTTTTGAAGTATACGCTAAAGGCAGTATATGACATTTTAGCTTTTTTTTTTTTTTTAAGTGACATCTCCAAAGCTCTCTGCCTTTATTGCACTATATTTAAGCTTCTCTCCACTCAATGGATGACGTGTCACTGAATGTCCATGTGTGGCCGAATTCTGATTGTTTCCAATGTAAAATAGGCACCCTATTGATGCACTTTATATACATGTATGTATATATATTTGTGTGAAACTGACCCTTTGCTGAAGCTCTGAACTTCTCCAAATGTTTCTTCAACATGCTCACTTTGGTAGTGAATACCTTAGTCCACACTACAACACCTGAGTCAACAGAAAATGTAATGAGATTATGTTAGTAACATTCATTTAGCAAATGTAGGTCTCCTTACTGATGCTAAACATGTTTATAATTCAAATCAACACACCGTTTCTGCAGCATGCACATGTCAATATGTATTTAAAGAGATAGGGCAACAAACACTGCTTGTTTTCTCTTTTGGCATCATGTGTCAGTATTTTAAGCTCCTCAACAACAATACATCTGGATAATTTCTGCAATTTCTTGAAACTAGCTAAACACACAAAACCATCAGAAATAGAAAATAGCAAGAGCTGGTCTCAAATGGCAGATCAGCGACAGCTGCTAGTTGCAGCAAAGGTGGGGACTTAGCAAAGGGTCAAGTGCACACAAAGGAAAGTATCCGAATACTTCCCTTCAACAAAGCAAAAAAACTAAGGCTGAATTCAGAATGGCAGACTTGCATACTACAAGTATTACAAGTGATGGTTCAACCAAAAATGTAAATTCTGTCATCATTTACTCACCCTCAAGTTGTTCCAAACCTGTAAGAGTTTGTGTCTTCTGTTGAACATAAAATATATGTTGAATGATGTGGGTTGACTTCCACTGTTTTTTTATTCCATACTATGGAAGTCAATGGAGACCAAAAATGTTTGTTTACCCACATTCCTTAAAAAATATATTATTTTGTGTTCAACAGAAGAAATAAACTCATACAGGTTTCGAACAACCTTGATGACAGAATGTCCATATTTGGATGAACTAGTATGGCAGAGAGTAGTATGCTACTATGCTATTTGCACGTTTTCGCCAACAAACATGTCATTGGTCAGGTGGTATATTAAGAGTGGTTAGCCACTGGAAGTGTATGTACATTTTGTATGTGTGTTTTCATGTTGGTTTTTTGTTTTTTATTCCTTATTTGTCATATTTATCTGTATTTATGGCTGTTGATTATACAGCGGCAGCTAAATATTTTTTGCATACTCAACAGTCATTGGATTAAACTAGCATCCAACCAAGGGGCATTTCTTTAAACAAAAGCCATTTTCAAGCAAAACATTTCACAAAAATTACTTTGTTAATTCTAAAACAATAGTATTCTCTTTTAGGACAGACATTTATAAGAAAAAAAGTGCTACTTTATGACAGTCAAATGTAACTGGATCATGTTAATCCAATGAACAACACTTGTAGATACTCTGGCCCATTTTCACGAAGAGCTGACTTTACACACCCACTAAAACTATCTTGACATCAGCTCAATTCACAAATTGCTCAGAAAAGTGAAAGTAATTCTGAGAAAATCTCTAGCTTCCTTTGAACACAGAAAGCACTGGTTGGAAAGGTTATTTAATGAAGAGGGTTACAGACCTTCATCTAAGGTTCTCAGCCAACCCAACAATCTGATATAAAAAGCTATATCTTCTGTTTATAACAGCAACAAAATTTCAGCTAAAATTATTTACATCGTATGATGCCTATGAGGTCATTAGTTGGACATTCGTGTACATTTTAATAATTAGAAATGTCATGAACATTATCAAAAGAAAAGTTTATGTATATATATGTCTTTTCCACAGACCTTTATCCGGAATCTAGTGACACTGTACAAGTGACTTATGACATTGTAAACACCCCACTTTTTGGACTCACTAAATATGGCTGAATTGATGTTTTGCTATTATTGTCCTACGATCTCCTTTCAAAGAAAGTTACTCATTGTTTGAAGGTCTGACTGCATATTATAGGCATTTCTGACAAAAGAAAAAGCTTATACGGTGTAAGGCAATCGTTGGAATAAACAACCACATAATTTCTGCCAATGTCTTATGCATTTGTTTGATTTGTTTTTGTGACTCATTTATACTGGTGGTAGACTGGCTGATATGCTTACAAGAACGAGACAGACACTGATAAGACTTTCCATTGAGGTGGGAGTGAGGGGGCAGAAACACAATTTCACAGCAGTGACTCATTTCCATGAATCAGCAAACATCTTTAGTTCGCTGTGGGTTTCAGCATTGACATGTGTTCAATAATTATCTCAAGTTTGTATGTAAATTAATCGTAACATGGCACTAAACTGAATTTATATTTGTTACCTCTGAGCCTTGTGTTATTGTCTTGTCATGCATCTCCTAGATCTCGAAACCATAGTGTCATCATTCTGTGTCACTGTGACATTGATGACTCAATAGCGGGACCCTCTTTCTGAAAAGAAAGTGAAAGAGTGCGTAAACCATAACATTATCTCATTTGCTGCTTTCGAGGAGTCCCTTATGAGTGAATCCGGACCTACGTCTTTTCACACACTCGTTACCTCACAAGACCTCCAGTTTAAAAGGCCTGAATATGAACTCCACTATAATTGTCTCATCAAAACCTCTTTTATGATGGGTAAGTGTTTGATTTCTGCTGATCTCTGACTCTACGAGAAAAATAGTGGAGAACGCCCTGCCAAATAAAACAATAGAAGCTCAATAGAAACCAATCAAAGAAATTCCAATGGCTTTCATTAAAATACCGTTATAAACATTAGCTTTTCCCAGTAAAACCATTACAAAATTCCTTTTTGGGCATTTTTCCAATAGGATTTAGCATCCCACCAATAGAATCCATCACATACCAGTAGACACCATTATAGTTTCCATTAAAACCAATACAATTCCCATTATAACCATTAAACCCATTACATTTTCTATTGTTTTCGGGCAGGGTGCTATTGTTTTTTTCAGCAGGGCAGCATGCTCATTCTTGCTTTTTCCTTGAGGAAATCTTGTAAAAGCCCAAATATACTGAATATATGTATATTTCAATGTCATTCAATTTGAATAAACATAGCATGCCAATTGTTGAAAATCATATAAACATTATGCTATTGTATACTTTCACAATGCTATCTCTAGATAGTCAGCTTGCTGATAATGCAGGTATTTTGGTCAAATAAATGCAGTTCTTGCTTTGTAAAATACATTCCCCTTTTGAAAAAAAAAATATTGTATAACCACAGTTTTTAAATGTAGCAAAACACTATTTTTTTATGTCCCCCAACTCATCTCCAAGTTTCCCAGTTGAAAATAGGCCTATGTTCATTTCCATTCAGTTCCAAATTCCGACTAAAGCCTGGAATACACTATGCAATTTTAGCCCTGATTACTCCCCGATTTTTTAGTCTGAACAAGTTGACGCTAGTTGAGGAAAGTCAGAGACAGTCTGCAGATTACAGCTGACAGATTCCACAGCAAATCTCGTAGTGTATTATGGCCACAGACTCGGAGGATATCAAACATATTTGATATTTTCAGCCGATTTTAAAACACATATTTTCATTTGACATGCGTCTCCTAGCAACAAGGCACACATTTCTGCGTGAGTTGGTTGTTATCGGAACAACTTTAAAGTCTGGTAATGTATGATGCCCAGTTTTCCTTTGTCACCATTTATAAAGTCGGTAAGTGTATGATGCCTAGTGTTTTAAAAATCTGTTCAGAATGTAAAAGTTGTGTAGTGCATTCCAGCCATTAGAAACTATGGCTAGGACACTCATGTGAAGAGATTTTTCAGAGAGGCTAAAAAATGTATTTACGAAAATTCCAAAAGCATGTGAAGGGGCATTTTTCTGCCCCTCACATGGCCCTCAAACTTGAGATCACCCCTCATATTAGCCTTTTTTTTCTTTCATTTATTGTTTCATAAAAAAAATTATAAAAAAATACAGATAACCAAATATTTTTTGAATATTTCTCTCCATATGCACAACGTTTTCCCTTCACCATACCCTGAAAAAAAGTACAAATGCCCTTTAAAATAACAGAATCAACAAAATACCTTAATTTATACCAAACAACTCCTTTTTGTGGGTTCAGTTAGATTGCTAAGGTAACAATTGTAGGTTAGGCTAAGTTAATCATGCATCAGACCTTGACAGCTCTCAGACAATAAGCAAAAATAAAAAAAAGGTATATAAAGCTAAATTAGCAAAACCATGTTTATCAATTTTTAATGTTGGTATTTCCATGTGGATAGAGCTAAAAACTGTGGAATAAATTGTGGAAAATTTTAATATTAAACTGAATGAACAGCTTGAATTTGGCTGAGTTCAAATGAGACTGGCTTCATGAGAAGGTCTTTGATAATCCTACGCATTAATAATACTGCTTACAGAGAATCGGGGAAACAAATTGTGCTAATTCTACTGGTTCACATCCCATCTTTCCTGAGTGGGTGTTCCGTTTTTCTTTTGTTTTCTTTTCTTTACTTCTTTCAAGTTTTTATGTTGCTGTTCCCCCTGAATCGGAAAAGGCCAAGCACCCTCATATTAGCCACCAATAGGTCCATGATGCTAATTTTACAGCCCACTCTTGTCAAAATCAGCCGTTATCCACCTCCACAGGACGAGGAAGAAGCGCAGAAGCATTTCCGCTGCGAGTGCTTCTGCTGCTGAGGGGAATCTTGTCTTCAGTGACGTCACCTAAACATTCATCTGCTTCTTTTCACATCTTATAATCTTTGTTTTCCTGAGATCACTTTCCTAACTTCTTTGTCGCCCTATGTTGACGAAAATGAAATTGAAACATGCTAATTTAATGTTTTTGTGTCAAGTTTTGATTGGTAGAAACTGAGAAAACAATACTCTCGGTATTCATTTCAGACATTTCATTTTCCTTTATTTGAACTGTCTCTCACCAGTCGCTGTGCACTCAAAAAACAGTAATTCAACAATGCATCTCTGTCATATCACAGACAATAGTCAGGCAGGAGGTCAATAGGCCCTGTCACTTGAACTCGTATATTTTGGCACCAGAGGGCGCTGTTTTACTTACGGATTAACATTGAGCAGTTGGACTTTCGTCTGATAGTGATGGGCTGCTCACCCTTAGTCAAGATGAAGGGTCTAAAGTATCCTTTGGAGATGGATTTATCCCATTTGGAACACAGCAATGGCCCATCCGTTTCATTTTTTATATATATATAAAATGATAGTGCTGCCAAACAATTAATCGTGATTAATCGCATCCAAAATAAAAGTTTTTGTTTACATAATATGTGTTTATTCTGTGTTTATATAAATATACACACATACAGTATATATATTGAAAATTGTTGTATAAATTTACATTTTAATACTTTATATAATATAAAAATATATTTTATATATAAATGTAACATATTTTTCTAAAATATATACAGAGCATGTATGTATTTTGTATTTATATATACATACATATATTATGTAAACAATTTTTACATCGCAAAAAATCGCAATTAAACATTTGACAGCTCTATAAAATGACAAAAGAAAAGAGTTTCTGTTGTCGATAGGCACAATCTACCTAAATTCACCCTTATTATTATTTTTCTCTCACAGTGCCTTAGTTTTAAGCTATTTGTAAATAAATATTTTAATTTATTATTGACTCTAGAATTCTTAACTTATTGTTGTTTCAACCTTATTTTCAGACTTTGTTTCTGTTTCTGGTGTTTCCGTGTGCTTCCTTGTGTTTCCGTGCCCATATTTGGTTTTCCTGTCATCATTAGTTCGTTAGTCCCCGTCTGTGTTTGATTACTCCTCACCTGTTGGTGTTTTCCCTGATATACGTTCTATGTGTTTATAAGCCCTGAATTTCCCCTGAGTCTTTGTCTGTTCTCTCGTCTGCATAGTGGTGTATCCTGTGTTCTGTTATTAAAATTACCTTTATTCACCTTACCTCTCGTCTCCCGCGTTCTTCCCGATACACGACCGTGACACCTATACCCTGTTGTGCATCTTATAAAAATATATGATAGCTTTGCGTGAATCAGGTTTTCCCATTTGCTGCAGCTCTCATTTCTCATTCTTGGTTGCACATTTAGAAACTGGCATCTGACATTCACACGAGAACAGACTCGCATGTCTTGTTTTAAGGTCCCGTTTTTTAATCTGAATTCAGTCAACAGTGAGGTAGGCCTATCGTTTGAGAGCGAAAAATCTGTGAATAATGACTTCCATTTAAGTCTTCTTTCACGATGATGATTGTGGAGCAAATAGTGACCGAGATACATATTCCCTTGAGACGTATTTGTTTGTTTGTATGTATGGTGAATAAGATCAACCTGATATGAAATTTGAATTTGAGTAATCATTGTGCTTTATTTATAATTTGCTAAAAGTGTTTTTTTTTGTTTTTTTATCCTTAAAATTACCAACAATTCTGATCTTAATCTTTAAGTTTTATCACACTTATATAAAAATAAATGTATAGCCTGGATGCACTGTAAGTCGCTTTGGATAAAAGTGTCTGCTAAATGCATAAATGTAATCTTCTGTCTCACCTTTTACAGTTGTCACCTTTTACAGATACTATATAGTGGAAAAAAAGGGTAGGAAAATCCAGTCAAATAACTTTCAGTTTCACCCGACCAAAACAGAAAGGCTAAATATGCTAATGTGCACATACACTGGATCATATACTCCCACAAAGGAACTATACACAACACATGCACACATCACGTATGTACAAGCACACACGCAAAAAGACCTTCCCATTCAGAATCAGTCCACTCAAAGCTGTTTCTGACATCGCAATATAAAGTATCATCTGACTGCGCAAAACCTCCAGACTCTTTTCTCAAAGCGATAATGGCATGAAAGTTTGGGCCTACCAACCAATTCACTTTGTCTAAATTGTGATATGGCACATGTGCTGCTGCTGTTGGTTGGAATCTTCCATCAAGCTCGTTAGAGAAGCTTCAGTCTTCATACAGACAGATCTGAGTCAGCGAAACAGCCAAACTCGTACCCGACACAGGTAGCGTCCCCCACCCCCATTTCCTCTGCAGTTTACTAGCTCTGCTAAGAATACACAGCAGCGTGGGCGTTCACAAAGAAAAGCTTCTTAGAATGAGATCAAATAAAACGGGCCCTGATTCAAACGATAAACATGGCTGTGTGCACAACCGAGCGTTTCTCCAAACTCATTTCACTGAAGTTCATCAAATGTTTGTTGCTGTGGCACGATGAGGTCATCTAACAGATGTGAACAAGTTGCATCTTAAAGACATATGACTCAAGTCTCTGCACTGAGGAGATCAAAGGATAAGATGAGTCAGAAACACATTTGCATTATGAATTAAAAAATGCACGTAAAGCAAGATGTAAGTGCCACTGTTGTGGACGAGCAGAAAAAGGTCAAACCACAGAATTGTTGATCTGCATGCAAGTGACTAATTTATATAACAATGCTTATTATCTAACAGCACATAATGATGAGAAGACTGAGGTTTGTCTTAACTTTATTTTGAGTAGGAAATGTATTCAAAATAGACAGTAAACATTCATTGTAAAAATATTTATATATATAAATATATATATATACGGCCGATTAGCATTTTGTGTTACCAAGCAATTGAACAGGTGTACCTAATAAAGTGGCCGGTGAGTGTATATAGGAGTCCAAAAGTCTGAAACAAAATCTGTATTGTATTGCATTTTGTGCTTTTATTTTGCAATTACACATTTGAGTGAGAGTCAATGTTGCTGTATCATGATGTTCAAACAAACTGAGCAAGTGTTTAATCATTACAAAATTACACACTTCAACTCTATCAATGCTTCCGTTTATTTGTAAAAAAAATATCAATGTCGTCTCAGACTTTTGATCACTACAGTATGTGAGAAATATCTTCAAAAATACATTTCCTTTAATTAAATATATGAATAATAATACAAAGTCAATTGTAATATTTAAAATGTGCAAAGCAACATACAAAAGGAGCTGCAATATAATGCAGCAGTATTATGTTATATCTTGAGCAAACTAAATATTCATGTTCGTCTTCCAGAACAATTATTGTAATTATTAATTTATAAACCTGTTGCTCATAAATCTATTTATGCTAAATATGCTGCAAAACCTGTAAAGATCACATTAAAATGATCAAGGACGTTTATATATATATATATATATATATATATATAAATATATGCTTTATGTATATATTTATATATACACAGACAGAAATATTACAAGGTATGTATATATATATATATATATATATATATATTATATATATACACACACAAATAAAACACTTTGTGTATACACATAAAGACAAAAATATTCTGTCCTATACTTATCCTATACAATGAAAGTCTTATCTTAAATGATCAAGGCAAGTTTGATTCCTTCTGATTTAAGTGTCTAGCTTGTTTTCATTTAGAAAAAATACTTGAAAGGTACAGTTTTAAAGGAAAACTAAGTATTGTGATTATGAATAGTTTAGTCACTCATCTGTGAACTTATCAAACTTGCACATTACACGTATTGTAACAGTCTGACTGCAGAATCCATCTAAACCATGAACACACCAAAGTAGTTCTCAGCAGAATTGGACAACACAAGAGTACAGTTTTTCACCCTGACAAAGACAGCATCACCTTTGTACAGATGAAACACCCCGCTTAGGTAGCTGTTGTCTATTATGTAGCGGATGTCTGTTTTAACCTCTGGAATTTAGGATGTGACCTAAAGGACTCGAGAAGCAGAAGCGCATTCCCTGGATATAGTTGTGTTTCCTGGTGTACAGAGTGGCTGAATATGATGTTGTCCTCCATGAAGTTGATCTTAGAGTACACAGAATAATATCCTTCTTGCTCTATGATGAGTTTGCCCTCATTTGCCTTGTGTTTGACATGGTGAAGAATGGATTCATGATTCTGATGCCACAGCACGACTCCATTAACAGGTTTCTGACCAGCTAAAGGAGAGGACAGCAAGAGCGTCATTTACATTAGCTCTCGAATGTTTCGACACTTGAATGATATTGCTCTTTCATGATCCCATGTATACATTTTGTCATTCAAATACAATAGTGAAGTAAGAACTGCTAATAGTTGTTCAGCATACATGCAGACTTTTGGTGACTGACTAATTCCCATACTTCTATTTATGTACTAATTCAGTTCTGCTGACTTGGAAAGTATTAACAGTGAATAGACATTGGATTGCTAGTCATCAATTTTCATTAAAGACAAATAAAGTAAACCTAACATCTAAAACATAAATCAGCTGTAAACGTACTTGTCAGGTGTGCCATTGGTTTGGATGGCTTCATTTCTCCAAGAGGTTTTCGTTTGGGGGGGACAGCATGTTCTTTCTCTGTGATATTCCAAAAATAAATCAATTAATTATCATATGTTTAAGTGCAATGTTGTCCATATGCCATGTTTACCTAGAATAAAAGGTGCAATGCATCAAAGTAAACTTGTGGCAGTTCAGACTAATAGAGTGATATTTACCTTGTTTTCTCATGCCAGTCTGTGGTTCATCTGGAGGTGACTGCGGAAGATTAAAAAGAAGAATCTTGCATTTATGAATCTTTCATCTTGATTGTTTAAACACCAAGAGTCTGCAAAAACCTTTTGAGGATTACCACCTCAGAGATATTACAATGATGTTTCATGGGCAGCTGTTACATCAATTGTGGCAAATTCCTGCACTTAATGTAAAATAACAATTTCATAAGAATCACCTCTACATTTATGTTAATTAAAGCTGCAAGCTTGAATTAATCTGCCTTGAGTGCCACGTCTAACATCCAACAAACAACAGACAGAACCAACTCCCCACCCTTTTTTCTTTTCCGATAATCCGTTCAATTTAGGTGTGTCACAGTACTGAAATAAAGATCTGTTACTACTTCAGAACAAGTCACCTTTATTTATAGAATGCTTTATACAATACAGATTGTGTCAAAGCAAGTCAGGAAATTATTAAGAGCAACCATTATGTTGTCTTTTACAATAAAAATATGAAAAACAGTAACGTAAAATTATCAAGCTACACTCGTAATACATAAAGCAATGTAAAATTGTATTTAAAAACATTAGGATGACTATTTGTATTTTTAAAAAGACTTGGCATTCAGTCGTGTTTCCCCAGAGAGCTTAAAGTGTGTCACACTGCTATATCATATCAGATAAACCTGTTGCAGGTTGGTTAAGACCCATTTTCTCATAACTGCATTTGTTAGGTCTGGGTCTAGGTCAGGTAACCTCAGCATGCAATGTGGTTTGAGCACCAGCTGTCCATCTACATTTCTGCAAATTTCATGTAAAGGGAGGAGCCTGACGGTAACATCTTAATCTGCATACAGTCTATTTTCACGGATAAATGAGTGAAATTCTTCGTTTTGCATTAAATCAAGTGAAAAGTTTTGAAATCTGAACATCATTAATTAATTGTGTAATATCGCAGTATTTGGAGGATGTTTACTTTCCATAATGTGTGTGTGTGTGTTTGGAGTAAATGTAGGGTCTTTTTTTATTCACTTATGCTTTCTAAGCTGCATTTATTTGATTAAAAATAGTGGAAACAGTAATATTCTTGAAATGTAAAATAACTGTTTTCAATTTGAATATTTAAAAAATATATATATTATTCCTGCGATGCAAGGAATAAGACTGCATGGCTCCAGTCTCCAGTGTCACATGATCCTTCAGAAATCATTCTAATATGCTGCTTTGCTGCCTAAAAAACATTTCTCATTATCATCAACATTGAAAACAGTTGCTGCTTATTTGTGTAAAAAGTTATAAAAAAGTTTAGCATTATTTGATGAATAGAAAGTTCAAAAGAGCAGCATAAATATATATTTACACAGTTATAGCTCAATTGTAGATTTATGTCACTTGGATCTTATTGATTCAGATAGCTAAAAGTGATAAACCACGATGAGATCAACAAGCAAATAACATAATCTATATTCTTCATGTAAGAGAGAAACAGAAGACAGGAAAACATAATGAAAATGATCAAAAAGCTGCAATGAATTAAAAAGATGAACTGAGATTAGATGAACTGATAGTGCGAGTGAAAGAATGACGCTGAATGAAAGTACACAAGACAGCGATGCTTCAGAAAGTTGGACCAAGTAGTACTTACAGCGTTTTCTTTTGATGTGAACAGACGGTAGATGAAACAGGCCTCCACGGCCATGCCACAGATAGCCACACACACCAGGATCACCAGTAGATTCTGGACCACTTCTTTCCTCTGTCTACGGCCCGGCTTGGGGGGCAACGGAGGGGGATTCATTTTACTGTCCACCACGAATACTGAAGGATACAAAACTTTACCCGGAGCCATGTGCGCACACACCGTCTCTGGCCACTTCAGAGATGACAACTGCACATCCAGAGAGGTGCAAGAAGACCCACTGCAATGCTGTGAGAGCGAGACCCACAGTGAGAGTGAAAGATAACCATCACTCATAAAGCCCGCAGGTGGGTGGATGGTGTGAGAAAGCACACTCCACTGGGGCCTAAAAAAAAAGTCAGACCACCCTCAAAATCTCTCAAAATTTCAAATGACAGCTAAAGTCAAATCTGCACGTTTTAGAAATGTGGGACGAAATAAGTGCAACATATAGTTTTCTAGTTTTTCAAAATGAGGAAAAAAATGTAATCAGTGATACAAGTCAGATCTTTTGTCTTTCAAAACGTGACATGTTCCATTCGAGTAGGTTGGAAGTGGAATCTACTTAAATGGGAATCAGAAAAGATGTGGAAAACACAAATGCCTACACAAGCGGATAAATGCATGTTCGTGGTCATGCAACAGGCCCACCCGTTCACACCTTCCTATCCTGTGCATCAGCTCTCAGCCACAGCTTCCCCTACTCTACATAACACGCACACACTTCTGAAATCATTTTAGCTATAATAAAGTTGTAAGTAACTTTATTGTAAGAAAAGAAAGAAAGTTCATTTTGGAGCAATAAAACAGAGTATTAATACGATCTATGCTGGCTGATATAGTCTTTTACTTTTTCATCCTTATATTTAGAACAGTAACCACAAGTATAGTTCAGCTGACAAAAATGCAAGCAGACTGAGAGAGAGAGACCTGTCTCACATTCAGTCCTTATTTACTTTTGACTTAATGCCTTAGCTTGTGACATATGTAGCCAATATCAAAGAGCTATTGGTGATGAAAGCTGACTGTTGTCACCTGCATCTTGGCCAAAAAGTTGCACTTGAACACACGTCAAAGACTACATGCAAAGGTCAACTAGCATGTACGTTCTGCGCCTGCGTGAGAGGAAATAACTCTCCATACCAACAGGGGGCAGTAGTCTGTATTTTTCATTCAAAGGTGGAAATTGAAACTAGGACTGCAGCTATACATATATGATTATAAACATCATCGCTTCCTTAGCATTTTAAATTGTTTTCAGTTTCTTCATTACATATGTCCATGCTGTTTTTAAAATATTTGCATATTGCAATGCTCAGAGCTGAAGATGTATCATTAAAATCATTATATGTGTGCACTTTGACTTGTTTGTTTGCGTGCTTTAGTCGCTTTAGGATTTTTTTCATAGTTCCTATGACTATTGGTTCCTAAAACTATAAGTACCCACTTGTTGGCATGTTGGCACTGCAGGAAGTTGATTGGTTGAACGTTGATTGGCAGAATGCATGCCACACAAAACACTGGAATTGACTATTTGTGGCCTAATGGTTAGAGAGTCATATACACTATATTGCCAAAAGTATACCCTTCTAATTAAAGGTTTGACTACTTTTGTAATTTCCATGAGTACAAATCTTAATGTTTAAGCATGTAGTGATATTTTAGGGAATTGAGTGCTTCTAATTTTATAGCAACAGTTTGGACAGGACCCTTTTGTATTCTAACATGAATAGAACAGTGACTCTGTGTATAAGGCAAGGATCAAAGAGAAATGATGATTCAGTCAGTGTGGAAGAACTTGACTGGTCTGCAGAAAGCCAAGTCCTAATCACAGTTGAACACCTCTGGTTTGGTGATGAAGTTTTGTCTCAAGGTCTGCATTTAAAGTCACATCAGATTATTAGATTTCACAGAGCATTGCAAATAAGTTTTTTTTTGTAATTTACATTAGTACAGCATTTAATTAAATGATTACTTGAGATCACAATGAATCCATATATGCAAAAAAAAATTTGGCCAGAATCACCAACTTCTCTACAAGCGTCTCAGAGTACGATACAAATAGACAAAAACGTGCCATATTACACGGAACCCTATATAAACATTTTGATAGCACACGCAATGTTTCCTGCACTGCAACGCAACGTTGAATCTTGACGTCGGAACCAGGTGGACAAACGATCGATCCTTTTTGCGCGTTTCACGCGACGCAGGAAAACTACGCGTTCATTATCAAAGAAGCTATCAAACTTCAAGCGCGGCTGTTTGTCACCGCAAGTTCACAAGAGTCCAAACAATGCTCTTGCAGTCAGTGTAGAAGGCAATGATAGCGTCCTAGCGCAGTGTAGACGGGCTGTTTGAAACAGCTGCTCTAGTGTGTTTATGAAGGGCAGAGGAATGGAGCGGTGTAAAGAGACGCGTCTCGTCGTGTGTTTGCTGCTCTTTCTGACGCTCAGCGTGGATTTGGGATTCGCATTCGGACAGAATAAGGACACCGTGTTCACTTTCCTTTTACCTCCTGGAGCAACCGAGTGCTTCTTCCAAACAGCCACTGAGAACGGCAGCATGGAAGTGGAGTACCAGGTCAATGAAATATTTAAAGTATTTCAGTTATTTAACTGATTTAAAATAACCTATTTGAAATGACTCGAGAGTACACACCAGTCAGCAAATTTGAGAAGTAGAATAACTTGCAAAAACAGTCTAATTGTTTGCATGTAACTTTTGCTTTATCATTTTTGTTTAACTATGACTTATTAGTAGGTTATTTTTAGCTACTGCATTACATTGCCGTTTTGCTTGAAATAATGACCAGGAAGTAGCAGTACATTTCCGTTTACAGGTGCATGTCTTGGTCAAAGTGCATTTATATGTGTGACTGTACTTATGAAGTCATACGTCTCCTGTGATCACATACTAATATAGCATGAACAGTGTGTGTATACTATGGTTTGGTTTCATGGTTGTTGTTATTTTTTACAACTCAGGTGGATGTTCAATATTACTGACATCCAAATAAATTGAATGAGGACTTGGGACAATCCTCATTCAGTCCTGTTTACTCGCAGAATCTACTGTAATTTAGTTATTTTTGTCCAGCCCTGTGTTGTGACATTTCTCAGTAGATTCACTGTGCCACATGTCTGGGGTGTGTTTGTGGAGCCATCCCGCTTAACGTTAAAAACAGGCACAGCTGTGGGACAGCTGACCTGGCCCAAACCTCATTTCATCTGCTGGAAGGATCACGGTGTCTCTAGTCCTACATGGTTACTGTTTGACACACTTTATCTCTAGTAACAGCAAACTGACTCCTCATGGGTTGCTTTATCAGTCTGTGGAAGATAGAAGGCCTCTCATTTGAATTTTAAATTTGTATCTGTATTTTTGTCTTCATTGGTTATCCTGTTGCATTTGGATGTCACATTACAGAACTAAACCGTGGGTTGTGAATGCTGTTGTCACCCATGTGTGTTTCTGTAGGTCATTGCAGGCTCAGGGCTGGACGTCGGCTTCACTTTGATCTCCCCGCACGGATACAGATTGGTCTCCGACTTCAGAAAATCAGATGGCATGCACACGTAAGCTTCACATCCCATAGTGCACGAAGCTGAAACATTTACTCATAGTTTCGGACTGTTATAACCCACAGTATTTGCATGTCCTCCGCTGAAAAATTGCATTGCAAATTGCATTTCTAAGGCATGTTTATAAAACTACTTAAATGTCCTAATTGAACTAATCCTGGATTGACCTAAGCCCTGTCTGCGAAACCATGCCTAAAACTATTAAACCGGTAATTGCGACTTTTTATATCACAATTCTGACTTTTTCTCAGAAGTACGAGCTATAAACTTGCACTTGGAATTTTTACTTTTTCCCCTCAGATTTCTGAGTGTACATCTAATAATTTTGACAAAAGCACAAATAAATAAATGTTCTCCTTTTATTTGTTTTTAGCCTTCATACAAACAAGAAGTGTGAAATCGCCGTCAAATAAACATCTCAGACTTAACTTATTAATTATTATCTTTAACTTCAAACTATAGGATAACATACAGGTGCATCTCAATAAATTAGAATGTCGAGGAAAAGTTAATTTTATTTCCGTAATTCAACTCAAATTGTGAAACTCGTGTATTAAATCAATTCAATTCACACAGACTGAAGTAGTTTAAGTCTTTGGTTCTTTTAATTGTGATGATTTTGGCTCACATTTAACAAAAACCCACCAATTCACAAATTCATTCAATCTCAACAAATTAGAATATGGTGACATGCCAATCAGCTAATCAACTCAAAACACCTGCAAAGGTTTCCTGAGCCTTCAAAATGGTCTCTCAGTTTGGTTCACTAGGCTACACAATCATGGGGAAGACTGCTGATCTGACAGTTGTCCAGAAGACAATCATTAACACCCTTCACAAGGAGGGTAAGACACAAACATTCATTGCCAAAGAAGCTGGCTGTTCACAGAGTGCTGTATCCAAGCATGTTAACAGAAAGTTGAGTGGAAGGAAAAGATGCACAACCAACCGAGAGAACTGCAGCCTTATGAGGATTGTCAAGCAAAATCGATTCAAGAATTTGGGTGAACTTCACAAGGAATGGACTGAGGCTGGGGTCAAGGCATCAAGAGCACCACACACAGACGTGTCAATGAATTTGGCTACAGTTGTCGTCAGAGGCGTCTTACCTGGGCTAAGGAGAAGAAGAACTGGACTGTTGCCCAGTGGTCCAAAGTCCTCTTTTCAGATGAGAGCAAGTTTTGTATTTCATTTGGAAACCAAGGTCCTAGAGTCTGGAGGAAGGGTGGAGAAGCTCATAGCCCAAGTGCTGGACGTCCAGTGTTAAGTGTTCACAGTCTGTGATGATTTGGGGTGCAATGTCATCTGCTGGTGTTGGTCCATTTAGTTTTTTTGAAAACTAACGTCACTGCACCCGTTTACCAATACATTTTGGAGCACTTCATGCTTCCTTCTGCTGACCAGCTTTTTAAAGATGCTGATTTAATTTTCCAGCAGGATTTGGCACCTGCCCACACTGCCAAAAGCACCAAAAGCTGGTTAAATGACCATGGTGTTGATGTGCTCGACTGGCCAGAAAACTCACCAGACCTGAACCCCAGAGAGAATTTATGGGATATTGTCAAGAGGAAAATGAGAAACAAGAGACCAAAAAATGCAGATGAGCTGAAGGCTACTGTCAAAGAAACCTGGGCTTCCATACCACCTCAGCAGTGCCACAAACTGATCCCCTCCATGCCACGCCGAATTGAGGCAGTAATTAAAGCAAAAGGAGCCCCTACCAAGTATTGAGTACATATAGAGTAAATGAACATACTTTCCAGAAGGCCAACAGTTCACTAAAAAGGTTTTTTTTTTTATTGGTCTTCTGAAGTATTCTAATTAGTTGAGAAAGTGAATTGTTTTTTTGTTAACTTTAGTTAACAGTAAAAATATTTTGTAACATTATAAATGTCTTTATCATCACTTTTGATCAATGTAAAGCACCCTTGCTAAATAAAAGTATGAAATAGAATACATTTATAAAATAAAAGTCCCCCCCCCTTTTAAAAATATAAACTAACTCCAAGTGAGTTACTGCAGAAGACAAATAAAATTGAGCAACAGCAAAAACATGTTGCTGGAGATGGGCTTATTATTGAAAATGCAATTTTCAATAATGCAAATAATGCAATAATGGCTGAAATCCAAGCAGCTCCGCTCATTAACACTACTTTATCAGATACAATGAAAATGCCATCAAAACTTTTCGGAAGACAGTCGGTTCCCTTCAGAGATACTTTTATATAAATCACCCATGCCGATTTTGAAACATGCAGTGCTCATGTTTATTCAATGAAGTCAAACGCCACAAATACATAAATGTATGGGAAACACTGGTAATGTATATCGAATTGAATTTATGTCTTGCAATTCTGACTTTTTTTTCTCAGAAATGAGAGATGTAACGTCAGATTTCCAAGGAAATTAGTCAAAATGACAATATGAGAAAATAGCTTTGGGATTTAAAATTCTGAGGGAAAAACAAACTTAATTTTGAGGTGTTAACTCATAATTGTGAGGGGGAAAAAAGTGAGAATTGTAATAAAAAATTTGAATTCTCATTTTTATTTTTGAAGTAAACTTCCATAGGTTTGAATATGAAAACAAAAGATATTTCGAAAAAGTATTTGTTACAGTTTAAGTTATTGACCATTGATTTTTTTTAATCTAATATTTCATCATATTTCATGGCTTTAAGCATTATAGTAATTTTGCTTTGTGTGTTTTGGGGGTTTTGTCAGGGTGGACCCCACAGAGCAGGGCGACTACAGGATTTGCTTTGACAACAGCTTCAGCCGTATTTCAGAGAAGATGGTGTACGTGGAGGTGATCGTGGATGGACCAGAGGAGGATGGTGAGGATGATGAAGATTGGGTTGCTCTGGCCGAACCGGAGGACTCGCTGGAGTACAAACTGGAGGATATCAGGGTACACAAATCACAGCACTTCATTCATCTGCCCAGTTTACAGTTCTTATTATTGTTGGATGTGTAACATGTGCATGAGAAATATCAAATCAAATCAATTCTAGAACCCAGCAAGCACAGCTGCTTTGTGAAAAAAATTTTAAGGTCAAAAACAATTTCTGATACTATTTTTATCCCACAATACTGTGCATAAAATTACAGCTATGCTTTTGTAGTAAACAAACTGTACATTATATTGGCACTATAAGGTTTCTTTACTCTGTAGGACATGAAATATTAAATAATAGTCAGTAAAATATTTTTTTGAACAGAAAAAAAAGTATTATTTGATATACCAAGTCGTTATGGCTCTTATAATATGATAAAGGAAAATATGGAGCTCAAAACTAAGCAACAATATGTTATTTGGTCCAGTTGCAAATATTATACCAATTCTGATATTCATGAAATTCTGATAGCTTGTAATGTAAGTCAATGAGAGCTTTTTAACAACAAGAGACCAGTTACAAAAAATGCATATAAATATTAGGCCTAGTCATCAATCTGTATTAAAATATCTTAGTAAAATGGTATTAATGCTTTAAATGTGTCATTTTATGACCAAATTGAGCCCCGCCCTCCAAAATTTGAAAATTTAGAAAATGTGAGTTTTCTAATAAACCTAAGTTGCTTCAGTCCAGTAAGTGTTCATCTTGAAATATTACTAACAATATAAGTTATTCTCAAGTTCCCCTAATAATAAAAAAAGTTATCAAATATTATCACAAGCTGAAAGTGGATGATTTTACAATTACACTAAAAGGCCTTTAGCTCGCTAACAATTTTAAGCTATCAGCCAGACAACAGAAGGCATGTTGTAGATTCTGTACTACATGGTTTTCAAGTTATGTTTTGATCTTTTGAAATTTGCATACCAAATATTATACAGTAGGTTTATTAGGGTTAAAGAAGAGACACCAGGCTGGTATTCGCATTGTTTCCAGAACAATTTTATTTTTTTAATGTTTGAATGCAGTTAAGAAAATTATTTGCATTTAAAATGTTCTTTAAAGCTCTAGTTTTGGCACCGATCATCTGCAACCAAAATGCAATGTTTAAAAATGTTTTTTTTGGGAGCTTCACTCATGTTTTCTCTCCACACAGGACACAATGGACGCTGTGCACAAGAACCTGGAGCGAAGCCGTCAGCTACAGACGACGCTGCGGGCATTCGAAGCTCGTGACCGTTACCTGCTGGAGGATAACCTGTGGCGGGTTTCCTTCTGGTCCAGTGCCAGTCTGCTGGTCATGGTCATCGTGGCCCTCACCCAGATCTACACTTTACGCAGATTATTCAGTGACAAACACAGAGTTTGTTCGTAGCAGAGACGACCTGGAGGGAAGATGCTGGTACACTGTATGCTGGAATAATGGATTCTGTAAATGAAGACATGTGGAAACTCTCCGGTCCAAAATAATATCCCTCTAGTTTATGCTATAATTGAAGTGTTTGGTCATTGTCCATTTCTCAGAGCTTTACTTATACATGTTTTCTGTAGAGTGCTAACACTAAATTTACTTGAAGGGCTGTAGAAACACTTGAATGTAATTTTGTACTTGACTTTTAAAACACTGTGGTTAAAATTATTTAATAAGACTTTTGAAATAAATAACATTGTGATTAACATTACTTATGGATTTATACGGCAGGAAAATAAAAATCCAAGAGAACGTTTTGCTTTGAATGGTTTATTATACAGCACATTAGCATCTCATTTGGAACAAATACAGCTCAGTCATGTGGCATAGCAAATGCAAAATGAATTCGAAACTCATTGGAGTTATTCATTTTAGATTTCAAGTAAATTGCTGATTGCAATGAATTGAGTTATTACTGTACTGTGGGAATCAGAATCACATTGTTTCATAACAATAATTTCAAGATTGTTGCCAGTAATCGGTTTTCTACAGGTTAATCAGTAGGTTAGGGTTTCTTTTATTTTTCCATCACCCTGCAATATACAAATATTCTCATTAAACCACAAGCCTGGTATAAATTATGTACAACCATATTCATTCCAAACTACCTATAAATAAGAGTCCCTAGAGATCATTCCTCTTGCATAATTTATTCAGTAGACATTTGGCATTCAGGTCATCACTTGTAAGTCAACTTTTGCAAGTTGGGGTCACGTTCCTTGTCAAGCAATCATATTCTGGTCCTGATCTGGCAGGAGCCACCCACTCCTATAAACAGCAAATGACATGTTTATCTCCCTGGATGCATTCGACTTCTGATTTCTTATGCCCCCCCCTTGCTAACTTCCCTCCATCTTGTTGACTCGGATATACGTTATTGCTCGCAAGAGTGTTCACTACTGGTGGGAACTTTGCATTTGGTTGAATTGGAACATCCAAAGCTGTTGATTATTTAAATTTCTTAGAAGCAATACAGTAAACGTATCATGTTGGGGCAATAGCCTGTCCATATAAACTTTCCTCGGCCACTTTACGAAGTGGAACGCAATTCAAAATGGCAGCATGGATTCCCCTGAGAGGAAGTGCTTAGGAAAGTTTGCAAATAGTTGTCAAAAAGTCAAGTGGAACACACCTCCTGTAGTTCCCTGATGTATTTTTGTAGACCAAAACCTCTGGTTTCATCTTCCGGAAGTTTTTTTTTTTTTTATTTATTTTTATGGGTTTTTGGTTGAAATGCGGAACACAAGCTCATGTTCACACGTTTTATTCAACGCCTTAAAATACATTATACACAAGTGTTTAAATGGTCTTTGGGCTTTGGTTTAAATGGTTTAGGCCAGGGCTGTCCAAACTCGGTCCTGGAGGGCCGGTGTCCTGCAGAGTTTAGCTCCAAGTTCCAACCCTCATTAAACACACCTGAAGCAGCTAATCAAGGTTTTATAGGCATACTAGAAACTTCCGTGCAGGTGTGTTGAGGCATGTTGGAGATAAACTCTGCAGGACACCGGCCCTCCAGGACTGAGTTTGGACAGCCCTGGTTTAGGCATTAACATTCAGTTGTGTTCATGCGTGATAAGTTTCATGATGAACCAAATGTGTAAGAATCCGCTTTTGTTGTTAGCCGCTTATTTTCTGCAGTAATCCAAAGGCCAATGAGTAAAAAATGGGAATCAGGGTGATGCAAACTCATGGGTTGGCCTACAAAAATACTGTATGTCATCAGTGCAGCGCTCTATTTCTTCTATTCTAAATATTTCAAAGTTTGGAACAAAAATTAATTATATAGTTTTTAATATATAAAATCAATGACTCCAAGTCAATAGTTTTACATTGTAACATTTCAGATTCCCCATCATTCACAGGGCTTCATATCTGTTTTTTGTTTAAAATTAAAGTTTGTAATGTTGCGATTCTGAGCGGGTTTGATTTGGTTCAACATTTGTATTTAATCTTTGGAGAAACCTAATGGGTTTGATAAACTACCTCTAGAACCAAGACTGTTAAAAAAAAAAAAAAGGTAGGTCAGCACATTTTCAGCTCAAGATGAGAGTAACGTTCAAACAAGAATGTGTAATAGCTAAAAGAATCTAATTTTTGGTCAGTTTTTTTATATCGCACATGAAAATTTAAGTTGACTTTTTTCCATTCCAATTTGTCTTTTGATATCTTATTGATGTCGTTTGGAATCAGGCATCATGTCCTCATGGTGCAGTAGAGCAGCTGTATGGTGTTCCTCCTCCAGAGCACCGGATCAGCTTCACCACTGGTTCTCTGGCCGTCGGGGAGGTGGACGTCTGTTCAACAACCGCAACCAAAAGCACAGATCAGTAGTGAGAATTTGTTTTGCGTGCTGTACAGAGTGAAATATGTATGTTTACAGTAACTCAACCGGCTCTGATGAGCTATGAAATACTGAGGTTTTCATTATGACCGTGTACGCTGTGTGAATGTGGACGGGGGTTGGGGGTAGATTAATATCTCAAAAGTTGTGAAACCACTAATGTAGAAACAGCTGATTTAGAAATAAACGCTGCTTAATATGAGCCTTACATTACTCATCAGGTCTGAGAATAAAACAACACTTCCACGATGACATAGGACTTCTTCACTCTCTTTTTTTTTTACTTCCACTAAGGAAACATGCTCATGAGTCATACGTAAAAGCTCAGCTTTACAGAGGAGGAAGTGGTAATGAAGCCATGTGGTTATTCCTGTTCTTGAGACCCTCAGCTCTGCAAATGTGACTCATCAGGACATTACATGTTCTTGTGCTCCATTCCGATTGACATTACATCTATTTAAAATCGTATCCATGATTTATTAATCAGTGCATGCTAAAAAATAAACACTTGGATGGATGTTTAAGTTATGCATCAGTGCACAATTTTCAGCCAAGTTCTTGTGCTATGACTTTAGTGAGTTTGTGGAGGATCCCTTTCAACATTTTCAGTTGAAAAGTAAAGGTAATTGGACTGTAACCTATATACAAGCCTAGACATAGTAACCAATCAAATACCTCTATTTAAGCTTCTTGCTAACACTTATATGCATATTTATCATGATTCAATAGAAGTAACTCAAAAGTATGGACTTTCTCAGTAGGTAGGGAATCATTTGGAGCCTCGTGGTATAACTCGATTCAAAGCCATCATTGAGTTTACGATGAACACAAACACACTTAGTGGTATTGCATGGATTTTTCACTGACTTAATAAGCTTTGATTGACCAATGCTTTCACACTCACTTCCAAAACGTGTTTGCTAACAGCTGCAATCATGCCATGTCGTAATGGATCCTTTTCACAAGACTGTGTTTAACGGTCATCAGCGTTGAAATCCTCAGAAGTTTTTCATATTTTTTTCAAATGTATGTACATTTATAACACTATTCTTTGTATTATATTATCTTTGCATCAAATTATAAAACAATAGTTTACACTAATGCGAGGGTGTTTATAATGAAGGGTCTATATGAGGGATGGTAAATTTGACATTGTTTGCTCTTCTGACTGCCGTTATCAGTCTTTCTCTATGTTTTTTTTGTATTGTTGAGTTTTTATTTTGCTATTTGAGCAAATGGGAATGCAAAAAATATATTTATGGGACTCTCCCATTCACTGCTCTTCAAGTTAAACCAACTATGATGACTTCCGCTGCTGAGAATCCTGGAAATGTGAAAAAGGTCCATTTCGGTAATTCTGAGATGAGAACAACATGTGACATTCTACCGAGAGCTTTTCCTCTGACACGGAGCCTCCGTTTCATTTCTATAATATGTATTTGGCATTTAGTTTTTTTTATTTCATTTATTTGATAGCAATGTATACATTATTTATTTAAAATGGTAGAACAACTGGGGTTTGACCTCAAAATAAAGCACTTTCTGTCTGTGGGGACGAGCAGTTTGTGGTGCTTGGAATTCTTTATAATTAATTAAAAACAAATACTGTCACGTTGATGGCTAAAGAAGGTGCAATTGTTCAAATAACACATTGTTTAATTTCTAAAATATAGAAAAAAAATGTAACCAAGTGTTTTTCAAGTGTAATATTTCTGTTAAGGCTAGGGACAGAAAATGTGACATTTCCATAGAATGACCTCTATATTTTAGGCTATAAATATGTGTTACTGCTCCCCTTTGAAGCTCTTGTGCTTTTCTCCTTTTCCATCTCTCCAATACTATTCTGCTCACAGGGGATTGGAGAGGAGTTGTGTTCCCACTTTTGTTGCAGGTTGCTAATTTTTAACAAATAACTTGTTTTTGCTTGTCAGATAAAAGAGTGGTTTCAGTTTAATATGTTGCAGGCTAATTTATTGGCAATAAATAATACTGATGATAAGAAAAAAAATATCGGGCTTGTTTTTGAAACTGCGGTTGCTTATTTGTCTCGCGAGAGTTGGCAACTGTGCACGGAGGTTGCGCATGTGGCGCCAATTAATCTGGCGTCTATCACGTAGCGTTCACATGGTCTACAGAATGTTTTCAGTTTAGAAGTTAAAAGGTGTTCAACTTGAAGCAGCGCTGCGCGGAATGATCAGTGCATGACATCAAAGTACCGCGAGAGCGATTCAAAAACAAGGATGCATCTGCTCTCTGATCGCTCTCGCGGTACTTCGATGTCATGTACTGATCGCCGCTTCAAGTCGAACACACCTAGATTACTGTTCTTCGAACACGTGAATACTTTGGCATTGATAGTGTTGCCACAGAAACGCATGAACCGATTAGAACACCAATCATCCCGAAATGACGGTAATGGATGACTATACCGTGAAGGCAACTAAAAAGTAGTTTTGAATGGTAATTTTAACACCTATGTTTGGCCATTACATTCACATTCTCAATTAGTTACCATCTTTTTGGTTACACTTCAAAAACACATTTGCCATTAACAATGAGTGTTACTGAGTGGATGCCCAACTGACTTAAAAATGCAGGAGTGTTCATATAACAATGGATACCAAATTTACATTGTAGCTACTCAGTATTGCCGGTTATTCCGGAAAAACTGGTATTCTTATATATTTGTTTTAAAATTGTTTAGTCATAGTATGCGCTCTCTAAATTGTTCAGGTGCTTCCGTTTTTTTAAGATATTATCACGTCATCTAATATGTAGAAAATCTTTTTGTATTATTTTAATATGCAGTCCTAAATCAATTAGAACCGACTTACCCACACTCCTTATAAAATAATATAAGAAATACCAGTTTGGAATATGTAATAACTGGAAGAAAAAGTAAATACTTATTCAAAAGAAGGGCATGTGGTTTCGGACGCAGTTACAGATTAGTGAAACAACATTTTATCTATTTCCATGACAACACCTAGAGGAAGAGATGCATGCTGGGAGAGACATGTAAATGGAAAATCAAGCAGACAGTGAGGAGACATGACACAAGGAAACACCGACCACCAGAGCACCGGATCTTTATTATACACCTTTTATTTTCATCTCACTTCCAATTCTTATTGTGCATTTGCTCAAAGTCCATTTTAATTGCAACACAGGCACTTGACAATGATTTGATATTCCAAAAGCATAAAAAAGGATGAATATGTCCTCAGTCCCTCACTTCACACAAAAGGACACAATCATTAGAGGGAAAGATGGGGATCGGGTCACCATAACCAAAGACAAGAGGAAAAGTTATGGCTGCAGTGATCTGGGCTTCATCCAGTTCTTAACAGATGTTCAAGTAATTTTAAATCGGAAAAGATACGGCTGGATCCGATTTTAATTCAAGCCTTGAAGAAGCCTGAAGGAGGTGCAGAGGTTGCCATCACTGTAGCCATAACACACAGGAGTTATTAAAGAGCATTCAGCCCTGAAAGCTAATTTTTAAGTTTCATCTGAAGTCCGACTCCAAGCCTTTGATTATTTACAGACAAATCGACGCTAAAATCAAAGACCCGCTCCCGCTTACACCAAATCCATATTCTTACTCTCAAGTTAATCAATAAAACTAAATTTGTCTCAACCCATTTCCTCGCACGCACATCAAAAAAAGCAAATGCAAACGTCAAAGATTCCGCAATCAAAACAGGATCCTACAGAAAACCAGCTGGACCGTGTTCACTCTGAATTCTGTTCAACCATTGTAACGCAACTGAAGGGGCAAAAATCGGTCGATAGCAAAGAATATCTGTTGTTCTACTCCGAAGCAAACAGTTTGTGAAAAATGCAAATCAACACAAAGACAAATGCCCAGGTTATAAATAATAAAGTCATAATTACGCGTGTAAGCACATCTACGACCTCTACATTAAAGGTTCACCGTTTTTTGCATTCAGAAAGTTCCCTGTGTCTTTGTAGGCAAGAGCGGACTGGTTTCGTAAAGCAAACACCCCCAGACCCCGAATACACTTATATATGCCATATCCAGGGACCCTGTCTTTGAGTGCATTCCCACTTCCTGTAGCGTCCTGATGTTTTCCCGCTCATAAACCCTCCCCCGACCCTCACTATCCCTGAATGCGAAAATAAAAGCGCCTTGCAGATTAAATTAAATTACAATGAGCAGAACGCTAAGCTATCGTAACCGGTTACGAGATTTGGAGTCGGATGTTACCTGAGCTCTGACAGGTTGGCCCTTTGCGAGTGATTACCGTGCTTTCCAGGATTATATTCATATACAAAAATTATTATTTGTATAAACAGATCATTACAGAAATTTGCATACAATCTGCACCTTCTCTTCTGACTATCTAAGACATTCCCATCATTTAAGAACTAGAAGTGCTTTTCAAGAACCAATTTCCCGACACAACAGAAAGAGGATGTTGCTTGTAAACTCCAAACATGAGTGTCAACATCTTTTTTTTTTGGACTTGTGAACTTGTATGTTTGCATTTCTCTGATCAGTTAGCTGCTATTGAGTCATAATTAACAGTCGCTTGGTACAAATTGTCATTTTGAAGGTTATCAAACATAGAAAACTAAGAAATCAGATCAAAATCAATCCCATATTGCAATAACAACAACGGTCATGGTGTCTTATTTCAGCATATCAAGTTAAGAGTCAAGAAAACACAGAATTAAAATAAAAAAAACACATGGAGAAGTGGGTCTATGACAAGAAACAGTCTTCAACCACCCTTAAGTTACCCAAGAACCGGAAGACAGACTAGTTTAACAGCAACTAGCTTGCACAGGGCTTGCATACATCTTATCCCACATTAAACCACTAGTCAGAGAGAAGGCATAATGAGTCTGTTGGTTCGTCTACACAAGTTGAGTAGGATACCCCCTGGTGGTCACCTGACCTATGTGAGTGATGAAATGACCGAACGTTGGAGGCCACTACACCCTTTAGTTCACTCTACATTTGAACAAAATAATAACAACAATAATAATTTTATTTGAATATTTATGTGCTTAATTCAGACTTCTGGGCTTTAAAAGTACGGATGTGATAGCAGCGCTGATCAGAGGAAAGTTTGAGTGGATTATTTAGGTTTATTGTTCAGGCTGTATGTGTAGACACACGTGCACATGTTTCAGTGCAGTTCTCCAGCCCTTCCTCTCTCACTCTTTCTTTCTGTCAGCCTATGGTGGCCAGCGCATGGGTCTAATCTAGCAGGGAGGGCTCGGCGGGGCGGATAATGGTGGGCCGGTTGGGAGCGCCAGGGGGTCTTCTG
Source organism: Gymnocypris eckloni scoliostomus (assembly GCA_027564155.1). Classification (NCBI taxonomy): domain Eukaryota; kingdom Metazoa; phylum Chordata; class Actinopteri; order Cypriniformes; family Cyprinidae; genus Gymnocypris; species Gymnocypris eckloni. The sequence goes on from CM050415.1 coordinate 20,366,500, forward strand.
CTGTAGGAGAAGAAATAGTGAGAAGCAAAGGTGAGACATACCCACAACCACAGGGAAATGATGAAGGGGAATTAATAAGGAAGTAGACTATATGAGATGAGAAAAGACAAAAAAAGAGAAGAGATTAAAAGAGACAAGATTAGAAGAGACAAGAGTGCATGAGACTAGATGAGACAAAAGTAAAAGAGACGAGGCAAGAGGAGGTGACTAGGTGAGACTAGAAGAGATGAAGAGACAAGATGATGAGATACAATAATTGATAAGACTAGATGAGACAAAATGACACGAGACAAAAGATGAGGAGAGACAAGACTAGATACGACCACATATGAGGACTAGATGAGAAGAAATGAGAAAAGACACAAGGAGAGGAGATGAAAGACAAGACTTAAAGGGTTAGTTCACCCAAAAATGTATTAAACATGTATTATTCACCCTCATGTCGAAACCCGTAAGACCTTCGTTCATCTTCAGAACACAAATTAAGATATTTTTGAAGAAACCCGAGAGCTTTTGTGACCCTGCATAAACAGCAAGGACATTACCACAATAATATCACTGTAATTAGCATTGTTTTCGTTCAGTAGACAGCGCGCACATGCTGAACGCAAACAACGTTGATTATGTTCAGTGGAACATACTCTCCAAAATGGCGGAAGACGGTAATTCAGGGAGAAGAATTGTTGAATAAATTATGTTATTATTGTTTTCTTTGCGCACAAAAAGTATTCTCGTAGCTTCGTAAAATTACAGTTGAACCCCTGATGTCACATGGACTGTTTTACCGATGTCCTTGTTACATTTCTGTGTGTGGATTTTTGTAATATCACTGCTTTCTATGGAGGTCTAGAGAGCTCTCAGATTCCATCACAAATATATTGTGTTCCGAAGACGAACAAAGAAGGTCTTACAGGTTTGGAACGACATGAGACAGAGTATTTTTTTGTGAACTATCCCTTTAATGAGACTAGATGAGATGAGAAGAGAAAACAGACGAAGAAACAAGATTAGACAAGAAATGTGAAAAGACAAAAGTGGAGGAGAGACGAGAATATATGAGACTAGAAGAGAGGAAAAGAGACGAGACAAAAGATGAGGAAGGACAGAAGTAGATGAGGCTAGATGAGAAAAGACAAGATGAGGAGAGAGGAGACTACATGAGATGAGAAATAAAAAAGAGGTGAGGAGCAGGCGAGAAGAGGCTAGAGAGTAAAAATAGACAAGAACAGAAGAGACTAGATGAGGAAATTTAAAGAAATGAGACGAAGTGAAGAGATGAAAAGATATATGACAAGATGAGATGGAATGAGACGAGAAGTTAAGTGAGACTACTTAAGACAAGAAGCGGCTAGATGAGGCCACACAAAAACAGAAGAGACAAAAGTTGATAAATCAATATAAGAAAAGACAGGAAGAGACCAGACAAAAGAGGCTAGACAAGACTAAATGAGAAAAGAGAAGAGGCAAGAAGAAAAGATGACATTAAAATAAATAAGGCAGAAAGGACAAGAAGAGATAAGAAAATACCAGATGAGAAAGTGAGAAAGCACAATAAGATATAAGAAAAATAGACACAAATTTGAGTAGAAAAGAGATGAGAATAGAAGTGATGGGGAGAGATGAGAACAGATGAGGCTAGATTAGATTAGTAGAAACAAGAAGAACAAAAAAAGGAAGAAAGGAGAGGAGATCAAAACAGGAAAATTATATCACTGGAAGGATTAGAAGGAATTTGCTGAGAAGTAAATGAAAGAAAACTTGTTTGCATTAATAATATGTGACCCTCTCTGTGAAAACCAAAAGTCATTTTTTAGTGATTTACTGTTTTCTACATAAAATCATACGTCATAAGGTAAAGAACATTCTGTGAAAATTTAACCTTTTATATATTTAATATTGACTGAGTATGGTCACGTCAAAGATTGAAATGATAGTGAAATTAATGGTAGGAATCAAACTTTGATGCTTGTTTTCTCATAATTCGATTTTGAGACTTTAGCCTGGATTTCACAGAGAAGGTCACATATTAGTAGTAGTATGTGACAGGAGAAAATATCTGCATGCATTAACTAGTGAGAGAAGAATAAGAGCTGAAGAAACAGTACAACAGTCAAACCTTGTTCAAACGGTATTTTCCTCAGTCCTCTGATCTTCAGATATAAGACGCTCATTCTCACATGCACAGCAAGAATACACATCTACACGGAGGTGACAGGCGGTTTAGTGTCTTACCTGGGGATGCCCGGAGGGATGCGGGCGGGGCGGGAGGGGATCAGAGGGGGCGCACTGAAAGGATCCTGGCTGATGTTGCTGAAGGCATTAATGGGTTGGCCTGGGCGAGAGGGAATGGGTGGAACTGCAAATGAGGGGGTGGGGTTAAGAGTGGGTGGGCCTGGTGTTGGACCTCTCACTGCTGGAGGCCTGCTGGGGGGCGGGGCCGATGTAGGCAGTCTGCTCTGGGGAGTGGGGCTACACAGGGCAGGAAAAGAAGAAATATATTATTAAAACAGTTATGAAGGACACTAAAACAAGTTTAGAAGATACACTACACTTAAGGCCCGGTACACTCATGGTGAAGTTCTTCAGGAAACAAGTTTCAAACTAATTTGTTCAAAATTATGAAATGACAGCAGTTGGGGTACCCATATTTGGGGCCTTGGCTACTTGAGAGTGCTTGTTTGTGACAGGAAATAAGAGTGCAAGATTGTCCGAAGTCTGACAAATTACAAAGATTAATGCATTTGTTGCACACCACACTGTAAAAAATGACCGTGAATTTAACGGTAAAAGACTGTAAAAATGCTACAGCAAAAACCTGTTAAATGGTTAACGGTAAGTTCCCCTACTATACAAGGTGAAAAACTATTTTACGGTAGAATTCCCGCTTTTGGAAGTGAAAAAGAATGTTTAATTTACAGTGGATAACCGTAAATCGACATTACCAGAATTCCCTGAGTTTTTTGTTTAAATAACGGTTTCTTCTTAGTTTTTCTTATCAGTTTTGTACATTAGGGCTGTATGTTACACCTAACGTTGTTAAAAACATTTTTATTGTATTATATCAGTTTCATGTGAGTTACCATGATGTGTTTAGTGTTTGTGTGAATTAAACTGTGCACCTTCTATATATGTTAATATTTAAAAGCTGCTTGTGATGGGCTTTGTTTCATCATGTAACTTTCTCATCACCGCCTGCTTTTGGTGGTTATCACTGGGTTACAAAGGTACAAAACAGATCTCAGTACTTCAGTAAGTTGGTATATTAACATTACTTAAATGTAAATGTAAGTTAAAACCATAAAATCTAAAATATTGCTACCACAGCTGCCGTTTTTTTACCGTAAACTTTATGGATTTTTTTTTTAACAGTGTAGATCTCTATACTGCTTTGGAGCGGTATTTGAAGCTAAGCATATCCCATTATCCATCACGTACAGGAACTCACATAACTCATTATGGTGAGATGTCAAGAACAACTTTCTCCAGTGTAAGAAATATGTATTTATTTTATTTTAGAGCCATGTACTGAAAATAAAACTTGCACTTCTACAACACTATGATGTAGGGTGTTCCATCCAATAGTTAAAAGTTCTAGGCACATTTGTGGTCTTCACACTCACTTGAACACTTGAGCCAAATACTGGACATACAGGGGTTGGGGATATGTTTAGCAGGAGTGTCTGTAACCTTATCAGCCCAGTTTTTTGATAAACAACTGTCTTTACATCACCATCTACTTTAACATATACCCTGGCCAGTCAAATTATTCAACTGAGTATCGGGACAGGCCATAGTATCCCAAAAAAGAAAATTTGATTTGTATTTAGTAGTCTATGCTGTATATAGGCAATTCATTCTAAACACAGAAAGCTACAGTCACAGGAATGTCATTATTTCCCAGACAGCAGCATGCTGTTCATTTTCTAACCTAGTCTCTGGAATCCAGGTATTGTTGACGGGTGGAGGCACAGGAGTGGACACAGTGCTGGTGCTGATGTCACCGATGATGCTGAGGGATTCTTTTATGGCGTGGTACATACGCAGCATCTCGTCTCTGCGCTGGGCCTGGTCAGCAGACTCCTCCATCAGACTGTTCTGATCTCCTGAGGAGTACAGGTACGCCAGCAGCTCTGAGTGGATGAAGTCTTTAGCCTGGGGACAGAAAGACGACCAAACAGGAAAGAAAGGTCAATGAAGAGGTGAGGACGTTTGCAGTATGTTAGAATTAATATGTTTCAAGATTAATTGCTTAAAACACAAGCGGTTGTGTACTTACGCTGTTGATCATGAGGTGCATGATAGTCTTGGGCATGAGGTCTCTGATGGTCTTGTTGACAATACCCGTGTAAGAGTCCACCAGGTTACGGATGGTCTCCACCTGCCTCTCCAGCTGAGGGTCCATGGAGAAGGTGTCGGCTGGAGTGGCGTCTTCTGACTCCACCTACACACACATCCCAGTTTCTTTACAACCACATCTTATTTGCCTTTAATCTAATTTTAGGAATGTTCATGAATTTTAAAGACAACATCTAAAGTCACCTGTATCTTTAATATGTCCCTGGTCTTATTGTGCTGAATGGATAAGTGCAAACTATTCTTAGGGAAAGAACATATTTTCTTTCTTCAAAATGTAAAACGGTTCTTAACCTCTAAAACAACTTCTGCTGATCCAACCAAGATTGCATAGGTGGGGATTTTATTTTTTTAACTATTTACTAGATACTATAGAAAACGGGAGCGATATTTGTCCACGTAAAAGCTGTTGCTAAAGGCCGGGACACAAAGCCGACTTTAAAGTACTAGTGGCGATAAAAGTTGAATGTGTTGTCGGCAGCGTCGGACCAAAAAGCTGCGCTCGAACACAACGCACAGACTACAGCCGACGGCAACTAACATGTGCGTTCTGCGCATGCGTGAAAGGAATTAACTGTCTATTTCAGCAGCTATCAATAGTATATTTTCGTCATTCAAAAGGAGAAACCGAAACAAAGATATACGAGATAAACGCAGATATACGAAATGTAAACAAAGCAGTGCTTGCTTACCATTTTGAATATAACGCTGATAACTTTAATCATTTTAAACCGCTCATGTTATGAAAACATTTGCGTATTAGAATGATTGGGAAAGATCACGTAACATTTGAACAGCCTTCTGTCTGTACCGCCTTCATTTAAGTGCTCGTTTTCATCCCTTTCCCTGTAATTCTTGTGCACTGACTTGTCTAAACTGAACATCCCATCAGTTCACCCTCTCGCCGATGGTCCTGATGCCGATTTAGCGGAAACTGGCGCTGACTTGAGCCCGACGAGTCAAACACACCAAACAAACTACCCCGACCGTCCGCTTGGTGTGTCCCGGCCTTAAGATGATTTAAGATATATATATATATATATATTTTTTTACATGTTGCTAAGTAGCTGCTGTATTTTGAGTGTTTTTAACATGTTGCAGTGTGAGTCTTTCTGGCTAGTTGCTTACACAGATTGTTTAGTAATAACATAGTAATTACACAGTAATAATGTAAAACACCCATCTTTAACAAACTGCATAATTCCAGGTACTAATGGATGTGTTAAGATATTTTCAACTGCCTAACCCCCAAGTATTTATGATAATAACATAAATGTTTGCCTTAGACACACCACCACTACTACTAGTACTACTACCATTCAATTCATAACACATATTACCATTTTACATCATGAATGTTGTTTTTTAAAGGAAAACATTTTTTTCAGCAAGGATCCATTCAATTGATCAAAAGTGACAGGAAAGGCATTTATAATGCTAAAATAATTATATTTCAAGTAAATGCTGTTCTTTTTAACGTTCTATTCATCAAAGACCCTGAAGAAAATGAAGGAACATGTGACACTGAAGACTGGAGAAATGACTGCCAAATAGGAATACATTACATTTAAAAAACATTCAAACTAATATAATTGTAATAATTCCAAAAGATTAATTCAAATTTTTTTTATGTACAGTAGCCAACATTTGAAGTGGATCAGAAAAGTTCATCAAAGCTGTCCTAAGACAAGAACGCATTTTGATTTTAGGACACCTTTGAAGAAAGTTTTTGATCCACTTCAAATGTTTACTACTGTGTGTGTGTGTGTATATACACACACACACACACACACACATAGTTTTTAATGTATTTTTTTGCAATAAACAGCTTTGGCATGTATTAAGTGACAGTAATTTTCTAGTAGTGTAACATGTTTGTTGACAGTCAAAAATAAATCCTGATACAAAAGAGTCTTAAATGCGTAGACTTTAAACTCTCAATAATGGAATGCGGAGTGTTTTAGATTGTACTTGTGTTCAAACTGAACATTAGTACCTGATCTTTCTCAGGATAAACGCCCGCTCTGAGAAAAGAGGCTTTCCAGCTGTCCATGTCCTCCTGCGAATCACAGGCCAGCTCGATCTGACGCAAGTCCTTATACACGTTCCTGCGAGGGGGATGAACATATGAAGCGGCCGAACGCCAAACAAAAATTCACAAACAGAGAGTTGCAGTTAGCCCTGACCTTTGCTCAGTGTTGAAGATAGCAAAAATATGCTTAGTGGACATGAAGCCTTTCTCCACGTCTCGGAGCTTCAGGTTGTCCAGAGGAAGCATGTATTTCTTCTCTTTTTCCTAGTAGAGTGAGATGAGAGATGGAGAGTTGCAACAATCTTATAAACCACTTCACATTGGTATCTAAACCGGCAGCGTTCAATACAATATATAACAATGAATAAATAGAAAAGTGCTACTTGAAGATTTTTCAAAACCTCATCTTTTGTGATCATATGGGTTTGGAACGACATGACAGCGACTTGATGACCGCATTTTCATTTTGAAGTGAATTGTCCTGTTAAAGAAGGACCACCAGGTTGCCAAGCCAGAGAGGGGGATGTGAGGCACAGAGGGAAAGAAAATGAAAAGGAGGAGTCTGGATGAGGACTAATGCTGCCAACTCGTTCTGTTGAGTTGAGTAGCAGCATCTGGAAACGTTTATGTCTGCACAGCTACGGCCCCAACGGTTACATCACTCAGAGGAACACTTCCCTGCCCCCAACACACACACACACTTATATATACACACACACAACAACCCCCCCCCAGTAACCCAGTACGATTTCCTGCAAATTCCAAAGTCGGATCCCGGCTGGAACATTTCAGTGCGCTTGCCACGTCACTTTGCCTCCCCTTTCGTCCCATTTCTACTTTGGTCCCGCTCCTCGCCTCTCTTTTCTCCATTTAACGCTTTCTCTTTACTTTGAAAACAACTGCTAAAGGAACATTTCTCAGCGTTATTCATAACACAATGGTAAAGAGCGAAAACCGCACATGGTCCAGAATAAGAAAATGGAGACATGATGGCAAAAAGGTCTGTATTCCTCTTGAAGAAACAGCAGAGGCCTGGAATATGCATTTGCCACGCAGCAGCCGACATGTGAGTATACTGAATATATACATTTGAAAATAATTCTTAATGTAAACATTCTCAATAAGTAATGTCGGGATATAAAGTAATGTTATTACAACTGATTTCATTATGTTTAGATTCATAATATATTCAATATAGACTTTTTTGCATATGCGGACCAGATTTAATTACTTGATTCTTTGTGTGACTTCATTACTCGGTACAAAAAGCTAGTTAGGAGTAAAAATCTAAACACAAAAGGTCAAATTTCACCACAAAATCAAAAGAGGTTATACTTTGCATTAAGAAAATGACTGCATCATTATTTTCATGAGAATTAAGCTTTTTCGCCCTCAAATTATCATTAACGTAGCATGTCCGAATCTCTTACTTTTCCACTTATTTTTTCGTAATTTTTAAATAACTCCCAATTTATTCACAATTTTCATTAGACATTTTGATTGAAGTTTTTTTACAGTAAACGACATAAATCATACTTTACATTTAAAATATCAATACATCTGACAGTACTGCAGTATTGAGGATCACATATATAGGGATTTTGTAAACTAAACTTGTTGCTGAATCCAAACACTGGTTATATAACAACCTTAAATTTACTTTGAACATATTTTGTATTACTTTATTTTAGATAAGTAGCAAGCTGAACATGTTCTCGACCGGTTAAGTAAGCTGTTTACTCTCCTTTGCAGTCGTGTGCGGTCCTCGGGGCAGTGACCTGCGGTCCAGCCGCCCTCTTTCCTCCCCCCCGCCTGCCCAGTGTTCAGACTACCTGTTCATCATGCTGCAGCTGAACAGTAGTCCGCACATTGGTTAGGCTGGGCAGGGACACACACACCCGTGGCTCGAGCAAAAGGACTCTACCATTCTCTGCTGGACAGGGGGGGATTTTACATATAAACAGTCTCTCTTGGGGAATACAGTGAGATGTTTACATTGAAGTCGGATGAAAGCGTCTGCCAAATGCATTAAAGTACACATTCAGAAATGTATGTTCTCCCTGGGAATGAAACCCAAGGCCTTGATGTTACTCGCACCACACTCTACCAGTCAAGCCACAGGAACTCTGGAAAACTGCTAACGTTTGCACTAATTCCAAACACACATGGAGTTTGAGCCCAACTTGAGCGGCCCTGGTTTTAAGCTTAAGCGAAAGGGGGAGGGACTGTAAACGAGAAATGAAGAACAGATGAATCTCACCTCCTCGTCCTTGTACCAGGACAGTGATTCAGCCGACAGGATGAACCAGTACTCCTTGGAGCCGCCCTTCATAATGCTGATGTTGAGGGTTAGCCAGCCTTTGCGGATCACCTGTGGGACAGAGGGTGGAGGGGAGTAGGGTGTAGGGCATGCCACAAGAGTGGGGAAACATTTATGAGATCCACAGTCTTTGTGATGGAAGCTTGAGTCCTATACTGAGCAAACCTGAAAAGATATTGTGCAAACCTGTGCTTACCTGCTGTGGAAATATTTTGTTAAGTTTGGTTACCTTCTATTGTGGCTAACGTGATTAAATAAATAACTTAATAAATAGCTTTGTATGTTACAGCAGTGGAATTCATTAAATTTTTTCAGGCAAAACTTGTCAATTTGTAATTTTTTTTGCAGGTAAAACGGTCCATTGTTTTTAAATTGTGTTAATTTCTACAGGCCAAAAGGTCCATTGTTGCTAAGTTTCATTGCCAATCCCTAATGAAAATTAACCATGGTTTTGTTATAATAAAAGTGTAGTAACCATGTTGTTTTTGGTGTATTGATTACTAATTGTATAGCAGTTTACTACAAATACAATGTTTAAACTATGGTTAGTGTAGCGACCATGGTCAATTTATTGTTACTATGGTTTAACTATAGAAACCATGTTTTTATTTTCGTTTTTAAACTGTATTAAAAAAACATGGTTAATTTCCAAAGCGATATAGCAATGCTTAACACAGAAATCACTTATTAAACAAAAAGCATTATGTTTGTCAATATAGCGAATCTGCGTGTGGAAATCTTATTGGGTGAAATTCCCAATTGTGTGGATTCCTTTTGAAATGACTACATATTGTATGTGAAAATTTGCCGAACTATGGAAAATGTGGGCCCATCAATAATATTAACATACAAATAAATATTAATAATTTAAATCAGAAAAGTGATGACTGAAACATTATGAAGAACAGCAGTAGTGTGATTTACCAACATAAACGCATATGTTGTATTAGTATTAGCATATTAGCAAAATGATATTATATTTGCACTTTATTCATCGTATTTAGCTTTAGGTTGCGATTCGCCAGTTGGGAACCACTAGACTACAGTATCTACTCTACATGGAGTCAGAACATAAGGCAGCAATTAAAGCTTAGTCACAAATAAATGCTCTAGACACTCTGAATATACACTAAACAAACACTGGGGAGTGTCTTGAAGTCTTGAAATAGACCAACAGTAAAAGAACAAAAGGAACAATTTTGTTGTGCTAGTGGATGTTTTCCCCCTCTACCAGAGTTCTTTCTAAAGCACAGGGCAACGTGACGGCAGATGCCATCCAGACCCACTGGCTTGTCACAGGAAAGGGTGTCAGAGGTCGGCAGTAGTATGTTAGGGTCAAATTAGTGAGTAAAATCAAGCCTACAAGCTGGTAAGCAAAAGATAATGCCGTTAGTGGTGTTAAATGGAGAAAGACGTACACTCAAGTGTGAAAACCTATTGAACGGGAAGAAATAGTGAGAGAAGATTGAGGTAAGTGTGTTGTACTGGTAAACAGAGAAGGTGCAGAAGCTGGATAAATAAAGGGTTAGTCAAGGAAACGGGAGAGAAAGGGCTTCCAGATTTCAGTGGTAAAGGAATCTGTGTTATTTTTCAGGATTAAAAGCTGTGGAACACCGCTTCATAAAGTCAACATGGAATCAAATTGAGTCTTATTTACATTATAAATGCACATTCCAGCTCCCTTGTGGTACTACATTTTACATCATGATACCACACGGCATCAATGACACTCATCTTTTTCCAGTAAAGAAAGAAATAACACACCACAATTCTACAGCACTATCCCTTTTCTCCCTTTCCGTTTTGTTCTGTTCTCCGTAAAAACGGAGTGAAACTGAGAGGAGGGGGTTAGAGTTAGAGAGTGCCGACAGAAACAACTCAGACATAAAGCTATGGCAGACTATATAGATTGTTTGCCTTGGTGGGGAAATGCCATCGACCTTCTTAAGAAACCTGATAACTATCTCTGAGAGGGGAAAACGAGACTGATGAGAAGAAACAACACCAGGACAGTAAGGCTCAGGCGTCTCATGCTAGGATGAACTATAGTGGCCCCAACAAATGACCACAAAAACGCTCTTGAATATCTTTTCACTAGACAGAAACCCAGAAAATATCTGCGGTCAGAGCCTGACTCAGGCTCTGTATTCTCGAACATGGATCCAATTTCCCTTTGCCGCCCACAACTGAAAGAAATGAGAGCATGACCCTATTTTCCGTTGTGTTAGGATTTCACCGTTCTTCCACGTCGCACATTCTGACTGCTGTCTCTAAATTACACCAGCTAATCCTAATAGTATGTACATTTAAAATGCATAATTATCAACAAGTTAATCAAATAGTTGGCAAAATGCGATGAGAAATGTCATTAAACAGAAATCTGTTGATAGAAGGGATGATTTTGAATTAAAGATGAGATGATTCGATGATTACCTGTGAGAGGCGATTGCTAATTACCCCAACAGAAATCCCCCAATTAACTTTGCCCCAGAAAGGATTTCTCTAAGGTTGAGCAGTTAATTTATTAAATTAGAGTCAATTGATTAGCAAAAGGAACCCGATACTGCCACATTCTGGCCATTACTGGCACACCAAGGGGAAAAGAAAAGAAATACTAACTAACTGTTACGGTAGGGCTGGGCAATACGTTGATGATCTAAAATAAGTTTAGTGTAGATAAATCAAGCAAGTTATTGTTGTGATGACTTTAAGACACTTTCATTTGGCCATTAAGTTTTCTAAAAGGTTTAGTTTTGTGATTAAGATTCAATTAAATGTAATTGGTATTTATTTAATGGTTTCAAAACTATGATTCAATGATGTATCACCTTAAAATGCTCATGACCTGTGTGGCACTTTGCATGTATTAAAAGCAAATAAACAAATCTAGAGGTAATTCATTACTAATTTATTACTCTGAATTGTTACACAGCATATTCATTTAATTGCTTAAATTAGCTACTCTTCATTTAGTGAAAAACAGAAAACATGTCTTACAATAATTAGATGATTATTGTTTTACTTTTGAATCTACTTGACAAAAATGGCTGTTTAAATACAATATTACTTAGAGGTTCAAACATTTTGAGATTTGTTTTTTTCATATAGCCCAGTCCTACCTCAGACGTATTGTCAGTATAAAGAAATCATCATATTTTAGTGGAAAATAATTGTGATTAGCTCTTCATGGCAAATGTGTTTTAAAATCTATAAAAAACAAATGCATGAATTCATTAAAAATGCACACTACATGTATGTATAGAAAACCCAAACACACTCTGTTTTGTTGGGTTTGGGTTTTGCTCTCTAGTATGATTGGATGTTTTCTTGGCCCCACCCACCCACCATATCCCCGTGGTGACGTCGAGGCTGATTCTCCACAAGGCAAACTCTGCTCACCCAGCCCAGGCCGCCAGGACTCACATCCAGCAACAGGACAACCGAGGCCTCCATTTCACTCCATTTTCTCATTAAAAAAAGGTTCTTTCATGCATAAAAATACACTGATATATGAAATTAAGGGTGCACTGTGACAATTTCTCAAAGGAATGGTTAGTACTGTTCTCTCGGTTGAATTAATATAATTACCAAATGTTAGGTGATGCCACTAATTACAGTGGGCATTTTATGGTGGATTTGACGACAGTTACTGATTACTCGTAACTGAAATTGAAGCATTTATTAAAAAAATTATTCCAGGTTCAACTATTTTAGTTTTTTCCACCAGACTATACCTTCTCGGCTTCACCTTCTCTCAGGCCACCTAGCTGAAGAGTGAAAGAAAAACCATCAGCTTTATAATTCTCACCAGCAAGTTTACACAGACATCCCACCCACATTGGTAATTACGAGTTAGTTGACCTCAGTTCTCCTGACTGGATGAGCGCTGGTGACCTCTAACTGGGCGTGGCTTGTAGCTTTTTCGTACTTACCAGTATTTCACCCTGCAGTGATAAGGAGGGACAGAGGTGGGGGAAAGTTTTGGTGAGAAGAAATGAGACAGAGACACAGAAAACAAGCAAAGCAAGAAAGGGAAGACAGTGCAGAAGGATGGTTAAGAAAGACACGTTTTTCAGATGGAAATGAAAAGGTTTGAAGGGGACAAGGGTGTGATGGAGTGAGTCAAAGTACAGAGAACAGTCACAGTGAGAAAAAAAAGTTGGAAGCAGACAGAGAGATAGAGAGAAAGAGACCAACAGAACAAAGTTACATGCAATTAGATTAACTGACAGTACCACAAATCAGAATTATCTACTAGGTTGTGTCATTGTCACGGCTGGATCCATGCACATTCTGAATAACACTTCCAACAGAAAAAAGGTTGTTTGCATCAAATTAGTGCAAGACTGAAACAAAAAAACAAGTCATTGATTACTCATTTGTCATGCATCAGTGTTACGAGCAGCTAGTACGGCTGTGATGCTAGTGAAAGCAGAGTTTCTCAAAAGCGGGAGGAAATGAGAGGGAATGTCCCTGTCTAATAACACAGCGTAATTTCAAGTTGCTTATGTCATTTCCACTGAAACCTCCATATACGGTAAGCCCATTTCAGACTCTTTTATTTTTCTAACTGGTAGAAAAATACTCTTTAGTGGCAAGCAATGTTCATTCAAATGAAACAGTCCACAAAAGTACTAACACTGTGTCCTAACCAGGCGTGAAGTGACAGAATTCCATCCGTCAACACAAACTGTAGCGTGATGCTTCACAATATCAGCCATTCAGAACATAGAGCTGCTCAGTCATGTCAGTTATGTCATTTGTGTTGCAGAACAAAAACATGTGTTTTTGTTTTTTTATTACGATTTTTAAACGATTGTTAAAATCCAGGATTTAGTCCTACAAGCTAAACAACTTTATATAACGTTACACAGACTACTCTAGGTGGGGATGCATACAAATTTGTGGTCAGTAAAGGCAAAAACTCAGGTTTAAATGGAAGACTCAGGTTTTCTCGCTTATCGTATTATGTCGCACCTGGTAAGGACACTGTGTAAAAGGGTGTAGTTGATAACATTTATAAGTGATATAATTTATAAGTGACCTTGTGGAAACATAATTTTCAGTTTTTAATCACAGGGGTAGATTAAAAGGGGTGATGTGGAAGGGGTCCCTCAGGGTTCAAGGTTAGGCCCATTCGTGTTTAATTGTAATAGTGGATGGCGTGATAGTGTTTGAACGAAGGAGTGTCAACTTGGATTGAAGAGCTTGTGAAAGCAGAGAAAAGTGTACCTGGTTGGGAATGGCCCTCTTCTTGTTGACGACATTCCTTTGCTGGGCGCTGCAGGTGGGGGAACACAGACAGAAAACACTGATTATGCACTGATTGCACACCGTTTTCTGTATTGTTAGAATAGCACAACAGTAAAATGATGATTTGTGTAAACCTCCTTGGCACTCTGGGTGGGAGCAATCCTGCTGTGAGGCAGGAAGGAGGAATGGGGCAGGAGAAAAAAAGAGATGGGTGGTCTGATTAACATCTATCTAAGATCACTGGGTGAGTAAGGGGTCGCTAGCGCACCTGTTGTTGCCGTACCCTGGTATGGTACCGTCATCCATCCGTCTGAAGTCAAGACTGAAAGTGACGGCATGAGAACCGTTAAAAGAGGTGCCCTGACAAACTCACGGCATGCGCATGGGGACACACGCAGGGCGAGCAGGGTCAGACAGGCTTGATGCTGTAGGCGACCTTTGTCTCAACTCTTGAATACTCTACAGTAACCAACTGAGCATGCGAACATTTTACATGCAATAAGTCTTTAGTTGTACACTAGTTTTCTGAGAGATCAAAGACATGCACTAATCATTTTAGTGCATTTAAGTCACTTCCAATGCATTAGCCATAATGCACAGGCATAGGGATCTAATCTGAACTTTTTAGTCACTGCACTGACAGTAAACAGGAGACAGTCCAAACGTGACTACTAAAGATTCTTTATCAGGTTTAAAAACATCTTGAAAGTACCTACAAAATCTATATACAACTAAATATTTCTGTTGATGCCCCAAGAGCATTACAGAGATGATAATATAGGATGGGGATGTCAGAAAAAAATTAAATTGCAAAGAGGGAAGTGTGATTTTTTATGTTTTTGGAAAAAACAAACAAACAAAAAAACTCTTATGCTCACCAAGCTGCATTTATTTGATAAAAATACAGCTAAAACTGTAATACTGTGAAATGTTATTACAATTTAAAATAGCTATTTTCTATTTTAATATATTTTAAAATGTTATTTATTCCTGTGATGCAAAGCTGAATTTTTAGCATCATTACATCAGTCTTCAATGTCACAGGATCCTTCTGCAATAATTGCAATAACTGATTTAAGGGCTGCAAGCTACGCAATATCGCATTCATAATCAAGGGCGATTTATCTGCAATTATGAACGCAATATTGCGTAGCTTGTCAGTGATCTATGCTTTGTGTATTAATGCCGCTTCATCCGAAAGCACCTGATGTAGATTTACTACTAATCACAGAACCGGCTTTACTGACGAGATGCGCATCACTAATCGCATGTGATTTATCGTGCAACCCTAGCTAATTTGCTTCTCAAGAATTTCTTATTATTATCATCAATTATGAAAAGTTTTTGCTGGCTAGTATTTTTTGTGGAAACCATGATACATGTATTCAAAATTATTTGATTAATAGTAATTAAAAAAAATGAATTGAAGTCTTTTGTAATTATGTCACTTTTGAACAAATAAAATGTATTTATACTAAAATAAAATTACAATATTTGTGAAGTCTGACCATAACTGTGAAATTTTTGATGGCGAAAATACCATTTTATTTTACCTTTGCTTTACATGTTGGCCATACGGCCACTTCCTTTCTAAATGAGTCAGAATAAACTGCAAAGCAAACCAGTCTTGCAGACAGTCAAAAGTCCAAATACACAAGAAGCACTGCTAAGGTTAGGAGTCAAGCTTTAAGGTGAGAAATGAAACCAAGAATGTGCTGCTACACGTACTTTGCAAATCCAATGAAGTCCTCATGGTTGGTGTTAATGTATGACAGCTCAATGTCAATCAGCAAAAGAACCTGTAAAGAAATTTTTTGCATATTAAGAAAATGTATAAAAAAAATGTGGTCAAAGCGGATCTTCTCTCGCCAGTCTCGCACCTGGTCCTTGGTCTTGCCTTCTCTCTCTCTGACGTAAGTATTGACAATCCTCTCAGTCTCTTCTCGCAGTCTGGGGTAGGAGCCTAGCTGTGGGGAAAAACACCAGATAGATGCAGGCTACGGCATGTACACATAGCCACACGCACACGTGCGTAAACACATAACACATGCTGCGATGTGAAAGCGGTAGGAACAAACCACAATCAGACCTTTTTCACATAGGTCGATGTGAGGACTAGTTTTCGCTAAGCCACCATGCACAAGAGGAACCAATGCAAGAGAGAGCAGGCATGCACACACATATGCAGATTTGAGTATTTCAGCAAGTTGTGCAGATAAGATAGCATTCACTCCCAGCCAGGAATGGACAGTGAATCAACAAATTAACTTCTAATTGGAGTAAACCAAATTTAAGGGATGCTAGGGTTGGGAATCAAGAGCCGGTTACAAATATAATTTTAAAATACTACAGCCAAATGATGATGATATTTTGTTCTCTTAAGTGTTACTACGGTCTGCGCTGTTGAATCTACAGCACCAATCAAAATACGTTATGCTTAAATGATATCTTTAGACACTTCTTGCAAATCAAACTTATTGACCATGAATGGCTCACTAACTTACTGAATGGGAAGTCATTATTTTTGGACCAAAAATAAACCAAGAACTGCATGTCAATAGCAACAATACAATAATTAACAATCGTATCTAACAATTCATATTTTTTGATAATTTTGTAATTGACCAAATTGGACCCATTGGACTTAAAGTCCGCGTGAACCGAAAGTTGCTCCAGACTTTATTTCAGTGTAGTAACGTATTTCCAGCAGAATCGGAATATTGAATAGAGTGCAGGGTTTTATTTTGTCTCTCCGTCTCTCACTCAAAGCAACCTAATGGTCGAAGGGGTGTGTTTAAGGATATTCTGCCCAAACCGCCAAACGACGTCATCAGAAAAGGAACGCCACTCCAGAGCGGAAGTAAATGTTCAGAATTTGATTAAAGATTACCAAGACAAACTATTTTTTTCAGCGTATTAATTGTTCACATCAATACTAACAATGTGCGCTAGTAAAGTAAATAAAGTAAATTTTGATTTCATGCAGAGTTTAAGAGACAATAAATCAGTTTAGGCCTTTTCCACAGTAATATGTTTTCGTTTGAAAACACATCTTTTCTCTCTCCATTTTGGCCTTCCGTCCACAATGAGATGGCGTTTTTGCAGAGGAAAACTTAGTTTATTGAACATGCAAAGTGGATAAATTTGAAACCGCCGTTTTTGTCGTCAAGTGTGGACTGTGAAAATGGAGGCTTTTGAAAACGATGACGCATGTTTACTCATTTGACATATATAGTACCAATAGATATCTATGTTCATACTGGTAATGTGCCTGTTATGCGCTATTCACGTTCACACTATTGCTACAGATGTGTTACTTTGTACACTCTTTGAACACATCACAGTCCTGCAAAGACGACAGAAAATGTATTTGCGGTTTGCTGCAAGAAGTGAGGACAGTTGCCTTTTATAGCCGACATACAATCATGAGTGAGTGCGACGTGAAAACATCAGTGAATGGTCTGTTTTTTTTTCTTAAATAAACCGTACAAATAGTAAATTTTGTTGTGATAAAGAATAATTTAGTAATTTAGACAATATACTAGGCCTGTAGAATTTGAACTAGAGCAAGAATTGGTAAACTCCTTACGATTCCCATCCCTAGTTATTAAAACATAAATCTGAAGTGATAACAATTTAATGTGAAATTCAGGAAATATTTACACTTTTTTGAGATTATATTCCCACCAATACTCTTCCAAAACCGAGAGTGAAACAGCGATTTAAGAAAGGAAAGAATGGAAAATTCTCAAAAAGCATGTGACATTCGAGAGGGAGGACAGAATCAAGTATTGCACTGCAGTTCCACCTGTGACAACAAGATGGCAGGTGACGGGTTCTTTGTTGCTATGACAACAGCAGCACCCGTTTGTGTTTGGGGCAGGAGGCAAAGCGTCTGTTTCTGTATGTATTTTACTTCAACAGTCAGTGGTTCAGGCTCACTGATGCTCTACTCAAGCAACAAAGAGTGAAAGGAGGTGATGTGCCACTGACAAACACTGGAACTGGGGCTCTAAAGCTGATTCAGCTTGGAAACACCCAATTTTTCCAAACATTCTGGATGGTTTTTATTGGATTCACATGGGATATGAAAATGTAAGACTCATTATGAAACAGAACTTCGGACGAGTCACATGGACACATTCCAGACACACACTATGGGTGTGGCGGAGAGGGCGTGGCTGATTGATAAAGATGGAAAGCTGGGTGGGAGGCAACGCGTGGAAATGGAGGAATGGGGAAGGGTTTTTTACTCCGACTTTTCTCCAGCCGCTCCTGGTTACCTTGTTGCCACTTTTCCTGACGAGGGTGGTGAGTTCGGACACCACCAGGTCCACACATTTCAGGCTGGGCTCTTTCAGTTTGCGGATCTGTTTTTTCACTATAGTCTCAAAGGCCAGATCAGGGGTGAACAACCCCGTTCTGAGGGGTCAGGGTGATGCCAGTGGGCAGGGGAAGAAGAAGTGTTGAGGTGTTAAAAAAGGACAGAAAAAGAGAAAGATGGGGAAGAATAAAAAGAGAGGAAACTTTTAGTTGATTAATCATTGCTTATCTATGAACAGATACAAACTAGGTCCAAAAGGGGGAGCCGCAGGTTTTCACATCCATGAATTATGTTTTTTTTCGCACCACATTAAACAGACCGTAGAAAAGCTTGTTCACTCAACATCCAATTTAACTAGTCTAAAATATTAGTATTTTTCCACACCAAAAATATGCACACCAAGTCCAATGCAATGTATAAATATTTTTTATTGATTAAATATAAAAAAAGATTGAGAAAGATTCATTGTACTTTTGTACCTCAATCAAATGGTTTTCATGACGCTTGGCTCTGTTAAAGTCACAATGAAACAGAAGTAGCAACATATTTTTTATCATATTGTAACATGCATTAATTAATTGGTCACAATAAGATCTATAATATGTTTTTATATACGAGATAGGGTGAATTTTATTTTAATGATGATTTTAATAGTTCTTCTACATCTGTGTTTTTCAGCCAATGTGGAGAAAACCCCGCACCACAGCAACATTTTTTATTCTTAAGGCGGACACACACCGGATGAGAAGCGCAGCGCCGCACTGCGCCACGTCTTTAAAATTGGAATGTACTGTTTTGAACAATGTCCTGAGTCATTGCCGGTGTGTGTACACTCATATAACACAATGTGTTCAAATTTTAAAGAGGTGGAGCTTCTCGTCCACTAGGGAAAAAAAATTGGCGTCAAATATGCGGACGCAAAAATAGCTCTACTAAAGAACCAGTCCAATTTTTGAAAATGTGACTCTTATAAACTCGTAATTTCTTCTTTTAATGAATCTCTCAAAACGACACTTGGTTTTTAAAGAGACCTTCAAACCAATGAAACCAACCAATCATTTATATTGGTGAAAGCAACTTATAATGTGTTCTCAGTGAATATATAATGTGAATATATATAATGTACAGTTATATATGAGTGAATATATATAGTGTACAGCTGTACTTAACCCTATACTTATACTATAATCAATACAACAATTGTTCAACTAAATGCATTTTATAAATATTTAAACTATAATACATTTTCATTCAAATGCAAATAAACAATTAATTATCTGAAAACATTAAGTTTTCACTTATGTATTTTCTTTTAAAGTTAATCCGTTTTATTTTTTATAAGTATGCTACAGTTATGTGTAGTACTTTTTTATGATTAATAATGTGATCAATGCCGACATACAGTGCCGTTGGGCTATGGGCGTCCCAAGTTCAAATCCCAACTCGAGGACCTTTCTAGAAATTTCTGTGCATAAATTTTAAGACTTGGTGTGAACTGGCCTCAAAAAGCCCTCAAATTTCATTTGGACCCTTGGGTACGGAGGTGCCCAGGATGTTGCAGGTCCCCTGGCTCGTCCCTTTGAGACCACAGATGACCAGAGAGTGAAATTTCTCTGCTCATCTCCTTATCACAAGACCGTCACAACACCCCAACACACGACAGCAGAGCCAGCACACACGGCAGCCGGGAGGCCGAGGGGGTCACACCGCCACGCAAACACATTCAACCTCCGACTCGCCCTCAGTGCTTTCCACCGAAAGCCCCATCTGTTTGTCTCAGGTGTAGTGTGACCCCCTCGTAGGTCCCCCCCCCCTCCCAGTGGCCAGGCTGGGGTACTGCAGTACCTTGTTGGTGCACTGCCTGACTGTGTTGATGAGCTCCTGAATAACCAGATCGATACATTTCAGACAGGGCTCTTTCAGCTTAATGACCTGCTTTTTCACGATGGCTTCAAACGCCAGATCTGGAGTGAACAGCCCAGTTCTGAGAACGCACAGGACAGACAGACAGCAGGACGTAAGAGGACAGAGACGAACAGTGAGGAGAAAATAAACAACAACAAAAGTGCCAAATAATAACTCAAAGACAGATATTTGTGACAGTTACATTTAAAAAGAAGTGAAACTGTATAAAATTAGGATTCTTTAAAGTGAAGTGTAGGGAAAGAAGAGGATAAAGACAACAGTTTAGCTCACAAAGACTAAAAAAAATTGAGTTCTAAATAATAAACAGACAGAGGAGCGTGGTTCACTGCGGGGAACAATAAGTTAATTAGACATTTCAGAGACAAGGTTTCTCTTAAAATCTCTTTAGGCCATGCCCTCATGACACCGTTTTTGCTGTCGCAGACAAATATTTGAGGGTCTCACTAGAGAGATAAATCACAGCCTAACTGGTGCTCACTTTGGTTGTAGATACATAGTAAGCAACTCAGTCGAGTCTGGGTCAAAACCAAGAGCAAAAAAGGGTTGAGTTTGACACGACAGAGTCCACATTTTCCAGACTATATTCTCATGGTCTAAATCCTGGTCCTCAAGTCCAAGATCCCATCTTCATGTTCTTTGTCCTCAAGTCCGAATTCAACATCATATTTTCTTGCTCCTGGTCCTTGATTTCCCGCATTTTCATTCCAGTTCAAGACCATATTTTCATCCTCTTGGTTCTAGGGCCTGTTTACACCTGGTCACTTCATGCATTTTCTCTAATCGGATAGCTATTCAATTGTGAAAATTACTTCAGGAGGTCATCTGGGACACATTCCAAATAAAACCGGGCAAATGCATCTGGTTGTTGAAATCACATATGTAAATTTTACTACTCCCAAAATGGTTAAAAAAAACTACGTGAGGGAGTGTGTTATAGACCATATGACATTATAGTCGGATATAACAGCGCTAACGTGCATCGCTGCAGGAGAGTATCTGTTCAGCAAGCTGACGTGCAAGCTGCCACAAATGAAACTGAAAGTAGCAGACGCTCAACACAATCATTTTTTTAAAGTAATAAGACTTATCTTATCTTTCCAGAGCTGATGTCAATCTTTTTCCTGTTAGCTCATGATGAATAAAATGCAGCGCATATCTGTTGATTTCGTTGACATGAGCTCCATAAATATTTTCACCTTTTTAACAAAACCGATAGATATCTGATCAGAGAAAACGCATGAAGTGACCGAATGTAAAAAGGCCACTAAAACCAAGTTCAAGACCATATTTTCATGGTCTTGGGAGCATGTGGACTCTGTCTTGTCTTGGACTCTTTTTTTGTCTCAATCTTCACTTGAACTTTTTTATGATATCAGCACAATCTTGTAGTATGAACAACTACATTACGAACAACAATGTGCTACAAACAACAATAGAACAAACGATGGTGAGAACAAGCAATATTTTTGAAAAATATTTTTGAAAAATTAGCACAAAAATTTAGAGGGTGCAAAAATATACGTCCGCAATTGATTTTATTGCATGTATAACATCTGCATTTTGTTATTGTATTCTGTGCATATCTAGTTATACAGACATCACACAAATGTGAAGTTTAAAGCCTCTGCTCAGAATGTGGATCCTGGAGTGGTTCTTGATTTAAGAAAAAATCTAAAATAACTGATCAAATGTTCCTATTAAAATGTACTACCTTGTATAAATAAATATTATATTTTCTATATAATGAGATATATTTTCCAGAATATAAGTCTTATGCAAGTTTTTTTCTCTCTGACATATAGTCCGATATGTCTTATATAATGCACTTACCGTCAAGGCAGGCAAAACATGGATTTGGATTTTAATTTGTGTCAAATATGGAAAGTAGGTGAGCTCAGGCTTATTTATAAAGCAAATTTCCATATTCAGAAATTTTTGCACGTAAAAAAATGAATACGACCTCATGTTGTGTCAATCATGTTTGCACACTGCCTCCAAAACGTCAATCAAAAAAAATTTGACTCCGGTTCGATTGTCTGCGTTTTCGCATCCAAAGCATGCATTTTGATAGGAAAGGATGAGGAATATGAAAAAAAAAGCGTAAAAGCGCACGCAAACATTTCGGACTCAGCTCAGTGTGCAATGACCTTAAGGGAAACTAAAATGCACGTTTGCATATAATATTGTGTTTGTAAACTCTTCAATGTGTTTTTTATTTTTACTTTAAATGATTTCTGAATGTAAAAGAAAAAAAAATTTTAGTCAAGTATAGCTTATTTTCTGGAAAATATGGTATTGTGAAAACGGTGGTGACTTGCAGAAAATAGTTAAAAACACCACTATTACTGATATAAACATCTACTGACAGATGCAATATGTATGATTTGAATCATATTTAAAAAGACAGATAAAACAAAAAACCGTGAGCAGTAAAGTGATTCTGGTAGCTGTGTTGTGAAAGCATGGCCTTACTATAACACATGAGAGAGAGAGAAAGAAAGTGTGTGAGTGGAGTGAAAGAGTGAGATATTAGTCAGTGTACAGAGGACATAAGAAGTGGTGTGGCCTTCGTGCCATCATATGGCCTGCAGGGTTGACAAGTGCTTGCCGTCAACGGGACACCACTTGCCTGACACCATGGACGTTCTTAATGGCATGACTGATTTCTCGCCGGAGCTCCTTCTCGTCAAACACGATCTGAAAGAGAAAGAGAGACTTCATAAAAGGGACTTGCCACTGCACCTGTGTGGCATATACCGGGTTTCCCGGGAACTTGTTGGGACGTGTTATCTAAAGATCAAAGTAGTATTTCCAGACATTCAGACCAACTTTATCAGCTCAAAAGCAGACAAAATAAGTGTTCTGTTGAAACGAAGCATTTACCTTGACTAGCTCGAAGGGGAAGCGCTCATGGAAAATTCGGTTAATCCTAGCACCTCCGGACAGCTCTGCCGTGTCCACCTGGTCTCCAGACCCCTCAATGCACTTCTCAAAGTCCACTCCAAACTGCTGGACCATCCTGAAAGAGGAACTCGGAGTTATAAACATCTGCCCTACAGTTTATAGCCTAGAAACGGCTTGAGTAAGAGACGCTAGTCCCTTCAGTGTCCTGCTGTAAACACTCACTGCAGCAGGGCCTTGGTTTTTCGCGTAGGGTCATCCGGGCGGAAGTTCTTATACTCTTCCACCTCTTTTTCCAGAGAGAGAAGCTGAGATTGGAGTTTGCTGCGCAACCCGGGTAGCGTGTCCCGGATGTGGTTGGTCAATTGCTAAAATAAAAGAAGAGGAAGTGATGGAAGAGGCACAAAACAGAAGCTGACATTGCCTAAATTAAGTGATTTTCAGGCATTAGCTTCATTTACATGACCGAACACAAATCTTTTCTAAAATCGTCAGTTATTTATGCAAATCCATAACTGCAGTTTATGTGAAAGCAATTTGGTCCCACCTGGTTGAGGCCCTTTTGCAGGTGTGATGTTCCCATTCGTTCAGCCATGTGTCTGTAACTGGGGTGGGACAGGAAGAACTTCCTTTCCGCTGCCAGTGCAGCCCGAATGTCCTTCCTGCCGTCTATATCTTTCTGACTTCGGTTCACTACGCCAATATAACCTGGGACAGGGAAAGCAGCAATAAACGCTGGGCAGGATGATTTGACAATATATATCATGCAATGATAGAAATGTGACAACTGAAATGTAGCAATATTGTTTATACTGCGACTGATATATGCACTAGTATGAGTGGGTATGAATGCTTCATGTTATTTACATGTGAGAATAACAAAGAACCAGTTAGGAATGTAAAAATACAGGACATGTCCAAAACAAGTCAGGACAAGACGAAAGAACTGTCAAATACTATAGAGCAAAGATTCTCAATTCCAGTCCTCGCGCCCCCCCGCTCTGCATATTTTGCATATCTCTCTTTGTTAACACACCTGATTCAGTTAATCAGCTTGTTAGAAGTGCGCTCCATGCATGAACTGTGTTCCGATTGACATGCTCCCTACACAGGGTCCATTGCTCCCTACTCCCGAGCAGGGAAATCCGCTGAAGTTTACTTCATTTCGGAACATTCATTCATGGATTTGCGCTCATAGCGTCTTCACGCAGGACGAGTGTGACATCATATACCTCTGTAAATATATACAATTTTAATTCACGTCTTGCACACTTATATGCACTTTGAATGGAATATATACGTTCGCTTCGAACTGGAATCATGGCGGAATATCCTATGATGTCCACTTCACAGGGCACTTACGTTCGAATAGAACAAACATCTGAAGCGATAAGAGTAACATACGAAATATGCAGAGCGGGGGGCGCGAGGACTGGAATTGAGAACCGCTGCTATAGAGTAAGTCAAAGCAATATATGGGATGCTTCGTTATTATTATATTACATGTATTATATTATATATTTTATTGAATTTCAAATTACATAAGATGCACTGCAGTTCAAAATCTTGGTCAGTCAGTAGTATTTTTTTTAAAGAAATTAATACTTTTATTCAGCAAGGATGCATTAAATTGTTCAGAATCAACAGACATTTACAATGGTTTTAAAGACTTCTATTTCAGATTAATGCTGTTCTTTTTAACTTTCAATTCATCAAAGACATGATTTCTGGAGGATCATTTGACACTGAAGACTGGAGTAATGACTGCTGAAAATTCAGCTTTGTATCACAGGAATATATTATATATTTAAATATAATAATATAGAAAACTGTCATTTTAAATTGTAATATGTCACAATTTTACTGTATTTTTTATCCTTGGTCAGCATGAGAGACATTTCTTTCCCAAAATAAGAAATTCTTACCGACCCCAAACTTTTGAATAGCAGTGTAGAGTATGGCTACTGTGAAATAAAATGGCTCATAAATTGTCCATAAACGACACTGCTGTAATGTGATTGTGTTAAGTACAAACTGCCCACCTCTACGCAGTGGTAAGAGTTTATTTTCCAGGATATCCCGTGCGTCTGTACCCTCATCCATTAGATCCAGTTTAGTAATCACACCGATGGTACGCAGTCCTGTTAAAACAAACAAAAACACTTTAACAACATCAGCAGTGGTTTGTGTCCAATCCACAGGGCTACTCTTTTGACCAATGAATATCCATAACATTTCAAATCATTTATTATTACTCGACCAAAATACAAAGTCAGGTTGGTTCACTAATTAATCAATCATCCCATCTGTGATTCACACCTCAAAATACTTTATTCACTAACAAACTGACCTCACTGACCTCACTATGGTTTGTTATAGTTTTCCATGACTATGTGAACTCTATACACATCCTTTTGTTATTTCATCTGTGTGTAAACCTCACCTTGAGGGTCCACTTCCTTAGCCACCTTGAGAGCGTCTGAGTTGGCCAAGTCAGTGTTGGCCGGGGTGACGGCGAGGATCAGGCAGCTTTCCCTAGTGATGAACTGCATAATCATGTCTCGAATCTGGTGCTCAATATCTGGCGGCTGGTCGCCCACAGCAACCTTAGTCATACCGGGCAAATCGATGAGAGTCAGATTTAATACTGTTGAACAGAGAAAGAGACGAGTGACATTTTAACAATGGCTGCCGAGTGTGGACTGAGGAAAGCCGTGGTGTTAGGGAGGCTTGTGCTGTATTACCGTTTGGCGAGTAAACTCTCAGGTTGATGGGAATAGGAGAGATGCCCTTATTGGACCCCGTAATCCTGTCGGTCTCTGCTTGAATTTCCTGCCGGACTTCTTCAAAGTCCACGAACTTCCTCCCTTTGCAGTGCAAGAATTCTGCATATTCTACAAACAGAGCGATGGAGTGTGTGGTTTAGAGCGATGACATTTCAGCATCAAGGCAAAAAAGACATGAAAACCGTACAGTAATATTATCACCTAAAGGCTTGAATTAAGATACATGTAACCTGGAAACCCTTTTTTAGTAGCCAAAAAAAGCATTACTAATTTTCTTTAAGTAAAATTTTGTGAATATAACTAAAACTCATAAAATTATATCATTATATTGGCATAAGAAAAACTATGAAATGACAAAAACACCACAAATTACTAATATTTTAATTCAAATGAAAATTTGAAATATAAAAATAAAACATGATTCAAAATATTTTCATAAAGAAATACAGTAGCATTTCAGTGAGACTAAAATAACACTGCTCTACATTTTAAATACAAAGGTGCAAAAACTTAACTGAGGGCCATGGGTCAAATGCAAATGCATTACATAACTACATACATACATACATACACACACATTATATTATAAATAATAAAATATATTAAAAAGCTTTTTTTTTTTATTAGTTCGGTTTTAGTTTGAATTCACTTAAATTTTTATATCAATGTACAAATAAAACCAAAATCTAAAATTAGAAATGAAGACATGCTTCAATTAAATTGTTTTTTCCCTTTACCTATCTTCCCTCCTCCGCATTAACAGAACCAAACTTCATTCCGTTCTATTATTAATTCAAAATGGAACTGGCCTGGAGTAAAAACTGCTTTTCAATTTCCAATGATGTGAATGATCCACAGATAATGTGCATATACAAGCAGACAACATCAGTTCAGCTTTGTTATGTTCCACTTTATGGTCAATTGCACTCATTTGGAGGATGATTTGTTCAGTAATGTCTTTCAGTCTGAATTAATTCTCCATCTGCACTTCCTTGTTCTCGCTATATTACAGTGCCTCATGCTGAAAACAATATAAATGATAATTGCTTTAAAGTGGCTGAAAGATGTAAATGTTAGAAGGGGAATTTTCAGAGGGGAACTTTATGTACGGAAACAGAATGAGATGATGTTATTATAGCTGTAGTGTCATTTTGTGCCACTAGTAAGAGGAATTGCAATAAATAAGTAAATAGCCTTTTTATTTTGTTGACTGATATTCAACCCAATCATTTCTGTAATGCAGAAAATGTGGATGAACCACAGGATCCAGTCATACAACTACTGTTACTATTAATTTATTTTCTAACAGAATTTGACCAAATTTGAAAGAATAAAAAAAAAAAATGCAATTATTCGAATTTCATTTCACTAGAATAAACCTCTATTGTGTAGCACTTTCTTTGTCAAAAAAATTTAAGAAAGGAATTGTTCAAATTTTCTTTTGATTACATTTTTAGATGCAGTCAAGGTTTAAAGCATTCATTTGATAATCACCAATTTTTATTATACATTCATATTAAAATCATAAAACACTGGCTGCTGAAAACAAATAAAACAATTCAAAGGGCACAATTATTGTTAAAATTGCAATTAACGATTAAAGTTTTATGAATTCAACTGATAAGACATCCTTTTGATTATTGAAATGTATTTAAACCATTCAAATGTTAAAACTACTAAACAAAAATTAGTAAAATTATATATATATATATACATAACACAATTATATACATATATTTTTCAAAGGGCCCTCGATGTGTCATTTGACTTGACACATTTTTGACACCCAATTTAATGTCTCACCTCTTGAGCTCCAGCATAAACACTATGGGCACTGTGTATGAATATGAAAGCATGTGGTTTCAACCGTCTGCATACATACTAAAAATACCCGAGAAGGCTTTGTTCAGTAGTGCTGCGCTCATCGACACACTCACCAGCTTTGTTGTTGACTAGCTGCAGAATGAGAGGCCTGCGAGTGACGATGCCGGAGCCTCGGGGAAGGAAATCCCTATAAAGAGAGAAAGAAAGAGAAGATGAATATGGGTGGAGGAGAGACAAACTCTCTAGAGTCGTTCATAACAAATCAAGCTCAATTTTCAGGGGTGACCAGACTGATCAAATTATTCATGAGTAAGGGGGCAAATATTTAGGAGCAACCTCTTTGCATTCATATCAGACACACACACACAAACCAAGATGCTATCTGGCCCCTTGTAGCAATGAATATTAAAACATGGCGGCATCTTTTGAAGGCCCATGAGATGCAGCAGCGCTTTTGCAAATGAATGGCCACTGCCATATCTCGCAGTCAAATCAGGGTGCATTTAATAACACTGTGGCGCATTATAAACACCCTCTGAGATCAAACTGTGAGCTGAGAGCAGAGCAATTTCAGCCGTTATACCCCAATATATTCACAGACCTAACAAGCAGCACAGAGGACAGAAAAGGTACGTTTTTAATAATATCAGAGAAAATTAGGCAGACTTTCAATCAAAAATGTACTCTTGCCAAGTATAAAAACAGACACAAATACACGGCCAAACATTGTGAACACACAGTCCGCTGTACACAAGGAATGTTCTTAACTCCGGTACTCAAGGGGGCGATAGTGCTCCCTTTTAAATACATGTGCTATGTTATTATTTAGTTAGCTAGCTATAAACATAAAATAGTAGTGTTATTGTATATAGCATTAAAATGACTCAACACATTTTTTTGTGGATTTGAGTCGACATGTATTTTTACAATTAATTGTCTTCATGAAAAAAAAAGTTACGTTTAAAAAAAGTGTTCATTTGTTTGTGAACTGAACACTGGTCATGATATGTTGGTTTGAAAAGTGGTTTACTTTAAAAAGTACTTGTTTATGAGAATATTTTTTTTCCGGCAATCAGACTACACAGGTCGTGCTGTAGACTCAGTATCAGTGTTGCAAAATAAATGACAATACATAAATCAAAAAATACAATAAAATAATATAAAAATCTTGTTTCTTGCTTCATATTTAAAAATGTTTGTAATTCTATGAAAATGTCAAGTCCACATCACAACTATAATAATCCATTTAGAGAAGAATTATACTGTTGGAAACTGAATAATTTTTCACAGCAAATTATGAAATACTGACAACCAATGAAAATCCACCTGACTTTAAAGAGCTCAAGCATTTAAAGTAACAGACGACAAAAACCTGCAGTGCACACTTATGAAAAACAGAACATTACTGTTTGTTGCTGTGGACACACATTTTATGATACTGTATGATTATTTGGATAACGGATTAATCTGTTTCTTTGATTAATCTGAATAAAAATCTAAATATAATTATTTATATATAATAATTTTAATATACAAATAATTCATTTCAGTCCATTATTACAAATATTGGTCCACAGCCCACCTAATGTCTTACTCCAAATAATGTACAATTTAAAGTCTATGAAAACAAATACAGAAATGTATTTATGTAGGCTATGCTCTACATCTGCAAACAATTAAATGTAAAAATTAAATTCTGGAACAAAAAGCAACTGCAGTATATCCACATTGTTTTTCACATAAGAACGGCCACGGCCATTTGTAAATGTAATGTTTCTGGCTTCCTGTTTCATTCACTTCCAGTTATTTTCTAGCTGTACAAAACAGCTCGTTATTCTGCTTGAAACTGCAAACTGGTATTATTATTTTCATATATTGTCTTAATTATAAACACACTGGTTTATAGCAAACACTTTTACTATGTACTGCACTTTACTGAGAAAGTGTTTTTATCATCCACTCAATGAAAGTCAGTAGTTAACAATACTGTTTGTTTAACAAGATTCTACAAAATATCTTCTTAGAAAGATCTTTGCGAGAGCAAATGATGACAATACTTCTATTTTTGGGTGAACTAACTATTTACCAACTCAAAGATGATAGCAGCTGTGTCTTGTATGTTATCGTAACAAAAACTCAAAGATAAAAAAGCATGGGATTTTACCATTTCAATAAACTGTCATCACCCATGACAACAGTCAGCCAGAAATACAAAACTGTCTATAGACAACATCGTTAAACTATGAACATTTGCATTCATTTACTTGTGTCCGGTATGTTTCAGACATTTGGTACAGTTTAAAAACACATGATGAAATGCTGATGATGGGTCTCTTTCCACATGGGAAGCTTTGAATGCATCCCACATACTGTGGGTTTGTTGAAAGCGTGTCTGCGGTTCAAGAGGAGTCCAATCACAGTCTGTCTTAATGAGTAAGCCTGTCTCTCCAGGAGATCCTGCTCTACATCTGGTCCTAGTCAAAGCTGGTGCAGTCAGCTGTGAATCCAGCCGCCCTTTCCCCGAAATCACCGGCCCACCAACTGCACAATGCAGCAGAGCCCGAGGGGAAAGACAGACCATGCTTTAAAAACACACACACAGCTACACAACAAAAGAAGGGCCATACATACAAAAAGATGCTCGGCTTGGCGTGTTCATTTCGAATGGTTCGATTCACAGTAAATGAACCAAGCCTTTCTCAGTCAGTCAGTCAGTCAGTCAAAGGATTATCGCCGAAGGGCAATTTGTTTCACAGCAAGTTAGTGAGACACTTGAACATCGTGTCACAAAATATAATGTGTTAAAACTTTGATGGAAGCCATTTATATACATATATTTAAATTGCAGCTTGCACTATCATTTGACAGTCACCTTAAGCCATACCACAATATTTTATTTTAATATATCATTCAGCCACATGCAAAAGTAAGCAAGAGCTTTAAAGTGTGGCCTATGAAGACGGCACCGCCTGGCTGCATGAAGCACATGGATGTACGACAACGGCCAAAGCCTGGAGGGGGAGAAGGGCGAATGGAAACGGGTCATAGAGATCTGTGTGCCGGCCTAACCTCACATGCATGCATGTATAGCCCCCTCTTCATTAACACCCACTCTGCCAGCAAAGCCCAACACCTACACACTCATTTAAATGGAAAAGATAGCCGGTAAATATGTATTCAATTCATTTGACTACTATTTATATATATTTTTTATTACTAGTATAATTTGTAATATATAATTTTTTATTTATACTACGGGGCCATTGAATGCTTGAATCTGATTGGCTCCGCTTCACGTCGTGACCGCATCACCACCTCAGGTGTGCATTATTTTTCTAATAATTCAACGGCTCAGAGTCAATTATTCCTTACATACTTACACTGAGGGTCAACAGTTTGGAATTATATATTTTTAATGTTTGCAAAAGTAGTCTCTAATGCTCACCAAGGCTGCATTTATTTGATCAAAAATACAAAACAAAACATCAATATTGTAAAATATTATTACAATATAAAATATCCGTTTTTTGTTTGAATAGATTTAAAAAAAATATTTTATTTTTGGTATCGAAAGCTAAATTTTCAGTATAATTACTCCAGTCTTCTTTGTCACATGATACTTCAGAAAGCATTATAATATATTGATTTGCTGTGCAAGATACAATTATTATCAATATATAGTCCAACATTCAGTTCTACTAAATCTTCACCTTGAGCAACTAAATGATGTTTAATATTAGCCACTGGCTAATAAATGCTCAGATTTTACTGGCCATTGTGTTGGAGGCTATGTATAGGGCTGTCGCGAATCGTCGATTTTAGTCGACTAGTCAATAAAAATTTGTCGACTTCATTTTGCTTGCATCGACTAACCGGCAAAATACCAGAAGTGGCGCATTTCACGGACGAGAATCCATTAAACACATTATTAAGAGTATTTTTCAAGGCTACATGATATATTAAACCAATTTAAAAATCATAATTATAATAAAAAATGGTGAATTCACAAATGCTATGATTTTATGCGAGGCAGTAGATGTGCTTTAATTATTTAGATGCGTGTAGGTTAAGTATGTGCATCACACAGTGGCTCCATACACAGTAGTTCCACAGAAACTGATCATTTACATGTGGAGCATCTCATTTCTGCATGTTGTGAGTTTAGGTTTATTATAACTTTCATCAGGGAACACAACGTGCATTTTTAACGTGTGTAAAAATAATAATCAGGTAATCAGGTTGATTGCGCCCCCTTGTGCAGGCCTTTGCTGTAATGCATAAGTGTGAGTAAATAATGACAGAAATTAAATTGTAGGGTGAACCATCCCTTTATTAACAGTCGGCTGCATGTTTAATAATGTCCCTTTAAGACCTGCACGCATCTAATATGCAGGCGCACATCCGTTTGTCTCAGCTGTTGTGTTTACTTTCATTTTAGACATAACCAACTGAGTCTATATGTAAACCTTGTGTGTTTTGACCGTATTAGCTTAAATGATAATTTAGTTCAGTAATCAGGCGCTGTTTGACAGGGTTTTAATGCGCGTGCTTCTGGTGTATGCTCTCAGAAAAAGCAGACGTCAGACCAGCGTGCGAATGAAACGTTTAACCGGCAAGGCTTGTATGCAAATAATGTACTTTTGCGATCGCGAATAAGTGCAGTATCCTGTCAGAGTAACTCTACCGTTGCATGTCGTGTTGTACACTATATAGAGACGGAGGCGCCAGAACTGTAACTTATAGAATGTGTGCTGTAGCACGATACTCCGATATTTCCTCAAAAGCAGATCGTTTTTATTGTCCACGATCAAAAAACGTCATATTGCACACCCCTACCCCTAACATACATCTATTTTTATTACCACAAAAAATAATTATAATTATAGGGCCCTGTGGAATCCGTTTTATTTCCAAACTCAGTTTCTATACTCTGTTTTAATGGTTCAATTAAATTGTATTAATCAAAAAGCCTGTTTAATTCATTTAATTGTACAGTTTTATCTTTTTTACCAAATTCTGTTTTCGATTATTTTCTGGATTCCATTTGAATGGTTCCATTACATTTTTATAATCAAAAGTATCTCTAATTAATTGATTTTAAATATTTTTTAGAAATATTGCATATTTACATTTTTCACCTAAATAAATTCTGGCAAATATATCAGACTAGAACGTGTGAATATGTTGTCATTCTTACACTATAATACTGAACTTTGGTTTTGGTTATTTCGACTATGAGATGGACTCTTGCTTCTTGCACTCTATGTTGCAGTTTACTTTTGCTTTAATAAAGGATTTCTTAGAAATTTGGATTAATAAAATATGGGGTTTAATCAAATATTGTAGTTTTTTTGTGGGAAATTAATTGTTTAGATTAATCGACAAATTAGTCGATAGATTAATCGGAAAAAATAGTCGTTAGTGGCAGCCCTAATCTGAATGGATGCGCAGCACACCTTGCATGTGTCTTACATGTAAGGCGTTAATTCTGCATGGTATGTAAATTATATTCTTTGTTGTATTTTCCTGTCAAATTATAACGTGGTTCCTTTGGATTTCTTCAGCTTTTAAGAACTACCGGGTTCTCCGGTAGTGGGCAGATCTAATGCGCAAGCGACAATCTCATTGGCCGGTGCTCACCTATCATCGTCCCCGTTTTGATTTCAGCAAATCAGTTCGAGCCAATATCAGTTTTATTGATATTTTTTCTAATTTTTTACAGACACACTGAATGACCAAAAAAAGCACCACCACCAGTCCTAAGTTCAGTTAAAATGACTAATACGCATTCATACATGGTTACCATAATTCTAATTGCTAAAGTTATAACATGAAATAATACTTGATTATCATAATATATTTATAATGCTTGACTGACTGATGTTAAGAGTGTACTTTATACATTTAAAAAGATGTGCCATTTTCCAAACATTACATATTATTATTTTTTATTCGCCAGACTATACATATATACATGCATAAATACATACAGATTTTATCAATACATACAGGGCTTGTAGTACATATAGCTGTATAAACATACCTGAGCCTAAGTATCGGAATCAGGAAAGGAAAAAGGTATCGGAACATCTCTAAAAATAAGAACAAATATCCACACGAGCGCTTCAGAAGACTCATGGCTTTGTTTCTCACTTCATTCCAGTGCAAACAGGCAGGTGGGCTGCCTTCCATTATTCATGACCTTTAAATGATAGAGGAGGCTGAGCAGATTGTGTATCATTTCATCCATTATGCATGCAAAACCGCAGAGCGGCACAGAGAGAGTGGAAAAAGAAAAGGAGAGACAGACTTTAGCTACACCCAGTGCGAGTCTCACTCCACCAGCGGGAGAAGCGGCCTAATCGCCTGCTCTCATTAGCCAAAATACGAGCGCACCTCAGCAGAGTTCACTCATTAAAGACGATGGAAGACAGAAAACTGGATTTTGCCTGTTTATTTGAAAAAGGACCAGGTGAATGGCGCAAAACTTGTTGAGAATGGGTCATATTCAGCTGAAAAGAAAACAAGTATTTTTTTGGCGATTGTGATGTTTAAAGTTGTTGTAGTCATTTGTTGGAACACCTGCTATGAAACGTCCCTGCCACCTGACGAATATCACACCTGTCTTTGTGACAGCATGGGTTAAGTTGGGAGTTAGCAATCAGAAAATTCTATCTAGAAATGGGTTAGTGTGTAGCAGCGGTGCTTTACAGGGTATACATTTCAAGATGGGAGTGTTTTACCAGTGTTAGTCTAGCTAAAGCATGGTTATTTGTGAAAAAAATGTGTGCTTTGTGTCTCTAAATTGATTGCCTTTAAGACATCATTTAAATATTACAGCTAAAAAAAAAACTATGAATTTTGGTGCAAAAGCTTTAGGTTGGCGAGATTTGCTTTAATGCTTCTGAAAAAAAAGTCTTATACTCAACAAGGATGCATATATTTGATAAAAAGTACAGTAAAAAAAGTAATATGAAATATTATTACAATTAAAATGAACAGTTTTCTACTGTAATATATTTTAAAATGTAATTTATTCCGGTGATTCAAAGCTGAATTTTCAGCATCATTACTCCAGTCTTAAGTCAAACATCTCTGATGGCATTACAGCATTCGAAGCATTACAGTTTGCAACCAACAGTATACATGTGATAGTTAGGGCAATAGGTTATAGACTCATGATAAATGATCTGTTAAGGGAGTGAAAAAGTATAGAAAACTTCAAACTAATTTTGTTAGCGATCAAAATGATTGACCTAACAATGGTAATGAGGAGCCATTGGTACTAGGGGTCGACCGATTATCAGCGCCGATATTAAGCATTTTACCGATTATCGATATCGGCCATTTTCAAAACAGATTTGCCGATAATTATTTTTTTTATGCAAACAAACATACTATTTACAGGTGACATTATTTATTGGTGAATAAATAATTAGTGTTGTCAAAAATATCGATATTTCGATAAGTATCGATACTGAAATATCTGAACGGTACCAATACTAATTTTCCGAAGTATCGATACTCCGATCCTAGCCGAGCTGTCACTTTCACTTCTCTCCAAAGGCGCGTTGACAAACACCACACGTGACCGCAGTGCCTGTCACGTGTCTCGTCTCATTCGCTCTGGTTAAATAGCAAAAGTGAAGTGAATATAAAGATGGTGAGTGCGGCTTGTTTCTAACAAGCAAAATATGTTTGCTTCTTAAATCAGACGGACTGAGATGCAGCGATTACTACTTGGATGGACTTCTTAAAATGCAAATCAACTCTGTCAGCAGGAGACGCTTAAAAGCGGGAGAAATAACGTAATGTTAACGTTAGAGGTTTGCGCCTGTAACGGCTGTAAACTGAGCGCATAAACGCTGCTTTATCAGACATATAACATGCAAGATGAAATGAAAATGACATCAAACATTTCCTAAAGACAGTGTTCATTCAGAAATACAGTGATATAAAAACACCTGCGCCTCGTTTTAATTTTTAAACATGCATTACGTGCTCATGTTATTCAACAAAGCCTTTTGGAAAAGTTTTGATATTCTGGTGGGTCACCTCAAATAAATGTATGAACGTGAAACACATCCCACAGCACAACAACCTGAGCCCAACTTCATTACTAATCACTTTAACTGTGTTTGTAGCCGGCGCCACTAACAGCCCGATATACAAACACAGACCTGAAGTTAACTTCGGTCCGGGCGCGTGCGCACGATCAAACCTGATATGAGTGTTGTCTCGTTTTTTTAGAAGATGAGACTCGACCTGCAACAAAAACAACACACTCACAACCTACACTAGACACTACACCTTGAACAAGTGCACTACCTCAAGACATTTTTGTTCATGTAAAATATACCTCATTGTCATGTTATATTTATCAAAAAAAATAATAATAATGGACCCCCTTAATGTTGTGGCAGTTTTTTTCTCTCCCTGGTATCGAAAATGGTATCGAATATCGATATTTTTCAAGGTATCGTATCGAAGTTAGAAATTCCAGTATCGTGACAACACTATAAATAATACAGGTGAAATTATTTAATGTTTAAATGCACTATTTGGCTCGATGCAGCCTGTCTGAGCTCAACACTCTGTGGTCTAGAGCAATCTCCGCCCACCGCTCATCTGATATGTAGGGAGTTCGACCAATCAACGCGGAAAACTGAAGGCAGTCTCACACCGAAAGCACTTGCTAACTGGAGCTGCCTCAGTGATCACGCATCAGTTGTCTCTCAAATGTAAAGCAGCAGCAGACGTTGCTGAAGTTGCAATAAATCACAATCCACTACACTGAAGTTGCAAAACACCTCAATATAACCCATGACAAAATGATGCGGAAAATGCAGGCGGAATCGCGAATGCAGTCATATAATGGAATTTACCGATAACGCGAATGTCATGGAATTTGACGAAGTTTGGATGAATTAATCAAAAGTAGGTCAGTACACTTAAATCGACTCGCGCTATGGACTAGTATCTATAAATATTAAGCCGAAAAACACTATTTAAATATGAATCCTGCATGTTCTGCATCTCTGTTAATGAATGACACAGGTTTACTGCACACATACATACTGTGACTTCAGAAATGAGGACATAAATACATGAACTGCTGAATCCCCAGAACTGCTCAGAGAGTCACTTCATGAGCATTTGACCGTTTCATTTGAGTAAAACGATCGTCATATCATATATACATGTATAGAAACTTAAAAGGTCCTCATGGCAACCTGTCAAAATATAAGTTCGGTTTAGCGAATATATTACTGTGGTGCAGTAGAATAACAACAATTATTACAACTTTTGTTGAGAATAATCACCGCTATTTCTTCCATGTTTTAATTTTAATAGTAAACTCATTTGTTTGCCAAAAATAAAGTCTAACTCTCATTTGATTAAAAGATAAATTAAATTAATGTTTTATGCCTTCATTTGCACTGTACTGTAAATTAAAACCAACGGAAATGTTGTTGTTATTAACAGTTTTCAGAATTAAAGACATGTTTAAAAGCATTTAAAGAACTTTTTTTTTTGTCAGAGCTCTTGTTATTATTAATTTTGGCATTCATTTTCATTTTTACACCAGACACGTATATCGGTTCAAAATATCGGTTATCGGTCTACTTGATCTGCAATAATCGGTATCGGCCCTGAAAAACACATATCGGTCGACCCCTATTTGGTACCCTGGTTACGGTCTTATTATTACAAATGATACACTTGCACTATAGATGAAATATGTTAAATATTCATAAGAGCAAGTACACAGTACAATCAAGAGCTTTAGAGCTCGATCTCCATGAATTATTGACCAAACTATCAGTTTCCTCTTGTGTATGCTCTCTGATTGAAGGGAACAAATCAGGCCTTGTGTGCCTTTAGATATTCCATGAGATGACTTCAATCGCTGCCCCACGCTGTCTACATCAGATGCGACAAAGCGACCGTTGCAAATCCTTTGAACTTTGTGTCAATACGTCATAAAAATAATGAGGGATTTGCTCTCGGGGATTTGCCGTGTCGCGCTGCATCCGTTATTTGTCCAACTGAAAGATATATTTTCACAAGTTCGTTTCACTTGGATTCATATATACATATTCTGATCACAATTATAACAATACAAATTCATTTTTGTCAAAGTTTTGCATTTTTAGAACAAAAAAATAAATAAAAATTACATTATGATTAGAATCAAACCTGAAAAAGATGTTACAAAGAGAAAAGATGGAGTCTTTAGAGTTTATCATTTATTTGTTTTTTTATTTATCATCTGTTTTTCATATAATTTTAAGTGTGTGTGTGTGTGTGTGAATTTATTTTTGTGGTGGTTCTGCATTTTGGATGCATGAATGAACCACTATTTTGGAAAATGGCACAGCTTTTTAAATGTCTAAAAGTACACTCTTAACATCAGTCAGTCAAGCATTATAAATATATTATGATAATCAAGTATTATTTAATGTTAGAACTTTAGTAATTAGAATTAAATCTTGGTAACCATGTATGAATGCATATTAGTCATTTTAACTGAACGTAGGACTGGTGGTGATGCTTTTTTGGTCATTCAGTGTGTCTGTAAAAACTGGCGGGGGGGACTATCAATAATACTGATAAGATAATAATCATACTATGAATTCTACTAAGAACAATATAAAACGCACTAAGGATTAACGAGCTGCTCAATTCATGAATATTAAACACGTTATCTTCATTGGCTCGCACTGATTTGCTGACGTTAAAAAAGGGACGCTAATAGGCGAGCGCCAACCAATGAGATTGCAGTTTGCGCATTAGCTCCGCCTTCTACCAGAGAACCCGGCAGTTCTTAAAAGCTGAAGAATTCCAAACGAACTCTGTTATTTTGACAGGAAAATAAAACAAAGAATATAGTTTACATACCATACAGAATTGACACGCTACATGTCAGACTCTCTCGCTCCCTCTCTCTTTGAAAAAAGCAAAGCAGTTTGTTATGTTACAATAAGTTACAATAAGTTACAAAATAAAGGCTTAAACATCTAAAATGCACATTTAAGGGGCTCCTCTTTCGGTGAAATTTTTCAGACAGCTTTCAAAATGGCTGCCAGACAGTGTGAGCACATGGAGACTCATATCTCAGTGTGCAAGGGTCTGATTGACTTAAAATCAGGAGGTATATATAGGGTGACCATACGTGCCATTTGTTCGGGATACGTCCTGGCCAGGATTTCTATATTGCTTTGATTCAAAGTACCTCGAATGCGTTTCGAAAACATAAGGAACCGATGTCACACACCGATCAGTCTGCACACGCAAACAAAGTCAAA
Source organism: Gymnocypris eckloni scoliostomus (assembly GCA_027564155.1). NCBI lineage: Eukaryota > Metazoa > Chordata > Actinopteri > Cypriniformes > Cyprinidae > Gymnocypris > Gymnocypris eckloni. The sequence goes on from CM050415.1 coordinate 20,405,528, forward strand.
TTCTAGATATTTTAGGCAATATAGAAATCCTGGCCAAGATGTGTCCAGGAAAAATGGCACATATGGTCACCCTAGGTATGTAGTAATAAACATATCAATCGGTTAAGACATCGACTAGGATAATAAATTATTTGTTTCTTTTTATAATCTGATCTCAAAAACTGAAGTGTGCTTAATAGGTACATTTACATTTACAGCGACTTACAGTGTATTCAGGCTATACATTTGTCTTGTCAGTATGTGTGTTCCCTGGGAATCGAACCCACAACCTTTGCACTGCTAACGCAATGCTCTAACCACTGAGCCACAGGAACAGGCCATTTACCCTATATACCACAGAAATACAAAATATCGCAATGTGTGGTTGTTTTTCTTTTTCCCAATAGCCCTAGTTTGGAACAACATGACATGAGACATGAGAGTAAATGATGTCAGATGTGTAATTTTTAGGACCTTGTAATAATTTATAAACTGGAACACCTACCCAACCCAAGATGACGTAGCAATATATATTTAGTGCTCAGTGCCCACTTGATGAAAAACCGCTTGAACTACATAAAGTCATTTACAAATATTGGTCTTAAAGGTGCAGTTGCAAAACCAGGGTGTTTCTAAGTGTCTGCGAGAGGCTGGAAAATGGTCATATAAACTGCAATATAATATCTTTTGGACATGGGATTTTGGACAGGGTTCCGTAATAGTTTTCAATGGTAAGCTGTTTTTTAGTGAAGTCTCTCTCACTATAAACAACATATGGAACGATAAAAATAACTACTTCCTTTGTCTCCTTCATTTCATAATTAATAACTGATGGTTTCAGTTTCCTCAACACATGTCACAAAACAGCCTGTGGCATTATCTGCACGATCTGCTTGTCTTTTACAAGGTTCACGCTGTGTTCTCACTCCAGTTTTATACTCCTCCCATAGTGAGTGCAGTAAACTGAACAACAATCCTTCCTAAAGCAGCCGGCGGTGCCAGATAGCAGAAGTCACGCAGAACAATGACATCAGCCCCACAATAAACACCCAAGATGGAGGCGCTGGCCTGCGATTGGATCAAACCACCAGATCTGGAGAAAGATCTTGAAAATCCAGTTCGGCAGGATGAAATTTGACCAAGAACCTCAACGCTGGTCTCGTTCTACTTGGCATCGTGTATAATGGCAGATGCTACGTGGATTGGGCTAATTAATATGTGCAACTTACATGTTTACTGAGCTCTGATTGTGTCCGTGAGATGAATAGTGTGTTTGTTTGTTAATTCCCAGCTGTCTAAATGTTAGTATGGTGGATAAAAGCAGGACAGAAGGTCAGAGAGTGTGCTAAAGCACTAAGGTATCACTAATGACGTGTTATATGGTTTTTATCATTATATTTGAACATTGTTTATCAGACTTGTCATCTGTGTTCCAGTGGCAATTTATTTAAATATGGTTCCAAATGAGCTCTCTCTTCCTCGACACATTCAGTAGGCTCTGCGTGGGGCTAGTGTGAACGAGTTTCGAGCTGACAGAACGGTCACTTGTCAATTAAAAACTACAAGCCAAGTAATCTAGCTGATATTTGTTGAATTATTTGGGATAACCTTTGACCGATTTCAGGGGATACCGATTATTACAGATCAAGTAGACCGATATTTATTTTGAACCGAGGGTATCTGGTGTAAAATGAAAATGAATGCCAAAATTAATAATAACAAGAGCTCTGACAAAAAAGTCATTCTGGATTTTAAACATGTCTTTTGCTTAAATAAAGAGAATGCCTTTAAATATAACATTTTATATGTAATATTAAATTGATAATAACATAATGTAGGCTACAGAGATCGCCCAGAACATTAGAATGATTTCTGAAATCATAAACTTAAAGTAGTGATGTGTGTGATTATTCTCAACAAAAGTTGAATAAATTACATTTTAGTTGTATATTAAAATAGAATATAGTTATTTTAAATTGCAATAAAATTTTGACAGGTTGCCATGAGGACCTTTTAGGTTTCTGTAGCCTATATATGATATGCAAACATACTCAAATGAAACGGTCAAATGCTCATAAGTGACTCTGCCAGCAGTTCTGGGGATGTTGTTCATGTATTTATGTAGAAATTTAGTGAGGTAACGCTGAAATCATTGTTAAGGCGTCAGTGCGCAAGTATGTATGATGGAGTAAATGAAACATCGCATGCTTTAAAAACATTAAAACATATATTCATATTTAAAGTGTTTTTACTGCAAGTAAACTAAGTTGAATCCATGAAACAGCCCATGCTTCGATGTGTACTGACTCATTAAACTGGAGCGATTAATTCAAATAACACACATTCCTGTGACACCCGGCCCATTCCAGGAAATTCCATTATATGAGCATTATAGTCATTACAACTAATTCCATAAGCGACCAATTAAGTTATATTGAGGTGTTTTGCAACTTCAGCAACGTCTGCTGCTGCTTTACCTTTGAGAGACAACTGATGCGTGATCACTGAGGCAGCTCCAGATCAAATAGTGAATACTGTGAGATGCTTCAGTCTGATTGGAAACGACTTCCAGAATTTCCTGATATCAGATGAGCGGTGGGTGAGATTGCTCTCAGAGCAGTGTGACTCGGCCTCCCTGGAGTGTTGAGCCCAGACAGGCTGCATCGAGCCAAATAGTGCATTTAAACATTAAATAGTTTCACCTGTATTATTTATTCACCAATAAATAATGTCACCTGTAAATAGTATGTTTGTTTGCATAAAAAAAAAATTAAAAAAAAAAAATTACCAAAAAGAAATCTGTTTTAAATAATGGCGATTAAAATGTATAAAACAGGGTTATTATTTAAAATTATATATTTTTACCGATAATTTGTATCAATTTTCAAGCATCCTCAGATTGGGATGAAAATCATAAAAAAATAAATGTAGACTATTTATTTTTAATAAAGAGGGTATTAGTAGTAGGGCTGACAAATGACAAATTTCAAAATAGCAAAATAAGTCATTCTGGATTTGTACAGCTGTAGAGCTTTTGCTTAAATAAAGAGAATGCATTTAAATATATACATTTTATATGTTGATTAAATTGATAATAAAGTTTCTTGAGCAAATCAGCACATTAGAATGATTTCTGAAGGATCATATGACACTGAAGACTGGAGTGATGATGCTGCAAATTCAGCTTTGATCACAGGAATAAATTACATTTTATATTATATTAAAATAGAAAACAGTTCTTTAAAATTGCAATACAATTTCACAAAATTCCTGTTTTTGCTGCATTTTTCATTAAATAAATGTATCCTTAGCAAACATAAGAATCTTCTGAAACCTTTGAATGGCACTATAACCATTAAATAGCTAGCTATATAATAAATATGTCATAATTGTTTGTGAGTCACTAGAAATGTGTAACTGCAATCCTTATTGTTAAGTCATGAGAAGGCAAGTGCTGAGTCATGGTATAATAACATCAGAAACATGCTTTAAAAACCATTAAAAAATATATTTTTTAGAGTTTGGGCAGTGCTTTTACTGCAAGTAAACTAAGTTGAATCCATGAAACAGCTCATGCTTTGAGTAAACTCATTAAACTGGAGCGAGGGAATTCAAATAACACCACCTGTGAGACCCGGCCCATTCCAGGAAACTATTCCTCTGAGCATTATAGTCTTACAACTAAAGACTCATAAACAATGACCAATTAAGTTTACTAAACTCTCACAGCAGCACTAGCACATACCCGTGACTTGTGAGTGCAATGCAAACAACATTTGAGTCACAATAGCATTTTAGATCAAATAGATGAATACTGGAATGCTTGACAAAGTCTGGAGAGAAACGAGAGCTTCCAGAATTTCCTGATGAGCAGACAGGTGTCAGGTGAACGGTAGTGGTGTGACTCCATTTGGCCTCCCTGGAGCACGGCCAAGCCCTGCTCTGCCTCCATCACAACAACCACATTCTCACTCACACACAAACATTTTATGTGTGCATGTTTGACTAAGCAACGAAAACAACATTTATCTAAAACCCCTTATAAACCCAATAAAACTTCCTTACTGGGACGTCACCAAAAAGAAAATGGGTCAAATAATGCCCTGATTAAAATGTAAAAATAAAAACAGGGTTATTATTTAAAATTATATTTTTTTTACCAATGAATTTGTATCAATTTTCATCAGTTTTCTTTGGTTTGAGAGTATTTCAAAATCTTTATATTTCAAGACAGATTTCAATAATTAACCATTTGTGAGTCTGTCCAACTAATTGTGACCCTCTCGGTGAAATCCAGGCTAAAGTCTCAAAATCGAATTATGAGATAACAAGCATCAAATTGATTTCTTCCATTATTCCACTATCATTTCAATATTTGACATGACCTTACTCAGTCAATATTAAAGATATAAAGGTCACATTTTCACAGAATGTTCTTTACCTTATTAAGGATGATTTTTTTTGTAGAAAACAGCAAATCACAAAACAAAAAATGACTTTAGCTGGGTTTTCACAGAGCATAATTCATTCAAAATTTGCAACAAAAAAGGCTGATCACTTAGCTAATTAAATATTTTAGAGCAAATAATTACTCTAAAACCATACTTTAAACAAGTTGCATAACTTTTTGGGACCAGGAAAACCTTATTAAAATTCCCATGGCCATATGAACCAGTATATTAAGGACAGTGGATGTAAATGGAAAGTCTTTCAGGGCACGTATCCTACACAAGCTTGTGGGTGTGACAAGCACATATCAAACAATGATTAATCTATGCGATACATAAAGCCCTTTAACTCATCATAAAAGCACAACAGAGTGACTGTTACAGAGTGACTGCCAGAGTTTTGTAATGTACATAGATAAAGCAAGAAACTACTGCATAACAATTATTACACTAAGCCATGTTGGCTTTGCCAGATTAAAGCTCAACAAGTCTTTTTAAAGATTCTGTAAGTGACGTCATACATTTAGTTTGAAACTCGTCCTCCAAAGAAATGTCAGTCAACCAGTCAGACAATTCAAAGACAGAGAGTGTTTCTAATTTAGTTAAAAAAAAAGATTAACTAAAAAGATAATATTAGCCTATCAGTTTTCTTTCTTTATTTTTGCTGTTTATAGAGCTTTAGTGGTGTAGTTTTAGATCATCCATGGACCCTTTTACATTTCTAGAAGCAGAATTCATCTTAGTTGGGTACAATTCTATAGCGGTCAACAGAAATTACAACTTTTATAATTTCTGCATTCCAAATATAATTTTTGTATGACTTTACAAAAGGGGAAAAAGAAACGAGAACAAATTACCCCAGAAATATTAGCTACAAATGCACAATAAAATGCCAATATTTTACACACTTAATAAGTGTGTAGAAATAATAATACATATAAAAACATATTCATATATATATATAAAATTAATAATAATGTATTGTTGATCTATTATATGGTTTATGTCTCATCTCTACTGTCCATCAGAGCAGTTCTAACACTGATTGTTTTTCTGTAATGGACAAACTTGCGTAACCTGATTATGAAATCCAAGGTAATGTTGCTATGGATCCTTTACCACAAGGAAACAAAAATCTAGAGATGGTAATGCATGATAATACCATTGAGAAAGAACATATCGTAGCTTATTTTGCATGAATATCGTACAAAACCTGCTTTTATCATGTGCTCTGCATTAGTTGCAAGCTAAACAACAGACCCGAATAGACAGCATTTACTAATTACTGCGCTTTTACCATTGCAATTTCTGGAATGAAATTCACCCCAAAATAATGTATAATCCATCAACAAGGCTATCAGTAGATTTCAGAACGACAAACAGGAGGAATTTTATATTAATAATCTCAAAATGGAGACATATTCTGGTCAACAAAATGACTAATCAGCTTCACTGATGAAAACTGATACATGCATTCACAAGAGAACATCCGCATCAATGGGAAATTAAAACTCAATTTCAGCCAATCAGTCTGATTCATACTTCTTCCTCTGCTAAACATCAGGACACAATTAATTCAATGGAACGGAGACAGAGCAGCCGCATCAAGAAGACTGGTGAGGAAATGAATGCAGGAAGGTACAGGTCACGATCTAATCTGATCTGTCCTAGTATGACTTCCTCTCCTAGATGAGTCTGAACAGGGTTTCATGGAAGGTCTGTCAGTGCTGGAGTCTGCTGTGTGACACAGGTGTGGCACTGACCTATGAATACTGCAAAACACGTGCTTACAGCAACCTGCGGCACACAAAACTCAAGGTCAAGTGGAACAGGACGGGGGAATTCACTCTCACCTGTATACATAATACAGTTCATTCAACTTATTTTTCAGAAGTTAAGTACCTGTACACTGTACTAAGTAATGATTTGAAATGTGCCGATATTACTAAAGGATATTTCATGTATATTCAAAATAATATTAGGTATTCCCTTTATAAATATATAGTGTTATACTATGTAGGTGGAAAATGTATGAGTGGACTGTACATATACAGTTTTTTTTAATTAGTTTGTTACAGTAAAATATTTTTTATAGTATTTGTATTATTGAGTTGTGGAAATAATATTAATATTTAATTTAACTTGCAAAAAGTTTTTACATGTGATTGTACAGCCTCCAAATTGTTCTGGTGTGTGTGTGTGTGTGTGTGTGTGTGTGTGTGTGTGTGTGTGTGTGTGTGTGTAGATAAAGATAGATAGAGAGACACTGTAATGTTTATTTTTTAAATATTTTTTGTGAATAATATCATTAATAATGTAAATAATCTAATTAATGCAATGTGGAAATAATACTGATATTTTATTTAAATTGAAAATGATTTATATGCGACTGCACTGACTACAAATTATGTGGATTTAAGTAGAAAAAACAGAAGTGCATTACAATAATGATAGTCTAATTTAATCAGACTTAATCTTGGTTTAATCTTCAAAAGTGAGCTTTACCATGCATTACAGTAATAATATATGTGGACTATTTAGGACTTACTGCACATTTGAAATTGATGTATATATTTTATTTAAATAGTAAAATATGTATATGTGATTGCACTGCCTCAAAATTATGCTGAATTTAATAGAGAAAAAACAGAAGTGTATTACAAGAACCTAATTAAAGTATTTTCTAAAGTAAACATTCTGATGTTTTAGAAATGTTAACTTGGGGGTAAATGTGCTTGACTCTCATGAAAATAAACATCAACAATAACTAACAAACAATACCGTGAAACTATTTTTCAGACATTTAGATTCCACTGTCATGGCAGAGTTTTCTATAAGGACAGAAGCGTTACACAAAAAGCATGACGTCAACGTCCAGAGAAGTGTCAGTCGCAGGATCCGTGTATCCGCTGTTTGAACAAGGAAATGACCTAAACGCCTTCATCACAGCAAATTCATATCTTCTAGGTTTTGATTCCCCTATATGACACAATACAACTTCCAAGGACACTACGACTATAACTTCATCTGTCTGTCTGCCTGTGTGTGTCTCCAACTTCCCCATTTTGCGCTGCGCTCTCACTTACGCCCATTTCACTTGAATGAATGACGGCGAGCGGCGGCTTACGTTAACTGCGTAACTCCCGTTTGTGAATGACAACCCGACTGAGTGAATCGAACGAGCAGCAGGTATAAAAAACGCAGCTGTAAAGTAATAAATGAGACGTTTGTCTTCTTATTAAGTTAGATAAACATAAAAACAGCGAGCTGGGCTTTTGCACGCGATCGAAGATAAATGAGTAACATAGTAACCAACCTGCCGACGAAATTTTCCAGGACCGAGCTTTTTCCGGCGCTCTGTCCTCCGACCACGGCTATCTGCGGCAGATCCAAATTACAACTTTGGCCAATGGTACTGAAAGCATCTTGGAGTTTATTGATCAGGGGGATCAAATCCTCCATCCCCCGGTTGCCCATGGTTTCTGACCGTCTCTCAGCGCGCAGGAACGGGCTCGCGGCAGCAGGGCGCTCGGGTTACTTCCAAGTGTTCAGTTTCCACCGTTCAAACACTTGCAGATCAGTCCGTCAAAGACAAATAACTGATACAACACTCGCTGGCGGGCAGACGACGCGCATTCGTTAAGATCCGTGCACTGGTCTGTGGATCAATCATTCGTAAACTCACAAAACAAAACTTCTCGCTTTCATCCGGTCAGGCGACATCCGACCTCCACCGGTGACGCGAGTCCCGCCTCCTGTCAACCGATGTCCTGAAATTCGATTGGTCCAATAGAACGCTTCCTGGTGTGTTCTGTCTTTTGATTGGCTTGATCCTCGTTTCTGCCTCTAACCACCGACGAGTGCTATTGGACGGCTGATTCTGATTATAATTCTGATTTTAATAAAATAGGCATGAATAATTACTGCAAGAACACCACGTATAAATTAAACGTATTTCTATTTTTTTTATTAATCATATTTTCTACGTATTATAGCATTTTTAAGACATTGTTTGGGCTCTCCAGTTTGCTATACTGTATATCGACTAGTAGAAGAATGTGAAATTTGAGCAGAATTTACACTATCATGCAACATTACACCTATTTTAGAATGATGGACTGGTTTCATTCTGGGAAACTGGGAGACTCGAGTCATTGCTTGTGAAAGGAAGTCCGACTTATTTCCGCGAATCGGTTCTTTTAAACATTCAAAACAGCCATTATTTATTTATTTTATTTATTATAATTATAATAGTTTTAATTATAGTACTTATTTTATCGTTACCTCGTTACTTTTGTCCCTAATATCTCGACGAGACTTGTGTTCTAGAACGTTTAAAATAAATTAATACGTACGCACATATTCTGTTTATAACGCATTTACTGTTTATTATTATTATCCATTACGTTGTATTACCTAAAACCTGAAATCTATGAGTTGAATGCATTAGACATTCATGAAAGAGACTACTGATCAATGAGACAGAGCCTGGAGAACCGTGTGGATCGATTCAGTCCAATTCGTGAATTGTTCAGGGTGCGTTTCCCAAAAGCATCGTTAGCTATCTATTCCATGGAACTCTATTGATAACGACGAAACTTGAGACCATAGCTGCTTTTGGGAAACCCCTGAACGGTTTTTGAATTAGTTAATTCAATTCATCAAAAAGATCCGACTCAATTGAACAATTCCCAAGTGAATCGGACACCATTATTCAAAATGGCTGCGCCCATGCCCAGCAGCACTCATGAGTGTGAAGGCAGTATGGCATCGGTAAAAGTTGTGTCCTCTGCTGTTCCTCTCGCTCTTCGTATCGTGGCGGAGTGCCCCGTGAGTAAGGCCAGAGCCTGCACTCTTACTCTCCCGCACTGCGCTGTCTACACCCCGGTGTTCATGCCCGTGGGCACTCAGGGTACCCTGAAAGGCATCACCGTGGACCAGCTGGAGCATCTGGACTGTCAGATATGTCTGGGAAACACGTATCATCTGGGCATGAGGCCGGTATGAGCGAAGAAACGCTTTAATTTGTCAAGAGTGTTTCATCAGAGTCAATGCACAATGTTTTAAACTTCCTTCACTGTCGTTGTGTCCTAACAGGGTCCTGAGTTAATAGAGAAAGCCAATGGATTGCATGGATTTATGAAGTGGAGTAGAAATCTCTTAACGGTAATTCTTCTTCTCCTTCTTTTTCTTCTTTTAAAACTATTCCCAAGCGCCAGAAGAAGGCGTAATATTAAAATTTAAGATACGATGATTTGTGTTATTCACATTCTTCTGTCAGTTTGATGGATAGAGCAGATTGGAAAAGTTATGGAAATGAGTAAAGTCTTAAAAAAATATTGTTAGTTTATTTGTAAATATAATCAAGCCAGCATGAAAAACCAGTCTGTCCAGTTGAAGTCTTATTGGAAATATTTACATACGACTACTAATAAAAATAATACATATTTGCCATAACAGTTTCTGTAAATTATAAAATAATGTACAAATATTTTTTCTAGTAATGACGTCCAAGGTCTTGGAAATGAAGAAGTCTTCACATTTTTTCTCATGCAATTGTGACAAATTTGTTTGTTTTCAAACTTCTAATCAGATATTTTTTTTATACAGTAGATTACATGATTACTTTGTATTCACACATTATTTTGACCTAAAATATTTGTTTAAAATAGTTACTATTTGAATAGTATATACTTAAAATCGATTTTAAGTTACTATTTCAATAATTTAACAACACATTCGCATGTTCACTGTTCTCTGGTGTTAATGGTCACACTGACATGCAGGTAAACTGATCAAATATTAGTGTTCATGTTTTTGTATTATTTTAAATGTTATTTTTTTTTTAGGTTTACAGTTTTACCAGTTAATAAATTTTTCAACAACTCACGAACCCCTTGCAGTTCCTTCACAAACCCCAGTTTGGAAAACCCTCGAGTAGGGATGCACCGAAATGAAAATTCTTGGCCGAAGCCGAACAAAATGAAATGCTGGAATACCGATCATGGTTTTTCAAAAATGTTCTCTCCATGTAGGCCTATTTTGATATTTTTTTTCACTATTGCATAAATTAAATAGCCAAAATCTGCTTTTTACTCTTTTGTCCTGCTTTACAAATAAAAACTATTATAATAAATACTTAACACTGAACATTTGTATACATCCTATCAGACATTATACCAACAAAGCACAATTTAACTTCAAATGAATAAGTTAGTAAAATAATATTTTTTGGCCATTTTTGAGACCCCCTTCTTGAATCAGGCTTGAATTTTTTTCTGTACAAATAAGTGCAGCCTTGCTGAGCAGAAGAGACTTCTTTTAAAACATTAGAAAATATTACAGATCCCAATTTGAACACTTTGGGTGAAGTTTATAGCAAATGTATTAATACGCTGTTGTATGGTAATTATTTATATCATTATCATTGTCTTTTTTATTTTATTTTACAGAATAAGAGTACAATTACAATAATAACATTTATGAATGTTGATGGAGCTTTTATTTTGGCGGAAATATGCAGGATCCAGGAAGACCTCAGTGCTTATGTTTGTTGACAACAGCATGCAGATATATCTCATTACGAATTTGGGATGATGTTTGTCACACGTATCACATTGTCACACGCCTTTAAAAAAATAATAAAAATGAGCAAATGATGAGTAAGTGTTTCAGCGCTTTGGACTTTGAACCCTGGCGCCGCGAGCTCGTGCAGCGCTGTTTGAATACATGCCATTCGTGCGTGTTTTAGAAAACATAACATTCTGTGGTTTATTTGCTAATCCATTTCCCGATTTCAATCATCACAGTAACCAGCAACAACCACCCCTTCCTCTTCTCATCGGAGACATGAGAAGCAGCGCTGAGCAGTCTCTCGCTGTCGGTGTTTTGTGCTTATGATGTCTGCGTCTCTCTCTCTGACAGTTTAAATGCTTCCACACTGCAGACGTGTTTGCTGCATTTGTGCTCGCCTCTATTTGATCGCGTAACGTCATTGTTCGGTGCAAATTATTCGGCCTTTTCGCTTATTCGGCCGAACACCGAAAGAGGGTTTTTTCCTATTTTCGGCCGAACAATTCCGGTTGCCGAACAGTCGGTGTATTCATAATAGGGAAGATAATATAGTTTTTCTCTTTGTATTTTTATATCAACATGGTTCAAAATATTCTCATTCGAATAAGTTATGTCAAAAGTAATTTAAAAGTAGTCAGAATGCAATGCATTACCTAAATTATGTAATCTAATAGATTAGGTTTCTAACTCAAATGCTCATCGTGTAATCTGTAATCAGTAACGGACTACAATTTGTGAGTAATAAACCCAGCACTGTTCATTTTGTCCAGGAATTTCAAGGACCGCAAGTTCTTCAAGATAAACAATATTTATGGAGGAAAAAGATAAATGATTGCACTTTACATCTTGAGTCTGTGTGTTTTTAAAGCATTTTAATTTAGATTAAAGTTTGGTTATCTTTATATATCAATATTTAGTACTTATTTATCATCCTTTGCATAGGCCCACTGTTTGAAAATCACTTCTGTTTACTTTTATGAATGAATTTTGTCTTGCTCATCGAAGAGTTTCACCTGTGTTTCTTTTAATAGGACAGTGGCGGGTTTCAGATGGTGTCTCTAGTGGAGCTGTCTGAGGTGACGGAGGAGGGCGTCAAGTTCCGTTCCCCTTATGATGGAAAGGAAATCCTGCTCACTCCTGAGCAGTCCATCGCCATACAGAACAGCCTGGGTATGAATAATGTTACAGATCATCATCTCATAACCAGAACATTCAACAAATGCTTATTGAAATCTGTGTGACTCTGCAATGTGTGCAGGTTCAGACATCATGATGCAGCTGGATGACGTGGTCAGCAGTACGGTGAAAGGGCCGCGGGTGGAGGAGGCCATGCACCGCTCCGTGCGCTGGCTGGACCGCTGCATCGCAGCAAATAAGAATCCAGATCGGCAGAACCTGTTCGCCATTATTCAAGGGGGGCTTGATGCCAAACTACGCAAGGCCTGTTTAGATGGTAAGCGCTGTGTGACTGCATGTGATCGCTGGACATCAAAACTGTCTATTATGATGTGGCAATATTGCATTAGCTGTGTAAAATCCATTAACATAGACTACTGTTCAAAATAAATACTTTTTTATAGTATTTATCAAGGACACATTAAATTGATCAAAAGTGAGAGAAAATACATTTATAATGTTACAAAATAGGGCTGCACGATATATTGCATTACATAGTCATGCACATCTCGTCAGTAAAGCCAGTTCTGTGATTTATTAATAAATCTCCATCACCTGTTTTCAAATGGAGCGCCATTTAATACACCGAGCCATAGATCACTGACAAGCTACGCAATTTGCGCTCAGAATCGCAGATGAATCGAACGTGAGATTGCGTAGCTACCCATTAGGCAAAGGTAGGCGACTGCCTTGGGCCCCCAAAAGTCAAGGTCCCCCTAAAATGCTTATACAAGATGCGCATTGAGCGCGGACACGTGAACGGTTGCTGTTTACGTTTTTATTACCACTACAACCGTCTGCGTGTCCGAGTTGAACGAGCTTTTTGTGCATCCTGCTTGTAGCAAATGAAAATATTATGCATCTAAAGATGCTGACTGCTGCGAGAGCGCGAGGTCTCTCTTTTTCAGCGCGCACACAGCTCTCTCTGCGTCTGTTCTGTTCCGCGAGCGGCTGAAAGGAGCTGCGTTTTCCGCTTTCAGTTAAAAGCTATGTCGCTTCTATAATTTTACATGCAAGTATAGCCGAAATCACGGCACAGCTATTGTCTTTATCTTATGACGGCTCAATTATAAATCAGGATTTTTGTGCAGATTAACATCTTGGAAAGGAGAGCTGGTTATGTTTCATATTCATTCCATTGCCTGACAATAGAAACAGAAAAATATACCAATGAAAACAGTTTTATTGAGAATTAGCTGCATTAAAATATAGTATGTACCACAGAGAGGCAAACAAATGTAACAATAAAAAAATAACTATACATGTTTCCTGTTCAGAAGAAGAGCTGCCCTGTTGTGTGAAAATGTAAACAGGTTTGTGTCAGTAAATTGCTCAGTGCAAAGAAAGAGAAGTAATGGGAACCTGGTGTTTATTTGTCATGTGTCTAATAGACATGAACAAGTGCTTTGAAAAACATCTATGATCTTTGAAACATGTCTTCTCTTCATGCTCTATGTTGACTATGGTTTCAATAATAAAAAACATATATTGCATAAAGCATCTGTATTTGTCCATGCCCATGTTGATTAGAGTATAAAAAGCATGAAAAGTTTTAATTTAAGGTACATTTAGAACAGATACAAATGTGAGATTAAGTTGTGATTATTCGCAAGTTAACTCATGACAATCATGCAATTTAATGGCGATTAAATATTTTAATCGATTGACAGCCCTAAGTTAAAATGACTAGTAGAAAATTAAATGTAGGCTTAGGCTATGTTCACACTTGGCGTCTTTTTTGACTAGAAAAAGTTGACGAGCGCTTTTTTAATGAAAAAAAAGCTGGCAGCGTCTGTTACAAATAGCAGCCGAGAGCGTCTTTTGTTGCCATAGAAATAGCAGCCTAGTGCTGTGTGCTGCAGAAATGTCAAGAAAGAGTAAAAAGTTGGCTCTTGCGTTGTCTTTTGAAGTTAACGGGAAAGAAAATGTCGATTCACAACGACGTCTATCTACCGGCACCTTGTCCATTTTTTTATTGTTGTTATGGAAACGACAGATCTCGCTACTCGCTTGTCATTGGTCAGCTGTCAAAAAGGCGCTTGACGCGGGCATTTTTCAGAAAAGTTGAACTTTTTTCAACTCGAAAAACTGCTCAGAGCTGCAGAAAAAGACGCCGGCGGTGGCGTTTTAAAAAGCGCTCAGGACTTTTTTGAAAACACCATTTACTCCATAGGATTATAATGTAAAACAGACGCCGGCAGCTTCAAAAAAGACGCCAAGTGTGAACACCGCCTTACGCTGGTAACTCATCAGTGAACTTTCCTCATCATATAGGCTATATTTTTCACACTAATTAAAGTTTTTATATGAATGAACCTCTGAAGGGAAACTATTGTCTTCAGAAAAGTTTGGATGGCATTTCCATTTTACCTGATAAAGTATAATTTATGAGCCGAGCGCTGCTTTGTTTACAGCCGTTACCGGGGAACCTCTATATTTCTGATGTTCCAAAAGCACCTTTCTATTCATCAAAGAATACAAAATTGTTCAACATTTGATAATAATAATAATGAGAAATGTTTCTTTAGCAGCAAATCAGCATATTAGAGCGATTTCTAAAGGATCATGTGGCACTGGAGTAATGATGCTGAAAATTCAGTTTTGTCATCACAGGAATAAATTATAATATATGCAAATAGACAACAGCTTAAACCGTATTATTACTGTTTTACTCTATTTTTGATCAAAATAAATGCAGCCTTGGTGAGCATACATTTTCTTTCAAAAACATAAAAAATCCCCAAACTTAAGTCACACTTCAGAATATCATTATGACATTACCAAGAGTAATATATTTAAAAAAATAAATAAACAAAAGATACTTCTCAGAAAAACGTATGTTTCTGAACCCTTTTTGCAATTACTTTTAACCAGCTGGTGTTGCGGTGTTTTTTAATGGATGCATGAAGTCAGTTCTACTCACAGATGAAGTTATCACATTAATGATTAACATGATCAATTAACAAGTGACAAATGCAAACCTGAAGCATTAATCATATTTACGATACACCTTGTTAGCTTATAATCTTTCTGCTCTGTTTCTTCACTCAGAAATGACCAAGCGTGATGTGCCGGGCTTCGCCATTGGAGGCTTGAGTGGGGGAGAAGAAAAGGATGACTTCTGGAAGATGGTGACTCTGAGCACAGACCACCTCCCCAGAGAAAAGCCCCGCTACCTCATGGGAGTCGGGTAAGCCTCACTTCCTCTGAAACTGTGCTTTTTCATTATTCGCAAGTAGTGGTTGTTAATTGTCTGTTTATGTGTTTTAGCTATGCGGTAGACCTGGTGGTCTGTGTTGCCTTGGGCTGTGATATGTTTGACTGTGTTTTCCCGACTCGAACAGCAGTAAGTGATGGATTTTCTGTTGACATCCCTTTCTATAGATCTACCATTCAAAGATTTGGGTCAGTAAGATTTAGCAGAACTCTCTTGTGCTCACCAACACTGCATTTATTTGATCAAATTACAGTAATATTGTGAAATATTATTACAATTTAATATAATTTTTCAATTTGAATATACTTTAAAAAAGTAATTTCTTCCTGTTATGCAAAAAAATGAGATTAGCGCTATAATCTGACCCTGCGTATGCCTGACAGGATAAACCTACAAGAGTTTGAACAGTTTTTCAAAGAAACTGTGCTTAAAATGGAGATAAAACCAGTGATGCTTATTAGGGCCCAAGCCAGAATGGCGCAGGACCCTATTGATTTCGTAAGGATTTATTTTTTGACTATCCGAGCATTTTTGGGTGGGCTTAACATGGTCAAAAACTCTTGCAAATTTGCACACACATTGGAACCTGCGGCCATTAGGACGCCGCAGAGGCTGGGACCCGGGCGTTGCACATGGAACACCATCAGAAAACTTGATGAATAGCTCACAGTCACACATACTTGCACGTATTCATATGAAACTCAGTACACATATAGATCTCATTGAGC
This sequence comes from Gymnocypris eckloni scoliostomus, assembly GCA_027564155.1. NCBI lineage: Eukaryota > Metazoa > Chordata > Actinopteri > Cypriniformes > Cyprinidae > Gymnocypris > Gymnocypris eckloni. Next base: position 20,421,649 of record CM050415.1, read on the forward strand.
CGAATTCGGCTATTCAGGGCTGTTTAAAAAGCACATGCTCTGGAATTCGAAATACTCCTCCCAGGATTTTCAACAGACGAGCACCGAACTCGTTGAACGTGATCTCAAGACATTGGGGATGCTAAATTGCGGAGGGATTTTTGATATCTCGAACGGTTTGCCCGTGGCGAGGGGATGAAGTTATGGCGAGAATTGAGATACAGGAAGTGTCTAATAAAGTCCACATACATTGTCTGATTTTGATCACACTTCAGTGGTTTGTTTGGTGTATGAAGCCGATCGCATCAATGTGACAATTATGAGTCAAAGTTATAGCGCCACCAACTGGCAGCAGGAAGTGTCATTTTCAAAATGCTTTGAATTCAGCATCTTTTACCTAATTTGCTTCAAACTTCATCAGAATAATGTCAAAACACGGCCGATGTGAAACTGTGAAGGGAATATTGATATCTAAAATACTGTTACCATGGCAACGTGTCAAACCTCAATATTCTTTTCCGGTGTTTTTGAGGCACTTAAGATGTTTAGAATTTCATAAAACTCAACACACACATCAGTATTAATTATAGATAGACACTGGCAAAAGCTCATAAACGGGCGTGGAGGAGGCACTCTATAGCGCCACCTTTTGTCAAAACATGGGGGGTTAGTTTTAGCTACAGTCACCAAACTCAATATATATACTGTTCTAATCAAGCCGGACAACTTTCTAATTTACACTCATTAGCTACAACCAACTGGAAGCCGGATATTTTTGTTTTAATGTCAATTTCTGGAATAATCAAGCTGCAAATTAATTCATACTCCAAGAAGAAACAAGTAGTTCACACCAAACTGTCAACATGATGCTAAATTGCGAAAGGCTTGTGGATAGCTTGAACGGTGTTGAAATAGTGGTTTCATTGAAGTGAGCATAAAAAAATATAGCATAAATATCATATCTTTAAAGTGCAGTTTCCAAAAACTTTTTACATGCAGGGAAAAAGTCATTCTGAGGAAGTATGGTTAGTTTCATGACCTTACAAAACTCTATGGATGAGAGAAAATAAAAACTATCACACTCTACTCTCGTGTGTGTGTGTGTGTGGGTCTGGGTGTGGGTGGAGTGGGTGGGGGTTGAGCTGTCTTTTCAGTGTGACAAGGAGTGAGGGGGTTGATGAGAGAGAGAGACTTTTAATCATATCTTTAATCAGCAGGAGGAAGAAAAAAAGAAAAAAAAAAACTGTAATTTTTGGTTGTTGTACGACGGCGTTTTAGTGCCACATTAAAAAAAAAAAAATCTAAGATTACGAGATTAAAGTCGTAATATTTCGAGAATAAAGTCGAAACTACGAGAATAAAGTCGAAACTACGAGAAAAAAAGTCGAAATGTTACGAGAATAAAGTCGAAACACTTCGAGATTAAAGTCGAAATGTTACGAGAATAAAGTCGTAACACTACGAGAATAAAGTCGAAACACTTCGAGATTAAAGTCGAAATGTTACGAGAATAAAGTCGAAACACTTCGAGATTAAAGTCGAAATGTTACGAGAATAAAGTCGAAACACTTCGAGATTAAAGTCGAAATGTTACGAGAATAAAGTCGAAACACTTCGAGAATAAAGTCGAAATGTTACGAGAATAAAGTCGAAACACTTCGAGATTAAAGTCGAAATGTTACGAGAATAAAGTCGAAATGTTACGAGAATAAAGTCGAAATGTTACGAGAATAAAGTCGTAATATTTCGAGAATAAAGTCGTAATATTTTGAGAATAAAGTCGTAATATTTCGAGAATAAACTCGTATTAATACGAGATTAAACTCCTAATATTTTGAGAAAAATCACAGAATTGCTAGAAACAATGGATGTGGAGGATTTGGTTAAATCCTACTTTAGATTAGGATTTAACAATAAGAACATTCTTTGTCTTTTGGCGCATCAGCACGGAGTTATAATTAGTAAAAGGACACTGCAGCGGTTATGTAGGAAACTTAATTTATTCAGAAGAAAAATAACGACGTCGCCAGTACTTCAGCCGGGTCCTAACGCTTGTGGCATTATGGCATATTCGGAGACGCCGAGCGAAGTTCAACTCCTTCAGGGTCGATTTCTTTGATTACCATCCTCATAGTCTCTTGAGAAACAACATATCCTCTTCGAATAGCACGCAGATGTAACCATCGACCACTGGTCGCCATCTCAGACTGCACAAAAGGCAATTCCTCAATGTCTGTCTGATTTTTTTCTTCTGAATAAATTAAGTTTAAGAATAAATGAATGCTATATAATAAATGCTAACATGCTCCAGGGCAACCAAAAAATGAAATGCATCACACTTTACAGGACTCTGGTGAAGACTGTAATACCAAGGATGACCACTTGATGGAGTCAAAGGATTAAATATATTTTAAAAATAATGCATGATATCAGTTAATGTCTTGTAGTGCCTGAATAAGTGTAAATATTTATTATAGAAACACTTATAGAGCATTCATTTTTTTATCTTTAAAAGATAAAAAGATAAAAATCATTAAGTTTGATATATTCCTTCCCTCTCACTGATAGGATAAGGCATATTTAAGTCTGACCCTTTACTGCTCAGTTCAATTAATTAGAATAAGAAACAAATACACGAAATAGGCTATTATGTACTTTTAATATATTTTATATCATTATTTCACAAGTGCTTCTAGATTATTACAATATTTTTACAGATCAGAAAATGAGTTGGTAAAAAATGTACAATAAATTATCTTAGGTTGACATTAGTTAATGCATTAACTAACAATGAACAATATATCGACTGCACACCGTCACACAACTCTAACCTTTTCATCAAGTTTGCGGATGACACGACTGTGGTGGGTCTCATTAGCAACCGAGATGAGACAAACTACAGGAGTGAGGTGAGCCACCTGGCTGGTGGTGCAGGGTCAACAATCTCTCTGAATGTGGAGAAGACAAAGGAGATTGTTGTTGATTTCAGGAAAGTGCACACTCAGCATGCTCCTGCGACTGTGGAGAGAGCGAGCAGCACCAAGTTTCTGGGTGTGCACATCACAGAGGACCTCTCCTGGACTAACAACACTGCAGCACTGGCCAAGAAAGCACAGCAACGTCTCTACTTCCTCCAAGAACTCAGAAGAGCCAGAGCCCCGCCCCCATCATGTGCACTTTCTACAGCTGTGTGTATGGCGCCTCCTGCGCAAGTCCCTTCAGCGGATAGTGAGAGCAGCTGAAAGATCGTTGGTGTCTCTCTCCCTCCCTCAGGACATCTACAGCACCGTCTCACCCGCAGCCCTCAGCATTGCAGGTGATCCCACCCACCGACACACAACTTCTTCAGTCTGCTGCCATCAGGGAGGAGACTGCGGAGTCTCAGGCGAGACCAGCAGACTGAAGGACAGCTTTGTCCATCAGGCTGTCAGGAAGCTGAACTCCCTCCCGTCCTTGCCCCCTCCCTCTTTTACCCCACGCAACACTGAACTCTGACACTAAATGTCCACACCCCAGGCCCCCCACCCTTACAAACTGTGACCCGCACCAGTGACTTTGTGCAGCACTGGAATGATCTCTACCTCATCCAGCATTGTCTGTAATCTACCTCTTCTGACAGTCTGATAAAAGAATGTTATTTTTCTTGCACTACTCATATCTGCACAGTTTTGTTTTATTTAACTGGTTTGCACTCTATCTGCCATGTGCCCTATGTCACTTTATCTCTTTTTTATTTTTATTTTTTATTGTTCTACAATTGTCCTCATTTGTATATCTGTATAGTTTGTATGTACATATGGTTAAACTGTATTTATCTGTATTTGAATGTCTACTGTCAGTGTTTAATGTTAACTGTATGCACCAAGGGTCTGAGAGTAACGCAATTTCAATTCTCTGTATGTATGTACTGTACATGTGGAAGAATTGACAATAAAACTTTACTTGACTTGACTTGATCTTTACATTTATTAATCTTTTTAATGTTAGTACAAATAGTCATGTTCGTATTAATTCACAGTACATCAACTACATAAACTAACAATAAACAATATATCTTTACAGCATTTATTAATCTTTTTAATGTTAGTTAGTAAAAATAGTCATGTTCGTATTAATTCACAGTACGTACACTACATCAACTAAGTATGAACAATATATTGTTACTTTATTTATTTGTGTTAGTAAACATTAATCATGTTAGTTCATGGAAAAGGAAATTGTAAAAAAAATGCTTATAAATCATTAAAAGGTTTGGTAACACTTTAATAATGTCTCATTTGTTAACATTAGTAAATGCATTAACGTGAACTAACAATGAAAATTATATATTTTCGCAGCATTTATTAATGTTTGTTGATGTTAATCAAAATGTTCATGTTAATTCAGTGCATTAACTAATGTTAACAGATAAAAGTTGAAATGTTAATAATGTTTAAGTTTAGATTATTAACTAACATTAATAATTGTTCATGTTAATTAATATAGTTAATGTTAATAACTGAAACCTTTTCGAAAGTGTTACTAAAGTTTTATATGTTGTTCTTGTGTGTGTATGTATTGCACAGACTTGATGGTTTGTATTAACCCTTTAATTGCTGTATCCCTTAAAACCAGACTGCTAGAGGGTTACTGTAAAAGAAAGAGAGAGAGAGAGAGAGAGTCTGTTTGTTTAAACTGTGTGTGTTTCACAGAGTTGATGGTTTTAGATATTAAGGGTTACTGTAAATGCATTTGCCTGCTGGGTACCACTTTCCGGTTGCCACCGGGGTGGCGTTTGCATCGACTTGGGCCCGCCATCACTGCTTGCAGCTATATTTTTAATCTTGTATTTAGCCATTTTTAATGAGGCTGTATGTGACTGTTTCAGAGATTTGGCTCGGCTTTAGTTCCCTGGGGATCTCTGCAGCTCAAACAGAAACTATATGCGAAAGACTTCCAGCCGA